>JACCHW010000020.1:3600000-4287451 GCA_018907185.1 Platyscapa corneri
TGTCATTTTACAGTTTACAGTCATTTTATATACGCAATTAATTTATGCATCTGAAAATTTAACGTAATTTATTATTATTATGATATTATATCTTATTTTTAACATTTTTTATTATTTATGAAGTATTAACTATTTAGGATGGATTAAAAAAAACAGAAAAATATGACGGTGTATTTATCACCGAATACCGATGTTATGCACTAGAGCTAGTGTTCAAGTATTCAATTATCATTTGTATTAAATGTTTAGAAAAACGATATTAAGTCAATTTATTTGAAGCATTGAAGGCTTCATTCATTATATTATATAAAAACTGTTATTAATTAAGCTTATAATGCTTAATATATCATACAAATATAGACTATTTTGAGTATTTGAATTGTAACTTAATACTATTGAATTATAACTTAATAATAAATTTTAATTTTAAACAAATTGCTTTCACAATTGTATAAATAAATGTCTATAATAATAAAAAAATTAGTATTATTTTGATATTAAAATTATATTATATGCTTTAAATATATTTATGTAGAGTACTACACTGATAATATTGAAGAATATCAATGAGTTAATTATTATTTAATTTCTATCTGTGTAAAACTAATCAATTCATTTTTATAATTTAATTTAATTTAAATTTTTAACTTAAAACTTCAATTAACTTTAAATTAATCTTATCACATAATTTTATGAACAATTTTGCCAAATTTTACTTAAATAAAGCAAATATATATTTTAAATACGAAGAAAAAAAATTAAAGTTTTTCTGCTAACTAATTTAAAACATTTAAAACATTTTTGGTGTGTTTCTTCTAGTCTGATCTTTAAGGAAGCAAATATGCTTAGCCGAGTTTAACAAAACGTATCCTACTCTATTACAATTGTATTTTATCGTGTCTTTTATTACAACATTAATTCATGAGTTTTGTAATGCAGTCTGACAAAATATTATTAATATTTATTTCGGAACAACTTATGCATTATTATTTACTTGAAAGAACGTTTATAAAAATAATTAATATCTTTCAAAACTTTTTTTAAGCGAATAAAAAAACCAACGAAACGATTACTTGTAATTATTACGAGAAGCAGAAAGTACCAATGAACGTGTCGTTTTCTAAACATCATTATTTATATAATTTCACCTATCGTCAGATTGTTTTATAATTTTGCGAGCATGTTGAACGAATAAAGAGAAATTTTAGAACGTATGAAATAATCATGTTAAGTTTAATATTTCATTTGGACTGAAAATAATCAAAATGTTCCACGCAAGCATTAAAAAATCAAAGTAGTCATTATTTTCAGAAATAGTCGTAGAGCGCCCCCTCCTGAAGCTTATGGCTTATACATAAGAAAACACTTCTCATAAATTCTATTCCAAGAGAGGAGTACGTAAAGAGAATTTTCTCAAAATTCGCGAAGCAAAAGTAGTAGAAATGTACACATTCATAATGGTCGCTGTTTCTACACAAACAAAAATAAGTAATAGGCTTTTTGGTGTACAAACGTTTACAGTCATTTCTACAAGGTGCAAAATAAAATATTTCGACTAGTTGAAGTCGATTCATGTAGGTAGGTAAATGTAGGCAGACAAACAGACAGGCAGGCAGAGGGGAAGAAACGAGTGCACCATATCGATCATTGGTACAGTTTACAACATCGGTTCGGCTCCATTTTTTATGGGAACTGTACAGTATCACCTCTAACCCGTCGATTTTTTGCCTATTTAGGGAATACTTATATCAGAGGCTTGTTCTGCATACCGTGAGGATACCGCATAGATGGCCTAGTTTGTCTAACTGAAATGGAAGCGTCACACCTCCTACAGTGCTTAAATTTATGCGAAGGTATAGTTTGCTGTAAGTGTGTGATGCGCTCGAATAGGCATTTCTGATATACGTAGATCCAACTTCCGAGAAGCAGATCGGTTCAATACCAACCTTTGATTTCACTGCGGTAAAATATCAGAGATGTTTGATTTAACAAACTTAAAGGCTAATCGGTATCATGAATCCAGAATGTATTAGGAGGACCAAAACCCATATTACAAATGACTTTTTGATACGATGTTCAATGGTATCAAATTTGTAAATGAACCTACAGTAAAAATATTACTCGTAAATTCAGCCTAATATAATAATATTCATTATAGTACAGCTTGTGTAATTTTCACTATATTTTTATTTTGTATAAAACATATGAGGATCCTTTCACAATGTTAATTAATTAAAAAAAAACATAAAAAGTTTGTTAAATCTTTCACTATTGAATTTAAAAACTCTTATTAAAATTTTTTTTCAATATTTTAAAAGTTTTTAAAATTAATTAAAATTTTTCGGTAAATCTTATATTTGTGTGAAAAATATATAATAAGAATATGTCTATTGAGTATTTTCAAAGTAATAAATATATATATATATATGTATGTATTGTTTTTATGACGCATTATTTCATATTTTTTTAATTTTATTTTAAAAAGTTTCCGGATGGAATGTAATATAATATTTTCTCAAAAGAGAAAAATTTTAAATGATATTAAATTTTCTTAAATTTATTTATAAATTATTAAAATAGACTTCTCAAATCATTTATTTAAAATTTTTATTTTAAATTAAAATGAAGTATTTTTAAGTTATATCTTTTTATTTTTATTTTAATATATAATACAATAAATTGTAAATAATTGTGCAATCATATAGCTAATAGAATCAAATTTTATGAATGAGAAAATTTCAAATTTGTATTGTATATATATTTGTCCATTTGAAATATATCAATTTAAATTTAGTATTTTAAAATAATAAATTTTTGCATTAAAATTAAGCTTATTTTATTTCTAAAACAAATCATTTTGGAAAGAGGGAAGAATTATTTCGCGTACGTAAAGATTTCAGAGAATATTTAAATTAATAGAAAATTTTTATTCAAATTAAAAGCTTGATTAACAAAATATATATGCTTTTCAAGTTTCAAGAAACTAGATAGTCAATTTACTTTAATTAAATTAAATATTTAAAAAAATACAGGTTAATATTTATAACATTAATGTTTATAAATTTAAAAAGTTATAATAATTTTTATAGTTAATATTTCTAAAATAAATTTTATGTAATAAAAATATTTTTTCATATTACAAACTATAAGGGAAATTATAATATTATTATAAATATCAGTTTTTATTTATTTATATGACTAAGAATATTACAAAGTTTCTATTTATACGTAATTTATTAAAAAAAAATATTTTATTTGATAATATGAACAAACTAACTTAATTAATAAATTTATTAAAAATTTATATTAGGAGAGTATAGAAATGTCAAAAAATTATATTTGTTTTTATAAATAATATCTATTTAAAATCTTTAAATATGCTTATTAATTAAAAAATTATTTTTTTTAACATACAAACCTAAATGTTACTCTGTAGTACATTTATTATGTACGATCTTAAGCAGTTACTTATTCAAAAAAAAAAATTGTATAAACAAATAAAGTTTAGTTTACCAGTAGTGCCTTAAAAATAAAATATTATTTAAATAATATAATTAATAATTACTATAATATCAATAATAAAACGATTTTTTACTTAAAAATAAATGCATACATTATATAAATATATACATTCTAGATTGTACAAATCAATTCTTTTTTGGCCTAAGTATAGTCAAACTGCTTGCACTGCCATAATATCACTGTAAAAGAATTTTATACAATCTATGAGTAAATTAGATATTTCTGCTTTTTCATATACCTTCATATTTCTTCATCATTTCTTTTATGAAAGGCACTTTTTAAATCTTCAAAACAAGCGAAAACTTTTTCTTTTTTTGTATTTATTCTATTTGTTAATACATAATTGTATGACCCATGTCTTTAGTTTCACAAAACCAAATTGAGTTTGATTGTATTTGTTTTTATTTTACAGGTATCTATATATTTGTTGTTCAAAATTTCTGCTTGAATCTTATAATTATTACCTATGAAATTTCATTTTTTAATGTTAATCGATGATTTACATATAAAACTAAATTTATTTGCAACTACACGGAAACGTAATGGAATGGGTACACTGATGCACTATCTTATATCGGTAGGTCTCTAACTTTAAGAAGAAATTTTATTTTGTTATAAAATTAGTTGGCTTTAATTTTTAAGATTTTAAGGTATTATTCAATAAAAAAATGAATTATTTTAAAATGTTCTATATTACTCTTCAATTTCTTTAAGAAAACTACCTATAAATTTAAAATTTTCAATTTATTTAAATTATTTTAGTATATTCTTTTATTCTATTTTTAACGTCTAATTTAATATGTGTATATTAGTAGGTATATATATAATATTTTACGTTTATTTCTATGAATCAGCAAAAAATATTAAATCATAAAAAGTCAGAATTCTAGCAAAATATTAAATAATCTATAGTGTTTAATTAAAGTTATGACTCTCTTAACTATTTTTGCCTTAGGCAATATAACTCGACAAATATACTTTTTATTTGTAATAACTTGCTAACTGCTTGTCATAGTAAGAAGCCAAAGAATTGTAGTCAATTAAGAAATTTGGGACAAATTCATTTCTTGACCAAGCTTCAACATCTAGTCATTTATTCTGTTTAAGTATTTTTGAAGATAAAATTATATAATGTAATGTAAAGATAAATAGTTTAAAATAATATTAATTTTTTTATCAAGTTTATAATTTTTCTTTTTCTTGTGTTACGGTATGGTATAAATAACTTATGATTTTTTAACATTAAATGAAGGTTTACAACTTATTTATTAATATCTTAATGATAAAATAATCGTTTATATGAACAATTAATTTTTGTGCAAACATTTATACAATATTCTCTTTAATTTAAAATAAAAATATTTATTACTTTATAGGATAATATTTTCACAACATGGATATTAATTTTGATTCAACGAATTTAGTGAGTTTCGATAAAAACATCTTGTATTATAATTTAATGTAATATAATAATTTTATCTAATTCTATATAAACTTACGGGAGTTAAAAAGGAAGATAAAATATTTAAAAATCTGTTTTCGAAAATATTGCACCTCATAGTGCATAAATATTATGTGATTCATACATAAAGCTATTTTTGTTCTGTCGCCTAAATCAGTGGAACGGAAAATGAAATGCACTTGACTCCAAAGACGATTTTTCCTTGAGTATTTCTCTTAGCTTTGTACAGATAGTAGGAGGGAAAGGAAGAGACAAAGAGAGAGAGAGAGTTTAAAAACACGTGGTTAGTTTTAGTACATATGTGGGTAATTGTTACACAGATAGGGATCAATGCCAAACGCGTTGAATAGCACAATTTATCATTAAACACCCACGACAAATTATTAAGTTGCGCATGTGCATGAATATATTCCGGAACGATGTATTACATCTCCCTCCTGTCCTCATATTCTTTCGTTGTCTCACTTTCTTTTCTTCTTGAGGGTCAGTATAGTATTCGCACGCAGATTCCGAGCTTTCAAAAGCAATTATTTTCCACAAGCGTATAATTCACACTGTTCTTTCATGCGTGTGCACATATACTTGGACTGGCCTCAAATAAAGGCAATGACGTCAAGTTTTCGCGTACCTCTGAGAGATGATAGTTGTAAACGTATTGGTTTTCTGCACAAACTGATCCAGTTTAACTAAGAAAGACACGCATGGCTATTTGTCACACCGCGACGACTCAAGAACGAAGATAATTGTGTACGGCTTTTTACGTATATTGGTTCCTGCAGTGCGCATTATTTTGCTTATTACTTCATCTTCTTCTTCGCACAAGTTTTAAACTTAAATTAAACAAAACTTTATAAATTGCTTAATCACAATTTATAGTGGTTATCAATATGATAGTTTTTACTTTAAATTTTATTGATAGAATATTTCGGATTATCTCATAGAAAATATTTTTATTTTTAGCGACAAACCTTAATCTGTATTTTCAAGGTATCTTTATTTTACAAAAAAATCTTTATTAATGTACTTTATTGTTACAATATATTAACTTTTCATTTGATGATTTAGTACAAGATAATAAATTAATTTTATGATGTTTAATATTATGAGTTGAACTTTAAAAAGTAAATGATAAGCTTAGAATAAGATTTTTATAAAATATAAAAATTTTTATGTTTAGACATGGGTATGAATCTGCTTTTTTTAATTAGGATGTTGAGAATTACATGTTTATTAATTTATTAATTATACATTTACTAATTTTAATAATTATGGACAACATTATTATATTATAACTAAATATATATAATTTAATTTAATTTAATTTAATTTAAAATAATATAATTTTATTTCATCAAAACGAAAATTAAAAATTTATTACATACTTAAAATATTTTACGTTAAATTTTTAATTATAAAGATTAATAAAAATAAGACTTTTAAAAAGTTAAAATAATTAACCGTTCAAAATAAATTAATTTATGATTTAAGTACAATTACATAATAAATAAAGTAATTCTATTGTGTTGTATATGAATGTTTTTATATAAAATATAGATTTTATTGAAAAAATTAATAAATTTTTTATATTTTTTCAAATAAAATAGTTTTAAATATTGTACTAGTTATATTAACCTAGGACTGTAATTACTATTAATTACCAATTCTAAGTTTAAATTTGCAATGTAGAACAATAGTACGTGTTTTTACGTAGATAAAAGAATTAATTTGAAACTTATAACTTTAAATAAATAAAGAAATATTTAAAGAGTTAGAATTCTATTAATAAAAAAAATTCAACTATATTAAATATTTTATATTTATTGGTGTTTAAATATTTTATTATTTTTGGTGTTTAAATATTTTATATTTAATATTTTTGTAATTATTGTAAATGTTTACAATAAGAATTTTACTAATATAGCTAAAGACTGAATCACGTTTATTATTTATTTATTTATTTATCGATGTTACTTATTAAATTCTACATATTTATTTAATCATATTTGTTAAAATTATTAAAATTGTGATTTGAAAGAAGATGGAACTTAAATTTTTATTTTATTTTATTATTTAATTATATTGTTTTTTGACATCTATTTAATTATAAAATTCTTAAAATATTGTAAAAGATTATTGTTGAATGCATCGAACCATAAATATAAAATAAAATTTGAAAAACACGTGCATTATATTACGATAAGATTTTAATATATTCATTAAAGTCAAAATTTTATTAAAATACCTACCTAATCATTATTGTATTTATGTAATTTATACTTTTTAATATTTTGTATAATGAATCCACGTTTTGTTGTAAAATATCATGAAATTTTCACTATGATAATGATAATATTAGATAAAAATTACGTTAGCTTTAGAAAATAATATAAATTTTTTTATTTTCGGTTTGCCCAGATGCGCTTTTTCTGTTGAAATAAATTTTTATTTCAACAGTAAAATTTCATTGCAAATAAGAAGATATAACGATAATACTATTGATTTAATTTCTTTTGTTAGTATTTATTACAATATTTTATTAGATATTATTCATTTGTTCTAGAGAAAATAGAGTGTATTGATTAATTGAAAAGAGTAACAAAACAGTGTTAAACACAGCAATTTGATCCAACTAGATGGCAAATTAGAAATTATTTTCGCCCTTTACGTAATAGAATAAAATTAAAGTTTTTATATAATTTATTGTAGATAACTCACCCGAAGTCCCTTTTCACCAGTGAGACCGATTTCTCCATATTGTCCTTTCTCACCTTTGGGTCCTTCGGGTCCGTCTGGACCAAGCTCACCAGGTTCACCTTCTGGACCTCTAACTCCCGTAATACCAAGTGTACCGGTATCTCCTTTTATGCCGGAGCAGTTGCATTTGTAATCATTGCACGACTAAAACAGAAAGTTACATAGTTTCTTTATTGTATTATTGCTAAAGCTGTAGTAATATTTTAAAGTTAACTTATAATTTTTAAGTGATTATTATTAAAAATTATTCTTTTTTTTATATACGTATCTCTAGAGGTTGAAAATTAAGTTTGCGCTTGATAATTTAAAAGATTGTAAAAATATTAAATATTCTGTATCTTTGGTGATTTGTTTAATTATTACTTATTACTATTTACTTAGTACTATAATTAAGAATATAATAATATATTGACACAGGTTATAATACGCCATATAAAAAATACAAAGGAAAATATAAGAATTTTGCAGTTAAAACAAAAAATGTAATAATATGAAAAAGAAAAATCGATAGAGGGAGAGAGAGTATTAGAAGTGACAAGGTAAAGGAAAGTGTATAGTTAGAGTTAGTTATAGTTGAAAAGTGACTCAACTTAAGAAAATTAGAAACAGAAAGAGGATTTAGATTTAGATTTATGAAAAAACATTTAATGTCTATGCAAGAGACGTCATTTTTTAAAAGACTTTAAGATAAAATTAAAGAAATTAAAAATAATACAAAAAGAAGAAAAATATAAACAAATAAGGATATAAGAGAGATGTCAGGTATGGAGAAAAAAGAAAAGTAAACTTCTTCCATGGGGAGTTAGAAAAGTGAATGTGAGAATAGAGTAAGTAAATAAGAGTTGTTTGTAGAATTTGAGAAGAGTATGAAAGAAAAAGACAAAAAAATAAAAAGCTAAATGAAGAAAATGAAATATTGAACAATATGAAGAGAACGGTGAAAAAAATATGAAAGAAATTGGAAGAATCAAAGATTATATGAAAGAAGTGAACACTGCGTGTAGGAAGAAAAAAACTAGAGAGAAAAAATTAAATAGATGATTCGAGGATTTAATTGAATTCAAGAAATCGTAAATAAGGCAGACAAAAGTTAATGTAAAAAAGAGGGGGGGTGAGGGAATGAGGAGTAATAAAAATAGATTTAGGATCGTTGTAGAATTACTACAATTAAAAGTACAAGGATGCAAATATTTAATGAAAGAGGTTATCCTAAGATTGATTTATTACGAAAATTTAAAGAGAAAGAAACGTAAATTAAGGATAAATTAATTTATTTTAGAGTAGAACTGAGTTTAGCTATAAGAGAGAACTTTTTGACTATGAGTTTCAGCTAGAAGAAAGAAAACAATTAGAAAGAGGAGAAATAATTTGAGGAAAAATAGAGACAAAAAATTAGGCCAGCAACAGTACATTTCAATAAACTACTTAAAAAAATCGGAATATGTCGAAGAATTGTATATTAGAACATTATATTAGAAAATAAGGAAAAAATATGTATATAACATGAAATAGAGAAATTGGAATGAGATTTAGAATGGGCAATGATATGAGTAGTAGGACACACTCGTCGATAGAGAAGGAAAGAACGAGTGATTTTGCAATAAACAAAAAGATCAATGAAACACATTATGAAGGAATGCAACGTTACAAGATTAAATTTAAATAAATTGTATTATGAGAAAAAATAATGAAGGTATAAATACATTGGGAAGCTTCATTGGAAAAGAAAGAGAATAAAAAAAATGAAATTAAAGATACAACATAAAAATGCAGTATTAAGAATAAAGTAGAAAAATAAAAGATAATTATTCATAAATAAATGATAATAATTATTAAGAATAATTATTATCAAGAAAAAATATAAAATTATTACCATAATTTGATGTTATGGGTGGAGAGATTGATATTAAGTTGTTCTTATTGCATACTAATAATAAAATACATGTGAATAATGGAGGTAAAAATAGAATCTTAAAAATTGACACAATAATTTACAATATTTAATAAAAAAATAAAATGTTTGAGTAATATTTTTAATTAAAGTATTTCCAAAAATTTTTAGAAACAATTTTCGTTATTAAATTATGGCTTACTTATACTTTAAAATGAAATCAGTTTTGTTTAGAAATATAGTAAATGGAATAAATTAATTCAGAGGGTACAATCACCTTAGGCAGTCAGCGACTTGCCAAAAATATAAGATTATATTACATAAACAATAAATTATATCTAAAGTGAAAAATACTATACGTATTTTTATAGAAGATTAAAATGAATGGCAATTTTTTTAACGAGATTATATTGTTAGATAGTTATTAGAAATTAGAAAATTAATACAATAGTATTTGTTTAATAATAATTCAGTAATATTTATTTAAAAATACGGATAAAATTTTAAAAAGTAAAAAATAAATTTGATAATTTTATTTTTATATATTTTTATTAATTTAGCTATATAAATATATAAATATATACATAAATATTTGAAAGTCAAGTTTAAAATTTTATATCAAATGAAAATCTGTAATTAAAAATAAGATATTTATCTTATAAAATGTGATATTAAAATTATTAATCAAACAATCTATATTGAGTTATTAAAATCATATATATTATTATGTAATAAATAATATTATCATTAAATTAATTTTCCGAGTTCAATCGAAAAAATAATTTAAATACGTGGTAAAAGTGTGTATCCAGTCTGACCCAATTTTGAATAAAACGTAAAAAATTTACTATTGGCATATAATTATTTCTTATTATTCTCGATTTCAAAAAATAACATTAGTAAAATAATATATTCGCAAATGTGAATTATATACATATATTTTCGCCATTTTTAAGTGCTTTGGAATTAGAGTTGATTTTGTAATCTACTTATTTATAGCTTTGTGTGAATACATGAGTTTTAAGAACACGATTTATATAAATATACCCTTCGAAGTCAAGAAAAAAGTAAAAAACAGTCAAAAAGCGGCCAAACGAAAGTAAAAAATCGTAAATAAGAAAAAGAAGAGAAGCACGATAAGAAGAAATAAAAATTATAAACAACATTACATAAAATTTTTATCTTATTTCTCGTTCTTTCCTCCCATGTTCTTAGCAAATTCATTAATCACTATATTACGCTTTCTTCCTATTTTTCTTTTTCCAGAAAAAAAATTGTCAAACATGCTTTTTTAAGTAGGACGTTTACAATTTTACGCATATTTTGCGCGCTGACGTAATTTCTTCAAGCGTAGTCGCATAACCTCAAACAATGACTGTTTCCAGTCTACTGTGACATAATCGAGTTTACATGTGCAAGCAAAAAAGATAGGAAAATAGACATACAGACCAAAAAGTAGATAGATAAATAGATCGATAGATATAAAGATAGATGGATACATGTATAGATAGATAGATAGATAGATAGATAGATAGATGGATAGATAGATAGATCATAAAATACAAAGATAGATATACAGATAAAATAAATAGTTAGATAGAGGGAGAGAGAGAAATAAAGGTTGAAAGCGAGAGTGAGACAGAGATACTGTGTTTTGTAAACCACAATGTTTTTACTATAGCATATTTAAATCCGTTTTTCTATGTAAATATAACAATTAATATTATGAAAATAAATGAGAAACTTTTGCCTTTCGCATATGTGAAGAAATAAAAATGATAAATAAAATATAAATTATAACATTTTCGATAAAATATTTAGAGTAAATTTACATTCTCAATACATTCTCAACGATGACATTATTTTTCGTTTTATTATCAGAAACAAAAATGAATTTGGGAAAAGCAGCGAAGGTAATATATAAACAAGAAACAGAAAAAATAATGAAAATATTAAAGATATATATGATAAGATGACTAAAATAAAAAAAAGGAAAAAAAATTAAAAAAAAATTGGTAAATGATATTAAGGTTAAAAAATTTAAAGAATAATTAAATGTAAGAATGTTAATAATTTTCTATAATAACATAAAAATGAATTACAACAACAACAACAACAAAAACAATAATTACATGTATTCTGTGATAATTTATTTCGTCAAGAATGGATTCAAAATATTAAAGAAATTTCCAACTATTTATATTATTTATATTGTTTTTATCAGTCGATTCACTAATATCAGTTTGGATAATAAACTCTTTTTGTTTTAGAAAACGTTTTTATAAGCACAAATTTTTTTAAAGATAAGGTTTTCTTTCTGGAACTTATTCACTTTGTATGCGGTATGTAAATCAACATATGTAAATTACATATTCCAATTATTGTAAGTTATTTGAGTTTTCGCGTACAATGATTTAATATGGAATTTAATTTATTTTACATAGACCTGTTGTATTTACTTATCAAAATAATTTGATATTAATTTTAATTAATATATTTATATGAAATAGAAAGCGTATTTTTGTTTTGGTTTTTTTTTAGTTTTTTCTTTCTAATTTTCGTTTTGAGGAGAAAAATAAGAAACGTTAATAAGCTATGAAACACAATTTGAGAAAGACAAATATAAAAAGAAAAAAATGAATGAAAGGTAGAAAAACAACCTGTAACAAGGACTAAGAAGATAGAAGAGCACGCGACGAACTATTATCAAGAGAATAAGGAGTATAAGCAAAAATATGAAAATAGATAGCAATAGATATCATTCAAGTACTTAACGTTTAGAGTAAATCTAGATCTAGTTTCATATGTAAATATATGTTTTATATGAGTATATAATAAAAAAAATTATATATCCAAGATATATAATAATAAAACAATCTCAACTCCTATAACAATATAATACCACCGACACATAACACAACAACAATAATAATTATTATTAAAACAGACTTTTACTTTATTGAACAAGAACTTTGAAGACGTTAACAACATTTCGCAACATTATATAAATTCGTTTGGATATGATTAAACTTACGATAGGAATATCACGGGTAGATATGAATCAGTAAAAAATTGAATTAAAAAAACTGTAAGTTAAAAGAGAATGAATATCTGGATAGAATAATCTGAGAGAACACCATACGTTTTTAGCGAAGTAATATCCCGTATAGTTCCTAATCATGGTAGATGTATTATACATCCGGATTTGGTTAAATTGTGTATAGTTACTAAAATAATCGTAGCGTAAGGTTTAAAGTTTTCTGGCATTGGTGATCCCTTGTCTTTCGCCTTCTGCCTTATCCTATTGTATCCTTATATATTCCTCGGTTTCTATTTCTGTATCTCGTTTTTCCTGTGCTCCTCCATGTCATAGCACTTTGTATCTCATCCTGGGAATTAGTGTCTCGCCCTGCCTTTTCCGTCAGTATCTCTTTTTCCCCTGAATAAATTTTTATGCTCCCTACGTCCTCTTCCTTCTCTGGCTTGTCTCCCTTTTTCTCCTTTTATATCCTTTTTTTCTCTTATTTCGCCGTTTTTTTAGTAATATACCTCTTGTCCCCTCCCTAAACCTCAATGAAAAATATGCATAATCGTATGGTCCCCTTTAAAAAAATTAAATAAAAAAATCGCCACCCTCTGTTCGCTGTCGCGTACTGATCTGCCGCTGAAATATTGCGCTCGTTGTCTTTCCGCTTATATATACGAGATTCCTCTAACGATTGATTCCTTTTTTTTTTCTCTTATCTTTTTTATCTTTTTCCCGGGCACCCTGTTGTATTTTATCTGGCCTCCTGTCAGATTTAAAAATTGAAACTTCCTAGTCCTTTAAGATTATCTTAAGAATTACTCGTTTTATAAATACAAAATAATTGAAGTCGTGTCGATGAACCTGCCCATTATTTCGCTAGTTTGCCCTGTATTCTACCAGTGCCTATGTTGATTAGCCCCTGAATAGTGTTCTTCTAATAGCTTTCAGCTCCGTATCCTCTCTCGCCCCCCTTCACTCTCTTGTAGTCCCCCCGCCTTTACCCTTCGTCATCTCTCGCTCCCAGCGTCCACGTAACCCTGCCTCTGCCCCCGTTTCTTATTCCGTACCCTTCGTTTTTTTCGAGGTCGTCAACGTCGGTCTCTTTTCCTTCTTTCTTTCGACCTCGCACATTCCCGCTCTGTTTTTTTCTTGGACCCGGTCTCCTTGGGCCCTTCCTCTTTTCAGTCAAATTACCCTCCGTCCCTCCTCCCAGTGTTGCTTCTGCCGTCCGGCCACCTTCCTTCACCTCCCCTTAGTTTCTTGTCGCCCTGCCCCCCCTTGCTATTGCTTTATTTTTTGCCGACTCTTTGGCTTTGACGACCTTCGAGTCCGCCGCTTATCGACCCATCCCTTTCCCTTACTTGCCATTTTTGCATGCCCTGGAGTCAATGCACACCTCCTTCCCATTTCGCCCTCTCTTTCCATCGGGCCACCGTTTATCGTGCCCTTGTGCCGCACCGCTAGTTTTTTTTCCCTCTCCCTCCCTCGTCTTCCCCGGGGCCGCGCTGCCCTCTTGCGCCTTCTCCTCATAATAATTACCTGCCATTCCTTGTCCTTCATTCTCCTCCGTACTCCTTTCCTGTCGGTTCCTTTCACCCTCTTGCTCTCCCGCCCGATTGGGCTAGCACAAGATTAAAAAATAGAATACAGTTACGCGTCTACATTTAAACCGGAAACTTCCGAGACAACCGGGACCTAAACATTGAGTTTGGAGTCAATTCAAACCTTTGGCCTTCGAAGATCAATAAGAAAATTATGAATTTTAGAAAAAAACAGATGTAATAAAATAAATGCGTTTGTCTATATAAAAAGCGTAGAGTAACATTAGATTACGTGGACTCACTACATAACATGACCTCGACTTATAAGTGCTAAATCGTAGGCGTCTTCACTCTTTTACGCACTTTGCAGTTACAATGAGTCATACGTGGTGAGGATATATTATGGTTCCTGAGTGTTATTTACGCGTTTGAAATCGATGGCGACCTTCATAAAATTCGTCCTACGTACTCCGATCGTGTCCTCATTTCTCGACGTGGTGACGTTTTGTCTCTTCTTATTTTGAAAGTTTATTTAATCAAATTTGTTTTCGTTTGTTTTTTTTTCTGTTCCTTATTCAGACACATTATTAACGTAACGTGCATCCATATAGGTATACATCTCTAAGGATTAAAATCATTTTTATATATTGGTTAATTTTGATTAAAATTTATTATTTTCACTAGAAAAATGTTGTTACCAATACTCAAAATTGATAAAATTAAAAGGCTACTTCACTGTTTTTACTAAAATTGTACTCGATATAAAGTTATATTTAAGCATTCTACAAATAAATAACACAGGCTTTCTTTTTTTTTACGATCTACGCATTCAAATGCACACGATAAAATTTTCACACAGCAGGAAAGAAAGTTTATAAAATAGGAAGATCAAATTTTTTGTAAATAACTTATATAAATATACAAAACAATACAGGGAAAGTAAACTTAACCGAAAAATGCGAAGAAAATGATTTAATATAATTGACATTCATTTGGAAGATATTAGAAGAAAAATGCAATGTGTACAAGGACATAAAAATTCCTATATTTATAATTAAAAGAGGAAAACAATAAAAAAATTGAAAATAAAATAAAAGATAAATAGGCTAATTACAAGAACAACAATTATATAGAAAAAAAATTAAATTAAATACAAAGAAATTAGTTAAAAATCTGAATATAAGTGTAAGGATGAAAACAGTAAAATAAAAAGTAAATTATAGCAAAAAATAATAATAAATAATAATAAATAGTAAAGCGTTTATTGTGATATAAGGAATAACAACTTTTAATACTAAAAAATAAACAGATTCTTAAGGGCATAGGAATATACATTTATAATAATATGAACTATAATAAAAAATGCAATAAGAGTATAAATAATTAAAAATATAAGCAAATAAAAGCATTTGAAAAATTACCATATTAAAAAAAAAAATAAATCTAGTTATTTTTAGAAATGTAGTATAAATAGAGAAAATGGATGAGGATGAATGGAATTTTTTAGTAAATTTAATAATCAAATAATCGGGATAATGGAATTATTGAAGAAAAAAGGAAAAAATATCAGAAAAATCAGGAGGAACATAAGAATTTATTACGTTCGTATTATTATTTAATAAATAACAATGAAAAAAGAGATTCTAAGAAAGATAAAATGAAAATATCACGATTGTTACGTATATAAAATTTCATAAGCAACGACAAAAATAATATAAAATTATAGTAATTATGTGATATAAACAAGGATAAAGTAGTTACAATCAGAGATGAATTTAATGTTGAAATTGCAAAAGAAAGAGGATGAGTCAATAATATGGAATGAGTGAAAGGATAAAGAATAAGATTGAAGAATTATAATTTGGATGGAAGAAAAAACTTTATATATTAAATGGTAAAAAGAATCAAAGAAATTATGAATTTGCTTGCATTAAAAAATTAGTGTATTTTCTGTAGTTGACTATATAATCTTAACTGAAATAGATGTGACAATATAAATAATATAATACAAAAAGATAAAGTAGTACGAAACCATCTACTCTTGAAATTAAATATATTGTAAAAGAGTAATCAAGAATAATAAAAAAGATGAAACTATGGTTTAACGAAAAAGTCATTATGAATACTGTAAAAATGTAATAAATATATGGAGAAAAACTTAATATTATGTAAAAGAAAGATGTAACTAAGTAATAAACTAAAATAATATGATTGTAAAAAGTAGTAAATACTTAAAGAATCTACGAAAAAGAGCAAACATGGTAATTAGTACAATTTGAAGAAATATGGTGAAAATTTTTTTTTTTATAGGATTAAAAGACAGTATTTAAGTTTTTATAGATTTAGTATAAATATAATAATGTATAGTAATAGTAATAATAAAACTAAAATATAATTTAGCAATTAATTATAATATAACTTAATACATTATTTTATAAAATTATTAGAAAAAATTTCCAAAATCTATATTATAGATATTAAAACTTTAGATTTCATTAAATAAAATGGTTCAACAATAATTTAGGGATAAATTTATTAATAAATTGATTTAAATTTTTTAATACAATAAATAATAAAATTAAAATCTATTTTTTAACCTGTTTAATAAATGTATATCGATTAATATGTGAGTGCATTTTATATAATTTAAAAGTTTTTAAAGAAATGAAAAGATAATGAGATATTTCATATAATGCATGGTAAATGTGCGTTAAAAACCTCTTTTTAATATATTTTATATCAACTATTTATTAAATTTTGATTAATTTTTATAAGATGGTATACACAAAAGTCTATTCACTCAAAGTTAATTTTCCAATAACATTTGAAATTTAATTATTAATTTCATTGATTTTCGATTTGAATTTCGATCATTTTACTCTACACATTTATACGTACATTTAGATATTATATTAATTGGTGCGTACTTGAATTGGAGCGCCTTTTTCAGAATTATGAAATCATGTTTTAAATAACACAATTTTGGTATTAACACAACATAAAATTTTATTAGCGTTTATTTTACAGAATAAATTTAATGTTTATAAATACATAACTATTTTACTTTTTTATAGAAAATATTCTGTTAAGCAACAGTACTCAGATGATAACTTACAATACTAGGAATGCTTTTTTTAATGCAATTATTACTAGAAAAGTGATAGACATTATTTTGTGCCGAATAAAATCGTGCAATTTCTGTAGTTCTATTTTTTCTTATTCCACAAAAAAGCCGATCAAGCTCCGATCACTCTCTATCTCCCGCTTTAACGGAATCACAGAGGCTACGTGAGTTTCGCAAATTCTGTATTATCTTCTTTATAAAGGAAGTACAGTGGTTCAGAGGCTATTAACTTTGCTTTCGGCTTTTAAACGACTTTCAATCCAATTCTAATTGGTAGAACACACGGCAGCCACGGAGTCAAATATCAAGTCGTGCGCACAACCGAGCCTATATCCTAAAACAAAATCATGCTAGCGTAAACGATAACCCTCTGCTATTTCTAGCGATTATTTATACATAAGCATTTTAGAAGCAGATGAAAGTTTTCCTTCTAATATCCCGATTTGTCAAAATTCACGTTTCTGTACCTCATATTGATTATAGCTCTTTATGATGATATTGCATAGGTACTAATTAAAGTTTAAAAACTTTATAAAATTTAAATTTTTCTATATTCTATTATCTTTATATATTCTATTTTCGTATGTATAGGTATAATCAAATTTGAAGTAAATTAAAAATAAATTTATGAAAGTATAATTCGTAAATTCTATTTGGGTAGATTTGAGACTTGATTACATTTCATTTAAATTTTAATATTATTTATAACACGTTCTTAGACTAATGGTTATTTAAATTTTATTATTTATATTTGAGATGTAAATATGTTTAATTATACTGTATTTTGACATTTCATAAATATCCTTTTAGAATATGCATAAATTTATATATAATTATTATGTAGGAATAATATATACATTTACAATTTACATTGTATATATCAATTTTGTATTATTATTTTGTCTTATAAATTATTTTTTTTCAAGATTTTTCAACAATCTACTTTTATTCTCATTCGAATAAAAGAAATATATGTAATAATTTATATACACACACTGTTGTGTTTAAATTCTAACATTCTTTAAAAAGTGAAATGAGTTATTTAAATTTTTCATTATAAATTAAGGGCCATTTTCAGAAATTTTCCAAAAGTGTAAAAAATATCCACTTTTTACCTTACAATACAATTATTTTATTATTTATTTTTTTATTATTCAATTAAGAATTTATACTTTGAATTATATTTAAAATTTTACACATTACGTTATAACAATAAATTTTAGATATACCATTTGAGTAATTCATAGAAATATAACAAGAACTTTTCTAAGTAAATTATTTTAATTAAATGGTTTGAAAATTTATAAAAAGCAATTATTATATACGATACGATTTAAATTAGAATCTATAAATCAGAATATGCAGTATTATATGTATATATATATATTTATTATATGTACCGATATACCGATATTATTCTTTATCGAATGATAAAACGTTTTGTAGTAAAATATAAGTAAAATTTTATATTAAATACATTTATTTTATATTTATTTAATTTTGAGATATATTTAAGAAAAAATTAACAAATTCGATTTTAATTTTTTAAAAGTTCTATATTAAAATATACAGATTTCTCAAAAAATTTAATACAAGTTTAGATAAATCGTAAACTTTTTAATAATAGAATTATTAGTCAAATGGTTTTAAGATGTAAACAAAATAACATAGTTTGATAAGCCTTTATTTTCTAAGAAAGTACAATTTAGTGAAAAAAATATCGTATGTCAAAAATGTGAGACTTCAACTTGGGAAGATACTTTTTTGAATTATATTCAAACGTTTTGGATGCTACGAACGATTTATAATTTTCATCTTTTACATAAAGCTAAAATTTGCTATCTATTTTGATATCCTTATATCAACAGGTTTTTTTTTTAACTGTAATGTAATAGAAATATAAAAAATACACGAGTGAACATTATTATTTCAATTTTTTTATAATCCATTTCTGTACTATGTGTCATATGGAAATAGAAATAGAATAGGGACAGCCTTTTCTATCAATAACAGCAATAATAATAATTAAATTATATAGTTTTTCTTTTAGTAGAAGAATTATTGTAGGCACAGATTTTACTTTCAAAGCAAAAACTCTTTTATAAAAGAATGATTTGCATCTGTAAACGTTTAATAATATATATTTTTATTTTGGACAAAAATGTACGCGAGAAGTTTAATACCAACTATATAAAGTATCAAATTTCAAAACAATTCTATTTTCTATTTATAATAAAACAATTATATTTTTAGACTTTTATTCTTTTATTTTTTTAATTAAAAAATTTATTATTTCAGTAAAAAATTATACAATGTATGTGTTTAAAATATTTTTCGTTTTTTAGAAAATAATTTTGAAAAAATTTTAAGTTATTTAAACGAAACAATTTCTTTAAAAATTGTAATAATTTTTATTTAGAATATAAACATTAAATATATTTAGTTTTTATACGTAATATTTTGTTTGGTTAAGATATTGAAGTTTCATAAGGCTAATTGTTTTCAGTTATAATTTATTTATGCAATTGTATTACGCAATTAATAAATTATAAATAATTCATTAAAAAAAGAATTAATAAAGTTTTGTAAAAATTATTAAATAAATTAAAACAAATAATTAATAAGATGATTCATATAAAATTGTACTAAAAAACATATTTTAACAAAATAATTTTGATTAGCAATTTATTTTTTTACAAATTTTTCGTTAAAGTTTCTATATCAAGTTTTGAAGTTAAAACATTAATAATCGTATTGAAAATTATTTATTTAATTAATAGTACAAATTTTAATTAATTTCACCAATAATTAGTATAGGCTTTCCTCTCGCAAAGAAGTACAAATATAAAAAGATGTATATTTTCAAAATGAATGGGTGCGTAAAAAAAGTCTCATATCATTTCAGACGTTATGCAGCACAACATATAGCACAATCGCTTTTTACTGCTTGACGCACCCTCAAAAATAGTCAAGCGATACAGTTGAACTAAGAATAAACGACGACGATGACGATGAGGCTTGAGTTCCCGCTGTAGTAGTCAAACGCAAAGAAGAAAGGGGACACGAGAGCGCGGAACTGTTACCAACGCTTTTGTGCTTTGAACGAGGCCTTCTTCAATATTTTGCTGTTGTATATATGATAAACTATTAATAGAATTTAACGTTTGAAAATGTAAAGAGAACAAGAAATTAGAAGAAATATACACATTAATGGAAACTAACAAGTATTTCATACATTTTTTGGGATATTTTTCTATATGTAATCACATAGGAAAAGTAATTTGTAACAATCTTGTCTAGCTATATAAAAAAGAGATAATCAATTCAAGAATTAATTTTACTAAAAAAAGAATATCAATAGTTATGTTCGAATTACACGAGAGTAAATAATTTTTACAATTCATTATTTAGTCGTTTAAGTATTATCGATAATGTATTTACTTTCTTTTATTACATTAAAATTATTGCATTAAAAAGTATAAATTTAAATATTAAAAATTTAGCTGGTTGAAGAATCATTTGAGAGATCTAATATGCTTATATTTATTCATGCGTAAACATGTACATAGTCATCACTACATTTTGGATTTTTGAATAAAAAAAATCATTAGCTACAATGATTAATAATATTATAATTATAATAATGAGTAAATAATATCATATTTTAAATTATAATAGCGAATGATTAGTTTGAACTGCTAGATTAAATAACCGTAGCTACGATTTCTTTAATTAAATTTAACCAATCTATATATACTTTTTATAAAACAGAAAAGCAAACGACTACGATTTGAAGCAATTTAATAGAAAAAACGTCGCATTAAACAAGAATTATTTATTTCTTTATAATTAATTTTTTAAAAATTTAATAAAAAATTCAAAATTTTTACTCTAAAATAATATTAAAATATATTTTAAATTAAATATGAACGAACCATATTTATTTAATTTAAATTGATCGCACTTTTAGAAGGTTAAATGGAGACATTGATAAGAATATTGTATCATCTTTCGACTTTTTATTTTTCATGAAAAACTTTTAATAGAAGAATTTTTAGGACCTGAATTTTAAAGACTATTTATTTTTGAATGTATGTGCGGCGTCTATACGGTATTTGTTGTTCGAAATGTCCGTGGAATAAAACAATATTTTCTGTGAAATGGCGTACGTTCAATTATCCATCCTTTTATCTCTTCTGAACTACTCTCTAGTATCAGTAACTCTGACTTGGTGGCTCAGTTAATTTTAATATTTTATGTTCCGGATATATATCTACGTACAACTGTGGTATAAAAGAAATCTTTGGGTTATCGCTTTCGATATAAGCACTAGTTCGGCTCATAAACAAAATGTTGCTTTGGAATGGTGAGCTGAGAATTTTTTTCAGGCAGTTAGAAAGGTTCACTTATCAACTTCGGACTGCCTTCTTTCTGACACATGATACATATTATACTGCTTCCGGCTACATATTTTAGAGGCGTTCATATTTTTGCTTATGTATTATATGCACTTGAACTTACTTTTACTATCATCAAACGCTAACGTCTCAAAACGACTGGTCACCGTGTGAGATTGTTAGAATTATTAATACGAACACTGTTCTTTGAAATATGTCGCGGATATATCGTAATTTAGAAAAAAGGATTTTAATTGGCACCCAGATTCGGGGCAAATAAGAAGAGCGTTGTGTGTATGGAAATTATTCACAATCATTTTGCCTTTTACGACTTGATAGCTGTTGCTCATTGAAGATTGTGTGGCTTACGTTTGGTATGTTTAATATAAACGCCAGTTAAAAAATAAGTAAAGCCAATGATAAATACTTTTCAGCATGAAATATGAAGGCGGCACGTCTTTTGACGAATTAGCTATAAGATTACGAGATTATTTTAATATTTTAAGACAATTTTAAGAATTTCAATTATATTGTGTGTACCTTAATTGTGCATTACACAGTTCGAATGCATGTCAAGAAGAAAATCTATAATTTATTATTTACATTAAAGTATTAACATTAAACATTAATAGTTTTATTCAATTTTTGATATGATCAAAGTGTTCAATAACATATTTTAAGAACAGAAGAGTTTGGATAATACAAAATGGAAATAAATAAAATATAGTACAAAAATTTGTTTTGATAAATAAGTAAACAGAGCTTATAAATACATTATAATTAACTAAATTATATATTATTTAATAAATGTTTCAAATTTTTTTTAATAAAATATTTATTGTTAAAGAAAATACTTCCACGAATAAATAATAATGTTTCTTAAAGGAGTAAAATTATATATTGTAAATTTAAATATTTTACATTTAATAAATGTATTTTTATAAAGATTTAATAAAATTAATGAAATTAAATGTGTGTGAAACGATATGTATATTTTAATAATAATTGGTATAATATAAATGAATTAAAATGATGTATATTTTTTTATTACTATAATAAGATTAAAATTTAATGATTTAAAATTCGCCAAAAATATACATTAAATGATAAAGTAAAACTGTTCATGAGTTTCCGGATATTATTATATTTATTGCTATTTGACGAGAATATGTTAAACGGAAGCCACTACTAAAAATAATTAATTACCGTAATTAAGATATCATAATCGATAAATTAGAACTTATATGTATATTCGGTTAAATAATTGCGAGCATTTGACAAAAGCAAATTGGCTAAAAGTTCTATTTCACCATAAAACCGAAAATAAGAAAATTGGGTCTTGATCGATATCTTAATTTATACATCTTTTCTTACAATAAAATTAATTATATTCTCCACAGGAAAAGAAATAAAATTTGTATGTATCAATTCAACGTTAGATTTAATTTTGAATAAAAAGTGCTTACAGAGAGAGAGAGAGAGAGAGAGAGAGAGAGAAAGAGAAAAAGAATGTATATAGACATAAAGAGAGAGAATGATATAAGCAGGTAGATTACAAGGTAGATTATAAGCAAATCTTATAATCTGATGAAGAAACTAAAGAATAGCTTAGAAAAAAGCACTTGTTATTAATCCGAAAAAATTTATAATAAGCCTCAAGTTTTCTAAATCAAACGATATGTGTAAAATTATCAGATATTAAATATTATGCAACCATACAAGCGGGAGATACCTGCGAGTATTTTTACAACCCGTCGAAGTCGCCTATTTGCACAATCATTGAGTGACTTCAGCGTATATGATATGATGTACGATGATTGAAGCGCAATTTACAAATTCATTATTTACAATTATCTATTCTCATATGTTGCGTTTAACTAACAAAGATTTTGCATTGTACGCAGGAAATTTTAAGGTATCTCGCATAAGGGTATTTATGCGAGGAAATAACGCATGGAAAGTATGAAAGGAATAGTGTAAATGACCAAAAGTATGAAGAGCATAAGCTAATCTCTTTTTTTTTCTTTATTCCGAAATATTAAAATATAGTCTAGTCTTTTATGGTGTATTATGCATTATAATAAAATTATGAATTATTTTTAAAAGTTAGCAAGAAATCTGTTATATTCATAATCTTTGTATTATGTTTATGCGTTTATATGTATTGTCTTACACCTATTTTTTATTATATTTTATATGAAATATAGAGTCCGAATTAGTGAAAATTACTGAAATTAACTATTTAGCTACTTGGAATTAAAGTATTATTGAATTAATTAATAACATATATAACGTCTTATGATACATAATTTAAGATACATATATTCTGATGCATCTTCAAAGTAGGAATTAGCGTAACTAAATGCAAAGCGTAACTTTTTTAAATATGATAGTATGATAATAATGATTTTCTTTTGTCATAGGATATATTAAATGCCGTACAATCATCTGTATTATGGTATCCAATAAATATTACTTATTAATTGTATTTTACTTTAATGTGTAATTCATTTGATGGGTAAGAATGATTTTCTAAAAATTTTCTAGTCTCCGATGTATTTAACGATATTATAATAATACTGCTTATGGTAATATAATGTCAACTAATCAATTTTGCCTTAGTATGATGTTTTTAGCATTGTTAAGAGCTATACCACTGACAATTGTTTTTCGCTTCGTGTCGCACGAATTTATCTACTTTGGACGGAAGTCCGCTACGTGTTATATTGCAAGGTTTAGTTCATTTTTCTTTTTTTTTTTACGTAGAATTAAAGTTTACGAATGTGCTCAAATATTAGAATTCATATTATAATTCATATTAGATAATTTCTTAATTACATAGTAATAGTAACTGGATATTGAGATACTTTTAACTTTGATATTTTACTGTAGTAATTGAACGGATAAATCATGTTTTAAATTAAACAAAAATTCATATAATCAAAATAAAATATAAATAACGTTACAACATGATTTCATACATTTATAATATAAAATGTTAAATTTGATTTTGATTAAAATAAAGAATATACAAATATTTAAATATTAAAATTTATTAATACATTCAATTGCACTTAAATAAGTTGAAGATATTGAGAAGGATTTTTAAATATTGTCTATAAATGAATTTTAAGATTAATTAATTATTTATAATGATGTATTTATAGTAATATATATTCAATATAATTACTTGAGATTTTATATTATTTATATAACCGTATATTGTATTGTTGAAATAAAAATATCATTAAAAATAAGGACTACATTACCCACAAAGTAGTTTCATAAAAAAAATACAAAATATAAATTATTGATCGTAATTAAAATATTAAAGTATAATATTAATTTATTTTTCATTGTATTCAAGTTTAATATACAGCAATAAAACAACACGAAATTCAAAAATATTTTTTTGAATATATGGAATTTTTTCAAATACTAGTACCATTAAAAGTCTTATAATTCTTCGTTTATATGACATTAAGAACATATGCAATTATAATCGTAAATATAATCAATAATATTGAAAAAGTTTATACAATAATTTTAAAGAATATTTAAGAAATAATTTAATTAAGTTTGAAAGAATAAAATATAAAATTATAATATTTTCTGATTTGTTTATGTATGTATTATTTATTTAGTTTCATAAAAATTTATAATATAGATAATTATTAATATATTACGAATGAATTTTAATATGTGAATGATATAAGGTATTTTTTTAATTACAGGAAACTGGTAAAAAATGCAGCATTAAATTGCTGTGCTATATTATTTTAGAAGTGTTATATTTTCAAATTTTAAGTGTCTGTGAGTAATTTACGTATTAGAGTAAGTCGTTGAGTTGCTATACAGGTGTTTTCATGATAAAGCAGGTTTATAAATTGGTATTCTTTATAGGTGACCTCAATACATTATAGTATCACTATAACAATGGAATGCAGTTCGTTGACCATTCAGAATAGCTTTGATTTCGCTATGCATTTTATTTATAGGGATCATGATTTTATCGCTTATAATTTCACATTTCTATATAAGCGGTTACCAAATAATTTCACTATATTATTCACATATTTATATTTAAACCAATTTTTAAATAATAAAAATTTAAAAAAAGTACTGTTTACCACAAAATTATGATTACGGGGTTCTAAAAGCGCATGTGTACTATTATATATATACGTAAATATATTGGATTATTCTAAAATAATTTTATTTTTTAACTTTATAGAGATAGCTGCGTATAAATTTTTACTTTTTTTATAATAAATTAATATTTTTGTACTAAAAAGGTCTTTGATAAAATATATAGTTAATATTCTTCCGATAAATAGTACGTAATAATAAAAATGAAAAAATAAAGCTAATTTCATATAATAATAATTTATATTAATAATAAATTTATTATATTTATTAATATGTAACGGTTTCATTCCCATATTTGATTTAAACAAATAACCAAATAATATGCAATACTTAAAATAATGCTTTGTTAGTTTAATCATAAAATTAATGTAATACATTTTTTATAATTATAAAAAAATATATACTGGATTTTTTATAAATATATTTTTTTATATTTTAATTTTCATTATTATTTTATATGCATCTATAAATAAGTTTTTATACTAATTATTTTTCTTGACAGATAATCAGTCAATTTTTAGTAACATAATCATTTTTGAAAAATTTTAAAACTTTTTAAAAAACGATTTCTTAAATATAAACATAATATTTTTTTTCAAACAAAATGAATCAATTTGAGTTTGTGTTATAAGAAAAAATTTTTTAAAATTAATCTTTGAAATTTAAGACATTTTTTAATATATTTAAAATATTTTATTTTAAATTATTCATGTCAATTAAAAATATTGTAAAAGTGAATGAAAAATTATTTTTTTTAATCACTTGCTTTCGTGTATTAGTTATAATTTTTTTATTATATTATTATATTATATTATTATATTATATTTTTTCAAAAAAAATTTAATTAATTTTTTTATTTACGCTTTCAACTCAAATAAAATAAGTTCTTAAATGACAGTTTTTAATTATATTTTTAAAGCTATAAACAATTATTCATAATTTTAATTTTTTTGAGTCTTTAACATGAAACTGTTACTACCAATATTAAAATAGTAGTTACAATTATTAAAAGCTTGATTCTTTTAGTAACTCAATAAATACGAGCAATCATATCTTCAAAAACCCATGGTATAAATCGAAATATATTTTTTTTTTATAATTCTTATAAATTCTAAATTTTTTATGCATGATATATTTTTTATTCAAGATACATTATAAAACAATTTAAGAAAGAAAGTGAGAGACAAAGAAATCGATATAGAAAATGCAGCTAAATAGAGAAAAACAAGAAAAATCACATTAAGAGTAAGAGTTCAATAGAAAAAAATTAAAGAGATGTAAAAAAAGAGTCGAAAAGAATAGATATGAGTGAAAGGTATGAGAAGCAAGGTATGATGATTTAAAAAAGAAAGAGAAGAGGATTACAGAGAGAGCTGAATGCGAATTGATTAAAATGGTTAATCATTTTTTTTTATTGAACAGTGATATCACACAGTGTTAGAATTAGAATAGAATTGAAAAGGCGATGAACTAGATAAACTAAGAAACTTTTTCTATTGTATCATTCGTTGAAAAAAATTCATCAAATTATGTAGTTAGATCATTTCTTTGATTTATTTTATTTTATTTCCGTTTATGTATTTGTTTTCATTGGTTTCTATATCTTAAAAATATATAACAAAAATAATTTTTCTAAACAATTAACGTTAGTATATACAACGATCAGATTTATTTATTAACATTTATAGAATTTATAAATTACGATCGAATCATTAGAATAATTATACCTTTATGAAATAATAGATGAAACATAACATAAAAGATTACATATTTAAATTAAATTTTTTTTCAGAAAAAATTAATAAATGTGTTAATGTGAAATTTATAATACCTAATAATTTTTCTTTAAATTATTAATAGCTAATAAACTACTTATCTAATTTATTATAATTTATATAATTTATTATAAAATTATATTATAATGGTACTAAAATTTCTAAATATTAAACTATATTGCTTGCGTAATTTATTTAATTTTGTGCTTAATTAACTTACAGTTTAAGTCTTGTATTTTAAAAACAAAAATTTACTAATTTTTATTAAAAAAATGTAATTTACAAATTTGAAATTTTTTTTTTTTCAGAAATTATAGTATGTAATAAAAGAAAATACATGTGTATGATTTAATTTAATACGATTTATATTTAAAACTTTATGTTTATATAAAAGATTTGACGAAAAATGTTTATTCCTTAGATAATGGAATTATTAAATAATTTTTTAAATTATTAAATTTATTTAAATTATATAAATAAAATTAGATGTATTGATTATATATATATATATTATATCTTATATTATTACTATACTTATTATATATATATATATATCATATAATATTAGTTTTTAAAATTTAAGATATTTGAATTGAATGCATTATAAAATAATTAAAATGATTTTATTATTTAATTAAAATATATTTAGATGTATAAAGATAAATAATATTATTAAATAATTCTTTAAATTAAAATAAGAAGCCATAATTTTTTTTTAATTTCCTGCAATTTATAATTCAACAATTCAAATTTAAGAATCAATATAAAAGCTGGAAATGTCTACTTTGAAATGAAATCTTCTAAAAATACTTAATTATAGAGTATAAGATTACATTTTTCAGTAAATAAAATTTTTCTTTAATACATTATTTCAAAATTAATATTTTGTCCTTAGATTACAAATAAATTTAATAAATTTGTCATAAACTTTTATATTTTAGTTCTAAATATATAGTTAAATTATTAGTTAAATTAATTTCTAATATTATGCAATCATAAGTAAATTTTCAAATTTAATATTTTAATTAATATTAATTTTAATTACCCATATTGAATTTTTTATTTTTTAACATTTGATATACTAAATATTGAATTATTTAGAATAATTTTAGAAAAGGCTTATTTATATTTTAGATCACATAAGATTTCACTTGATTTATGCTTGTATTTCTTACTTGTAAATGAAATATATTGAAGTGATATCTATTAAAAAATTAGATATTCTAATAAATGAACTTTCTGAATATTAAATTAGATAGTGAAATATCTTTATAAAGCTTTAGATACATTGTCAATTGTTTATATTTACTTATTTTTGACATATTTAGCTACTTATAAAAATATTTTTTATAAAAGTTGAATTAATTTAGCTCGATTAAATTTTGCCAATATAATACATAAAATCGATGAATTTATAAATAAAATTTTTTGTTTCATCAATAATTTTTAATGACTATATTTGAATAAATGAGTAATTTTGATATAACTGATTCTGCATTAAAATTTACATCGTTTGTTCATTAAATAATTTATAAATAAAGAATTAACATCATTATATACGTTACATTACATGTTTTAGTTATAAAAATATAATTACAAAAATGACGAATATATTTTAAATTATTCATTTTATATAATTCCGATTGATATTATTTTATTAATGGTATATGCAGTATTGAAAGATTTCATAATTCGACGTTTGAATCGTTATACTTGATATTTAATTCAAATATTTGATAAATTTACAAAATTAATAAAAAAATTTTTATTTTTTATATCCTGGGTTCTTAATAAATTGTTTCATATTATTATTTATAATTTGGTATAATAGTATTATAGTATAAAAAAACAATAAATTTTTTATTAAAGCAAGCATTTCTTATTAACAATCAAGTCATAATTAAAAACTTGCTAAACGATGAAGAAGTCGAAACATTATTTTTTCCTATTATATATTAGAAATTGTCAATTAACCAAATAGTTTGAAATTAAATAAGAGTTCTTATATTATTTTTTTAATTAAGTTTAATATTATATATATTTAGTAATTTAAAAATAAAATTAATATTAATTATAAAATATTCGCGTTTGAGTAAATTATATTTTTCCATAATACATTATTATTAAATCTAAATATATTGTCTTTTTTTTAACAGTAATAAAAAATCTGTATTAAAGTTTGAGAAGGAATATAAGCATTGTTTTATTTAAAAAATATTTATAAAATATTGAATAAAGTTTATACATGTACACAATACACTATTTTAATATACTATTTTGAAACGAAATTATTCTACTGTATCTTAATGAAAAATCTTATACAATATACAATAACTTTATTAAGATATTATACATAAAATGTAACAGCTCAGAAATAGTATTTGTGAAATTATTCTATATATAAGTATATGTAAATATAAAAATATCAAAATTATTGTTAAACTTTATATTTACTAATTTAAAAAAACACTATATACATTGATTTATGATTTTAAGTTATATGATATATGCATTATAATTTAAAAAAAGCATCATTTCATATATTTACTTTTATTTGTTTTGAATAAATAAAATACTATTGAATTAATCAATTCTTTTATTTTAAATCATAAAAATAAAATGTAATGTTTATAATATAAATTTGTGTACATTATAATATTGTTTTAATATAGGTAAAGTTGATTTTAAATAGAAAATAGATATTGTTTGTTCAATCAGAAAATATTTATTTGGATAATATTATTAATTGAAATTCAAAATTGAAAATAATAAATAAACAAACTTTGCATAATTATTTAGTGCGAAATAACATTGTTTATACACAATATAGCTTGTATACATCCCAGGAAATATCTCCATTTCTTCTTATATTTATGATTTCTCCCACCCTCATTGTTATTCCTTTCTGTTCCACTTCTTTTTCACATATTGTTACTTGCTCTCTTCTTGTCTTCTATTTCGCTTTCTCTCATCTGTTGAAAATCACACAGATGTCCACGCGTACGCAGCCAGAGACAGAGACCGAGAGAGATAGAGATAGATAGATAGATAGATAGAGAGAGAGAGAGAGAGAGAGAGAGAATAGCCGAATAAGCAAATGATAGTTTAGCGCTTTTTTAAATGTGAGAGCAATCGATTTATTATTTCTCAAAATATCATTTATATATTCATCCATGGGTCTGAAAACGCTACACAAATAATTTCATTAATCCCAAGATGTGGAATGTGATTTAATCTTGTCTTGCTATTTGCCATTTCTTTCCTTCTTTCTTCTGCTCTAGGTCAAGTGTTCAAGCCTCCATGAGGTATCCACGCGCAAAAAGAGCAGTTACTTTACATGCGTTTCGATACCGAGTCGACATTTTCATGAACGGCTAAAGAATAAAAAAATTTACTTAATATCACACGTCGCACCGTATTTCTGTTCGAGCGTAAGAAAGAAAGAATGAAAAAGAAAACCAAGTTTTGGTTTCGATGTTAGTATTAAAGGGAAAAAACGAAGCTTCCGTAAGCTGGGCTCGCGGGTCAAAGGAGCGGTACTCACCACGGCCTGGGCTAGTGGCAGGTAGTTGGCGAGGCCGACGAGCAGGACGTAGAGACAAGCGAAAATCGGTAGGGGCCGGAAGTACCTGCGAGTGGCGTCATCCTCGCGCTTTATGACTCGCATTCTGCGAGCCCGGTTCGTCCACAGGGTACCAACCCTGTCCTTATTTTTTACAGGTTTTTTAGACAGCCCTTAGGCTAAGCGGAAAGATCGATGGGAAGTCTTGGTCTCTTGAATATTTCCTTCGGTGACAGCGAGGCGGCGGTCGCAGGCCTGGACAGCAGCGGCGATCCCGTGGTGTCGAGCCGTCGAGCCGACGAGCGCGCGGAGGAGCTTTCACGATATGTGGCGCGCGTAAGAGCGAGAGTCACAGAAGCGCGCGCGCGCGTTTCATCGGCCAGCGTTAGTTTGTCTCCCTCTCTTTCTCTCTTTGTCTTTCTTTTTCCCGTCGCTTCCCCCTGCTCGATCGGGTGTTCTCCAGGCAGACCGGATTCAACCTCCTATTCGATATCCGCCACCTTCCGTCCCTCTGTTCCCCCATCAAACTCCTTCTCCACCACCTTCTCCTCTTTACCACGCACTTTCCACCGGTCTTATCTGTGCATCGGTTCGCACTACTGGCGGCGGGCTGCCGGCTGAGTGTATCCCTGCGTTCTGTGCTCTTTCCTTCTCCCGTTCCCTCTCCCACCCGATGTGCAGCCCAACGTCAAGAGGAAGAAGAAGAAGACGACCGCGGAACCGAAGCCAGCGAGTGGTAGGAGCCGCGAGCGAACGCGCGCGCGGTCGCGCAACAGTCTAGAGGAGATGCGCGCTCGAACTATGTTCCCTCGTCCCGGCGCAGGGAGGTTTGCGGTTCCTCTCTTTCTTCCGTGGCGGCGGTCCTTGGAGTCGCGCGCCAGACGGAGAGAGACGTGCTGCTGAAGAGAGGCAGACTTCTCCGCGGAAGAATTCCAGTGATTGCGTCTCATACCACCACCGCGACCGTCACCACCGCCTCCACCTTCCCTCAGTTTTCATTGAGAGAGCTCCCCGAACGGGACACGACGATTGCTGCCGCTGCTGCTGCTGCTGGCTCTGCGCCGGTTGCGAGAGAGCGCGACACTCTCGGCGGGAGCACACGGCAGTGCGCCCGTGCTCTCTCTCTCTCTCTCTCTCCCTCTCTCTCTTACTCTCTCACTATCTCACTATCTCACTCTCTCGCTCTCTCACTCTCTCTCTCACTCTCACTTTCTTTCACTCTTTCTTCGAGACCAACGACAAACGGCAGGAGCGAGGGAGAGCTTTATTTGCGCACGGGAGAGCCAGCACAGAAGAGGATACCTGTCTGTCCAGGGAGAGGCGGAAGAGTTGGAGCTTGGTTTTTTAACCCACAGGTGATTGCTGAAAATCGGAACGCTCGCGCGAAAGCGCGAACGCACGCCTGATCGATCGACATGACACAATTGGGACTACGGTGAGTTTTTTCACGATGATTTCTTTATTTCACTTCTCTCTTTCTCGTGTACATTCGGACCTTTGAGCCGTGGTAAGCTTTTCACCCCTTTCGCGCCGATATTCGTACCTAATTTTTAAAAGCACGCTCGATATTTCTCGATAAAGTCTCGGCTCGCTTCAGGTTCTAACAACTTCAAAAGGGTTGCTAAAATATCGGCTAATATTTGTTGTATATTTTTCCGTAAAAGATAAGTGATCGACGGATAAAGCGATTTTGATTCGACATTTGTTACGCAAGATCTAAGAATATGTATTTGCCGAATAGAAAATGTTTCCGATTTCACAAAAGAGAACATTCACAGCTTGTTTTCGTGTTCGTAATAATAAATTGGTAATAATTTCGTTTAGGAACTGTGATAAAGAGAAAGTGAGAAATTAAGATATAAGGAAATAAGGAAATATAGAAGATGAATTAACGTCTTGCATCTTCTTCACAGATTTGCTGCATCCCTGGTGTGCTTACTTGTCGTGACCGAAGGGGTAAGTTGAAGTAGTGCGCTTTGTATTTATGGGACGCCATTCACGCAGCAAGTGACGGTCGTTTGATTGGCCGTGCGTTGGTGCTCTCTTGAAGTTTATCCGCGGTCGCGAGCGGGGGAGACGGATCGGATTTCGAAGCTGATTGCAGCGCCTTGCATATTGCACCCGCGAAGTTGTGATCAGCCAAGCGTTGCGGCATCGCCAGTTGCAAAGTTGCAGGGGCGGGGAATCCCCGTGAAAAGAGCGTCATAGTGACGATTATTAGAAACAAATTGTGATTAGCTTTCCTTTTTCTACAGTGTTTTTTTTTATTAATTCCTCTCGTGCAGTGTTTTGAAGATTGGACACATTTTTTACTTTTTAACCTGAGATTTGCTGTCTGCCATGTAAATACTGTAATTATATAATTATTTTTATGGTTTTAACACCGTCTTTTTTCATTTTTTATTCAAATTCAGTAATTATATATCAACTATGTATATTTTAATTATTTAAATATTTATTTATTTATTTTTAATATTTATAATCCGAAATTATAATAAAATTTCGATTAAAAACATTTAAATTTAAATTTAAAAACTCAACATTTAATTATCAGGCACTGTAAATATCAAATAATTTTGTTAAATTTTCTTCTTTTTTTGTGCATACGAGCATATTATACTATCATCTATCTTTTTCTTTTTCGCTATTATATGTTTTAATATGTAGTTTTTTTGGTTCATCTTACGTAACATCAGTCAGATTTTTTCTATAATTTACGTTCTTTAATTATTTCTTTTTTTATTCACGTATTATATATAAATTTTCTTGGTTACTTTTCCAAATTTTGTTTCCTCTGGATTCGTTTTTTGGATTCATTCTAAATCTAGTAAATATATCTGTTTTTTGTTTCCTTTTTTGAATTATTTATAACACTTGTTCTTTTTTATTTCTTCTATTATTATTTCTTTCATTACGTATTTTAATTTTTTCAAACTTTTTTGACAACTTGTATTTATTAAATTTTTTTATTTTATTTACTTAAAAAAAATTTTTTTCTGTATTCTCTTCTCTTTTATATGATATTTTTTTCAGTTGTTTGATCTTTTTGTACGATTAACAAATATAAAATCATAATAATAAAATACCTAAATAGTAGAGATTATTATGATAAATTATCGTTTCGTTAGATATAATACATGTAAACTTAATTAAAACATTTATATTATTATAATATGCAATACTCAAAATTATAATTTAATATAATTAAATAAATTTTTGTAAATGATTACCAATGAATTAAATATTCAATTAAAGAAAAATATTTTGTTATAATACTATACTATGAACAATAAAATATTTAGTAAAAATTTTTATGACGGTTTTCAAAATTAATTCTAAAGTAACAATAGAATATAATTATTTAAATATACTTAATAATATATTTATTAAATTATATTAATTATATTTATTGATTTTCAAATTGAAAATATTTTTTTAATTTATTTAAAAAAATTTTTTTTGTTTATTTAATATTTACATTATTTAACATAAGTATCGTTTTCAAATTTATCTATACTATATGTTTTCATAACACATAAGTAATGATAATACAAATAATTGACTTATTAACAATTTTATTCCAAAACAATATTTATTTATTTATGGAACGAAAATTTTAAAATAGAATAATTACATAATCTTTACTATTTTTAATTTATTATTAGAATTCTTTACTATTTTTACTTATTATTAGAAAATCTTAATATTTGTTTTATCAAAAGTAATTATTTTAATTTAATGAACTATAAAAATAATTTCAAGTTATAAAAATTTACATGAAATGTATTAGTTTATTAATTTAACGTTTATTTTAAAATAATAAGTAATAATAAATTTTTTTTAAATTGTTTCATAATTTTTTTATATGTTAACTATATTAAAAATTGAATTTTAAATTATTTTAGGCTATTTTTAATAATTTATTTATGTAACACGAAAAAATTTTATTAATATCAACCAATTTTGGAAGTATTTCTATGGAATAAAATGTAAAATGTTAAAGTATTTATTCGGAGTATGTCGGTGTCTTTATATTTCTTCCTTTGTCTACAAAAGTTTTTAATTTATATAAGAATATCAAGAACGAGAACAATTTGAGCTTTAATTTTCACTTGAGTCTTTGATGTATTATTGAAAAAGTAATTTAAAAATAAGGTTTACGCTTGATACTATATTATTATAAAATTCAAATGGTGAAGTGGTATTTTATTGTCCGTTTCAAAAAAAGAGTTATTATAAAGATGTGATATTTTTATTCTTTCCAGAAAAAATGATGTACAATTAGAATTTATAAGAGTTGTTTTAACAGATTATTTTACATTAACTCCCACTTCTTGTGGATCTTTGTTTTTGTTTTGCAATTTGAATCTCGTAACGTGATCAATTTCTACTTTGGTACTTTGAAGTAAATCGCTATTTTATATTTTCTTAAGTTAGTATCCGTTATTAAGTAATTGAATCTTTAAAAATAAGTTCAAATTTTATATATTAAATCTAAATTCTTGCGTTGGAGGACGAATATAAATTTAATTATTTGAGAGATTAAATTTTAAATGAAACCATTACAATTACGAGTTAACGAAATTTAGTGAAATATCATATAGCAATTGTTTCGATAAGAATTAATTTGATTACATTTACTCATTTAAAAATTGATTATAGTTCATTGTAATTTTTTCTATTTTTTAAAATTATATTACATTTCTTGAATTGAATAAATATATAACAAAATTGAAATATGTAGAAACTGTTATGCATTTATTTTATAATTATTTATTTTTTAAATAAGTAATATACGCTTTATATAAAATGCATATATTAGAAATAAATTATATTGAACAATACTAAAAAATATTAAAATTATGTTTTCAGAAAAATTTTAATAATTCTTTATTGAAAATTAATTTAATTAATTTATAAAAATTATCGTTTATCATTTTTAATTGTTTAAAATTAATAATATTAATAATATCACATTTATTAATAATATATTATTAATATTAATAGATCAATAAAGTAATTGTTCTATATTTATTAATAGTAAAACATAGTGTATTTTAAATTTGTAAGTTGTAAAATAACTGAATATTAAAAAATACTAGAATTAATCAATTAACTATTAATAATGAATTAGTTGATTTGGTGTATTTATGTTTTTTATTCTAGATTAATTTACAACTTAATAATAAGAATTACATATGTCTAAAATATTAAACTAATATATATTTGATCTATTATTTTTTACACGTACCCTTAACTACTGTTTAATTTAGAATTTGAAAGATACATTTTAACTTTAATTTAAATGAAAATATTTTTTTAGATTTCAAAATTCTTACTAAGTAACAATAAAAGTGAAAAATTAAATAAAACAATTCAAAATTTCAATATATTTGTAAAGATTTATGAAATATTACAAATATTATATTTTTAATTCAAATTTTTTCAACATGAAAAATATTGGTAAGTATAATAAATTATGTTCAAACAGAATGTAATGTCAACATAAAAACTAATTTAATATGATATTGAATATTAATTAAAAAAGATTAGGAATAAAATTAACTGATTTAAATGAATGAATTATTACTAGATATAAAATAAAGTAAGATATTCTTATGTATTATTGTCTTAAAACATTTGTTAAAATAATTTCTGAAAGATTAGTTTTGTTTAACTTTAATAATATTACTTATTTAAATATTATATTTGAATTTAAAATTTATTTTTTAATCACAATAAGAGTTTTTCTTATCAATAAATTCATAAAAAAATTAGAGAAATTAATTTTATTTACAAGAATGCTATATTACCAAGTTTATAAATAATTAAAAAACTGATGCTATTAACAATTGTACAAACGAATTCAGCGTAATAATACAAATTAGTACACTTACATATTATTACATTTATTAAAGAAAACTAATAAAAATTGACAAAATTTAATGAAAGTTCAAGGAAAATATTAAAAAATAATATAAAAGACTAATGATGTTAAACTGACAATAGACAGTCTCCATTATAGCATTAAACACGCGCATATTGATAGTTTTTAAACTGTTAGCCTTTCTTTATTCATATTTTTATTTCTCTGTCTTTCCCTTGCTATCATTTTTAGTATTTTGTGTACGTAGTAAAATAAAGTTTTGTGTAAAGGGGGGCATTAAGATGTTACAAATTCTGAGGAGAAACGTACGAGAAAATGATTTATACAGAATTTATGAATGTGATAACAAAAACAGAGAAGACAGAGAGAGCGAGAGAGAGAGAGAGAGAGAGAGAGAGAGAGAAAGAGAGAGAAAGAGAAAATTTGTAAATATTTTTGAAAAGAAATTATTATGAAGTATTGGTCCAAAAAAAGTTAAACTCAAAATTTTAATACTTTTAGAAAGTATGTCAAATAAAAAATCTGATTTGTTTCTTTATATGCTTGTATACTGTATTATACTTGTGTGTTCATTTTATACAATTCTAGTGACATTTAGTGGAGTAACAAGATCTTTTTTCATTTTGCTTATAATATAGAGATAAAAATTGTACATAATTAGATAAATCCTATATTTAAATTTTGTAAGTAATTTGATAAATGTACAAGCATGGAGGCACAAACATATATACATAAATATATATATATATAATCTTCTAATTTTTAATTTTTATGTACGTATTTTATTTCTTTACGTATAATACGTACCTATATAGATAGTTATCAATGTACTCATATGTAATAAAAAATTTTTCCTTGAAAATTTTATTCATATAATTAGCAAAGCAACTTGCATTAATTATTTAGATCATTCATATTTTTAATTAAATGAAAAAAATATCCTTATGATATCATGATTATAATAGTAACCTTCATAAATTCTATATTAAAATTTCTTATTTAAAGTTAGTCAGAATTTTTATTATTTAGCTATCAGTAAGTCGGAAACAGATATTAAAATTAATCTGCACTTTCAAAAAATTATTTAATAAAAAAACTCTATAGTTTCTCTAAAAATTTTGTTTTTTAATTCTTCATATCTATTTTTTAATATAAAATTTTATTTTAAGCACATTTTTTATGTAATTAATATACTATTTAGTTTATTGTTTAAATAATTTGCTTGTATTATAAAGAAAAAATTGAAATAATAGACCACGAACCTTTATAAGCAATTAAATTTCTATTTAATTTTAATTATAATTTAATAATAATTTTACTCTTTTATATTTTAAATAATTACAACCAATTATTTAAGATATATCAAATGATGTATTTTAAAATGTAATACGATACTTCTAATTGGATCATGTACTTTTTATATTCTGAAAAGGTTAAAATAAATACGTTGAAATTTATGATTATTAATTAAAAAGAATTTATATATAAATAAAAAAATGTAAAGTAAAAAGTAGGTTTTTTCAATTAATAAAGTATGTAAAATTTCGAACTGTTTGTGCATGGGTTTGAATAACTTTTTATTTCTATCTATTTTCATTTTCTTGGAAATTTTTATTGGATTATATTGCATTCTTCGTAATATTTTCTATAAAAATTTCCATATACTATAGTTTATTGAATAATATTTTTTATATCACACTATTTACATATGTACAAGGACTATTATTATTATTATCATTTATAATATTCTATTTTAAAGAATATTATAAAAAAAAACTTTTAAAAAAAATGTAACGCAGTCATGTTTCATCAACTGATAGGTATTACTGAAATATTTTGAAAATTTTATTAACTCCATTAATTCATTTTATTTTTTTTATTTTTATTATTTTTTTTTAAAGAATATTTCAATTGAAATTTTATAGTTAAGAAAAATATTCATATCAATAAAACAAATCGTAAGTGTGTGTAGTCTCTCCGCTAGTAATGATAGTTTTTGATTATACTAACTAATATTGAGTCTCGTGCTATTTGAAAATGTAACCAGTCAGTTTAGTTAAAAAAATGTTTTAAATATTTTTAAGATGTTACAGTTTTATAAAATATGTGTTATAAAAAATATAAAAAATGATACGTGTCAAATATTATGTATATCAAAATTAATACTAAGTTATTGTAAACATTATTAAGCAAGACTAATACAACGTTATTTTTTGTAGAGAAATCCATATAATAGATCTCACTCGGAAAATGACAATGATGAAAGTCCACAACGAGGTGACTTACCTGGTACATCTTATGACAATAAAAATTATGGATATGATAAATACCACGATCCGTATTCGAGGCGATTTCCAGTAACTAATCAGAATGAAGTACAGCGTAACTATTCAAGCTCTAACTCTTGGGGGAATGGCTATAATTATCAAGATTACAATCAAGAAGGTCAGCCTAGATCTAGCTACGACGATAGAGTGCACTATGATGAGCGTCAAAATCACGAAGAAAAGAATCGGCACAATGCTGGATGGAATCAACAGGAGTCTGTTAATAGAAATGAAGAACAAGGGTATCCGAGTAGTTACAAGGTTTATCCAGCTACTGGTGTAGAAAAAAAATGTAATGGATCAACTTGCTGTTATCCTAAGTGTTTTGCTGAGAAGGGTTCGAGAGTAAGATATACTATTATTAAAATTATTATTGTCCTTATTTCTTTTATTTTAGAAGATAAAAAAATTTTGTTTCTTTAATTTTGACAAAATGCGTTTATTTATTTTCGAAATAAATCTTTATTAAAACATTTAGTTCATCCTTTTACGTAAAAGTTTAATATTTGTTTATTTTAAAAACACTAATTCAATTTATATAGCTTGATAAACTAAAATTGTTTTTCAAATATAGAATAAAAATTACCTTATTATAATTAATAATAATTTTAGGGGCCACCTGGTATAATGGGACCTGTCGGGCCCAAAGGTGAAAGAGGTTTTCCGGGCGCTGAAGGTTTTTTAGGACCTAAAGGTGACAAAGGAGATCCTGGTCCACAAGGTCAACGAGGAATTCGGGGCGAAAGAGTATGTAACATGACTAATATAATTAATTCTGATTATACTATATAATTATATTGATATATTTTATATGTTAGTATAATTATAATTGAGACATTTTTTTACATAATCAATTTCGTAAATTTGCATAAAATATATGATTAAAATCATAATAAAATCATAATTATTTGATGCGTAAAGAAATTAAGATCTAAATAATATAATATTTATGGCATACTTTTTAACTAACATTCTAAAAATATAATTTATATTACATAATATTTTTTTATAATTAAATCAATAATATAAAAGTTTTATATATTTGTATCGAATATTATATTAAATAGTTTTATATTAAATATTAAAGGGGAAAATGGGTTTACCTGGACATGCAGGACAAAATGGTGTACCCGGTATTCCTGGAGCAGCAGGACCTCCTGGTATGCCAGGTCGTGACGGTTGTAATGGAACTGATGCAAGTTTCTTTTATTCAGATATTATTTTTTAATTTATATGCAAATAATAAGAATATGTTATAAATATATAGGGAGCGCCTGGACTTCATGGATTATCGGGAGAACCTGGTCCGCGAGGGTTGCCGGGTTCATTAGGAAGTAAAGGAGATAAAGGTGAACCAGGTCATTGTGGTCTACTCTTAACAGGACAAAAAGGTGAACCTGGAAGTGATGGTGTACAAGGAGCACAAGGAATTCCGGGACCACAAGGATATCCAGGTGTACCTGGACCAAAGGGTGAACAAGGACCAACTGTAATTATATGTGTTTAATAAATTTATAATTTTAATGAAAAAAATAATAAAATATTAAATTTGAAATGAAATTAATTAATTAACTTATTAGGGTCTTTCGGGAGCCCAAGGATCGAAGGGTGAAAAAGGTCACATGGGTGTTGGTTTTGAAGGTCCAAAAGGTGATAAAGGTATAAAAGGAGAAGTTGGTCCACCAGGTGAAAGTATTCATTATCCTTTTACCAGTGTTAGTGAAGTAGTAGGTCCTATAGGACCAGCGGGAGCGAAGGGTGACAAAGTACGTATGATTATTAAAAAAAATTAATTAAATGAATTAAAAAACTGGACTCTTACTTTTACTATTATATTGTAAAATAACAAAAAAAACTTATTGTTACTTATTATAAAATCTAATAAAAAAGTATATTTAAATTACTAGATTATTTAGAAAAACTTTAAAAGATATTAGTATAGAAAATTGAAAATTCCTTTAAGATAAAGTGAAAATTAAATAATAAAAAAAGGTGATATCACTTAGAAAAAATTTGGTTTTTTATGTATTGATAACATTGATCTGTCAATTCAGACTGTAGTTTTTTAAAGGATATGTATACCATTGCATTTGGGAAGTTTTCGAGTTATTTCAAATTTGCAATTGTGAGAACTTACGAAAGGACAATTATTTATATGTAAAAAATATAATAATAAAAACTATGTACATGAAGTGCTTTAAAATGTATATAATAATACTTTAATTTATACATAAACTAAATAAAATAAATTAAATTACTAAATTGTAAATTAACAGCGTGTTTAGAAAAAAAAAAAGAATTTTAACCATAAAGTTAAAAATTAGATTATAATTTACAACAGTTTAACAAATGAGATAATTATAACATATAATAAAAAGAGAATAGTAAAAATTTATTTATAACATTGATTAGTTTAAAAAGTATTGTGCTTACAATTATTTATTTAAGGCGTAATATTATAAGATTTTTTTACTAATGATTATTGCATCAGATTGAATTTTAAAATAAAATTTTAAGTAAGCAGTTTTTAGTCATTAATTAATAGAGATAAAAGGAAATCTCAAATTCTAATATTTCATTAGTTTTATAGCACAATATCTTTTAATATCTAAAAGTTATGATTGCATGATACTGTAGTATAGTATAATAAATCAGACGAATTTTTTCCCGTAAACATATATTACTGCAAGAACATATTTTCGTATAAAATTGAAAAAATTCAACGATTTTGGTTTTCTTTTTATTTATATAAATATATAAAATTTCCTTATATTTCTTAATATTGAATTATATTTTACATTAAATACATAATCATATTATCGATAATAATTTTTAATTTAAATCTTTTAACTTACTAAATAAGATATAAAATATACTAAATTTATAAGATTTTATGTAAATAATCCTAAGATTATTGATAATGTTTTTTTAAGCATTTTAAAAATTATGATTACAAATATTAATCTAAAATAATTAATAAATTTCAACCTTTTGCAATTCAGTTATACTGAATTCATTAACTTACATTAGGGGAAAATCATTCTCGTATATTATTTTAAACCATTTATATATCACGTAAATTATAGTCTCTTATAATTTATTAATTAAATAGATTGTTTTATAAAAATTTTTATATTAATAAAAGTTTATTCGCTTATTTTAATATATTGTTACGAACTTGAAACGGATAATCGCAAATTATAAAAAATGTTAAATTAAATAAATATTTTATAAATTTTTAAATTAAATATTTAAAAATTATTTTATTAGTGATAGAATAAAAAATTTTATAAAATAATTTTTATATTTTAACAATATAAATTGTTAATTTATTATAATTTATTTTAAAGCAAACAATGAATGTTCTTACGATTAAAATAATAATTTATTTGATGTAAAACTTTACTTTATGACAGATTCTGGAAAAATAATTATCGTTATATAATGCATAATTATTAAAAAAATTTTATTTTTTCTTATTGTATAATTTATATAAATTTTTTATCAAATGTTTCTTGAATTTTTATAGGGTGATTTAGGTCCATATGGACAAAAAGGAGAACCTGGATATGTGGGAGATAATGGATTACCAGGTCTAAATGGAGCTAAAGGAGAAAAGGGTCTTCCAGGTGCACCAGGTGTTCGGGTATAGTAAATTTTTTCTTTATTTTACTATTTGTTAGTAAAATAATAATATTAAAATTAAACTTTGAATTCTAAAAATAATTAAATAATGGTTATATTTCTCAGGGCCGTGATGGATATTCAGGACCTCCAGGTCCACCAGGACGAAAAGGTGATCGAGGTTATGATGGAGCTGATGGCCTAGGTGGGCCACCAGGTCCAAAAGGAGATTCTGGTTTAGACGGACCTCCTGGAATACCTGGTCTAAGGGGACCCCCGGGACCCCCAGGAGTAAGTTAAGATCATAAGCGTATTGAATTATACATAATTGCGGAATATATCGTACATAATAAAAAATTAAACAAATTAAATATAACAAGTTCTTATTGAAATATAAATTTTAACGAAGTAGTGTTCGTAATACATAAATAAATAATAAATAAATAATGAATTAATATATGTTGTAAATATAAAAAATAAAATAATTTTTTTATAGGGTGGTAAAGGACAACCTGGACCACCAGGAGAAAAAGGTCCACGAGGATATCCAGGACCAATCGGTTTACGAGGAGCCGATGGCTATCCAGGCACTCCAGGACCAAGAGGCCCTGTAGGACTTGCTGGAGGACCTGGATTACCAGGTGTTCCTGGAACAGAAGGCTCCCCTGGTGATAAAGGTGGAAAAGGAGAACCAGGGCTTCCTGGATTTCCTGGAGATGCTGGGCCACGAGGTTTCATGGGGCCAATGGGACCACAAGGAATAAGGGGTTTACAGGGAGATAAAGGCCTTACTATTATTGTAAGTTTTATCAATAAAGAGATATGTTATTTATAAGCAAATAAAATTTCAATGAATACGTATCAATGATATAGCTTTGATGATTCAAATTGTCTAAGTAAAAATAATTTACGATTTTTTATCAATAAAATTACCTAAAATTATTTAAAGTTTTGTTAAAAAATATCTAAATTTCTATATTTTTCATTGTATATTAAAGGGTCCATCTGGAATGGATGGAATTCCAGGAAGAGATGGCGCCAAAGGTCAGAAAGGAGAAAAAGGATATGGAGGACAACGAGGACGACCAGGTGATTCTTTGGAAGGAATTCCAGGTTCACCTGGTCAACCTGGTTTACCAGGAGAAGCAGGATCTACAGGTAGAGATGGAACCCCTGGTTTTCCTGGTCTTCCTGGTGAAAAAGGAGACATAGGTGGTAAATGTACTCAATGTCTTCCTGGTGCAAAAGGAATAAAAGGAGATAGAGGATTAGATGGTATTGATGGTTTACCTGGTGGTCGTGGCCCCCCTGGAGAACGGGGTTTTATAGGAGCACCCGGTCTTGATGGTTTGCCTGGACCAATTGGTCTCCCTGGTGTTCGAGTATGTAATTATTTATATAAGGACAATTTAGTTTACTAATTATAATAATTTTTTTTTATTTTTTCGTGATTTTAATTATAACAGGGCAAAGATGGGCTTCCTGGTGCTCCAGGTCCACAAGGAGAAAAAGGAAAAGATTGCCTAATTTCAAAAGAGCTGTTTAAAGGTGAGAAAGGCAAAAAAGGTGAACGAGGTGATGAGGGGAGATCTGGGCCACCTGGACCAGAAGGTCCTATAGGAGAGAAAGGCATAGTAGGAAGTCCAGGTTTTCCGGGAACCAAAGGAGATGCGGTATAAATATTTACTTTTATTTATGATAATTTTTAAGAATATTTTTTATTAATAAAATATATTTATATTTTAAGGGTGACCGAGGTTTTCCCGGACCAGATTGTATACCTGGAAGACCTGGAATTCCTGGAAGAAAAGGTGAAATGGGATTAAGTATTAAAGGAGAAACAGGAGATAGAGGTCGTGATGGGTATCCTGGTCCGAAAGGTGAACCTGGTAATATAGGGATAAAAGGAGATCCTGGTACGTATTAATTTAAAAAAATTTTTTTAATATAATATTACTGTTGATATAAATTCACTAGCAGAATATTTTATAAAATAATAGTTTATTAATTTGGATAAAAAAATGTAGTTACAAAAGTATTTAGACGATACATTGAAATTGGGACTATATTAAAACTAAACTATTTGTCATTGGTAGTATTTATATGTTCTGTTGACAATGCATCGAGCTTACATGGTGTTTGCGCGTGCCGTAGTACATGTGAACACTATTGAAGTAATACCGACAATTGACATCAAATAAAATTTAGTTATACTAGGAAAACAAGGCATTGTAGGTTTTGGGGAAATCGAACGTCGGCTTGCATTACAGTTGGCATGTGCACAGTAGAAAAATTATAAGTATAACTATTGTTTATTTAATATTGCTTTCAGGATTCTGTCCACCTTTGGATTATACAGTAGCAACTAAAGGACCAGCAGGAGATAGAGGTCCAAAAGGAGAACCAGGTATTCCTGGGCGTAATGGAGAAAAAGGTGATCGCGGTTACTCAGGTGAAACCGTAAGTGTATAACCGTAAAAGTAATATTAAACCTTTAATTTACTGATTATGTATCTATATTGAAGATATATATTTTAAGGGTTTACCAGGACCACCTGGTCCAGTTGGAACACCTGGACCATCAGGTCCTAGAGGTTTACCAGGTCCAAGAGGAGAGAAAGGAAATTCAGGTCCAATGGGATTCCCTGGTGAACCTGGTCAGCTTGGACCAAGAGGATTACCAGGTTTGAGTGGATTAAAAGGTGTTAAAGGAGAACCAGGAATTTCTATGAAAGGTAGTCCTGGGTTACCTGGCCCTCAAGGTCCAAAAGGAGATAAAGGTTTACCAGGCCCTGAAGGAAAAGAAGGTCCCCTGGGATACTCTGGTTTACCAGGATTTACAGGAGAAAAAGGAGATTTTGGAGAGCCAGGATTAAACGGTAATCCAGGAGAACCTGGAGAAAAAGGAGATATTGGTCCAATTGGTCCACCAGGGCCACCAGGAATAATGGGAACTCCAGGAACTGATGGAATGAAAGGTGAAGTATACAAATAGGTTTTTTCCAAATTTTTTATAATAATAAAACGAACAAATTTATTATTATGTATGTATTCAGGTGAATCTGGATTACCTGGAGAACCTGGGAGAACCGGTTTACCTGGGTTACCTGGTTTGAAGGGTGACATTGGAGTGCCCGGAATTGATGGTGTTAAAGGATTCCCTGGACGTAGAGGTCATCCTGGATTAAAAGGTACTTCAATTAATGAAGAAAATTTTAGTACAATTAATCAATTTTATATTAATTTATACTAATTTTAATAGTTATTGCACGTTAGTATTAATTGTAATACTTATAAAGAGAATGATTTATAAAAACTTTTTGTTATAAAAATTATACTTATATACATAATTTATTTGCATAAAATTTTTAAATATAAGTTATTTATTTGATAAATAAATCTTATCTGAAACAGACCAAAAATTCAGTAAAAAACTAAATTATAATATATAATTTGAGTTTAATTTATGTTACTTTTGCAAACAAGGACAACCTGGTCTAGACGGTGCACCAGGTTTAAAAGGGCTAAGAGGTGAAAAGGGATTACAAGGATTTCCTGGTATTCCTGGTATGGATGGAAAACCAGGACTCCCAGGAGAAGCTGGATTGAAAGGTGATATAGGTTTTCGTGGAGAGCCAGGAATAATAGGACCTGTTGGTATAGAAGGAGAAAAAGGAGATCGCGGTGATCATGGTTATCCGGTACGTAATAATATTATATTCAATCAATTAAATAAAAATGTCTTTATATTAATTATTAAGACATGGAATTTCTAGTATGAATATACATACATATATATATATACACTATTCATGGCATAAAATATACAATATAAAGAAGTAATATATAAAAATAAAAAGATATGTTTGTAAAATTTATATAATTTGATAAAAAATTATTAGTAAAATGTGATTAGGTATGACTTAAATTACTGTAATGGTTTGTAAAAGATGCTTTAATTCTATAATTTTTAAATAATAATAAATATAATTATATTTTATTAAATATAAAAACTATATTTTCGAAATAGAACTAATTAATTTGAATTATTTAACATTATACATGAATTTAGGTAAATATAATGAAATATCATCTGAATTATATCTTATTATAGTAAACTAAATATTAAACGTGCAAATTAATTTTTGTCAGTAATGCTAGTTTAGATCTGGAAAGAATCAATGTAAATATTTCTTGGTTAAAAAAATATTTCCCAAAGAAAAAAAATATTTTAAGATTAATATAGGAATATTTTGTAACAAAATTATATACTCACAAATTTTATAATTATATTTAATTTAGAGAATATTAGATTGATAATATTTATATAACGAATTATTAAAAATTCAGTTTAAATATATATAATATATACTTTCTGAAATATAAACATTTTAAATTCTAGTTTATTATTTTATTACAAGTCATTATAATTTCATCTGAAATCACTAAAATATTGATTTGAAAAAGGGGTAATAAACAAAAATTCATTCAAAATATAATAAATGATAATATTTATCTGAATTTGAAAAAAATAAAAATAATTTTTTTTTAAATTTATTCTTTACAATTGCAATGGTTTCATAAATAGATTAAAAAATTAAATGTATAATAAGTACACATCAATACTGCGTCGCAATTATTTTGTAATTACTTTTAAGTATTTTTTTTGTTATTAGTTATGCTTGTAAAAATGTCTTATAAGATATTTATATTATATATTTTATATGAAAGGGTCAAAAAGGAGAACCTGGTTTAGTTTCGGAAAAAGGTCAAAAGGGTGAACCTGGAATGCCTGGTATACGAGGACCTCAAGGGTTACCTGGTCGTGATGGTGTTGATGGTGAAAAGGGTGAATCCGGTGCACCTGGTTATGGTCGTGATGGACTTTCTGGAGAAAAGGGTGAACCAGGTTTACCTGGAAGGGATGGAATACCAGGAGTAAAAGGTCAACGAGGTGATACTGGGCTACGTGGTTTCCCAGGAGAAAAGGGTGACACAGTTAGTATTATTTATAGTGCAATTTATGGGTTTCTTGTAATTACCTAATTTAATATATAATAAATATAGTGATATAATATACATAGATAAAGAAAAAGAATATAAAAGTATTAGTTTTTAATATATAATTGTCAGTATATTTGTATTCTTAACATTAAAATTAAAGTACAAGAGTTTTAAGTAATTATATTTATGAAAAGAATTATTGCAATTTACTTTTATCAATATTTTAATCATTTTAATATGTCTTGAATTCTTAAAGTGTTTAAACTCACGTATTTAAATATTTATTTTGAACATTTTTTATAAATATATTTTTATTATTTAAAATCTACACTTGTATTTTTTTATTTAAAAATTATTCTGAATATATTTTTTCTATTTTAAATATATATTTTTATTTTGTTTTTTAAAATATGATATTTTAAAGAATTGAATACATTTTTCAGAAAAAGTTAATTATTATTCTAAATTATATAAAGTATTTTTTAAGAAAATTAAGTAATGAAAAGCGAGAACTGCATACGATATAGGATACGAAGTGTTTTAAATTACTGAATCAATTAATGTTTCTATTATTAAATAAACCTTTTTTACAATTTACTATAATTAATTGCTAGAATTAAAACTTACAAAAAAGTTAAAAAGAATATAAATTAAAAGACATTACAGAATTATCCACGCTTAAATAGGAAAGTGATACATACATAAAAAAGTATTACATTGAGATAATAATAATAATAACAATTATGAAAGGAGAGGAGAAAAGAAAAGTTTTATTTGCAAGAAAATCAGAAAAAATATAAATGTAAATAGTAAAGTGAGTAAAAATAAAGTAAAAATATATAATTAAGGAAATAATAGACTTAGATTAATAATAGAAAAGAAATATCGGACAGTTTATCATTAGTTAGAAAGTATGTAGAAAATTGAAGAAGAATTGCAAGTGAGTAAAAAAGCATGGAGAACGGAGACAAAATAAAAAATGGATGAGAAAAAAGATTGAAATGTACATGGATATTGCGTAACATATTAGAATAAGGAAGAAAAATAAAATTAATTAAAAAATTGAAAGTAAGTTAGGTGATATAAAGCTGTAGATACACAGTTATAATATGTACAATGTATAAGGCAACAGACGGTAGAATGAACGTACTTAAAAAATTTAGGAATTTCGAAAAAAACAGTGCTGTCATATTATAAAACTACAATAGCAGGTAGTATTTTTGCGGTACGAAACAATTTAAAAAAAAAAAAATGAAAAAGTTTTAGAACAAGAATATAAAGAAAATAAGAAAAACTAAAAAACGGAGAATAAAAAAAATATGGATTTAAATTTCAGAGTATGTTGGGTCTACCGATAATAAATAATAAAAAAATAATGTTATTAATAAAAAGGTATAAAAACGTTGAATATTTAATAATAAACAAAATTTTAATTACAAAAATTAATTAGTATAAAAAAAATTAAAAAAGTAAAAATCTAAGAAAATATAAGTGAAAATATTTAAATAGATAATAGGAAGTGCAATAATATATTATACAGATAAATATGAGATTACAAAAATTTGAGGAGATAGAAAAATGCACAAAAATAAATAAAATGAGGCACTAGTAGTAGATAAAATACCTTATTTTAATAATATTGGAAACGAAAAAGATAGTCTAAACATTAAGACAGATCAAAATCAGAGATCGAAAAAATAAAAGTTATTGAAAGAGTGCATTAATATGAAAATGAAGAAAGTAAAAGAAGCGAGAAAAATAGAAAATAAAAAACTGAAATGGAAACGTACTAAAAAGAAGATTTTAAGAGAGCATGAAAAGATCATGCGTATATTAAAATAACAAAATATAAACGAGGAAAAGATTTTTAGAAAGAAATAAATAAAATCAAAAAATATCAATAGCCATAAACATAAAAAGAAAATATAAGGAAATCGCCGTGTGCAAATCAAATAAAAAATAGCGATAGAAGGGATAAAATAGAATGATGGAGATAAAAAAGCAAAATATGAAAAAGATAGAGCCATTACAAGGGACCGAAAAACCGTTGAGTGATGTCATAGGCGCGTCAAATAGTTAAAGCAGTTATTTCTAATGTAAGTGTTCGGCGTACGGCTACAATGGCCCTTTATTCAACACTTCTCCATTACAGCGTGTGTGCGTTGTTGCTTAGAATTAAATTAAACAACAATGAGTATTGTAAATGATGGTTTAATAATATTTTAATTTTTTTTTAAATAGAATCGGTAAAATTTTCTTAAAAACATTTTTATTAAAAATTTATATTACAGGGATTTCCTGGTCCTGCTGGTGAGCCAGGAATTCCAGGATTAGATGGAGTCGATGGTGTAAAGGGAGATGTTGGACCTCCGGGTGTTGCTGGTTTTCCTGGATTGACCGGTGAAATAGGTGCACCTGGTAGACCTGGATTTAATGGATTAAAGGGTGAACCAGGACCAGGAGGTATTAAATATATGTAATATTGTAATTTATGTAGGGTTTTTACCAAATTTATTAGTATCATCTGAAATATAATTAAAAATTTCGTTTATAGTATAATAAATTTTTTTTATTAGTTTGTAATTAGCAATCTTAATGCGAAAATTTTATAAAGGAACAATTAATTTGATTGTATTATCAAAACATATCGAAATAAAATTTTTTAATTTATCTTAAGATAATAAGGCTTACAAAATTATTGAAAAAATAATGATACACAAAGTACTAATATTAAAGTAGAACTTATTGCAAACATAAAAATTTATATATAAATCAGTAATGTATCAAAATATAATATTAACTAAAAAATCAAGTTTTGTTTTAATTTTTTATTACTTTTTTATCAATTAAGATAATTAATTTCAACTATTATGTAGAGGGAATTTTAAATAATTTTGTTATACAACTTATTTTTTAAGGAAAATTTATTTGTAATAATATATTTTACATAAAAACTTTTGAAAATTGAATTCATTAATATGTTTAATTATTTAGAAATAGTTAACAGTAATCAATAGTTTATATCATCGAAGATCACCTTTACATAGAATCTTCTTTTTTTTATAAAAATCGTTAACATTTTAGGGATTGAAGGAGCAACTGGATATCCTGGACCTCCTGGTTTACCTGGTGAACGTGGTCCTCCTGGTTTAACAGTGAATGTCAAAGGAGAAAAAGGAGAGCCTGGATTACCAGGATATCCTGGACGTGCGGGAGAAAAAGGTGACATCGGATTTTCTGGACCTGTTGGTTTTACTGGCGAAAAAGGTGATTTAGGAGAGTCAGGAAATCCTGGATTTCCCGGATCTCCTGGTAGTGTAGGAGAAAAAGGTAATTACATAAAAATAATATGTTTTAAATTAAAAAATTCTTAACAGTTAATTAAATATTTGAACTATTTTATTTGAAAAAAGATAATATTTTATTATCTGTTATTAATATTTTTTATTTTCATAATATTATATTATATATATGACATTAATTTTTTAAATATTTTTGTATAAAAATATTGATTTTAAGAAATCTCTATTTCGGTTGATTAAAAAATCTTTTGTTTATTTATTTGCATTTTCATAAGAATACGTATATTAATAACTATATTCAGATTTAAATAATTTTTATAAAAATTGTAGTAGATATAATATATATAATATATTACATTATTTTTCAAAATCTATTTGCATGACTTACGTTCTTATTAAGTGATCAACTTTAATTCAGTTTAACTACACATCTATTAAAATGTAAGTATATTTTGTTGTATTAATTAAAAAATTACATGAAACCTATAGGTTGCAAATATAAGCGAATTATTTGTAGTATTAATGATTGTACAGTACATAATGGTTATTAGGTGATCGTGGGCCGAGTGGTCCCCAGGGACTACCAGGATTAACTATAAAAGGTGAAAAAGGACTTCCTGGACTTATGGGTAAACATGGTAGGGATTGTATCCCGGGATTATCAGGACCCAAAGGAGAACGAGGTTTAAGAGGATTACCAGGTTTGAAAGGAGAAATTGGTCTTCCGGGTTTACCTGGACCTGAAGGAGTAAAAGGAGACACTGGTCCTCCTGGACCTACTGGAATACCAGGCCGAGATGGAAGTCCTGGGATAGAAGGAATGCCAGGACTTAATGGTGAAAGAGGTCCAAAGGGAGATCAAGGTCCACCAGGACTTTACGGTGCTCCTGGTCAGAAAGGAGATACTGGCTTACCTGGTAAAAATTCACTACTTTCTTAATAATTTATAATATATATTATATAAATATGAATATTTTATACTTTTTATTAGGTCAAGATGGTTTTGAAGGCAGATTAGGAGAAAAGGGTGATAGGGGATGGAATGGAATTAATGGTTTACAAGGAGCTACAGGGGAAAAAGGAGACCGAGGCTTTCCTGGAATAGATGGTTTTATGGGTGAAACTGGATTAGATGGAGAAAAGGGAGATAAAGGAGAATCCTGTATACCTTTACCTACCGAAAGAGGAGAAAAAGGCGATAGGGGTTTCCCAGGTGAATTTAATAATTATTATTTGTGAATAAATTAAAAATAATTTGCAATATATAGTAAAGTATAGAGAAGAATATATGGTGGAATATGAATGAAAATGTTAATACTTTTGACAGGGCCTGTTGGACCACCTGGACTACCTGGAGAAAAGGGTGCAGCAGGAGCTCCTGGATTTCCAGGTATTGATGGTCCTAAAGGTTTACCAGGTTTTGATGGACCACCTGGGTCACCTGGGTTATCAGGATTACCAGGTTTACAAGGGCCCCCAGGACCAATGGGTCTTACAGGCTCAATCGGTCCAGTAGGTGTCCCAGGTGAACCTGGATTTCCGTGTGAAGCTTCTCCGGATTACCTCACTGGTATTCTGCTTGTTAAACATAGTCAAAGTCAAACTGTACCAGAATGCGAAAGAGGTCACGTTAAACTCTGGGAAGGATACAGTCTTTTATATACTGATGGAGACGAAAGAGCACACTCACAAGATTTAGGTGAAACTTTTTATGCATAATTAATTTAATTACATTATTTTATATATAGATCATAATAAATAATGAAAATATGATATAATAATCCATATGTGGATATAAAATTAGTTTTGGTTCAAATAATTAATTAAAAAATTAAATTATGTTATTTTCAATATTTTTAAAGAATTTAAATTAATTGATAATTAATGATTGAATTTTAATTCTTTGGATTTAATTTTTTATTTTACTTACTGTTTACATATATTATATAGTTAACCAATATAAGTTTTTATTAAAAAGTTCAGATTTATTATTAATTATTAAAAGATAAAGTTTTTGTTTAAGTTAATTCAATGTTCTATTAAAAATTAAATAAATACTTTTTTAACCATAAAAAATAAAATATATTTGAAATATTTTTTTATCTTTAATTACAATGAAAATAATAGATTTTTAATCAATAAAATGAAGATGTTTTTTGTATAACTATATTTCAATAATTATCTTCTTTATGTACATTACATATTAATTATTTTTTGATACATTTTATCTTTAAATACATTATAAGTAAACTGTTTAATAAGTTTAAAAGAATGACATAATTCATTAAAATATCATCATTTCGTTAAAATTTTTGAAATTATAAATGTAATTTATGTATTGAAAAATATTACTATTAAGTAATAATCATTATTACAAGAGTAAGATATAAATGATTAACTAAGAAAATAGGAGGATTAAAAATTATTTTTAATAAATAATTGGGTGGTATTTAAACTAAAAAACAATTTTTTTATTCTAGCTTAAGCTACTCTCAATATATACAATGTTGGTTCGATCTTCTCTATTAATAATTTCTCGGTTTTTGTCTTTTGAGAAGAAAGTCGATTTTTTTCTATTGGTTGACGAAATCGGAATTATTGAGAAAACTACATAACGTGACGCTATATGTGTTGATTCATAATATTATCTCATGTGTCACATTCACCCTTTACTTTCTCTCTCTCTCTCTCTCTGCTTTCGGATATTGACAATTCTACACAAGGAATAATTAAAATTTTTGCCCATCGCTATATATAATTCCTCTATTAATTAAATTAAAAATTTAATGTTTTATTTTAAAAAAATATTAAGTTTGCTATTATTATTAAAATATAATCAGAATAATAATTTTAATATAAAATTTTATAGTTTATTATGAATCAGTGTTTAAAAATAAAAAATTAACTAACTTATATTAATAAGGCTCACATTTTTATTAATTTTTTATATATTATTTAAAATTTTAGTAAAATATATAATTTAGTTTATGATAATTAATTTGTTGAATAAATTATTTTTTGCTAATTTATCTATATTCGGTAAGAAAATGTTTATTTTTAATTTTTTTAATTTAAATTTTATACTTTAATTCATGCATTGTGCATATTTTATTATCAGTGTCTATTAATATTTATTATTGGTGAGTTCGTTATTATGATTATTTGCTTTTCAAAAAACTTTGTCCAAAAAACAATGAATAAAATGATGCTTATGACGATGTTTGTCAATATTTTTTATATTACGCAAAAACTGTTTCTATATAAAATGTGCATAATAGTATATATACCTCTGTCACTCGAGAGTGAACTCGTCCTATAAATTTCATTGATAAACAGGTTATGCTGGCTCCTGCGTAAGAAAATTCTCTACAATGCCATTCTTATTCTGTGACGTAAACAGCGTGTGCCACTACGCTAGTCGAAACGACCGATCCTATTGGTTATCTACAAACAGTCCGATTCCTATGATGCCAGTCGAAGAAACAGATATCGAGGAATATATTTCTAGGTATTAGATATGATTATTAGTATTTGCCATATACCATGGAAATAGTTAATATTTATTGTTTTTATTTATATCTTTCCTATAAATTTATAAAATTTAATGATGTTAGCATTGTTTATTCTATATCTCCTTTTTTGTAAATCAAATTTATTTATCGCTATTATATATATTCCATGATTTTTTCTAATATTTTGAACTTGAAATAATTGATTATATTAATTATTATATTTTTTTTTATAAGTTTAGAAATGTTTAATTATCTATTTCATATAATATTGATATTATTAAATATTAATAATAAGTTTTAAATTTAATAAAATATACAAATTCTAAAATTTTCAACAATCCTTTAATAAAATATGTAATTTAAAACTGTTATACATTATTCGTGTAAAATTGAAAATTAATCCACAAAACTAAATATTAAAAAAATTATTATAATATTATTATTTATTTTAGATGTGTTGTATGCGAAGTACCAGCTAATGTTTTAGCAATTCATAGTCAATCGCTCAGTATTCCTGAGTGTCCTAATGGATGGTCTGGACTCTGGATAGGATACAGTTTTGTGATGGTTTGTAATTCATTTTTTTGAATTGTTTTTTATAATTAATAGTTTATTCTTAATTTAAAAAAAATATATATATATATATATGTATATATTTATGCAATACTATTATTTATTTACAAACAATGTAGTTATTGTTACTTACATTTTTCATTACTTACCTTGAAGTTATATTTTACAACATTTCACATTTTTTTATTTTCTACGACTTCAAAATTATGTGTTTATCATTTATTTCTATTTTTCTTTTTTTTTCTTTACTCCTTGAACATTACCTTCTTTCGATTCATCTCTTTCTCTTTCCTTTTCTTCTCTTTTTGTTATAATGAATCTTGTATAATAAACTTACATCTTTCTTTTTTCCTTTCAAAATATTCTCCCATTTATATTCCTTATTACTTATTATATTCAATTTTATGAAGTGTGTTTCATTGTTTCTCTTTCGGGATCGCACAAGTATTTTTTCCTTCGGTATTAACTAACTCAAGTTTTTTTACTAAAATTTCGTTAATATTTTCGATATAATTTTTCTTATTTCTTCCCTTTCTTTTATAAATACATTTTTTCTTTTATTTATCCCTATTGTTCTTTACTTTACTCTCTATTTCTTGTTTTTATTTCTATTGTTTCCTAGTATTTTTTTCTAAACTAACAAGAAAAAATTAGAATGAATCTATTGCAATATTCAGATAAGAAGACAACAATAAAATATTTAATATATTATTAGGTATTCAAATAAATTGGATACATAATATTCCTCAGAATGTATATATATATATTATCTTTATAAGGAAAGTATGAAATTTTTTAAAATTATTTACGAATATTTTATCATTTAAACTGAATATTAGGTAGAAACTCGTAAAGATAATAATTTTTTATAATTGAAAAATGTTGTTTATTAGATAAGTACTATAATATTATTATCCGTACAAACAGCATTAAAAATGCATATAATTAAATAGTTTAATTTTTCAGTATTTAGTGATAGTATTATGCTTGTGATTTGTTGAATAGAATATATTCTATAATGATAGTAATAAATTTAGTAACATTTAATAATAATAATTTAGTAATAATTTGTTGAGAATAATGCGAAATACAACCTATATGGAATAATTTATGACAATCAAAAACTTACATTATAAATTCTCAAATGAGTAAAATTTAAATTAAGGTTGAATTTAAAAGAGTATTAAAAATATCATCTTCAACCAATACCAATATTATTTTTAGCATACCGGAGCAGGATCTCAAGGTGGTGGACAATCGCTGTCTAGTCCTGGATCTTGCTTGGAAGATTTTCGAGCAACTCCGTTCATCGAGTGCAATGGCGCCAAAGGGCATTGCCATTATTACTCAAATGAATTCAGCTTCTGGATGGCAACAATCGAGGATCGTGATCAATTTCAGAAACCTGAAAAGCAAACTCTTAAGGCGGGTAATCTACGCTCACGAATAAGTCGTTGTCAGGTGTGCCTGAAGAATACGTAATAATATTCGTTTACAGCGCGGGTATAAACACTAATATTTATCAATTAATGAATTCCTTTATGGGATCAAAATTAAGATTAAATAAATGAAACGATAGATACATCTTTGATTTCATGATAACAAAAAAGATAACGATAATTATCCCAGTTCTAAAAATTTAAAAAAGAATTAACAAATGTGATGTGAGAAACAACGGATACGTAAAACTCTACAAGAGATGGAAAAAGTCAGAAATAAGAGGTTTTAGGCTATTTGCTTCTTTTTATTGCTTTTTATAAATGCCTTCCTTTCTTTATAATTCGTTTTTCGTTTCGTTCACTTATTCCAAAATTATTCTCACTTTAAATAAAATTTACTTAATTGATGATTTCTTTTAAGCCTTCAAATAAAGTTTTAATTCGTTACCATTTTTCCTATTTGCTATTTTTATAACTATGTCACCAACTGCCTTAGCATATTATTTAGCATGTAAATGAATATATATATATATATATATATATATATATATATTTACACATTAATACATTTATCGTAAATGCGCGTACATGTATACAACACACTCACACATATTTATATTCCGCGTATGATTTAGTAAATGAAAAAAAGATTAATTTTTCGTTAATCTACTATCATGCAAATTACCCTTATTATATTATGAAACATCAAATTATAATGTATATTATTAAAACGAAAACAACATATTGTAGCGTGGTGATTTCGCGTGATGCCAAATATCCAAAACGTGTAAATTTCAAAATATGTAGAGAAATTCGAAAGAATTCGAGCATAGCTCTTATTTCAATTTTTTGTTTCATGTACATCTTTAAAAAGATATATTAAGAAAATTAATCTATTTGAAAATAAAAAATTGGAATTTAATTTGTTTACAATCTTTGTTTGAATAAAAAAAAAAATATTTAAGAAAAAAAATTATTTTATGTCTTATCAGTTAACGACGTAGTCAGTGATAATTTTTAATTTAATTTATTAGATTATTAGTCTTTGTTTTGGTATTAATACATTTGATGTAGTAACATTCATGTATTTATTTTTAATATAAATATTATAGATACCAATTTTTAAATTTCAAATAAATTATTTTCTTATGAAATTTAAAATACGTAGACATTTTATGCATTTATACAAATAGAAACTTTACACTTTTCTGAAAAATATTTCTTTTATTATTATAAAGATTTTTTTATATGCAGTTTAAAGTTTTATGATCGATGAAGTTAAATTTATGTAAGTGATTAATTTTTTTATAGCAATAGTCATTAATATTAAAACGTTTATTATTTCTATGATATAAGTACCGATTTTTTAAAAAATGCATAAGTACGATAATTTAAATCTGTGAATAATATTCGGATTAAATTTAATTGATTTAATGAATTGTAGATTTATATTGAAACCAAATCATAAGTTTGAAATATTTTTTTCGGAAGGTTTGAAACAAAATATTTTCTTGTAATATGTAAAAAAAAATTTGTAAAATAAACATTATAAAATAATGAAAGGGCATTTATTTATTAATTTTCATCTTCAAATTATAAATCAAAATATTTGTTTGGAATTAATGAATTATAGCAAATGTTTATTTTCTATAATACTATACTATCTCATAATTCCGCAAAAAGAGAATCTATTTTAATTTAAAAATATCTAATTATATAAAAAGATTTGTTGAATATTTTTTAATTTAAAATTTTTTATTATAAATATGTATATTAATGGTTCTTATGAACTTTTTTTAATAATTGTAACAAAATTTATTTTACTTGTTCAATTGTATGGATATTTGATAAAAGTTAAAAAATATACAAATTTTTATATGTTAACAAAGCTTTTTCAATATATTTTTAGTAAATTATTATTTTAATAATCTGCAATATACTATGATAAATTAAAATGTTTAAAAATACTTTCAAATTTTTTGACTATAAAATTTCCAATGATATGAAAACATATTTTTTAATGTATATTTTTATTTTCATGAAAAAAATCACTTTAATTAAGGAATTTCATATTATATATGAAATTATAAAACTAAATTCCTTCAAATATAGAAGTATAAGAGGTTTGATTTTTAGTATAGTCACTGAATCATTTTGAAAATTCATTTGGAATTCAACCTTGACATTATTTATTTGAATTAAAAACTCTGATTGATATATTAATTTGTATATATTAAAAATTATAGAAAATTAATCAAATACATAAAACAAGTTTAACAAGTAAGAGCTTTTAATAAACATAGATGACCATATAGCAACAATAAATATTGTATTCTACCAAAACTTAGTGCTATATACGAAAGAATATGATGAAATTTTTACGTCTATATCAAGTTTTGCAGAAGTTTTGCAAAATATAAAAAACGTATTGAAAAATTGAACGTGAGAAGATTATAAAACGAAGATTAAATTAGTCGAGTAAAAAAAGTTCATTGATAAAATCAAAAGAATCCAAGAAGCTGAGTGGAACATTTAGGTAATCGATAAACAACCACTTACCAAAGGTTATAAAATAATGAGTATAAGATTAAAGGCGACTCTTATCACATTTATTCAATTTAAGGGACTTGTGTAAGATAAACATATTCTTACCGGATTAATCGCATTTTAGAATTTATCAAATATATTAAATAGTTGAGGAAATACATTTATTAAAGATTGTTTTAAAGACTCATATAATAAGTCATTGATGACTTAGTTAGATTAATAATCCAAATGTATTATATATAATATCTTAATAGTCTTTACAAATTAAATGAACTATAAACGTTTGTAGATAATAAAAATGTTAGTAGTTTTGTATCTCGAGTCTAGTCGTTCATATAAAAATATTTGAATATCTTTAACAGCGTTAATGTAAAACAGTAAATATTGCATAAGTAAAATAGTTAAAAACATATAATAATTATTCAATAATAGAATGTTTTTTAATATTCTTATTAATATAAATGAAATTAATGTAAATATCAAATGTACTATTTGGTGAGATGAGAAAATATTAAATTGTAAATAATTTAAATCTATCAATAATTATAGAAACATAAATAATAAGTAAATTATGATTCATAATATTTGTACATTATTACGAACGAGATTAAATAATTTTATAAAGTACCTAATAAAATAAAAATTTAATTATTATTAATTTTAATTATTATTATACAAAGTATACTTCTTAAAATTACTTTTCTTAATGGTAATTTTAAATGTTTCCAAGTAAACACAAAATTAAGTTAATGGAGTAAATAAAATAAACGTTAGATTAATTAATTGTAATTAACAATCTTTGTATAAGATTGTTAGTAGAAAATGGGGGAAGCAATCTGAAAGCTTCCTTCTGAAATAAAAAAAATAACGATAGTAAAATAAAACTTTTTATATGTTTAAATCTTTTAAATCGTTTAAATCAAATTTCATTATTTTTTATTTTAATATATTTTAACATTATAGATAGTATTAAAACTGCATTTTAATATTTAAAATACAGTAATATATACTGTATATTAGCAACTTGTGATGCTATTCTTTCACTAGTAGATATTAGTTACAGTGTATGATTTGCGTATCTTTGAACTACATAGGAGTCAGTTTACATCATTTATAAATTAATTAAAAAGACAACAGATTTTATAAGTGGATTTCAAAACCAAATTGACTATAATAAAAAAATATTATAATTATAGTTTAGAAGAATTATGTATACAAATTTATTTATGTATATATAATAGAATATTTATTGATATCTTAATACATATTTTACTAGAATATCCGTTGTTTTTTTTTATAATTTTGATTAAAATTTAAAATTATATAATTTTAGAGCTATTTATTAATTATTAGCAGAAATTTAATCTTTTTTTTAATTGGTTAATTTCGTTTTGTTAAGATCTTTGAACATAAAATAATATAATTAAAAAACAGTTTATACTTTTGTTATAAATGTTTATAAATTTTTGCTATAAATGTATAATTTTTTATTGGTAATATTGCAGTTTACTTAAATATTATTCAAAAAAAATTTTTTTAATATAATTTGATGCTATGCTTTAATGTTTTTATTAGATGTATAAAAAAAGATTAATAAATATAAAATTAATAAATAAGCAATCTATATTAAAAGGCAATCTTTTTATAATTTTTATTATCATCGTAGTAATCAAATTATTTAAAATTTTTCATTTAAATTAATAGAAAAAATACTAATAATTTAAAAAATTTTTGTCTCATCAAAAGAGAAAAAAGAGAAATTAAATCTATGTATTATTTTTAAACAATAATTTTTTTTGTCTGATATACTATCTGAGGTCATAATTTCTTTTTATATATATTATATAAAATGCAAAAAATATATGTTCTATAATTATATATATTTGCTTTTATTATAGGTATATATATATATAGACATATTATCTTGAAATGCATAGATTTTTCAAATAAATTGATAAATTATATTTATGATTTACAAATGGTAATACATTATTATTTTACTGCTTTAATACAAAATTAAATATTTCTTATTAAAATTAATATTAAATTGTCAGCCCAAATAAATCTGTCGATTGAGTTAATTTTGAATATTATTGATCAATAATATTTGCTTGTAAATCGTGCGTGAGAGCAAAGGAAAATGTTCAGAGATGTGAGCCAGATCTAACTTACTTATTTACCATACATATATTCTTCGTATGCACCATGTCGTGCTAATATTAATCTGCTTTTTATTTTTCTGAATATGTGTGTACTAATCAATATTGCATTATACAATTTCAGTATATTTAATTTTAGTACAATATCACTAAAAAAAGACAATAAAAAGTGAAAAATGTTACGTATATTATTAGATATTTTTGTTCAATAAAAAGCATTGTTTAAAATTAAGAAAGATATTAATATATTGGAGAAGGCGAACCATCGAAGCTAAGTTACGTACAAGGTACTTAAACATCATTACTTCTACGCATCTATTACAAAATCTAGATAAGCGATAATTTTCGGTAAAAATTTATTGAGTAGAAGTTGTGCATTATGATTAGAAACGTGAGATGTATAAATCTGATACTATGAGATCATTTTATCTTATTATAAAATGTATACCTCGATTAATATATAAATGTTTTGTAATATGATTATTTGAAGGCTTTTTTCATTGTTTGGTATTTATGTATCCATAACATCCTATTTTTATCGATCTAATTACTATGATTTATTTCCAATTCATCTAAATACAGGGCTTGAAATCTGAAATGTTCAATAATGTCAATATATTTGATTCGTGTAAGATCACTATTATATAAGTGTCTATAAGCATAACTCAACAACTGCGTTATTTTTTTTAAACAAGAAAAAAAATAATAAATAAAAATTGAATTTTTAATACGACTAATTATAAAAGAAGGCGTGGAATAAATTCAACCAATCCGACCGGTTCATTCGTCCTCCGATTTAGCGTCTCAACTTCTCATTGGAATCTATAAGTGATTCTGTGATACACCGTTCAGTTTATCCATAACCGAGTAAGCATGATCGTTATCTCTTCTATTTAATTTAATTCGTTAATTTTAGACAAATTACATACCAGCAAAATAAATAAAGAAAAGAAGGCTGCTGGAAACGGAAAGGTGCGACAAACATTGCCGATACTGCTGTTTAAGAAAGAATCTTCTTCGGATTTTATTCGGCTTGTTAGATTTTTTCCCATTTGAAGACTTCTATATCGTACACGTAATTATTATAAGTTATATAGTGTTTAGTTTTATTTATACTATTTATTATTAATTTTTAATAGTTGTTTATTATTTCTTAAAAAAAATAGAATATTTTGTGAACATACTAGATAGACCATAGTATTTATTGGAATTTTTATTATTTATAATAAATTCATTGAAATGTCGATAAAGGAATTGAGAACGTCACGTAAAGAATGGAATATTCAAGCATCGTTAATTGCTAAAAGGACTCATAATCCAATTAGATCCATCATTGAAAATATTATTGTTGAGCCGAATCCAGAAAAGCTAATGATAGCATTGTCTGTTGGTGAGTTTATGAATTTTACGAAAGAATCAATAAAAATGCCTAGAATTCAATAATTAACATGTATTATATATTAAACGTATATTTTTTGTATATACTATATATGCGTTTATGTATATTTCTTGTTAAAAAACTACTCATTATTGTGATACAATATTTTATTTTATACTATTAAAATTTTTGTATTAATAAAAAATAATTTCAAAATATTGACACATGCACCCGTACAAAACATAAGTATTTTTAATTTATAACGTATAATAGCTAGAACATTTAATACTATTTTCTTATATGAAATTCCTTATTTAATATAATCGAATATAATATGTTACACAAACAAATATAAATAAAAATAATATATATATATATAAAACATGATAATAAGAGTCTAAAATATAGCTCAAAATAAATTAGCTATATTATTTTTTTATTTTAATTTAACGTTGAAGCATGTAATAAATGGTTTATAAATATTAAATTTCTAAAAATGAATTTATAGTACTATAATTGACACTATTTTTCTAAAAAAAAAGAAAGAAGGATCATTTTATTATTATAGAATCAAGTTGCTCAATGCTCAAATAAGTTTTTATTATATTCAATATTAATTTATAAATACTGTAATAAAAAAATTTCAATATTATTTTATTTGTTTTTTTTATGACAGTAGTTATATCAAATTAAAAATTTTACTTATCGTAATAAATAATATAAATATAAAATTTTTGCGTATAATAAAATTTGTATACTTGTTTAGAATATACCTTATAAACATCTATTATTTCTATGGCAATTATTATACGCCTTATGACAATTATTAAATGAATTTGAAATATTTAAAAACAATGAAAACTTACAATAATTGACATCATTTATTTTACTAAAGTGATTAACATTAATCAAACATTATTATTAAAGGTTATAAAAATATACATGTCTATTTAGACGAAATAAAACAATTATAATTATTTTTATTTAATATTTATAAAACTAAATATTATAAATATTGGATTATGTATCGGTATTTTACTCTGTATTATCAATAAATATTATAAATATAATAATATTAATATATCAATATATTTTTTTAAATATATTTCATTATTTTTATTTTAAATAATTTGTCAATTAAAGAGTGAATGAAATTATACAAAACCCAAAAAATATAAAAAATAAAATTAATGTAATCAATAATAGTTTTACAAAATAATGATGTACTTAACATAAAATTAAATTAATAATTTGTCATGCAAGTCATCGGAACAGAAAAAATATTGTATATGTTTACAACATTTATTGGAATGCGAAAGATAGATAATCAAAGGAAGAAAAACTTATCTGCAAAAAAATAAAATAAAATATAAAGATAATAGAGAAACAGATAAAGATAAACTGATTTATATAATAATATTTAGTAATTTTATCTAACTTTTATGAGTTCATTAATATTTAATAAAAGTTTCTTATTTAAGTATAAATAAAGGTAACAATTATATAATTTATAGAAATATAGATTTGTTACTGAAAGCAGATTTTTTTTAGATTTTTAACAGCTTATCTTGAGCTGTTGAATCTTAATTTTTGTCAATAAATCTTACACCTATGTTTAAAATTATTGATTTAATATTTTTTTGTTTGTAAGTAGTCTAGGCTTAATTTTTATTAAATTTTCTTTCAATTCATATATTTTTGTTTATGGTTCACTATATTTTTTACATTTTTTAGAGACGCATGATATTATAATTAATTTAATTGCCGAAAGACTATAAATTTTATAAAATACACTGAATCGATTGAAATTATCTCTATTGAGTTTATAATGTAACTTTTTTACAACGTACAAATTCTTCTAAATATATTACATTTAAATATTTGAAATTTCTTTTATTATTTTTAAACAAATTGCGAAAAACTTTTAATATTATGAGAGAAATATCAATGATTCTACATAGTAATCACAATTATTATATAATACTTCTATATACAAGCTAAAATGTAAATACACTTTTATGAATGTATATACGTATATCTTTTAAATAATATGATGTTCGATAGTACAAAATAAATATTTTTCCTTTTAGGTGATCCTACAATATTTGGAAATTATAAGCCATCAGAGATAATGATAGAAGCTATAAAAGAGAGTGTTGACTCTCATTTGTATAATGGTTATGCACCAAGCATTGGTAAATGATGCTAGATAGATAAATTCAATCTGTAAAAAATTTATTTTTATAATAACCTATCTACAGAAAAATAATTATTTTATTAATTATATAATATAATATTGGGTTTTAAAATTAAAAATACGATTAAATATATTTTTTATTCATAAATATAATAATAAATTTTATTACCAGGCCTTGAAGAAGCAAGGCGAGCAGTAGCTGAATATTGTTCACATGAGCATATCAAAGTAGATGCCAAAGTGAGTAATTTATTATATTTGTATATATTAATTTATATTAATTTATTATACACTATATTTATTAAATTATATTTCATTATAGTTTGTAATTTTAATTTATAATGGTTTGTATAAATCATTGAAAAGTAAAAATATTTAAAAGATAAATTAATAAATATAACAATCTTTTTAATATAACAAAAGTATAATTTAAATTGTTAACACAATAATAATTGTATATAAAAAATTAAATTTCAAATCAAATTTCATTGATAAAATTTATTATAAATTCTTAAAAACTTATATTTTAATCTGTTCTATTGTAAATTTAAACTATATAAAGTTATTGTTGCTGTTATTATCATCATCATTTGTTGAGAAAAAATGTATACTTTGTTATTTACAAATTTGTACATTTATTCTCAATTATACAAAGTACGAAATATTAAAAATTAAATTATTTTATATAACAATCTGATGAAAACAAAACGTGGCCGCGCTTATCCAGAGAAAAATCAAATTTTACATATTTTTTAATTTCATAGCTGTTTTTTTCTTATTTAGTCTTAATATTGTCTTTAATGGTTAAATTACAATGTCTTTTCCTTTCTAAATAATAAATATTGTATCACGTATTTAATTTTGTTTCTCCTTTCTTCCTATTTCCTTTGAAGTTTTTGTCTTAGATACTTGTTTCATTGCATTCTTATAATATGTGTTTCATTATTTTATTATCATTATCACTCAACTTACATATAATTTTTTTTTATCAATCTAAATTTATTCGCTCTTCTTTCATTACCCATTCTTTATTTTGTTAAGTCGGTATTTCAAATTTTATTTTCTCTCCTTTTTTCTTTTCGTACATTTATTTTTTGTATTGTTTTTGTTATTAATTATATGTTTTATTTTCTAATTTATTTATTCATTTTTCTGTTATTATTTTATTTCTGTTATTATTTTATTTCTGTTGTCTGTATCAATTCCTATTTGCTTTTACCCGTTTCATGTTTTTGTCTCTAGTAGTAGTTTAACCATCTAATTTTTTGCCAGAATTTTAATATTTTTGTTATATAATTATTCCTCTTATTTTTTATATTATATGTATTGCTTTCATATAGAATTTTTTTTATATTCTTACTTTTATCATTCTTTATACCTGATGTAACCTTTGAAATTTAATATAAATTTAAATTTTATTATATTATTTTAAAATATAAAAACTTGAATGTATAATAAAGTATTTTTTTAATTATAAATGTGATTGTTATTAATTTGCGATTAGTTATTTATTTAAATTAAGAAATTCATTGATTAGTCTAAATTAAATTTTTGTACGTAGTTTAAAGAACCAATTTTCTTTAACTACATATACTTTCTTTAAATTAGATTTTTGTATTGAAATTGACATAATTTTAATTATAATGTACAAAATTTTAAATGATTGAAAAGTCTATTCTAGTGAATATAAAAAATATGGATTTCAGAAAAACATTTTTAAAAATTAAATTTTACTAGAAAAAATGAATTTAAAAATTTTAAATACTTTATTAATAATATTTAGTAGTAAAGTCATAAATATATTATTTTAAAAAACATTTTATATTTTTTTTGTTAATAAACGTTTTTAATATTTTATTCTAAATGCATTAGACATCCAGTATATTTATAATAGCATAATTTTAAATTAAAAAAAAGTGATGAAGTAGACTTTGATATATGAATACAATTAAATTTCAATTTAAAATTAGATATAAAAAAATAATAATTTTCTGAACCAAAGTTTAAAAATATGAATAAAAGAGAACTCAAAGAAATTAAATGGTAAAAGAGTCTGACAGAAGAAGAAATCATACAGGAAAATATGAAATGTAGCTTGTTTCATGCATGAAAAAAGCTGTGAAAAAATTAAGAAAAGAAAAAAGAGTAATTATTTTATATTTATTTATTTTATAACTATACGCTTTTATTTATATTTTTTATTTATTCATTCGTTTTTTTCTTATTTCTTCAACACTCTTACTTCTCTCTTATTCTGATACGTTTATTTTGTTTTGCTTCTTTATTCTTCACTCCAATAAATCTTGTACAATATGTTTATGTCTTTCTTATTCCTTTTTATAATGTTCTTATTCTTAATTACATTATCTCCTATAATACTCCACTTCTCAAAAATTTGTTTTTTGATTGTTTTTCCTTATTACACAGTCTGTATATTTTTTTCTTTTTTTGACTAATGTTTATTGTTTATCGTTTTTTTAAAAAGACACAGTTGATTTTAGTCTTGGTAAATTGAAACCTTTATTTACCAGCGCACGTTTTTATACAAATTAAATGTCGATTGCACGGGAAACTGGTCTGAATGACGTCGGAGTCAGATTAGAACTGAAGAAACTTGATTCTTCCTCTATGTTTATATTTATCGGGTTTACGTTACATTAGATTTGTACGTTTGGGGGCACGCAATGCCCATTACGTTTTCTAACGGGCCAATTCAAATACAAATAGTCGGCTACTGCCCCGCCCGATCACTTAATTTCACGGGGATAAACCCTCAGAAAATTCCGATTATTTCACTTCCTCAGTGCTGCCCGACATCATCATTAACGACTTGGACTAGTCCGGCGCCGACTGTCCCCGAGGAATTCCATCGGCAACAATGATTATAAATCTTCTTATGTTCTTGTCGTATTTCTTTTTATTTCTTTCTTCATAAAATCTTCTGGTATATAGTTTTTTTCAGATTTATGTTCTATTTTAAGCATTTTTTTTTTACCTTTTTCATTTCCTCGCAGATGTTCTATTCTCGAATTTTAGCTTCCTAGAATAATATATTTTCTATGATTGTATGAAATAGTTTTATCTTTATTTTGAAATTCTCCTTGAACATTCTTCTTAATATATCGATATATTTTTCAATGAATCTTTATTTTAAGTATGTGATTTGTTTGACTTTTTCTAATTTATTATCTTTTCACCAAAATTTCGTTCGTTTTCTTCTTTATTTTTTTCCGAGCCTCATAGTTTTTATTATTCTACTTTCAGTTTTTCTCCAGAAGCTTTGTAATAATTTGCTTGATCTCACCCGAGATTTTATCAAAATTACTCTGTCGTCTGCATATGACAGTGACCTGATCACCTCCCCCCTCATTTTTATGCTAGAGATTCCGGATTTATTCAGCTGGTTCTCTAGATCTACTATTGCTATATTAAAAATGTATAGCGCTCAATGGGTATTGTTTCCTCAATCTTTATCTCAGTTTTCAATTTGATGATTATTACTTATTCTATTTTTATTTTGGAGTCTGTAAATTTCTTTGGTGCTATAGATTAAGTATTTTTTATGCGACACGACTTAACCTAATGTTTTTACTTTATTTTTTTCAATTTACATTTTTTTAATCACTTCTTCTGAACTTTTTTTTGTTTTTATCTTTATATTTCTCATTATACAGTTTTTTTCGCAAGCTTGGTGAAGTACATATTACAAAGAGAATATTACAATTTAGGAACTGAAGAAATGATAGAATTAGTTAGTCAATTCACTTATTTAAGGTATGTGTTCAAAATAAATAATAGATGTATGGCACACGCATAATTTCTCCGAAAGAACAAATATAGTTGCTTTCGTGAGCGTGTAGTAAAGCTTAGGGGAAGGTTGAATCACAGACACTGCTTTTAATTTAATGTTCATTTATTTTCAGCACTTGTATTTATTTTGAAGCTTCGGAAACTATTATAAATCTTTCTCGAGGAAGGAAGATTTCGCTCACTGTATGGGTAAATGATCGAGAAAAGATAGCTTTTTGTTCGAAATATCGATAAATTTATATGTTCTTCCTTCCTCCTTTACAATAATTATTTACAATTTGTTTTTCTCATTTGGCCGCGTAATCGAGGCCTTACAGTTAATTAACGGTATCGAAATGAAGCTTGAAGCGTTTGGCCTGGCGCCCCTATTTCCCGAGGAAAACCCTCGATTTTTCCCCGTTCTCGGTGGTTTCCCGGCGCTGTCCGGGCCGTCTTTTATTATCGGACTGACCCGAGTCCGGCTATCCCCGAAAAATTTCATCGGCAACACCTTCCCTTTCCCTCGTGCGGAAGTTCGGTTTCGTACCATCTTTATTTTGTTAAGTCTGTATTTCAAATCTTTTTTTCTATTCTTTTTTCTTTTCGTACATTTACTTTTTTCATTATTAATTATTTTTGTTTTTATTTTTGTTATTAATTATTTTTGTTATTAATTAGTTTTCTTCTGCTATATGTTTTAACTTCTAATTTATTTGTTAATTTTTCTGTTATTGTTTTATTTATTTATCTATTTACGCCTAGCCTCGGTATAAAAACCCCCTCAGTGCTGATTCAGAGGAAAAAGCTACTACATACTAAGTCCAAATCTATCCGATTTTGCTGCGTCCTACATCCATGCATCGTCCGCATTCCATCCATAGTGGTGATCGGGACCTGCAGACTGGTATAGTACCGCTCGTTGACGTTGCGCGTTCCGTGGCATAGGGCACCGTTCCACACAGCAACTCCTTGGTCATCCTGGAAAATTGCAGAACGTGTTTCACGTTCAAGAACCTACATATTCTGCTAGGTACTTCGTTTCCGATGACCCAGTTTCCTCTAAGGCAATTCTCGAAAACCGATTCTGGGCTATCGAGTTGCCTCGCTTAACGAGACTCTACGATGTGTGGAACTTCAAGCGCTTTAAGATCGATCTTGTGACTGGGTGCGCGCCGTCAAGAATCAAGGGGGCAGGTGTTGAATTCGATGTCCCGGATTGCGCTTAGGACTTCCCGCTTTGTGGGTATTCGAGCGCTCAACAATAGCTCGGTTTTTAATTTATCGAGCGCACCGTTGTAGCTTAACTCATCCTGAGACGTATCCCATCGCATGCCTAAAATCCTCTCTCCGTGGTCGATTACGAGATTTAATTTACCGCTTCGCGTTGTATTTTTTGATTTTATTTTCTTTGTAATGGTCGTACGCTTACTGGTTCAACCGTATCGAATGCATATCGAAACCGCCACGCGCGTTGATATCGATGACCGCGTTTATTAAGTCTACGGCTTCTTTTTCCGTTGCAACTTATTATGGCTTGGGTAGTGTCGGGGTGCAAGTGTTGAAATTTTTTGGCGTTTTTGTCCTTTACGTAGATTACGTTCGTCGACGATGATTTAGTGCCGAAAATCAGACTCGCCATGTTGTAGGTAAGATTCGGTCACGATCTTTTTCGTGGTATGGTAACCGCGGCGCTGTCCCATCCTCACGACGCATTTTCACCCGCAGGTACATGTCTCGCACGTTGCTTTTATAGGCTATCGCGAAACTACGGAAGCGCAGTTGCACGCCGGGCAGATATTTTAATAGATCCGGACCCTCTTGTCATTCAGGCTGATACCGCCCATTTTCGTAGCTACGTTAAAGACTAGCCGTATTTTGCTCGACTTGTTTTGGTTGACGACTCCGAAATGTGGTAGGTACCACTTTCTAACATTGTTGATTGGTCGTTTCACTTCTCCGCGTATCCTAAATTAATCAAGCGTTCCATCTCACAGTAATATAAATTAGCGTATTCGCAATCCCGGACTATGCGTTTTTCGAGTGACGCAAGATGTTTTCGTGCGATGTCATATCCGCCTATGGCTGGGAGGCGTTTCTGGTTCCACAATAGTCCCGTTTCCCCTCCGGACTCTATGTAGCGTGTGGTTTTTCATAGAATATCTGCTGCGAGCCCTTCTTGTCCGCGTTGGAGTACGGATTCACCTACCCCGACGGTATCTAATTCAAAGTACGCTTTGATTAGATTTTCGAGCAAACATTGCACTTTTGCGCTGCTTGCACTCCACGGTTGGATGGCCGTCATGCACGCGACGGATGTTTCATGTCGCAAAATCGATGTTATTTTTGTACAAGGGACCGTATATCTGCCAACCTAACTTGCACTTCAATAGTATGATGCGCTGGATTGGTTTTTGGCTTTGGTATATTATCGCGTGGCAATTATCTTGATCAATTGTATCTTCGGTCTCACGTTTTCGAAATGGCTATGTAAACGGTCTTGTAGTTTCGTCGGATCTCCCTAACGATTTCATACAGTAGAGTTTGACGTGGTAAATCTAATTTAGGAGGAGTACTGCGTCCCGTATTAGTAGCGTGTTGTCCGAAGATGCCACTCGTAGATCGGCCTTACGGTCGCTTGCCCATGACGCCTTTTATGGCGACGCGCCAGTTTCGCTCTTAGGCCGCCTCTTTTCGCTAAACCGCGATCTACGAGGGTTATCGTGAAACCCTTATCTAATAGTGTGAAGATGCTTTCCGCGTTGTCCTCCCCGATTACGGTGACCGATATTATTTTTAATAATACTCCCGCTTGTAGTCACAAGGGTATATGGTTTGTCGAAAAATGATTTTTCTGCTGACGCTTGTTTGGTTTAATGCATCTCAGCAGTCCACCGCGCAATTTCCGGGTCTAGATGTAACGGAGCTTACCTTTCCTCACCTTTCTTCACCTGAAACCATTGCTCCCGTAGGTTCGCTGCGAGGAAAACGGCGCAACCCTCAATGTTTTCACATCTTTTTTTTAATATGACGCATTTGCGTGCCATTACGCGTGAGTTTTGCTGAATATCTTGGTCTACGGGGCAACCATTGAAAACGCGTAACGCATTTTTTCCAATACGTCAATTCTAGTACGCGTTTGTTGTTGAACGGCCAATTTAAGTTTCAATTTAACTTTACCAGAATGGTTGGTATTTATGTAATGGGCGTAGACGTCGATCCAGTGTTCTGGCAATTTCGCGCCGATATTATGTAACAACCTGATGGATGTTAATACCTCGCGCAAATTTAGAGTTTTTGCTGTTATGGCCTGCTTCTAATTTTTAATGCGAATTTCATGACGTTTGACCCTTGATAAAAAGGGCCTGCAAGAGTTTTCAGATCAAAAATTAGCTTTTGTGCTATTAATTCGTGGTCACTGAATTGGTGTTCCAACGATTCTATTATTGCCTCAATATCGTAAGTAAAGGCGAGCATGTCCTCAACGGTTTTGCGAACTGCACCTTTAAGAGCATTTAAGAGACACGTGATTTTTTCATTTGTGGTAAAATTCCCGTGTTGAATCGCGGTTTCAAAAGTGCTTCTAAAAGGCGGCCACTCAAAAGGGTTATCCGAGAACGTGGGTAACTCCTTCGTGCCTGCAATATTAAGGAGAATTTGGGCGGTTTTCTCGGCGATCGATTTACCGTTTATTGCGCTCGCGCTTTTTAACGATGCCTCTGCCCGTTACCGAGAAGTCGATCGCCGTGAGCACTATTACAAAGAGTATGCAGATACATTATCGCTTTGTTGATCGATGCCACTACTGCTGATAATCCGACGTTGATATTTGTAGTTGCTGGTGGACGATATACGTTTCCTGCCTCTACGATATGTCGTTCCCGCCAATGTGTTCTAGAGCCGTGACGTTAGCGCTTGGTCATGTTTCTTCAGGGAAGTACTTATCCATAATTATTTTTTGATGTTTCCCTAGCTCATGTTCTACGATGTCTTCCGCCTTCGGCTTCGTGGCTGGCTGGCTTGGAGTGTTTTTCGAAATCCTTGCTGCGGGTGTTCTTCATAGTTCCGCGGTAATTTTCTGCTCATTGGTATTTTGCACTGGATGGTACCGTTTTTCCTTGCTCCAATGTTCCTATATGCCAGTCACTGTTTTGCAATAAAATCGCGGTCACGTCTCAATTCGCGATTGAGTCTAACGCTTAATAGTCTTTTTTTATTATTTTTACTAACTTATTCTTTATTGTGTCCTTCATTTAGTTTATGCTTCTTCTGCACTTTAATAAGAGAAAAAACGTTAATCACTCTTGTTTTCTGCTACTTACTTCTCACTGGGGAAGTCGATTTTTCACGGCAAAGTCCCGGGGTTTTAGCACCAAAATGTTGCTTTCGCTAGGAAAGGTTAGGGGAAGGTTGAATCACAGACACTGCTTTTAATTTAATGTTCATTTATTTTCAGCACTTGTATTTATTTTAAAGCTTCGGAAACTATTATAAATCTTTCTCGAGGAAGGAAGATTTCGCTCACTGTATGGGTAGATGATCGAGAAAAGATAGCTTTTTGTTCGAAATATCGATAAATTTATATGTTCTTCCTTCCTCCTTTACAATAATTATTTACAATTTGTTTTTCTCATTTGGCCGCGTAATCGAGGCCTTACAGTTAATTAACGGTATCGAAATGAAGCTTGAAGCGTTTGGCCTGGCGCCCCTATTTCCCGAGGAAAACCCTCGATTTTTCCCCGTTCTCGGTGGTTTCCCGGCGCTGTCCGGGCCGTCTTTTATTATCGGGCTGACCCGAGTCCGGCTGTCCTCGAGAAATTCCCTCGGGGCATTCCATCAGCAACAATAGTGTTAGAAAAAGAATGAAGTAGTGTGAAAAGATAGTTTCATATGATTATAAAGATATTTAATAAGATAGCTTAATAGAAAGATTTAGAATGTAAATAAAATTATTCCATACTTTAATAAAAGACATATTATTGTACACAGAAATTATTATTATATATTATACTGAAGTCTAAAGATAGAAGAAGATGCAAAGAAATTATTTTTATTTGATTGATTTGTTTGAAAATATATAGAAAATATTTTAACTTATCAAAATTCATTATAATAGTAGAAATAAAAAAAAATTGGATTAGATACATTGCTAAGAAGGAGAATTTACAAATATTAAAATAATAAAGAAATAAGAGCAAAAATGAGAGAGAAAATTATGGATGAAATAAAATAAATATCTGTCAAGGTAATAGATAGTCAAGTTGTGGGGTAAGAGATAAAATACAGAATTATAAGAGAAAGTAGAGAAAATAAAAATAACATATCAACAGTATATATGGATAAATTGATTAAAAGTTGAAATTTTTGGAAAAATTTCAATATATTATTCTAGAAAATATAAAAGAAAAAGAATATGTCTATGAAAAAAGAGGAAGAAAGAAGAAAGTTCCGGATTCAAATTTTAGCGAGATTCAAGATGGGTTTTATTCAACACCAATAGATCAACGAAGTTCGTTATGGAAATAATGAAACAAAAAAAAAACAACGAAATTCATTATAGAAGAATGCAATACAATAAAGTTCACTGTAACCAATAGGAAAATAATACGCAAGGAAAAAGGAAAAATAAAAAATAAAAATACTTGTACAAAAAATTTACAAAATACATAGGAACAGAGAAAGAGATAGAATATATATATATATATATGTGTATATATATCATAAACTTATATTTTAGAAATTTAGATGCAAGATAATATATAAATGTTTGAGAAAAAAAATGTGCAAAATAATTACGCGTACGGCGATTTCTAAATACTAATTGATGAAAAAAATATATGTACGCTTTAGAAGAGTAAATAATGATTTGTATATTATAACAATGTATGTATTTTCCAATATACTAACGTAATAAGTAAATTAGATTAAGAAACTTTAAAGAAATGAAGATCCACAATCGAAGAAATAAGTAGCGAATGAATAAAAACCAAGATAAATATATAAAATTAAAAAGTCCATAAAAACAGAGGGATTACAATATTATATAATGTTAATATAAGTTATGTATATATATACAATATATAATATCTGTTGAGTTTTTAACCGAGATGATTTGATTTAGTGGTGAAGTAAATGAGAACACACACGCAAGAATTTAAATTGAGTAAAATATGAAAAACTTTAATTTACAATAAATTTACACTAATATAAATACGAAACAGTGCAAATAATATTATAAACCTAACGCACTTAAAAACTATCTTAACACTACGCACTTAATTCTATATGATCTTAATTCACTAAATACTTATGATAACACCCTTAAATTTATTAACTAAATTTCTAATATGTAAACGCACTTAACAATATAAGAAAAATATATTAACGCAATATATATTAACGCAAAAAGTAATGATAAAGTTCTATGTGTATATGTGAGTAAGTTTATGTATGATCTTGAGCTATTCAGATGAGTGAGTGAGTGTATATGCTATCTTGATATGAATATTGTACTTTATGTTGAGTAAAAGATATTGATGTACTAAATGTGAGTGATACTACTGTTGGTGTACGCCAGTTTGCACTATATTTACAATGAGACTAACGACTCATATAATATTGACAATATTTTATGAGTAAGACAATGAGCAAATACAAGTGAGAGCTTAGATAAAAATTATTTAACTGAAGTTGGTTATGTATGAGCAACGAGCATAAGCTCACCATAATGATTGATCTAATGCCAAATCAATGATAGGCGTTCAATGACTCAATCATACGAATCATCAAACTGAAGTGATTCATGACCAATTTGAATATGTGACGCGAAGTTGTCGAGAATGCTTTGCGGGGGGTCAACTGCGTCAATTAGTTATTGACGCGCGATCGACGCGCCTGAGTTGATCAGCGCCCTCTTTATTGCCACGGTGAGTCCTTATCGATAATCAATAATTGATTATCGATAACTAGGTGGCGTCAGAAGTGCCAAAATTGAGTCATTCTCAAAAATATCTATTGTTAAAAATGTGAATCGTGGTGAGAAATGATTAAGGTGCAGTAAAAGGAAACAAAATTTAAATTTCAATCTTATATTAATTCTCGAAACTTATAATTGCAAAAATAAAGAAGAAGAAGTAGCTTGCGATCTGATGTAATAACGAAAGCTCAACTGAGATGTGCTCGTGTCCGTCGCGTCCTTTATAAATTCCCTCTTCTCCCTTTTATATAGTGTTTATGTTCAGTACAGTACGTGATCAGACTAGTTGCGGCTAATTCGCGAAATTTGCCTATTAGTTTTATAATAAGGCGCCGTCCAACCGTCATTTAGTCGTCACAAGACTACGGCTGTTGTTTACTTTTCCCCGCGGCGTTTCAATGGGATTTGCCCGACTCGACTGTCACGCGAAAAATTGACAATCGAGTTTCTATCGGGAACATCTATATATATTATACTATACTCATAATAGGAAATATAATCAAAAGAAACAAATTTTGAAAAAATGAAGATAATATATATTTAATATGCGAAAGATAAAAAGAATGAATAAGAGATATTATAGAGTAATTTATAGAAACCCAAATTAAACAATAAAATAGAACACAAGTGAAAAAAATATTATAGATCTGTACAGCATTTAGTAGAATGCGAAATATAGATAATTAACGGAAGAAAAACTTATCATCGAAAAATAAAAAAAAAATAGAAAGATAATGGAGAAATATATCAAAATCAAAGAACTTAAATTACCATAAAATTTTAAGTTTGTAAATAATTATTTATGGTCAAGTGAAAATAAATAAATATATTATATAAATAATGACAATAAATATGTACTTCAATGAAGTAAAAATAATAATAATTCAATATGAATACCCAATAATTTATGATTTTTAACTATTAAAAAATATAAACTATTTCTTAATTTATAAAATTTTGAAAGAAATTTTTAAAAAACACTTTTTTAAAGAAACTATCAATAAACATAAATACAAACAACAGATTTTACATTGCTATTTGAAGAATACATATGCATATGGGCCAGTTAGTTGAAATTGAATTAATTGAAATTTTCGTTATAGTTACTTCCGAATAAGAATAAAGTAATTCTTTATTCATTTGATTTTATTATAAAATTTTGATAGTATGACAAATTTGTAACCAGAAAAATTTTTATAAATTAATCGTGAGTTAAAGTGATATATTATTTTTGGTTAAAGTCTTTAATTATCTTCAATTGTCGTTTTTCATATTTTGCCATTAACAAGATATAATGAATAGTTAATGATACATTGATTATTGAAATATTATGTTTATGTTAAAATAAGTATTAATATTACCTATTATTCATTTATAAGTTTTAATTTTAAACAATAAATCTTTGTTCACCCATGACATTTTAATTATTTATTATATTAGAAATTTTGTTGTAACGAGATGTGATTAACAATACACTGTACTATAACGTTCAGGTTTCTAAGTTTTTAAAAGAATTTTTTTCAATTGTTACATTAATTGGCAACATTTTGAAAGAGTTAATCTTTGTTTATTTAAAGATAGTTATCATTAGTTTTTATTTATTTTAAAATAATAATTCATTGAACTATTTATTTTTAAAATTTTATATCTTTCTAGCTATGATAAAAACTAGATGTTTAAATTATAACTGTTTATCACAAAATTTAGTTAATTGTTTTTTATTGGTGGATAGTAAATCGATATGTTCTGTTGATCATTATATTATCTTACCACTGTTAGAAAATCAATAGCATTCGAACCAATCTAGTTAAAAGGTTATTTCTTTTACTTAAAATATAAATAAAGGTTTGCGTAAGTTATTTTGTTAATATAAAATAAATTAATTTATTATAAATATTATGAATATCCACAATATTCTCAAGAGATTCTGATTTATTAAAACTTAAAAATTATGATAGTAATTAATTAAAGAGAATTTTCGTACTAAGAATTATAAAATAAATTGATTTACATATAATAGTATTAAGGTAGTTTATGTAACTTTTTATGATTTTTTTCATATACATTAAATAATTAATAAAATTTACTTAAGTTTTAGTAAACGTAATAATTATATAAGTATGTAAAAACGTGATTGTTACTGAAAATAATTTTTTTTTTTATTTTCAACAGTATATCTTGAGCTGTTGAACTTTAATTTTTGTCAATAAATCTTACACGTATATTTAAAATTATTGATTTAATATTTTTTTGTTTGTAAGTAGTCTAGGCTTAATTTTTATTAAATTTTCTTTCAATTCATATATTTTTGTTTATGGTTCACTATATTTTTTACATTTTTTAGAGACGCATGATACTATAATTAAGTTAATTGCCGAAAGACTATAAATTTTACAAAGTACACTGAATCGATTAAAATAACTCTATAATACAGATATTTATCTAAATATTAATTTTAAATCATCGTCGATAATAAATTCTTTACATTTATTATTCTAACATAAAAAATATTTATGCAGGGTTGCTGTTTACAACTAATCTTAGTTAAGAAAATATTTTTTGTTAAGAAGTTATGAAATAAAATCTTTTCACTTTAATAAACATTTGTTTTGAAAAATATTCTATTTATTAATTATAGTTATATTATTATATATGAAATGATTTGATGATACGGTGATGCGAGTCTTATAGTTGCACTATCCTTAGAATAGACCGAAAAAGCGCGAATTTTGAACAGAAGCTCCCCACTTAAGGTTTTCGTTCACCAAGAGTTATTAAGTACTATCGATGTCTCGCGAAAGTTAAGATCATGGCAATCACGAGATATCGTGATCGATTTTCATTTTAAAATGTTTGTTATTGATCAGAGTTTTTTCGGCGCTTCAAGCTTTCTCTTTCAAGTTTTGCTACAGATAATAACTGAATTGCCTCTTTATCTGATTTCACGCTCTTATAAAGTCTTCATTATTTGCGTTTGCATTTTATTTTATTTGTAAAAATTTATCTATAGTGTGTGTTATACTTAACTGGTAGATATCATCAACATTTACCTCGTTTATAAATAATTTTATTAAAGTCAATTTTTTTGTAATCGCAGTTTATATTAGCTTTGTAAATACTTTTCTAAATGAAGTTGGTACATATAGTATTAATACGAGTGTGTTATTTGCAATGTATAAATTAAAATCCCATCCACTGTATTTGTAATATCATACACGTGTGTCTATGTATATGTATATATATATATAATATCACATATATAATATTTTATATAAAATATAGCATTCTAATTAATTATTATTAAAAAATAATTCATTGTTTTATTTTTAAACGAATACATTGTTTAATAGAATATTAATAGTATTGTGGATTGAAAAGTTATATTCATAATTTTTTGTTTTTTTAATTTATTAAATTTAAACTAAAATGTACTTTTTATAGAACATTATTTCTATGAAGGATAAAATATTCTTACAATTCTTCATAAAATTCCCTTAAAAATGACATTGGTATTTGAAAATAAAAAACGAGGTGATGTAGCATTAATAAATAAGGAAAATATTTCAAATAAACTACGCTAAACATCGTATTTCTGAGCAAATATAAAAAATTTCCAGGATGTTGTATTGTGCAGCGGATGTTCGTGTGCTCTCGATCTTTGCATCACGGCACTAGCTAGAGAGGGTCAGAATATTTTAATTCCGAGACCTGGTTTTCCTATTTACAGAACATTAGCTGAAGGACTTGGTATCAACGTAAAGTCCTATAATCTTCGTGTAAGTAAGCCAATTAATTTTATTATGTGTATGTATTATTTTCTTCATTTTTTAATTTGAAATAATAGTAGTCATAAGCTATAAATTGCTTTCATTAATATTAAAAGATAATTCTTCAAAATTAATATTAATCATTTATTTAGCCAGAAATTGGTTGGAAAATAGATTTGAATGATTTAGAAGCGCAGATCGACGAATCTACAGCAGCTATTATTATCAATAATCCCTCAAATCCATGCGGTACAGTCTTTAGTCGTGAACATTTACTGGATGTTCTTGATGTTGCTGCCAAATATTATGTTCCTATTATCGCAGATGAAATTTACGAATATATGGTAATTTTTATTATTCATTTATTATTTAGTTCTATTATGAATTGATAAATCATATTTTTCGTAAACAATTCTGGAAAAATGTTTTCATTAATTTTATATTATCCGAAGATTATCCCCTTGTATGTAATCCCCTATATAATTACACACACACACACACACACACACACACACATTAATAATAAAATTTTATAAATAAAATAAATAAATAATTACATATTATATATTCATTATTAAAAAAACAAAATCGATATATACTTATAACGAATTTCAGTTCTTTAATATTTTTTATTTATACCATTTAGTATTATGTAAGCTTATAAAATTTATACTAGAATCTCAAAAATTTAATTATAGAATATATTTTACAATAAAACTTTTGTTGAAATATATTCAGTAAGGCTTTAAATAGTAATTAGTCAAATATAAGAAATATAAGAATTTATTATTATAATAAATTCTTTAAATAATACTTATAATAATACTTAAAATAATATATTAATTTATAATCATTTGTAAACGTCCACTTTGATTGATTTATATTTTAATAATTGTTATATTTTAACAACAGCAATTATATTTTATTAATTTCTAATGTAATGACATTTACGCTGTAACCATTGTATAAAAAAAATTCAGAATTTTTTTACTATTTGTCGATAAGTTCATATGATTTTTGAGTAGTGAGTAGTGGTTAGTTAAACTTAATCATAATCGTATACAAATTGAGAAACAAATATAAAATATACGTTGATTATTGCAAAATCAACCCAGTTAAACTGCACAAGTCTAATTATATTTCAATAATCGATTTAAGCAAAGTGTCAAAAATCATTAATCTTCCTTAAATAAACACGAAGGCTTTATTAATACATAAGATGATTAAGTGTAGCTTAAGGCATTTGATTTCCTGAAAGATTATTGTAGATATTAAGATATTTATAGAATATATTTAATAGCTCAAATATATATTATAATATGTAAAAAAATAGCTTTTATGGTAACTTTTAATTTAACTTTTACTTTAACTAGAAAAAAGTGTTTTCTAAGAGGAGACCTTTCACGCAGTATTTAACACTAAGAAACTTCAACCAATTACGGAGTTTCTTAAATATAACAAAAAATTGTTAAAAATTATCTTTTCAATGAAGGACACCTGTTTAAACTTCCAGAAATGACCAACACAGGCACAGTTACCATTAGAACCATCATGGCTAGATAATCTATAAGCTTCTCATAAGAGGACACGTTATGGAAATTGAAAAAAATACTTTCATATGATAATGAAAAGTTAGCATCAAAATTTTTAAGTCTTTATACTAGCCTTACAGCTTTAAGAATTCATATAATTTAGAGAAGATGAATCACTAACAAGAACAAATGATCAGTGTATGTCGAAAATCTGAAAGGTATAAATAATAGACAGTGAATACCATTTATATAAGTAAATAAAATGCAGTAAAACCAACAAGACATGCGTCTTGTTAAATCTGATACTGTGCACTTATACTGTGGTTACTATAAAAACGTAAGTTACATATAGTCGTGGTATTGCTTTCGTAAAACTAAAATGATGATCCACATTATGGCTACTTTCTCTAATTACGTTTCATTTCTATAAAAAAAAACTTAAAACACGGTGAAAAGCATATTAAAAAATACCAACTTGATACATTTTTTTATTTTTCAATTTTAAAAAGAAAGAGATATGTCGAATGAAGTCTTAAAGCCCCAGATTTTGCCTTAATCCTCTCACCCCATTTTTACTATTTTTTCCTAACTAGATTACTATATATTATAAATATGTATTTACTCGAAATGATACAAGCAATAGAGATCGACTAACTAATATCGTTATTTAATATTTAGTAATAGACCACACGATGTTTGATATGATGATATAATATGGTCGAGATTTAATGATAGTAAATTTTTTCGTTGTATTGCTCATGACAGTTATTGATCACCAAAATAGTAACTTTAACGGCTGAAATAGATAGTGTATCTAAAATTGAGATAAAATGTAGTTCAGAGTGTGACAATCTTGAATTAGTTTATCTGGTGATGAGCAAAATTCTTAGATTCAAAAAAATCGTAAAGAGTATGGTAGTATACGTAACTCCAAATAAGTAGTATATTTTTGAACATAAAATTTTAAGGAAATAGAAATTTAAACCTATGCAAAAATTGAGAAAAAGAAAAAAGCTAAATCGAAAAGAATAGATAAAGTGAACGGAACAAGATTGTAATTATGAAGTCATCTATCACCGCAATACTGATAGAAAAGTAATTTTCTTAACAGAAAAATGAAATCATCAGTCGCCTATTAAAAAAAAAAAAAAAAAAATGAAACAGAAAGAGAGAGAAAAGAGAAACCATTTACGTAAATTGACTGTTTCATCATTGTATATTATTTGTTCACAGTCGTAGCTTTAATTCTATTATTAGCTTTAGAGTTTTGAAAATAAAATTTTTACATAGATATTAGATTTTTATTAGATTGTTGCCTTATTTTTCCGTACTTTTAATTAATTTAACTATTTGCTTTATGTTTTCATTTTGTGGTCTCCGTACTGATGCAAAGCATTGCTTACATGAATAGTACTCTGAATACATGAGCAGTTGTATTAGCTGTGTTTGTACCAATTTTTTATCTTCATATTTTATAAATGTTCATATTTTTGTTTCATATTGGAGTTATTATTTCATATTTAATTTTTATCAAGTTCATAATTACTATTAAATAAGTAATATAGTATTTAAAGAGTATATTATAGAGTAAAGTAAATCGATTGAAATTAAAATAATTATAATTGTTTCTTTAAAATGTTGTGAATTGCATACTATTTAAAAATATTGTAAAACAATCATTCATTTATAAATAGTTTGTTAATAGATATATATCCCAACCCATCTATTTGCTAAAATTCAAATTATAAAAAATTTATTATTAAAAATGAAGTAAATAAAAATGGAAATCATATTAAAATAGATTTAAATAAAGGTAAGTATGATCAAGTAATTGACATGAAGTTTAGATTTAAAAAAAGAGCGCTAATCTTAAACTAATAGTGCAATTTATTTTTATTTCTAATGAGAGAAGAATGTACACTATAAATATATACATTTGTTTGTTAAGGAAAAAATCCACTAGACGAAAATATAATTGAAATATGAACTTTAAGCTTTTCATATAAAAGGATTAAAAGAAATTAATTATTAATTAATTATTAGGATCCTATTAATCCTAATTAATAGGATTAATTTAAATATAGAAATATCATATTATTATAAATATCGATTATTTTTAACTAGTTAAAAATCATATACTACACATATTAACTTAAATTTAATAAAAATAGTATTTAACTCAAGTACAAAAGTATTTATATTAGAGTTTCAATATAATGATATATAATGAAGTTTTAAAAGTGTCTTTGTTAAATCTATTTATTATAAATTATAAAAATATAAAAAATATAGATAGTTGTAACGGAGGCATAGAGAAATTATTGTATGAAGATTTTTAAATAAGACACAAAATATAAATCGATATTTTTAAAAGTAATTTATAATGTAATAGTGTACAATATACAATATATAATAAGAAATCAAGTAAGATGTAATGTAATATAAAAAATTACAATTAAATATTTACAATTTTTTATATAAAAACAATAAATCTATGAAAAACTACTTCTATTTATTTTTTAAACATTTTTCAAATATTACTTTTTAAAATTTATGAATATATTACAATTCTTGAAATCACAATATTATTGTACAAAATTATTCATTCACCTAGTTTTAAAAATAAATAATAGTTCTGCACAATTTCTTTGAGTTCATATTATATAACGCATTTTTTGTTTTGGAAGAAATCATCCATCATAATTAATACTTCATAAAATTGTGAGAGAGAGTATTTTGTATTTGAAATGATCTAGATGAGGTTCGGACGTATTCTTAGAATTGCAGAATAGGCAATATTATGAGATGTATCAACATTAAATTACAAGCTAATATTATTTCTTTTTATTTATATTATATCTCTTTCAATTATGTACCAAAGAAATTTCTTTGTTGAAAGGACATTAAAATGTGAATAATAACGGACAGAGTAGTATTTGTAAGATATCTGTATCTCGATTTTCATAGATAATCTGATAGAAAAATTTAATGTTCGACCTTTGCGATATTTTAAATTAGAATGACGACTTCATTCCTGTTAGAAAATTCAAGGAAAGTGTGAAAATGGTTATGTAGAGATTTGAGTTTTGGAAAAGCAAAAGATTATATTTATTTTTTCGTTTTTCGATAGTTGATGGAGTTTGATAAATTTATTTAAAATAATACAAGTATTCCACATAAGAGTACAGAGAATATTGATTGGTGAAAATATTCATAGATTTCAAGAAATTGGTTCTAGAAGGTAGTCGTAATTTCAGCAATGAATTGATAGATCAAGGTCTAGAGTTTAAACATTGCAGGATAAACTAATGAAATGGATGAGAAAGTTAGTATCATTAACTTAGTATACAATATATATAAAAGAAGAAAGTAAAATAAGTAATCGGTATCAAAGAAAATTTGGTATGCTTAATCACAATAATTTAGAATCGAGAGATTTGCATTTGGAAGTTTATAAAATTATTCCTAGTAGGTTATGGATAAAAAATATAAGACACCTGTTGTGCCTTTTTATACCGAGAGTTACTATCAGTTTGTAAGGAATTAGATTTCGAAGTTTTTGAATCAACATTAAATGTTAATCGATTATTTCACGAAGGTTATATTTTATAAAGACGTTTAATTGTGATGTTATATATAACGCAATATGTGTAAGTTCATGGACCGTGGAAGCTTTTAGTTTCTTCTTAGTTTCAAAGATTAAATTGAGATTTCGTTATCAATCTCTTTAGTTTTCAGAGATATCGAATCAAGATGATCAAACACAAGAAGAGACAGTTTCACATCCGGTATATGTATATGATAGGAAGATTTTGAAAGTTTAGCTTATTTAAGATTTAATTTTAGGAGGAATGACTTTATTGACTTTAAGAATGAGAACTATGTAATGCTTCTTCTTTGTGAGTTAGTGACCATTAATTCTTTTATGGCGATGGTAGTAGAAATTTTGGTACAGTAAAAAGATATGTTATCGGAAGGTATTTTTGAGTATTTTATGACATTTAACTTTTTTCAGATATATTACTGAAGTTTTATTCCATGTATTATTATGCGTAGTAAGAAATTAAATTGTGGTACATAAAGAAAAGAAAATAGTTTCCAAACTTTTTTGGTAGATTTTGAAAGGGATAGAATGGGGAAAATTAATAATTGAATTCAAGTACCCTTTAAATATTATATAGAGATTTAAGACCAATTTTGGTGCGGTTTTAGAGAGAATGATGAGTATAATTTCTTTTGAAACTAAAGAATTGATAAAATCATATGAAAATATAGAATAAAGAATTTTTAAAGTAGATTGATTAAAGTGTTACAAATGTATGATGAGTTACTGTGAAACATAAAAAAAAGCCGTAAAATGATATATTAAATATAATGACTGATAAGACAAGTTTTGTCTTAATAGAGAAAAGAATCTTAAATCAAAGTTGATATTATATAATTTTTGTGTAAAACCAGAAAAATTACAAATTGAAGAAATATTATATATATATATATAAATTATGAAGATAGTTTGTTTACTTTTTATCAATCAAGACGTTTAAGACACAAAACTATGTAGAACAAAGTGATATTGAGGAAATCTCGCATTGAAACCACATAACAAGTTCTTAAAATCACGGTTATTGTTTCTAAGTATACAAAGATCCACGTTTTCTACTAGAGTGAAAAGCGAACTAAAAATACAATTGCTCCGTGTCATTTTGAAACACGCGCATGCGCTTAGAATAGTATCAATGATATACGATCTTTAATTTTAAGAACTATTAAAAATTTTCGTAAAACATATATTCTGACTAATTTTGATGATGTTGCAGGTTTACAACCAAATAAATCAATATTATTTATATAATAAAACATAGGTATGTATATATTTCTAAAAACATTATGTATTTAAAGTTTGTATTTAGGTTATATTTCAGGTTTATATTTATATATCACAATTTTTAATGCAGGTTTTAGTATTCAAATGGTATGAATCCTTTTTATCACATATTACAGTAACTATATCTTAATGAAAATTGGTAGAAGAAAAGGAAATTTTCATTTTCATTAACTAACGTACAGAAATAAACTTAATGGGTTCATGGCAGTAATAGTTCTAAAATCAGGTTTAAATTAAAAAATTTTTAATCAAGAAATTTTCTATCCACTTCTAAAAGTATTTGTACTTGGTATTGCGTACATTGGACTTTAAATACATGAATAAATTAACTAATAAAAATCATGTATTTTAAATTATTTATTCTATCAAACTGTAGAATTTACCGATGTATGCATTTTCGTTTAATTATCCATTAAATGTTTTGTAATTAATTAACTACTCTGGATAAATTAAAGGGCTCGATATAATATGTGCCTCTTCTATGCTTTTACTTCCTTAATGTTTGTGTGTCCAATCGAGTTGAGTTTGTTCATTTTCTTCTAAATAGTTAATCGTCGCTGAAATATCAATGCTTTAGAAGTTGTAATATTAGTTAGAGTATTATTAAACATAATAAGTTTTTAAATTGAATATTTATGATGATAAAGCATGCAAATATTGACTAATAATATTCATTTTTCTCATAAAATATATTTTTATGAAAACTCCTACTTAATTTATTTATTATTATTTATATAATTACTAGTACAATAAATGTCCTATTTTATATGAAACTATAGAGGATATAAAAGCATAGAGAATGTGAGAAAAAAATTAACAAGAGGTCATTGTAATTTTTTCAATTGAAATAGCGAATGCGGAATCGGACGTATGCTTTTTCATTTTCTTATAATTCTTTTTGTCCTTATCATCATCATTATCATAATCATCATCGTCACAATTACTATTATTATCATCATCATGCGTATCGGTATTATTATTAACATCATCATCATCATTATCCTTTTTTACCGCTACTCCCAATATTTTTCTCTACTTACCATCTCTTGTATTCATCCTTTTTTTATTTGTGAGAATAACTTTTGTACAATATATTTATATAGTTCTATTCTTTTTTTATAATGTTTTCTTACTTATTTACCTTAATATCTATATCATTGAATTTTTCTATAACGTTTCATTATCTTTATTAAGTTATGCTGCAATCTACACATTATTTCCTTTTATGCAGAGAATTTTTTAATGAATCTGATTTTGTTACCCATTTTAAATATCGTGAATATATCCCATTATTTACATATCTTTTTTCATATTTCTTAAACACTTTCTATTTAATTTTGTTTAAGCTTCTTTGTATACTCTGCTTTTTTATGTTTTTCTACAAAGTTGCTATTGCTGTCTATTTGCTTCAAAGCTGCGTAGAAATTTTTCTATTATATTTTATAATTTTCATTTTTTTCCTTTTATTCTAATATTCATTGATTCCCTATACTTTTTCTTCTTTTAAAATAATATAATAAATTAGAAACTTCACATATTCAGAAGAAGTAAATATGCCATGAAATGTAAAATGTGTATATAAAAAAAAAAAGAATGAGAGAGAAGAAAGCATAGAATGAAATCGTTAATCAAATTTAAAATGGGTAATGAAATGATATAAAACAAATGCTGGTTAATAGAGGAGAAAAGAATATCCATATTTTGCAATAAAAAAAGAAATAAAAAAAATTATTATAGAGAAAGTGCAATGTCAAGGGGTTCTAAGCAATCAAACAATAAAAAAGATGTAAATGTTTTGTGCAAGATACATTCGTGCAGAAAAAGGGTAAAAACAGTATAGGGAAAGAGAGGTTTTAAAGGAAGTCAATATTGTTGTGAAAAAGAAAAAGCATAAATAAATAAATAAATAATACACATTCATATAACTGTAAAAGTACATTTTTGTAAGTAATATGAAGACGTGTAAATTGTAACGAAGATTTTATAAATATAAATCTTCAGAAATTTTCAAAAATAAGAATAAATGAACTTGAATGAATCGAAATGTATGACGTAAATAAATAATAATAATATAACAATAATATGAAATTATTAAAGCTTAATTCTTATAAGTTAAGTATTTATTTTATATGTTTTTTTGCACCATTTTAATTTTATCGTAATTTTTTTAATTCCAAAGTTAAAACCTTATAATAATATATTTTTTATTAATCGATTGATTATTTTTATTTTTAATAGAAAGTTATCTTTTAACCATCTTTATACAATATTCTGTATTATTTTTAACACCGGATTTTTTCTTCTGATAACTTTTCTGTGTTCTTTTCCCTAAATCTGTACGCACGCTAAATAATTATTTGTTTATTGCCTTGCTTTTTTGAATTCCATTGTTTTATTTTCTTTCTCTGTTTAGCTATATTGTTTTTATATATAGTTTCTAAATGTTTTTAGAATTTATTCGATTTTTCTCCATTTTTTTTTTCATTAAATGTCCTTGTTTAACTTCTTTTACTCTTTTTATTTTTTTAATAATGACCATCTTCTATTGTGGATTTTGTTTTCATTTCTTTATAAACTTTTTTTGGGCAGTTTCAAAAATACTTCTTTATGCATAATTTTTCTACGCATTTCCAAACTTTCTTTTTGTTTTGTTAAATACCATATTCATTTTCATTTTATAATTTTATCTAAAAACACTGTCTTTTATCCTATTTTTTTCATAAAAAACGAAAACTAAATTGAAAAAGACCTTTATTCACTGTATCAATTTTTGCTCCTATTTGTCTTTTTCTTTCTTAGGTTTATCCGATCCTCTCTTCTTTCATTAACTCAAATTACTTTCCTGTTCTTGTGTTTTTTTTCACTTCATAATTTTTGAATTAAAAAGTCGTAACAAATAGTTAATTAATAAATACTATTTTGAAACTTTTTAATTAAATCGATTTTTTCTCAAACGCTTGATTTTGATAGGTATATTATATTTAAATATCATTTTTATGTGAAAATAAGTGATTTAATTAATATTTCTGTTCATTAAATTTTTTTTTAATTGAAAATCTTAAAATACTAAATTATGACTTTTAGACGAAAAAAATAATACTTAATAATTCGCTAATGGAACACTACACCCTTATCTTTAAGTCTCTAATTTTAAAAAAGAATTTTTTTAGGTATTATATCAATTGAAACTCATTTTATGATATTCAGATATTATTTATTACATTTTTGTATTTTTATACCAAAATCTTCCACTATTATTTCTTCATTTAAAAACAAAATTTATAAAATAATACAGTTCTTACAATGACAACTATTAAATTAATAAATTTAATTTAATTTAATTTTATGTCTTATATTTATAGGTATTTGCAGGACGAACATTTCACTCATTAGGATCTTTATCATCTGAAGTTCCTATTTTATCTTGCAGTGGATTAGGAAAAAGGTAAATGTTTTTATTTTTATTGTATTATAGAAAATAGAATTTTTATCATTCTTTTTTTAATTTTGATAAATTTTTATTTTTTATCAATAGTAATATATTTAAACTAATTATAAAAACGTTACTAATGAGATTCTGATTATATTGATAGCTTATATATGAATTTGATTGTAAAGGGTTTATTTATTGTTAAAATAATTGTTAGATTAGTTTATTTAATACAGCACACATTTATATGTTCTTTAGTGATTCATGTATAGTTTGCATAAAGTAGATAATAATAGATATCGTCTTACTTATGAAAAGTAGATTTTAGCAGGGAGTCAATGCTTTGCAAGTTGATAGAAAATTAACAAATTTTTAAAGAGGATGATAATGAATGATAGTTTATGTATGGTATATTGAGAATCAGTTAAAAAACGATAGGCGAAACGACTTTTAGAGAACTGCACATAAGTTGTTGAAAGGGATACTAAACGTCTTTCACTATCTATTTGAACGAGCTTTACTAAAAAAGAATTCATTTTTAGCGTGAATAATTAGAAAAAGTAATTATTTTCGATACTACATACTTTAAGATAAAAAACTTTTTAAGTAAATATTCAAATAAACAAAAAACTTGAAAAAGAGTGATGATTTATTAATTATTATTTATATACATACCTAATAAATTTCCTTCGTTTAAAAATATCAATACTTTGTACTATAACTGCAAATATTTTTGCTTTAAATACGAAAATGTATAAATAAATAAATATATATATATACATATTTTATAAATAATAACGTAATAAATATTAATAATATTTCTTCAAAGATTTTGGATTATTTTATATTAAAAATCTTAAATATAATTTTATTTTAAATATATCAAATAGTTTTTATAGTTTATCAATATATATTATTAAAATTCATGCACGTGTTTTTTTAACTGTAATAAATAAATAATAAACGAATTGTGTATAATTGATTTTAATTATTTTATTAAATATCAAAAATAAATCAGATTTTGTTTTATGTGTACACAGCTTTATTGTTATTTTTATTTATATATATATGATTGAAGTAAAAGTTTTTCATTAAAAATATTAATTTTTTGTAATAGAAGTTTTTTTACTCAATTTTATGTCGATTCATTACGATAAATATGTAATATAAAATGTTCATAAAAATCAACAAAAATATTAAGACAATTTTTTATAATTTGTTGTTTATGTTGAGCCCGAATATTAGGTAAGAGAGCATGTTTGTTTATTCGTTAATATTATAAATTCTATTTAAGTGTACTGCATTACACATCAGTTACCTGCTATACTACAATTATTTTAAAATGCACGTTATAATCAGATACAGTTAGCAAATTTTCAAATATTGGAAAATAAGTATTTCATGGTATAGAATGCGTGGAGGCATAGTTTCTATTTTACTTTTTTTTATTCGTGGCGAGCACCGCATGCATTAGATATCAGTGCACTTTTAGACGCGTACGGTTCATTACGCTTTTACTTTACTTCGTTGCAATATGATAATAGAAATCTGTTATGAATAATTTACTTAATAATGATATTTTTTAAATTTTAATATATATTTTTTCAATTAAAATTTATTTTCATAAGCTATATTGTATTCTCAAATATTCTACTATTTATGATTAATAAAAAAATATAGTTTTATATTTATAAGAACAAATAAGATTAGTATTGGAAAAAGTAGTATTATGTTGTATTAATATTAGATAAATGTAAATATGTCTTATGTGAACATTACAGTAACAATCAATTATTTTATTCTTTAAAAAACTGGTAAAAATTTTAAATAGCTATTTTTTTTAATTTAATCATTTTTGTTTATGGAAAGTTGTAGATAATTATGTGAATATTATTTAATTTAATCAATTCACAATTTTTAATAAATTAGCTTTCCTAAGTTGCCATGATAAAGGCATAATAATAAAATAATTTTAATAAATTATTATAAATATTTCATACGGGAATAGAAGTTTTCATATTATTATATTTCTATTAATATAATCAATTTATATATGTGCATACACGTACAACACCTACACACTTCTATTTACATTATATACAATGTAAATATTACAGTTTTAATATTTAACAACCAATATTATACGATTGGAAGTTTTTGTTATATATTACTTTATATTGAAATTTATTTATATATTTCTTGTGTTATGGATATAATTTTATAGTATAAGTAACTTTCTAAAATAAATTTTTTATTTTTTTAGCTTCTATATAAATACTTAGAAACTAGATGGAAAAAAAATTATTAAAAAATTAAAAAAAAAATTAATATTTGGGAAAGATATTTCGTACTTAATTTTTAATAATGGTTGCATCGTTTGCCAAACGTATTTTTGTAAATAAATGATATAGATTTCACATTCTTGTTTTTAGATTTGTAGTTCCAGGTTGGAGAATGGGATGGATTATCATTCATGATCGTCATAATATCTTAAATAAGGAAGTAAGTAGACAGACTAAATAAAGTGCATATAAGTGTACGATAATTTCTTTTAATTAAGTAAATACCATATTTGCAATAAAATTATGTAACTTTTGTTCAAATATAGTAGGTTTTGTAAACAAAATAATTAAAGTATATCGTTTTTGTGGAATTTTTAAATCACTCTTAAACTTGTTCATATTTTAACTTTTCCGTTTTAGACTTTTTCATGTTTATCGTACAATATTATAGTTTCTTACAAAAACTAAAGTCGAGTATTTGTCAAAATATTTCAAATGTTATTACCTTAAATTCAGATAATAAGTTAACTAATATTTAATAATAAAAATATATACATGTGTATGATTTTAATATATACCTATAGCATATTTAGTGAGTTTTTTTAGTATTTTATAATATGTAATTTTAATAGTAAATTAAATATAAATATAAACTATAAATATAAATATAGATTTGATTGTAATATAGTTACGTTATATATTTGATGAATAAAAAGTTATTAATATGTATTGTATTTGATATTAAATATTTAATTAACTATTCTTTTTTTAAGAATTACAAATATAATTGTTATAATTTGAATAATTTCTGTATTTCTGATAGATTAAAAAAGCTTTACAATGTTTAAGTCAACGAATAATTGGTAGTAATACAATAGTTCAAGGAGCACTTCCTAAAATACTCAAAGAAACTCCAAAAACGTTTTTTGATGATATCGTAAAAAGTTTACAAGTGAGTTACAATATTTTATAAAAATTTTGATTTTTAATTATACCTAATTAAAATTTAAGTTTATGAATGCAATTTAATATAAGATTAAAAATAAATAATATTTAAAAATCTATGATGTAAAAATTTACATATAATACTATTAGGAACATATTTTTTAATATATAAATAATTGTGTATAAAATTAATAAATTAAAACTTTTTTTTATAGAAAGTAAATGTCTCGTTTATTACTAAAACTGAATAATTTTGTAATTTGTATAAAATACTACTAATTTCATTACTATTAAAATAATTTTGAGTTCATTTTTTATATTGCATTTATTTATTAAATACAAAACTTTAAATATATTTTATATAAGTACAATATGAATATATGATAGGAAAAAAATTTTTTTCTTACTTATACTTTTTAAAAGTAAAAAAAATGTTTGAAAATTTTCAAATATTTAAAAAGGTAAAAGAGTTATAGTTAATACATGCATTTTACATTCTCTACTCTCATGTATATTGCGCGCCTCCGTAATTTAAACATTCCACGAGTACATAAACGCACACACTCAATCAAGGAAATCAGAAAAATTTTAATTATTCATTTGATAATTTATTTAAAAATTAAAATATATTTTAAATACTTATTATATTTAAGTTATATATACTGTCAGTTATTCTTATCAATAATTTATTTTTAATTATTCCCATGATAGATTTAAATTTTTCATGTATGGTAATACATTCTAGTATTATTATACATAAATTCCAAAAAAATTTATAATTTTTTAATACTGATTCAAGCTTTTCAATACAATTTTAAATAGAATAATACAAAATGTAATTATTATCGTGTTATGATAAAATTATTTTACTTTATTAATAATAATTAGTAAAATTTTTTCCAAGCGAATACTTAGCAAATAAAAGTTCAATTTTATGTATATATGGCACTTTTATGTATTTATCACTAAAACTTAATTTTGTTTTATTATTTTTATAAGTATTAATCAATAAGTATATTTAATTAATTATTATAAGAGCTTCTAAATAAAAAATTATTGTTCAATTTTCACACAATGTTTTAAAGAATATCTTTTTCGGTACATCTAATAAATACAATATTGACTATTGTTAGGATCTAATGGAGTATAATTTAATTATAATATGATTCAAATATGGAGCAAATGTAAAAGTAAAACCATATTTATGCCTTACATTTATATGGTTTTCTATCAATGATGAAATAATTAGAAACGTAGATTAAATGTATAGCGAATTAACCACTTTAGAAATAGGTTTAAATAAATAAAAAAGAAGATTAATATATCACAATTTTTAATGCAGGCTTTAGTATTCAAATGGTATGAATCCTTTTAATCACATATTACAGTAACTATATCTTAATGAAAATTGGTAGAAGAAAAGGAAATTTTCATTTTCATTAACTAACGTACAGAAATAAACTTAATGGTTCATGGTAGTAATAGTTCTAAAATCAGGTTTAAATTAAAAAATTTTTAATCAAGAAATTTTTTATCCACTTCTAAAAGTATTTGTACTTGGTATTGCGTACATTGGACTTTAAATACATGAATAAATTAACTAATAAAAATCATGTATTTTAAATTATTTATTCTATCAACCTGTAGAATTTACCGATGTATGCATTTTCGTTTAATTATCCATTAATGTTGGTAATAGAATAACTTACTCTGGATAAATTAAAGGGCTCGATATAATATGTGCCTCTTCTAATGCTTTTACTTCCTTAATGTTTGTGTTGTCCCATCGCGTGAGTGTTTCATTTTCTTCTAAATAGTTAATCGTCGCCTTGAAATATCAAGGCTTTAGAAGTTGTAATAATGTGAGATATTATTAAACATAATAAGTTTTGTAAATTGAATATTTATGATGATAAAGCATGCAAATATTGACTAATAATATTCATTTTTCTCATAAACTATATTTTTATGACAACTCTACTTAATGTATTATTTATGATTAATTACTATTTATTTTACATAGATTATTATTTATTTAATTACTAGTACAATAATTTTCCTATTTTATACGAAACTTTTGAGGTTAGAGAAACTTTTGAGGTTAGAGAAGCATAGAGAGGGAGAGTGAAAGCCTGTAAGTGGCCTTGGTACCCAACGTAGAGTGCGAATGTGCGCAGGGTTTATGCGATGCTTGTTCACACCTATCGGGTGGGAGTCATTTAGAGAAATTTCATATCAGTTGCAATTATTCAAGTAAAAAGTATATAATATCTATTTTTCTTTATGAAAAGTATCTTTTTTATATAAAAATATTTATATGCGTTCTTTAAATAGAAAATTTTATCTCAAAAACGAATTTTTAAAATCCAAAAGTGAATTGAAAAAATTAATATTTTATATTTATTAATATCCGTGTAAAGAAAAATTACTTAATTTCTAATGTATCGAAAAAATTTTAAATTAATACATATACTTTAAGATATAATCTAAACATATAATTTTAACCTTTTTTATATTACAAATATGAAAAAAGTTATTATTAATATTTAAATATCTTTAAAAAATATATGGGCTTTTTTATTTCCGTCCAAATTTATTTTATAAACATTTTTAGCAATACAGATTTGCTATAAAATAATTCTTAAAAAAGCAAACAATATTTTTGAAATATTTAAATTTAATTTCTAAATTGATAAATAAATTATGTAAATATAGTCAATTAAATAAAGCAAATTTCATTGCATTTATACTTTTTTAGAACAACAATAACAAATTTTTAAATTCTAGACGTAGGTTAGTAAATATCTTAAAATTTATAAAACAGAAAATTAAATATTTAAGTACAATATGGCAAATTTATTTTATAACTTATAATATCATATTGTAGTTTAAAAAATTTTACATAAACGTTGTAAGAACTATTATTATTTGTTATGATACATAATACAAATCTTGGATTTTATGAACAGTTTCAAATTTTATTCTTTTTTTTTTAATTTTTTGTAGTTATTTAGATTTTATGAAAAAATTTTAGTTGTTTTTATCTTAAATCAAGTTAGTATACATTATAAAATATATTTAAGCAGATCTTTACAATAACATACAAAAAATTAAATAAATATCTAATACCACTATATCATTCTACCCTATTTAACTTTTTAAAAGACAAATATTAATTAAAATTAAATTTTAAATTTAATTGTTTAGAAAAATGAAAAATAAAATTTCTTAAAATGTGAAGATTTTATGTCAATAATCGTAACTAATAAAACTTTAAGCGGTTGAGGTGGATTCGTATATCGAATGAAAAAGTAGAAAAGATAGAGAAAGATTAATACTTAAAGTAAACAATTATATATTGTCAATATATTAAATATTCCCTCTAATTTAAAAAATTTATTAAATTTTTAATAACTAATTAGTTTAGATATCCTTTTCTAAACATTAGTGAAGCTTTTATAATTTGACTTTTACATTATTTTAAATTATATTGGGTATATATTCGTTGAATTTCCCTTATGGCTCTAGAAAAAAATTTAATATTTATTCAAAGCTACAAAGATTTAATTTTAATTTAATTTTATTTTATTTATACTTATAAATTTTAGTATCTTTCATACTGTTCTGAGGAGTGTAGAACATCTTTTTTATTTAATTTACTTTTATAAATAGTTATCCTACTGCATGTTTTGAGACTAAGTTCCTAATACTATGTGAATTTTGTTTTGAATATTTTCGAATGTATTCTAAAAATATGTTAATATTTTTTAGAAAAATTCTTTTGTTTTTTTGTAAATAGTATTGATTTCTTAATTAATTATGATATATAAAAAGATTTTTGAATGATTATTAATAAATTTTAAATGTCAAATAATTTTTTACTACTCCATAAAATATTATTCTGTATCAATATATATAAAAGCAAATATAATTTTTAATGAGAGAGGAAAACAAAAAAATTTAATTATGGTTGCAATAACTTTAAAAATTTAACATTTTTTGAGTATTTATTCGTCATTCAATTGCACAACTTAACATTTGCGACTTAAAATTGCATAAAAATCTCTTTCTAGAATATGTATGTACATATATATAAGGCTTATTAGCTATATTGCTGCAACTAATTCTTTATGATATTATATCTTATTAACAGGCTCACGCAACGTTTACTTACAATTATATCTCGAAAATATTAGGACTAACACCTATTATGCCAGAAGGTGCCATGTATATGATGGTAAGTTTATAATGTTTCAGTCTGTTTGAACTATTATTAAATTCAGACATATAACAGTAAGATAGAGATAGGAAAACGAAATTTTTATAGTTCAATCTCTTTTTTACTCTTAGGTACACATCGATTTGCCGAGTTTTCCAGAGTTCAGCAATGAGACAGAATTTATTCAACATCTTTTATCTGAAGAATCTGTCTTCTGTTTGTCTGGACAGGTAATCATTTAATGCTATTACAAAATTTGGTTATTGTTTTTTTATAAGAAATATTTTAAATTAAATTTTAAATTATAAAATATACTTGACTTTTAATAATATATTTTTTCATATAATTTATAGACATAGATGCATTACAAAAATATACATGCCGTTTTAAATACATAGTTTTCTTTTTAAAAAATATTTTGTTTATATGCATAATAATACAGATAAATAGTATAAAATATTTCATTATACGTAAAACAAAATTATAAAGATAGACATATTTGCAATATAACGAATGATAATTCAATATTTCTCGATTTATTTTAAATAATTTTTATTATACTATTAATCTATTGTTATCATTATTATATTTTTATAATAGTTAATGTAGTCCGTAATTACTTAGTTTGCAAAAAATATGAGTCTATGTAATTATTAAAATATAACTAAATAAAAATCTAACGATCTTTATATTTGCTTAAAACTACATTTTTTGTAATAAAAATAATATATAATCTTTAGTAGAAATATATATATATATATTTTTTTATAATTTTACTTTTATTAAAAATGTCAAAATTTCTATTGGATAATTAAAGTTTATAGAAAATATTATTTTAAATAAAAATTATTTAACTTCTAATGAAAAATAAGAATTGTTTATTAATTTTTTCAGTGTTTCGATTATCCGTCATATATGAGGTTGGGAATTACAGTACCACAAAATCTACTTGAAGATGCTTGTTTGAGAATTCAAAAATTTTGTACAAGACATCACGTAAAAAATTATTCAGAAACGTCCATCAATGTTGATATTCCTTATTAAATATTTTGTAGCTGTCAAATTTGTGATTTTTCATAATTTTAGAAATAATTATATTAAATTAATGATCGAATATTTTTATTTAATTCAATGTATGATTGAATTAAAAAGAAATAGAAAATTTTTTAGAGTATTAATATTCATAATATTAGAATCTGTATCAATATATAACTATACTAAACTAAGCGGTAAAAAATTTAAATAAATTTCAAGTCATATAGTGAACAGCAATATTTACTTAAAATTAATAAAACACTTTATCAAATAAATAGCTGAATTTACTTGTATATTAATCTCAAGCAAATATATTTATAAATATTAATAAATTTTTAAGAATTTTTATCTATATATAATATAAAATTCATAAAGTATTCGCTTTAAAAATTTAAAAACGTTAATTTTAATGTAAGTAATAAAATTACTAGGGAAAGAAAAATAATAGATTAACAGTTAGGCAATGTTTATATAAAAATATAATGATGGAAAAAAACTAAAAAATAAATAAATAAATAAATAAAGCTTTGAAATGGAAACGGTCTAAATAAAAAAAGTTTATAAGAATAGTTAATCTTTTATAAACAAAAACAAGCTTCAGTCGTAAAATATGGTTAATTATTAATTAAGAGAAATATATGTATGAAATATTTGATATCAACCGCCCTACTTTGTGGATATCATCTCATTGGATAATCATTTAATATAATCTACGATGTTTATTTTTTTTGGACATAGATTCATATGTTGTGAAAAAATCGAATAATGATTAAAAAAATAGGATAGAGATAAAAGGAGTCTTATTATAGACAAATTAATTTGCTGTTGAAATATAACGTACACTTACTGCTTCAAATGTTGTTTATATTGAGCAAAATGGCTTTATAAATAATTGTTAGAATAAAAGAGCATCAATTTATTCCCGTATCAATATATATATAATTAGTTAGTTAGTTTGTTCATTGAATAATATGATACAAATGCATTGCTGTATATATAAAAATATTTATTTAAACGTTTGCTTTTCACATATGCATTTTAAACATCGATTAGCACTTAATAATCAACTCATATACTATTATTTTGTATTACAATCTTTTATATTTAACATTATAAAAATATTTACATATTTATTAATATAGTATTACTATATATAAAATATTGACGATTTTCATCACCTTTACATCAAATAATTCTCTTTCTGCACGTATAAATTGTACGTAATTCATTTCATATTCAAGAATCTGCTTCCAATTTTTTCTTCTCTCTGTATTTTTTTTATTAAATTTATATCTTTTCTATTCCCGTTGATACTATTTTTCTATTCGCTTGTTTTATATTCGATTATATTACTCTGTTCCATAATATATCTCATTGATTTATTATTATCTCATTGTCTTTACAAATTCTACATATTTTTCCTTCTTATGTCAACCAGTGTTTATTTATCCTTTTCTCATTACCCCTGAATCTTACTAAAATCTTCATTGTTAATCTTATTCTTTCTTTCTCTTTTTTATACATATTCTTTCTCTTTTATATTATCTTTTATAATATGCGTAAATTCCCCCGTATAATTATATCTTTCTAATTTATTTATCCATAATTGCATCTGCTGCCCTACTTTTATTCTGTTTATCGAATTCTATAACGTTTCACCATTTTCGAATTTCTTTCTCCACGTGAAACGTTACTACTCGATACTTTATCAGATACTTATTCCTTTTGTACCTAATTTTCGTTTTCTTTAATGTTTTATTTCTACTGTTTTCATAAATTCTTCCTTCTTCTATTCTTAATTTTATATATTTTTTATTATTTCTGTACCTGCATTATTTATTTGTTTTCAAATTTAACACTTTTATTATATTCCTGGTATATTTCTATTTATTTCTGTTTAAATTTCTGTTTAAATCGCCATTATGCAACGAGGTATATTTCTGTTAAATTTGAGACGACATTATATAAATATTTTCTGTATTTTCTCAATTTCTTCAAAATTTTTCGACTTTTAGTAGCAGCATATTTTCTATTAAAGTATCGAATAGTTTAATATTCACTCTAAAATTTACTATAAATAGCTTTTCTGCACCGCTTCAAGCTTTTCATAAAACAATATTTGTTTTTTTAACTATTACCTTTAATTATATTTATCCTTAATCATTCTTATTATTTTCTTTGAATTTATATTTAAAAAATATGTGAAATCGCTAACTGCTTCTTTACTTTTTTCTTACATTGAATTTATATTTTTTTTCCTACTACCTACTTTTCTGAACTTCATCATTATAGTTATTATTATAATCTAATTCATATCTAATTCTATAATGTAATATATAAATATTCTTAATATATTTCTTAATTTTCCTTGACTTTTTACTATATTACTGTATTATCTGCGTACGTAAAGACCTCATATTTATTTTCTCCATTTATATATTTGAATTTCTCGACCTTTATTCTTAATTCTTAATTTAATGTAAACAACCCTTACTCTTACTCAAAATCTTATGTTTGAATATTGAAAAAGAGTTGAACTCCTAACACAATCTTGTTTTACTCCTGATTTTTCATTTTTCTAATTTTATTTTTGTTAAAATTGTTTTTATTTTTTTCTGCGTCTTTTATGTACAGTTTATTAAATCATTTTTAAGCTTGAAGTCTTCACGTATTTTCAGAATTCCTCTTTTCATACTATCGAATTCTGCACTTAAATCGACGAAATATAAGAATTTTATTTCCTTTTCTTTTTTCAATTGTTTATATATTTTTTATTTCAATACATATCGCTTTAGTATTGACATTTTTTGTTTCGGAACCGAATTGAGTATATTGTGATTTTCTTTTTTATAATCTTTAATTCTGTACTTTATTATATCTTCATACGTTATGTAATCGAATACATTAAAATTATACTCCTGTAGTTCTTTATATCTTTCTTAAAAACTTTTTGAATATGGGTACAACAATTACAACTTATCCACTCTTCCAGTATTTTTTCATTAATTCATAAGCCTATTCACAATCCTTGTGAAACACGCTGAAATATCTTTACCTCCATATTTTGAACTTCATACATGAAACCATCTACCTTCAGATTCTTTTTCCATTTAATTCTGCTTACTATTTGATTATTTCTTAAGTTTTAACTTCTTCAATTATTTCTTCTTCATTTTTTGGAGTCATATTATAAATTTTTTTGATTCTCTCTCCTGCGTTCTTTAATAATATAATTATCATAAGCCTAAATGTGACTACTAATAATCGTACGAAATATTTTTATCTGTTCTTCTCGTTCTTTTCTTCCACTACTCACCATTTCTATGTATAATGTATTTCTTATTTAGTTCTATATTTCACTATTATTTTTCTTATTATGTATTTCTTTTCTTAAAAATAGCTCATTATGTATTTTACCTTTTTTTGATGTACTTCTTCATATTCTTCCTATTTTTGCTTTAATCCTTCCATTTTATATAAACTTCTATCATTTCTTTCTTGGGTTATCAAAAATCTTCGTTTCATCATCTTTCTCTGTTATTATATTTCCTTCTATCTCTTATATTATGATTATATTTCATTTTCTCTTTCAAATCAAACCGTAGTTCTTATATTCTTATACAGTTTTTGTAAACCTTATAGTTCTCGATTTTCTTACTTTTTCTTATTTTTTCTTAATCCCTTCCATTAATTCAATAACAATTGACTAAAGATCAGATTCCATCGTTCCTATAACTTTTATGTTCTTCATTGTCCGCTGTATCTTCTACTTATTAAATTTATGGTGCATCATCGCGGATGCTCTTGAAATTAAACATTAATTTACTATATTCGTTTCATGTTCTTGTATTCAATATCCACAATTCTTTTTCTTCAATTGAAATTATGATTTTATATTCATAAATATGTGTACTTTCCAGTGCATCCCTTAGAGCTCATTCCTTTTAGTTTTCCTACACGCAAACTTTCTAGGAACGCATACTCACATTAATTTATTTTTATTATCTTTATTCTTATACGATTTTTATTTATCAATTACCTTATTTTTACGAAGGCGCTTTTCTATAATTTTTTTTAATTTAATATACATTTATCTTTTCAAATTTACTCGCTAAATGACAATCCGATCTATTTCAAAAATAGGTTTGATTCTTACGTTTCTTGTATTGCATTCAATATTATATTCTAAGATATCTTACAATTCATTAATTGTAAAATGATGGAGTAAACATGTATTGATTTTAGATAGAAAAAAGTGTATTGTTTAATTTGATTTTTCAATTTTTTATATTCAAAAACTTTTGCCTACATATAAGATTAAATACAAGACGTTATATTTCTTTAAAGTTTGCAATAAGGTATAAAACAAACAAATTCCTTCTATTTTAAACAAGTAATTAGTAATAAAACAGACACATATAAGCTTAGTATAATTTTAAGATTTTAAAAATAATCTTTCTAAAACATTTTTTATTCAAACGGGGTCCGTGAGTTGATAAAAAACTTTAAAAATTCGAAGTATTTATTATTATTTTAGAAAAAGTAAAATATGTATACAATATTGCTTTAATGGCAATATTATAATATATATATATATATATATATATTTATTTATTTAAGGTATATAATTACTTAAATAGTAAATTGAGTTGGTTATAAAATCATACTATTTACGCGATATTGATATAAAATTTTTTATAATTTACATACTCTCAAATAAATTTTAAAAATTCTATAATTATGTTTTGCAAAGTTATTTTTTTAAGATTTCCTATAAATTCAAGATAATATAAAATAAACCTTGGGAGAAAAATACCATTTAACTTCTTTAATAAATAATTTGAAGTTTTTATTTTTTTAACGCTATTATGCAATAATAAATGTTTTTTCATGATTTTCTAGTTTATTATATCATGAATTGAAATATAATTTATATGAAAATGGTTTTTTCTACTTTCCTTTCTTAGAAACAGAACAGAGCTGGAAACAGATCGTTTTACAAGCTGGTTACTTTTAAGCTTCTTCAGGCAACCGATGTTCTGTCTGTTAGGGCTAATCTTTAAACCTATACAACTTTCACTCTAACATACAAACGTATGCTCTCTTTATTTATTCTTGGGTGTTTAAATATTGATATATTGATAAATTATGGTCTCGTTCTCTTTTCTCTACCTCACAACACATTAAAAATTATTTGAAATTACCTGAAAATAAAGATTATTAGAATGAATTTAAATGATAGTGTAGAGATGGTTTTAAATAGATATAAGAATAAAAATCGTAATATTTGATAGACCAAAATAATTCTAGTAGAATGTATCTTATTTTGTAAAATAAAAATTTGGAGAGTGAATCGTTTTAACAAATTTTCTTAAAATGAATTCAGATTTAGATACAAAAACTACTGAATACATAATAAAGTTAAAAATAAAAATAACAACAATGAAAGAGCAATTAAATTTACAAATAAAATTTTAAAAAATGAAGAAAAAAAGTGAATTATAAAAAAATATGTAAAAAAGGAAATAAAACAATTTAGTCGATATGAAAGTAAGAGATATATAAAAAAAGTGAGAATAATAGTACGGAATAAGAAGATTACAGGTCTAATAAAGTGATAGATGATCAAACAGGTTCAGAATGGAGAAATTCGAAAGAGGTAAAATCATGTCAGAAAAATGTAAGAAAAAAAACGTATGTAAAAGGAAGAACTGTGATAAAAAATATTATTAAAGTAGTTAGTGAACCAAAAATGATGGATAATAACAATATATTATAAGAAATAAAAGATATGTAGATTGTGTTATAGTTTAAAACGTTACGTATCTTAAAATATATATTCAAAGTGTACAATAAATTAAAGACCTATAAAGAGCTAAAACGAATATATATAAAATATATAAAATAAAATATTCCATCTATGTAATATTGTTTGAAGTCAAATACGAATGAAATATAAAGAAGCATAAAGAAGGACACCGAAAAAATATGTATAAGCTTGTATGAAATAATCTCTAATATAATAACATATAAGCTATCATAAATCAGATTCTAATTGTAAGTGTCCTTAAAAAATAATAATAATAATAACAAGTTTAAAATCTGTATTGATATTAGTTATCATGAAAAGTTTTACATTTTTATGTATTATCATATAAATTATTGATATGTTTGACCCTCATCTTTTCCTACTACTATATCAATTCTACTCACCAATAATTTTCTCTTATTCCCTATCTGCTTTAGTATTTAAATCACATACTGTGGTACACTTGTTCTACTTTTCCTTTATTTGTAAATTGCTGTCATTATCTTTTTTCCTTATATTGCCTATAAATAATCATCTTTTCAACTTATTTAATCGACTCTTCTGTATTTAAAATCTAGTATTTCAATTGTACTACAGTCTTATTTTTCGTTTATGCCTTCATTTTCTTTCTTTGTTTAAATTTACATTATCGGTTTTAAATTTTTATTTATGCTTTATTTTACTCACAATTCAGCATATTTTTCTTTAAATTTGATTTTTTTTTTTTGCATACAATATCCGTATTTCTTTTATTATTTATCAATCGTTTTGAGACACTGTAATCAAATACTTCTAATAAAAATACACTAGAAAAAAAATATGGGAAGAAATAAAGAGAATAAAACTAAGTTGACAATAATAATTTTTATTAATAATCTAGAAAAATCAAATAATGAAAAAAAAGTTAAATTATATTAAAAGATTTAAAAAATGTACATATGAAAAGAAAGAAATTAGAAAAAAGGAACTTCGGACTAGAAGGATACTAGCACATATATAATACATAATTACGCAAGAGCAAAAGGAATACTCGGTGGTTTTAAGATCTTGTTACAACTTTTCCTTTTATAATATTTGTTCTATTCTTTATCTTTCTTGTTTGTTAAAATTAAATTGGAATTTGCTTCATAAATTACACTTTTATCTTTTCTTAATTAATTTAAATTTTTACTTCCTGTTTTTCTTAATCTTTCTTATTTATCTATAATTTTTCTTTTTTTTTATATTATACATTTAGTATATACATTATATACTCCACTTATCTCTTTTTTCATAATTTTTCATTCTTCTTTCTTTGGTAATCTCACTTCTTCTGATTATTTTTTAGTTATAATATTATATTATATCTCGGAATTTTTTTCATATTTCTACATCATATATCTTTTGAAGTCTTTTATTATGTTATTTTACTGTGATTTATTAAATCATATTTTCGTCGATTTTATTTTACTTTATCTTAACTTCTTTTCCTTCCACTATATTGAATTTATCTTATATATATTCTCAATACTAATTTCACATCTTTATTATAACTATGTAGTCAATAATATTGTGACAAATGTAAGTTTTCCATATAAGCAATTATTATCTTTTAATTTTTTAGATACCAAACTAAAAGTTTAATTTTTTTTACATATGTAATTATTTCTGCACTTTTCCTGTTCTTTCTTTATTTATTTTTCATAGAATTGAATTTATTCAATTTTTATTTATTTATTATTCCTGTGCACTTTTATTGTTAATTTTAGTTAAATATAACTTTCTTCTAGTTTTTCTCACACATAATTTCTAGTTTTTCGTAATTTATTCTTTTCTCTCAGTCATGCAAAATCTATATACATTTATTTTATGTTTAATTCTGTATTAGCCTTTACAAGTTCATCACTTCCTTTTTATCTCTTACAATATTTTTTTTTGTCTTTTATATTCAGAATTACTTGTTAACTATTAATTATTTTTCTGCTTTGTTTTTACATGTTTATTCATTACGTAATTAAAATTTTTTTAATAATTGAATTATAATTTTTTAATACAAAGTTTACTTTTTGTCCGTGAATTTGTACATATTATTTTCTTTAAATCTGTACTCTAAGTATGATAATTGAATTGCTTAAGTGTTTTTATTTTCCTTTGTTATAACTATTACATTTTTTCGCATATATTGTAATTTTTCCAACTCTAAGCAAATTCCCATATTATAAAATTTTGTAATTATTTTTTTTCACTCCTACTTTTTTTCTGCAAATTTTTATATTTTATTTGTAATAATATTTGCTCCTGAATTTTTTATCTTATATATTTCATCTTGAAATTTTCGTGATCCTATCTTCTTTATTTTTCTATTTCTTTCTTTTCTTTCTCATTCATTGTCTACTTTGTGTACAGTTTTCGTACTTTTTTTTTACTACTATTTTTTTATTTTACATTAACAATTCATTTTTTTATCTATTTACATCTATTTTCTTTATCTTTTTTATTTAATTTAAATCAAAATATCTTTTCTAATTCTCTAATGCTTAGTATTTGTATATGTTCTTTTCTCTCGTTAATAGGATACTTTTCTTTATCTCTTCTTGTAATATTTTAATTTCTTTTCTTAAATTTCGTAGTTATTTTTTACCTTTATAAATTTACTTATTATTATAAATTTTTTTTTCATTCGCTTTTTTATTTTTTTTCTTTGACCTTTTTCTTTTATTGCAACTTCTTAATTTTATAATCTTAATTATTAAAGCCCATATTCATTCGTTGTTTTAGTGATTTTCATATCTTTTATAATTCAATATAGACGAAATTAAAAAAAAATTAGATAACGATAATTAAATTATCTACTTCTGATTGTAGAATATTTTAGGAAAGAAAATTGTAATTCCATATGCTAGGAGTAATGAAAATACTAATTGTTTTATTAAAAATTTATTCATTAATTAGCTATAATAACGTTTAGTGATTAATTATGTAACTTTATTGAAATTGTTTTTCTTGTATAGAAACTTGTATTATCAAATACCGATAAATTATGTAAAAAATATTTCAATTTTATTTACTACTTTGTATTATATTGACTGTGAACGAGGAATATGGGTATTAAATGTTTTAATTATACAACTTTAATTTCGACAATTTATACGATACCATATTTCGTCTTCACCTAATATATTTGCTTATTTATTGTTTATTGTTAAAGAAAAGATAATTTGTTAATTTATTTAACCTCTATAATTATTACACGTCGTTTCTTTAAAATTTAGTTTTCTCATTAATTTGTATTTCATTTTTGAATAATAATGATTATTTTTGGTTTTTATGCAATTTATTTTGCATCATTATAGATTACTTAATTTGTAACTTAAAAATTAAAGAGCATCATTTTTATGAGTAAAAATCAGTATTCGTACATAAAGTAGAAAGATTTTTAAAATTATAGATTAGTGAAGTATTTTTTTTTTTTTTAAGAAATATTCTATTATTTTTATTTGGAGAAATAAAATTTTAAACATGATTTTAAATATTATAGTTTACGTAAAAGTAATCAAGAATGTTCAAATAATTATAATAAAAATATTGTACATTATTATTTTAGTTGCATTTGGTAAAGTATAAGATTTAAATAATATTTTGTAATCATAAGTAAAATTTAATATTTTCTTTAAAACAGAATCTCATTAAAAACGTGGTTTAAAACGTTCCATGTAAAGTATCAAAATTTAAATGAATGTACGATATAAAAATTAAATATATTTTGTATGCCAAAATTTAAATGAATTTTAAGAATTTTAGAGAATAATGTAAAAAAGTTTGTATTATACGTATTCTGAAGCGATATTTTATATTTTTTAATAAAAATGAAAACAAAAATAATAGAAACATTGTAGAATCTACTATGTATAAAGATTCTAATAAGCACAAAGTCAGTTTATTTATTAATTTTTAAATATAAATAAAAATTTTTACAAACTAATAATTTCGCATTCTGTTATTTCTAGCGTTGTCATAATAAAAAATTTATAACAGCAATTAATATTGATCATAACAATAACACAATTAATATCAGCAGAAACAACTACTATAATAATAATAAGCACCACATGGATAAATGACTACTTATGCACACACATGGCCGAAGTTACGAAGATTTGCGATCGCATCGATGTACGAGATCTGATGTTTTCGAAAATACGTCGCCATTTGCCCGAAGATTTCCACGATTTAATGTACGCACTAAAATCTCATGATCGAGTGACATTCTTCCCGCATCCGAATATACATTTTTGCTTGTTTTTAAATTCACGATGTTTTAATTCTAGCACGTATAGTTGAAATGTACACGCATATTGGTATATTTTTAACGTAACAAAAGTTATAGTGGTGTAGAACTCGTAGCTTGAAGTTCGATGAGAAACGAAGTTATGGTTTGTTTAATAGTAGATCATCGTCTCTACCTTAAACTTGAAGGTGTAGCAGAATAAAATAGTACATAATTATAGTAAACACTTAAAGGTACTGAGAAACAAAATAGTGAACGAGAAAAAAAGACGGTCTCTAACGCAAAATTAGATAGAGGAGGTGAAAGTCTTCTTCTTATGTAGGGTGGAAAGAATGATCTACTACAAAAGAGACAGAGGAAAATGTATGGGAGAGCTGAGTGAACGAGACGAAAGAAACTTTAAAGAAAAGATAGATGCAAAAAGCTTCCGACGGTGTATTGCAGTGTAGTAGTATTGTTACACATAGGGCGGAAGAAATGTGCCGTTAAGGGAGTCAGTGAGGGGTGACAGCGCGCTTTTTCTATCTCTCTTACTACCGGAAGTACGCGCGCGCTTGATCGTGGCGTTGAACTAGTGGGGGGTCAGCAGTGTTGATGTCGTAGGGAACGTAGTGGGGAAGAACGTACGGCAAGCAGAACAGCTTTTGAGTTGTGTAGTAAAGAGAGAGAGAGAGAGAGAGAGAGAGAGCGAGTGTTAGACCATAACGAACGATCCGGGAGTCACGTTGAGGTAGTGGTCCGCGCCCCACAGTCGCGACAACTCTGATAGTCGTTGGTTCGCTCAGCTCCTCGTGCTAACAAAGATAGAAAAAGAGACAGAGAAGGAGAGTATATGCAACCTATCGACCGAGCGTGCGCCAGAGGTGGAAGACCTGCCGCCCTGTTCGTGTGTTATATATTATAAGCGGTCAGTTCTCCGTCCGTTCGTTCATTTTCTGTGATATATGTGTATAGGCTTAAACGTAAAAGTATAAATGGGGAATTAGTGCTGTTATTCTTTTCTTCAATTGTCTTCAAAAGCATTGATCTACACGCCCTTATTTTTTTGAAGCTTCTACAATTTGAACTGTGACTAATAACGTTGCTACTTCTACCCCGACTATTTTGTACTCTTAACGGTGTTTTACTTTTTAATTTATTTTTTCGTATTTCACCTATTATGATTACGATGCGCCAATGTGCATTAAAAGTAATGAAGGTTTTTCATCATTTCTTATTCTAGTACGAAAGTTTAGTGATACGAGAACTAGTGAGCATAAATACAGAAAAGTACACAAGTGTACTATATATTATTTTGCGTGTGGTAAAACTGCTGAGTTAGGGCTATTTTTATTTCTTGTACTTATTTTTTTGTTTTCAAATTTTGTGTCGTGGAAGTATTTAGAGCTACAAGGGAGAGTGTTTATATGAGCTACTGCCATAGAAGTGGAAGACTAACGGATCGAAAGAAAACATTTGGCCAAAAAAATAGAGGTATATAATAATTAATATGTTTTAAGCATTTCTTAGAACTTATCTGTATATATGATTTATAGTATGTTTTTAATTTTGAAAAGTAGTTTATTTTATATTTTTTAAAATAAGAAATCTAATTCATTCAATTAGTTTGGGGTACAAATCTTACGAAATTATAACGTATTTTGTAAGTTTTTCGTAAAACTTTTATATTCTGAAATCATTTTCATTCGTGAAAGTAAATTTTTAATAGTAAGGTAAAAAATACTCATTGACAATGAAAATTTATTGTGTTTTCGATCTTATTTAAAATAATTTTTGTTATTTAAAAAGTAATAGTTTCTTTGATAATTACAGAATTCCTCAATTAATGATTTATATGTTGCATAATAATATAATAAAAAATTAAGGCTTAAATTATTTAGATATTGTATTAAATAAATTTTAATCTATTATTATAAAATTAGTAATGATAATTATTTTATATCTCCGTATAATGAATGTAATATATGCAAATAATCACTTGAATTAAAAGTTGTTTAACAATATTACGATTATATATAATACTTATTGTTCAATGCTAATACAAATTTTGTGCCAAAGTTGTAACAGCAGATAAAACATGAATTATTGTAAGCATACGCAATGAGTATATTGGATCTGATGTATGTAGAAGACAGTTTGGGCCATGGTGTGTCACTCTTAATTAATTGCATACATCTTCCAGAACTGTAGCAGATGCTTTTACTTCGTAGTAATATAAAAAACAAACTAATGCACTTGCCAACTCATTCAAATAATTTATTAAACAAATATTTTTAAATTTTCTTAAAATAATTTTTATAACAATCTCAGTTTAAATAAAGCAAAGACAAAATTATGAAAATGTTAATTCGTTGATTTATCATTATTATTTTGTTAATCTGAAAGTACTATTTATATACTGATGTTTAATTTTAAAACAGTTAAATTGTCTTTTAAGAATCATTTCTTTAAAATAAAATGTTAATCGATGAATGATGAGTACAATAGAGTACATGTTGCAATTTATTTGATAAAACGTGTAAAAGCCGATATTATGTTATAAGATGATAGTTGTCCAACTTACGGAATTTATAGAACAATCATAACTAAGAAAAGAAAGAAAGTTAAAAAAGGATTAGGAATAATAATAAAACGTACCTTCTTGATAATTTGATACTATACAAAGTAAGATGATTAGGTGGCGAAAAATCACCTTTTTTGTTATCTTAATTACCGAGAATTCGTACACTGGGTATATATATTTAGTTGCCTTCTTAAGTATTTTGCTACACTCCAGTTATTGATTTTGCCAAACGTAAGAATGGATTGGGCAAATCCTACTATGTAACACTATTCGCTGTTATAATAATTCTGTTTCTTTCTCTTTTGTACTTTTTTTTCTAAATATTCTTTTATTTTTCTTTACTATCTTTCATTGATGTAATTGATCTAAGAAACGTCTGCAGATTTATTTTATTTCTGTACATTTTTATGTATTCCTCTTTTTCCATCTTCTTTATTTTCTATGTTGTTGGATTCAATTAATCTCGTATTTATTTCATGTAACGGTGTAGGCAAAGGTAAAGATAACATATTATATATTTATCCTTTTTTATCAATATTACGATACAATTATTACTTTTTGTTTGTGGCGCGAATATTTATCTTTTTTATGTCCTTAAAGAATCTGTCTTAGGATTATATTATCAATAATTGACAATTAGTATTTTAATCATTAAATATCATTTTCGTCATAAAACTAGTGCTGTCTTTATGACATAATTTTTTAAATAATAATAGTAGTTATTGAAAGATTTACTTTAATTTAATGTAAGATTCGGAGGTAGAAATTAAAACGAAAAAACAAGATATACTTTAACGTTTTATATGGTATGTATATAAAATATAATCTCTAATGTTTTAAATGGTAATATATAATATATAAAATAAGTACATAATAAAATTTATAAAATAACATATGTACACATATTTGTTTATTTATAAAATACGATTTATAAATACCATATAATTGTTAATATCAATGTGTAAATTTATTCAATTTATTAATTTCAAATAATAGATAATATTTATCAAAAGCATATATTTACATAAATAATTATTCTTATCAAGAAATATATTCTTTTAATCTTAACAGTAATGTTAGAATTTTTACCGTAACAAAAATTTTTAATAAACTAATTATAAGTAATAATTTTATAAATTTTTATCTTAAATAAATAGTTATTATAAAAATATACAATCATAGAAAACTTAACATTATTGTGAAAGATTGAAAATTTTTTATGCAAATGATGAAAAAAACATTTTTAATTGTTTAGCAACTGCAAATATGTCAAATATTCTAAAAAATAATTCTTTTCATTTACAAAATAAATCAACAAAATCTGTTTTTCATTTTTTTTAATAATTAAAAATATTGACCATAAAAATTATTTTCCAGTAAAACTTTAGTTTAGGTGATAAGTATTTTTCATTTACTACACATTTTTAATAGTTTTAACAAATTCTTATTAATTTCAGATAAATAATATGAATAAACAATTTGTAACGTTGCTTTTTTTAATTATACTGAATTAAATGAGAATTAATCGAATAAATATAGTATTAATAAAACTCTAACTGCTTTAATTATTAATTAACACAGTAAGAGTTTGTCATTTAACAAAAAAGTATTTATTTTTATTATAATAACTATTTTTTATTAGGTAGTTTCTTGTCTATATTATAAAATTTATTTATTTCATTATGTTTTCTTTCAATAAATTACATATAATTCTTACCAAAAAATATATTTTATTGATTGGATTGTTGGTTTTTATAGTAATTAAAAAAACCACATTCGTAATATATTTCCAAAGATTATTTCTTATTTAAAAAAATATATTAAACAAATATGTTATAAATAAATAACAATTTTTTATATAAGCTTTTGTATATATGCTATTATACATTTTATATTCAGTTCTATTTTCTTTTAACAATGATTATTTGAATAATTTAAAAATAATATTCTTTATTTTGCACAGACACAATGCAATTGCTAATTTATATATTTTCGGTAAATTTAATTTTGTAATTTATATTATATTTCATTTTACTCAATTTAAAGAAAAATACTATAAATACCTATTTTTATAGAACTTTTACTAATTACATTTGTGAGTCTATTTTAAAAAACACATATGCTAAAATTTCTTTATGATCTAAAAAATTATTTTTTCTTTTAAATGAAACTAAATCGTAAGCAAAGTCTTCGTTATAAATAAAAATTAATATGTTAATTATGTATAATAAAGTACCAATTGAAAAAGCAAATTGATAGACAAATTTTCTATTTTATCTATTTTCAAATTTTGTAAGTCAGAAAACGTTTTTAATATAATTGATCATTTATTAAACAAAAGAATTTAATAATAAAAATATTTTTTAATTGTAAAAATATTTTTATTTTTTTATGAAATCAAATTATTAAAAATTATTTTAAAATTATTACAAAATTTATAAATATAATACTAAAATTTTATTATTGATATTAAAATATTATTTATACAATTTTCTTGTATTATTTATATATTCTAATTTTTCATAAATTTAAATAATTTGTATTAAATTATCTTATTTTATTATATAACATATTATTATTATTAATTGATTTCGTCCTACTTAAAGTCGATATAAGTATTTGTAATACATATAATCTACTGTTATATATACTGTAACATTTAATTTTGTAATCGTATATTTATTTGTAGTAAATTATTTATTCAAGATAATTTGAAGAAAATATTTATTATTTCAACGGTATTTAAAACAAAGTATTTTTGATTATTGCTTATGAAAAATTGAATTTTTTATTTATTGTAATGAATTTATATTTATATTTTGCGAAAACCGAAATAAATAATCATAAACGATTATAAATTAATAATAATGAAGATATATTTTCTAATATAAACATTTATAAATCAAAAAAATTTTATAAAAAAGGTAATGACATAATTCGGAATAGAATGATTAAGGAAGATTTATATCGGAAAAAAAAAATTTTGAACAATGCAAGTGCATGAAAGTGTTTTGACAAATTTTTATGAAAAATTGGAAAAACCTGTAATATTCTAAATTTTATTAGTAATTTTATCATTGTCTAATTTATGCTTATATCTTTTTCTTTTATCCCCATAGTAACATATTCCCTGTCTCTGTTACTCTCTATCATTTTCTCTCTATGTCCCGATGTTGTTAGCGTCCCTTATTGGTAGCGCAATTGGTTCAAGTTGTACGATCGATCCCATGTATAACCGTACAGAGAGAGAGAGAGAGAGAGAGAGAGAGACAGAGACAGAGACAGAGAGAGAGAGATAGAGAGATAGAGAGATAGAGAGAAGGGGAAGCAATAGAGAGAGAGAGAGAGAGAGACAGAGAAATAAAGATGGGGGTTGAAAAAGGATATGGCTGTTTCTCATTCCATGTTCTTTACCCTTGACTAAAAAATCTTCAGACAATACTTATATAAAAATGTAATTCCGTATCTCTGTGAATTTTTTTTTTTGCACATAGATGCAAAAACATGAGATATATCCTGTAAATTTCTTGTGTGAATATCGTGATAAGATTACTTGAAAAAGAGAGCATAAAGAAAGGCATAACACAGAAATTACCCAGACAGTATATATTCAACGTAGAAAGTAATGAAACTTCGTATATTATTTTATGAATTATTATAAAAAGTATGCTACTGCAGATCGTTATTGCTTATTATAAGCCTCGTTCACAACTTTCATTTATTACTGTAATCACCCACAATACGTGTGTATTATGTGGATACGCTAATATTCCTGAAGGTATTAGAATTGATTTATTATAAAATAAAAGCTCATGGAGTAAACATTAATAAAATGGAGTAACAACAACTTAAAATTAATAAAACACTTTATCAAATAAATAGCTGAATTTACTTGTACGTATTAATCTCAAGCAAATATATTTTATAAATATTAATAAATTTTTAAGAATTTTTATCTATATATAAATATAAAATTCATAAAAGTATTCGCTTTAAAAATTTAAAAACGTTAATTTTAATGTAAGTAATAAAATTACTAGGGAAAGAAAAATAATAGATTAACAGTTAGGCAATGTTTATATAAAAATATAATGATGGAAAAAAACTAAAAAATAAATAAATAAATAAATAAAGCTTTGAAATGGAAACGGTCTAAATAAAAAAAGTTTATAAGAATAGTTAATTTTTATAAACAACAACAAGCTTCATGTCGTAAAAATATGGTTAATTATTAATTAAGAGAAATATATGTATGAAATATTTGATATCAACCGCCCTACTTTGTGGATATCATCTCATTGGATAATCATTTAATATAATCTACGATGTTTATTTTTTTTGGACATAGATTCATATGTTGTGAAAAAATCGAATAATGATTAAAAAAATAGGATAGAGATAAAAGGAGTCTTATTATAGACAAATTAATTTGCTGTTGAAATATAACGTACACTTACTGCTTCAAATGTTGTTTATATTGAGCAAAATGGCTTTATAAATAATTGTTAGAATAAAAGAGCATCAATTTATTCCCGTATCAATATATATATAATTAGTTAGTTAGTTTGTTCATTGAATAATATGATACAAATGCATTGCTGTATATATAAAAATATTTATTTAAACGTTTGCTTTTCACATATGCATTTTAAACATCGATTAGCACTTAATAATCAACTCATATACTATTATTTTGTATTACAATCTTTATATTTAACATTATAAAATATTTACATATTTATTAATATAGTATTACTATATATAAAATATTGACGATTTTCATCACCTTTACAATCAAATAATTCTCTTTCTGCACGTATAAATTGTACGTAATTCATTTCATATTCAAGAATCTGCTTCCAATTTTTTCTTCTCTCTGTATTTTTTTTATTAAATTTATATCTTTTCTATTCCCGTTGATACTATTTTTCTATTCGCTTGTTTTTATATTCGATTATATTACTCTGTTCCATAATATATCTCATTGATTTATTATTATCTCATTGTCTTTACAAATTCTACATATTTTCCTTCTTATGTCAACCAGTGTTTATTTATCCTTTTCTCATTACCCCTGAAATCTTACTAAAATCTTCATTGTTAATCTTATTCTTTCTTCTCTTTTTTATACATATTCTTTCTCTTTATATTATCTTTTATAATGCGTAAATTCCCCCGTATAATTAATATCTTTCTAATTTATTTATCCATAATTTGCATCTGCTGCCCTACTTTTATTCTGTTTATCGAATTCTATAACGTTTCACCATTTTCGAATTTCTTTCTCCACGTGAAACGTTACTACTCGATACTTTATCAGATACTTATTCCTTTTGTACCCTAATTTTCGTTTCTTTAATGTTTTATTTCTAACTGTTTTCATAAATTCCTTCCTTCTTCTATTCTTAATTTTATATATTTTTTATTATTTCTGTACCTGCATTATTTATTTTGTTTTCAATTTAACACTTTATTATATTCCTGGATATTTCTATTTATTTCTGTTTAAATTTCTGTTTTAAAATCGCCATTATGCAACGAGGTATATTTCTGTTAAATTTGAGACGACATTATATAAATATTTTCTGTATTTTCTCAATTTCTTCAAAATTTTTCGACTTTTAGTAGCAGCATATTTTCTATTAAAGTATCGAATAGTTTAATATTCACTCTAAAATTTACTATAAATAGCTTTTCTGCACCGCTTCAAGCTTTTCATAAAACAATATTTGTTTTTTTAACTATTACCTTTAATTATATTTATCCTTAATCATTCTTATTATTTTCTTTGAATTTATATTTAAAAAATATGTGAAATCGCTAACTGCTTCTTTACTTTTTTCTTACATTGAATTTATATTTTTTTTCCTACTACCTACTTTTCTGAACTTCATCATTATAGTTATTATTATAATCTAATTCATATCTAATTCTATAATGTAATATATAAATATTCTTAATATATTTCTTAATTTTCCTTGACTTTTTACTATTATTACTGTATTATCTGCGTACGTTAAAGACCTCATATTTATTTTCTCCATTTATATATTTGAATTTCTCGACCTTTAATTCTTAATTCTTAATTTAATGTAACAACCCTTACTCTTACTCAAAATCTTATGTTTGAATATTGAAAAGAGTTGAACTCCTAACACAATCTTGTTTTACTCCTGATTTTTTCATTTTTCTAATTTTATTTTTGTTAAAATTGTTTTTATTTTTTTCTGCGTCTTTTATGTACAGTTTATTAAATCATTTTTAAGCTTGAAGTCTTCACGTATTTTCAGAATTCCTCTTTTCATACTATCGAATTCTGCACTTAAATCGACGAAATATAAGAATTTTATTTCCTTTTCTTTTTTCAATTGTTTATATATTTTTTATTTCAATACATATCGCTTTAGTATTGACATTTTTTGTTTCGGAACCGAATTGAGTATATTGTGATTTTCTTTTTTATAATCTTTAATTCTGTACTTTATTATATCTTCATACGTTATGTAATCGAATACATTAAAATTATACTCCTGTAGTTCTTTATATCTTTCTTAAAAACTTTTTTGAATATGGGTACAACAATTACACTTATCCACTCTTCCAGTATTTTTTCATTAATTCATAAGCCTATTCACAATCCTTGTGAAACACGCTGAAATATCTTTACCTCCATATTTTGAAATTCATACATGAAACCATCTACCTTCAGATTCTTTTTCCATTTAATTCTGCTTACTATTTGATTATTTCTTAAGTTTTAACTTCTTCAATTATTTCTTCTTCATTTTTGGAGTCATATTATAAATTTTTTTGATTCTCCTCTCCTGCGTTCTTTTAATAATATAATTATCATAAGCCTAAATGTGACTACTAATAATCGTACGAAATATTTTTATCTGTTCTTCTCGTTCTTTTCTTCCACTACTCACCATTTCTATGTATAATGTATTTCTTATTTAGTTCTATATTTCACTATTATTTTTCTTATTATGTATTTCTTTTCTTAAAAATAGCTCATTATGTATTTTACCTTTTTTTGATGTACTTCTTCATATTCTTCCTATTTTTGCTTTAATCCTTCCATTTTATATAAACTTCTATCATTTCTTTCTTGGGTTATCAAAAATCTTCGTTTCATCATCTTTCTCTGTTATTATATTTCCTTCTATCTCTTATATTATGATTATATTTCATTTTCTCTTTCAAATCAAACCGTAGTTCTTATATTCTTATACAGTTTTTGTAAACCTTATAGTTCTCGATTTCTTACTTTTTCTTATTTTTCTTAATCCCTTCCATTAATTCAATAACAATTGACTAAAGATCAGATTCCATCGTTCCTATAACTTTTATGTTCTTCATTGTCCGCTGTATCTTCTACTTTATTAAATTTATGGTGCATCATCGCGGATGCTCTTGAAATTAAAACATTAATTTACTATATTCGTTCATGTTCTTGTATTCAATATCCACAATTCTTTTTCTTCAATTGAAATTATGATTTTATATTCATAAATATGTGGTACTTTCCAGTGCATCCCTTAGAGCTCATTCCTTTAGTTTTCCTACACGCAAACGTTCTAGGAACGCATACTCACATTAATTTATTTTATTATCTTTAATTCTTATACGATTTTTATTTATCAATTACCTTATTTTAACGAAGGCGCTTTTCTATAATTTTTTTTAATTTATATACATTTATCTTTTCAATTTACTCGCTAAATGACAATCCGATCTATTTCAAAAATAGGTTTGATTCTTACGTTCTTGTATTGCATTCAATATTATATTCTAAGATATCTTACAATTCATTAATTGTAAAAATGATGGAGTAACATGTATTGATTTTAGATAGAAAAAAGTGTATTGTTAATTTGATTTTTCATTTTTTATATTCAAAAACTTTTGCCTACATATAAGATTAAATACAAGACGTTATATTTCTTTAAGTTTGCAATAAGGTATAAAACAAACAAATCCTTCTATTTTAAACAAGTATTAGTAATAAAACAGACACATATAAGCTTAGTATAATTTTAAGATTTTAAAATAATCTTTCTAAAAACATTTTTTATTCAAACGGGGTCCGTGAGTTGATAAAAACTTTAAAAATTCGAAGTATTTATTTATATTTAGAAAAAGTAAAATATGTATACAATATTGCTTTAATGGCAATATTATAATATATATATATATATATATATATTTATTTATTTAAGGTATATAATTACTTAAATAGTAAATTGAGTTGGTTATAAAATCATACTATTTACGCGATATTGATATAAAATTTTTTATAATTTACATACTCTCAAATAAATTTTAAAAATTCTATAATTATGTTTTGCAAAGTTATTTTTTTAAGATTTCCTATAAATTCAAGATAATATAAAATAAAGACCTTGGAGAAAAATACATTTAACTTCTTTAAATAAATAATTTGAAGTTTTTATTTTTTAACGCTATTATGCAATAATAAATGTTTTTCATGATTTTCTAGTTTATTATATCATGAATTGAAATATAATTTATATGAAAATGGTTTTTCTTATTTTCCTTTCTTAGAAACAGAACAGAGCTGGAACAGATCGTTTTACAAGCGGTACTTTTAAGCTTCTTCAGGCAACCGATGATTCTGTCTGTTAGGGCTAATCTTTAAACTATACAACTTTCACTCTAACATACAAACGTATGCTCTCTTTATTTATTCTTGGGTGTTTAAATATTGATATATTGATAAATTATGGTCTCGTTCTCTTTTCTCTACCTCACAACACATTAAAAATTATTTGAAATTACCTGAAAATAAAGATTATTAGAATGAATTTAAATGATAGTGTAGAGATGGTTTTAAATAGATATAAGAATAAAAATCGTAATATTTGATAGACCAAATAGCTATTAGAAGGTATCTTACTTTTGTAAAATAAAAATTTGGAGAGTGAATCGTTTAAACAAAATTTTCTTAAAATGAATTCAGATTTAGATACAAAAACTACTGAATACATAATAAGTTAAAAATAAAAATAACAACAATGAAGAGCAATTAAATTTACAAATAAAATTTTAAAAAATGAAGAAAAAAAGTGAATTATAAAAAAATATGTAAAAAAGGAAATAAAACAATTTAGTCGATATGAAAGTAAGAGATATATAAAAAAAGTGAGAATAATAGTACGGAATAAGAAGATTACAGGTCTAATAAAGTGATAGATGATCAAACAGGTTCAGAATGGAGAAATTCGAAAGAGGTAAAATCATGTCAGAAAAATGTAAGAAAAAAAACGTATGTAAAAGGAAGAACTGTGATAAAAAATATTATTAAAGTAGTTAGTGAACCAAAAATGATGGATAATAACAATATATTATAAGAAATAAAAGATATGTAGATTGTGTTATAGTTTAAAACGTTACGTATCTTAAAATATATATTCAAAGTGTACAATAAATTAAAGACCTATAAAGAGCTAAAACGAATATATATAAAATATATAAAATAAAATATTCCATCTATTGTATAATATTTGTTGAAGTCAAATACGAATGAAATATAAAGAAGCATAAAGAAGGACACCGAAAAAATATGTATAAGCTTGTATGAAATAATCTAATATAATAACATATAAGCTATCATAAATCAGATTTCTAATTGTAAGTGTCCTTAAAAAATAATAATAATAATAACAAGTTTAAAATATGTATTGATATTAGTTATCATGAAAAGTTTTACATTTTTATGTATTATCTATAAATTATTGATATGTTTGACCCTCATCTTTTTCTACTACTATATCAATTCTACTCACCAATAATTTTTCTCTTATTCCCTATCTGCTTTAGTATTTAAATCACATACTGTGGTACACTTGTTTCTACTTTTCCTTTATTTGTAAATTTGCTGTCATTATCTTTTTTCCTTATATTGCCTATAAATAATCATCTTTTTCAACTTATTTAATCGACTCTTCTGTATTTAAAATCTAGTATTTTCAATTTGTACTACAGTCTTATTTTTCGTTTATGCCTTCATTTTCTTTCTTTGTTTAAATTTAAATTATCGGTTTAAATTTTTTATTTATGCTTTATTTTACTCACAATTCAGCATTATTTTTCTTTAAATTTGATTTTTTTTTTTGCATACAATATCCGTATTTCTTTTTATTATTTATCAATCGTTTTGAGACACTGTAATCAATACTTTCTAATAAAAATACACTAGAAAAAAAATATGGGAAGAAATAAAGAGAATAAAACTAAGTTGACAATAATAATTTTTTATTAATAATCTAGAAAAATCAAATAATGAAAAAAAAGTTAAATTATATTAAAAAGATTTAAAAAATGTACATATGAAAAGAAAGAAATAGAAAAAAGGAAATTCGGAATGAAGATACTAGCAACATATATAATACATAATTACGCAAGAGCAAAGGAATACTCGGTGGTTTTAAGATCTTGTTACAACTTTTCTTTTATAATATTTGTTCTATTCTTTATCTTTCTTTGTTTGTTAAAATTAAATTGGAATTTGCTTCATAAAATTACACTTTTTATCTTTTTCTTAATTAATTTAAATTTTTACTTTCCTGTTTTTCTTAATCTTTCTTATTTATCTATAATTTTTTCTTTTTTTTTTATATTATACATTTAGTATATACATTATATACTCCACTTATCTCTTTTTTCATAATTTTTCACTTCTTTTCTTTGGTAATCTCACTTCTTCTGATTTATTTTTTAGTTATAATATTATATATATATCTCGGAATTTTTTTCCATATTTCTACATCATATATCTTTTGAAGTCTTTTATTATGTTATTTTACTGTGATTTATTAAATCATATTTTCGTCGATTTTATTTTTACTTTATCTTAACTTCTTTTCCTTCCACTATATTGAATTTTATCTTTTATATATATTCTCAATACCTAATTTCACATCTTTATTATAACTATGTAGTCAATTAATATTGTGACAAATGTAAGTTTTCATTATAAGCAAATTTATAATCTTTTTAATTTTTTAGATACCAAACTAAAAGTTTAATTTTTTTTACATATGTAATTATTTCTGCACTTTTCCTGTTCTTTCTTTATTTATTTTTCATAGAATTGAATTTATTCAATTTTTATTTATTTATTATTCCTCTACACTTTCACTGTTAATTTTAGTTAAATATAACTTTCTTCTATTTTTTCTCACACATCATTTCTAGTTTTTCGTAATTTATTCTTTTCTCTCATATATACAAAATCTAGTTTATCACAATACTTTAATATATGTGTAATAATATTGAAAACTCTAATTAGAAACTGGCTATTATGGATTAGAAAATTTTTTTATGCTGTATATTACTAGTTTCCCATCTTCTTATTTGTATTCTTGTTCGCTTTTTTTTTCTGTTTTTTTTTTTATTTTTGTTGTATTTTGTTCTCTTCATCTTCCAATTTTCTTCTGCTTTTACTATTTTATTAGCTGTACCATATTTTTATAATACAAACATACTATATTTTATCATTACGGCAAATTGAAAAATATAAATATTATGTCATTAAATATATATTAATTATAGTAAATAAACTTTAAGACATCGAGTAAATTTATTCTACAAATGTTTAAATTACTAATAAATTTTGAAGTAAAAATTCTTTTATAAAATCGAAATCGAATTACATATTCATTGCTTTAAAGTACTATAATCATTTTTAGTAGTGTACGTGCATGCACAATAATTTTGTTTTTAAATATATGATGTATTAATAAATGAATTTAATTTTTAAAAGCAACTTTTAATGAAAGTTTTCTAAATATGTATATGCTTATAAAAATGGTAAAAATTCTAATAGAATATGTATAATAAATTTATTAATATTATATATAATTATCCTAGAAAAATCAATTACATAGCAAATTAATTTTATTTTACACAAAAGAACCAAACTCAATACTAAAAAACAATATAAATAATACATAAAAAGGAAAAATAAGTGAAAAATATTATATTAAGAAATACTCTTATAGATAGAGAAGTATTAAATAATAAGAACAAAATAGAATTTATAGTGCATTATAATATCTGACGGGGCTTGCTACTCTCACCAATTACTATTTAGGAATGCATCCAAAAGTTATTTTTATAATTGATTCAGTGCTTTTATTTTTTTTAAACATAGAAAAATATTTTATATTATTTTGTAAAAAAAATTTATAAACAAAGTAAAGATAAAGTAAATAAAGTAAAGTAAATAATATATGGAAAAATAATGATAAAAATTTTTATTAGTATCTTGGATTCAAAACCGCAGTTGTAAAAATTTCACAAGTTTATTATCAAAGATTCATTAATTTTGCAAAAGAAAATACAGGCACACAATTGTGATCAGCAGTATTTTTTTAACGAAAAATCATGAAGGTCGGTCGTTTTTGGTGATCGGTCTTCGAATAAAAGATTAAGTATAGAATGAAAATATGGAAGCAAATATTTATATTTATAAATATGTCTGCAAAAATTTAATATAAATAACGGCCATAAGAAAAAATAAAGAAATAGATGAAAATTGTTCAAGTTTTTTTAAAGCGCCATTATAATTTTTCTAATTTTGGTTTTTTATTTTTTCTTATTTACTTTAATTATCAAAAGAGCCTTAATTATAATTACCTAAGCACTAAAAATTAGATTTGTGACTTACGTATCTCTCTAACTTAGGAATGTATGCATTCATGTATAAAGAGGATCCATATTACATATATATAATTGAAAAAGTTGCTTAATTTTATAGTCTTATGTAGTGTTAAGTTTTTATCAATATATTTCTCGATACGTTATAGATTTAATATCGTTAAAGATAATTAAATCTGATTCTTTTGACATGGAACATATAAAGAAATATATTATAAAAAATTATTTCTGGATATTAACAAAAAAATAATTATTTTAAAATTATTCATTGCGAAAATTCTAAATTATTAAGTAATATAAAATATTAATTAATATGTAGCTAATATAAAAAAAGTTTTAAATACATTGTTTGAAAAATTAAAATTATTATTCGTATTTAATGTATATATTTTTTTCATTTATATACAATTTTTTAACTTTATTAATTTATTATCATTATATGCTTAATACTCTATTTTAGTTTATTTCTATATTGTAAACCATTTAAAAAATATTTTAGAATATTGAAATATATTATATTTGGTATAATGTAACTATCTGATGTAACTGTATTATAGACTGGTTACTATATAATATCTGGTTTAATATTATTTTATAATATTATATAAATATATATAATAAATATGATGTTATTAGTATTTAGTTGAGTCAAAAGAATACAGTAAAAGCCAATATGTGAAAAAGAATTTTAAATAGAGTTGTTATCCTAGTTAGATCTACAATCATTTATACATGACAAGAAATGACATACATAAAAGAATATTTCAGGTTTTTCTTCTCTTTTTTTTAAATCCTTTTACTGGAAATTCCTATACTTAATGAACTTTCAAAAGTCATCAGCTAAAAGAAAATTTAAATAAGAATAATGATTACATTTAAGTTTTATAATAACATACAAAAGGAGCATATAAATAATTATTTAGAAATAATTAATGTTAGTCGAAAAGTTATATAAAACTTGTATATCTGAAAGCATTAGTATTTATAATATTTAAAAATTTTTAATTTCGTTTATGAAAATAATGTTTTTCATAATATGAAGTTACATATTCTGTAATGAACAGTCTATATACACAGTTTTCTTATATGCGGGCACGTATGGATACAAACTGACACACGTTTGTGATACAGAGTAAAGAACATAATTTTTTTGTTTCTTTTCTTTTTTCATTCGTTAATTTGGTTGCTTACCAGTATATAATATCTCTTTATTTATTATATTGATGAGGTAATTTGGTGTCGCATATGCATATATTTGTGATATACAGATAATAAAAACTGTCCGATTTTCATTCTAAAGAAAAAAAATAAGCGAAATAAAAATGTAATTATTAATAATGTCAACCCTACATTTTATTTTTTAAAATAAATTTGTTGGAGTGAATTAAAAATTCATTATTCAATATGCAGTTAAAAATTATATATAAAATTATCAAATCAATTAAACTTGTTAAATTAGGTGATTCAATCCTTCTGTTACGAATATTGTAAACAAAATGAATGAATATTATAGTATTTTAAATATCATTGTAGTTTAAAGAACATAATATAATCAAGTTCTGAAATAATATAACTACTTTCGAAAATATTTAAATTTAAGAAATTTATTAATAATGTAACAATGCAATGACTATGTTTAAATATTTTGAATTCTATATTGTAATTATTTCAATTTTATTCTTACGTATATTATAATTTTTAAGTTATATTTAAAAAAAAAGTTGCTATTTACATTTTTTATAGCAAAATACTAGTATAATTTCTAAAATTACATAAGCTTTTCAAGCAATTTATATTTTATTTGTAATTTATTTATTGTTTCAATTCTGACATACAATATTAAATACAGAACTTTGTGTTTACTTAGAAATGTTTTTCTTCCCATTTGAAATCTTTTTCATGTCACATATAAGGCCAAGAAACTAAAAAGAAGTTTTTAAAAGAAGTAACAGAAGTTGGTAAGGCACGCGTTTTTGGTTAGCTCCCACTTTCAGAATTTGGTTTAGACAAGAGCGCAGATGCTGTACAGTTCGTCCATATGTTCATTTGTAGTAGCCTAATATCCTCTCCTTTGTACATTATGTACCAACGGACAAAATGACATAAGAGTAACGATGTCTATTCCATCGTAGCTCTTGCTCCTTTGACTTGTGTAAGTAAATGTTAAATTATTTTTTTGCGTGAAATTATTCGAACGTATTTTAAGTTATAAATATTTTATATACGCTTTTAATTATTCAAATATTTTTTCAGTTATTTCTAATATTATTAAAATACAATTTCAAATACATAAATCTTCGGTGTTGTATATAATCGAGAATTAATTTTTTTAAATGTTATACTTTTTATACCATCTTAGACTTAGATAATAATTATTATAAAGATTTATTATTAGTATTATTCATTTATATATTTATTATAAAAAATTAACGAATAAAAAAATTCAGAATTAGAAATTCTTAAAAATATATTATTGTAGTAAGTAAAATACAATTTATGATTTAGAGTTTTATTACAAAAAAAATGATGATAATATATTGATATAATATAAAAACTTAACGTTATCATTTAAATTTTCATATTTAAAATATTACATTATAACGTTTGTCAATACTATTAAAAAATATTTGATAATTTATCAACAAAACGATGAAACTAAAATTTCTATAATAAAAAATTAGATCAATGTATTAAGATTAAGATAATTAAAGTTATTCGATTAAATCAATCACACCTTATTGAATTAAAAACAAATTTTGGTTTTTTTATAGTTTTTAATTATTATAAACGTATGGTTCCTACGCTATAATCATTTTCGATAGTGACGTAGATTATTTACAATCTTCCAAACATACTTATGAATACTAAATAGGTATGAATTTTATTATAACAAGTTTATATAATAAGAATTATTATTATTTTATTGAGATTATTATAAACAAAAAATGAAAGTCGTATAAAATAATTTATATATATGATAAATATGTAAATAAATATAAAATACCTATAAGAATAATTAAAACATTATAAAATAAATAATTTCCTATAATTACATGATAAATTTCAAATATATATTATTAAGAATTACATGTTAATGAATTAATATATAATTATATGCTTTGAATATTTATTGTTGTAAAGAAATAGTATAGAAAATTATATAAGACCTAAATTGTAGTGGCTATGTTTGAAAAATTAGTTTTCATTATTTTAGTTATATATTAATTAATAATTAAGAAACTATAAACAAAAACAAAGAACTTAGTTAAAGAATTAAGGGAACATATTAAGTTAAATGATTTCAAGTGAGTATTTTTACAAGGCAATGTTTTAAAACTTTAAATTTCTTAATTATTTTTTAATCTTAGATTTTGTAAATAATAATTAAAAAATCATCGCATTAAAATTACAAAGCTATTTAATATAATATTAATTAATTAAATTTTACTATATATGGATATGATATTAAAAATAATGATCAATTAAGTATTTTCATAAATATTTTTATTTACATTAAACTTTTTACATAAACGGTTATTAAGTATCTTTATTTACAATACTTTGTAAAATATTACTGTAAAGAAAAAGTTAATAAGAAAAAATTTTTATAATGAAATGTGAATAAGTATTATAACAGTTTTTATTTTTTAAATTGATTGATTTAATTATAATTGTTTTTAAGGAATATTTAATCATATAGTAATATTATTATATTAATATAATATAATATTATTGTACTAATATTATATTATTTTAGATTTTTATTAATATTTATATTTTGTACAGTAAATCGATTAAATAATATCGATTTTTTCTTAAGTAGACTTTTTAATGTAATTGTATAAATATGAATAAAGGTTTAACAAAGGTCTATGAAATTCTCAGTAGGGTATAAACATATAAATGTGTATACAGGGAACTGGTTAAATTAAAGCATTGAAGTAACTATAAATATATTAATATGAACAGGGAAATTTTTTCAATTGTAATAAGATTTTGAATTTAATATTTAATAGATAATTTATGTATAAATTATAAAAAATGCTTACAGATGTATTATATTTATGTATTATATACGAGAGAGATTAAGAGAAAGGAAGAGAGAGAGAGAGAGAGAGAGAGAGAGGATGCGGGAAAGAGAATTGTTGGTATTTATCATTGAAGTTGGTTATAAAAAGCTTTAGCGCGAACAGTTTAGACAGGTATGATTCATTACACTTAATATTTATTATTCTTGTGAAAACATTTCGTTGGAAAATACACCTCACAACTCCTTATTTAGTGATAAATTTAATTAAAAACTTAAGAATAATAACTACATTGTAAAACAAGTTTCAGTCAGATTTGACTTGAAAATACTCTTAAAACCAAAGGTATTTTCATCAGGCATATGTGATTAGGTGACTACGTTTACAAGAGTATTATCAAATTATAACTGCTGCACATTCGCATGTTAAATGCATTCAGTAGTGGAGTGCTTTTATGGATAATTTTGATGTTAAAATCATATTCTTCATCGTCCTGGTATATCGCGCTATTTTCGGGGAGTTTTTTAATAATGTCAAAGATTAGCAATGTCAGTTTTAGTCAGTCGTTAGTACGCGAAACTCTATCGTTAATCTTGCGAACGAAGAATTCATTACGTTCTATCATATTGTAAGGTCCCTCGCATAGTGGATCGGATACGCCAAGCATCGTGACGTAAAAAGACATGCAATGAAGTGGCTTAATTTTTTCAAGGTATTGTAATACGAAGAATTTTTTCTCATCAATCTATGGACAAAGACCTCACATTTCTAACTTATTTTTTTAATTTTTCGATGAAATTGGACATTAAAGTTTAGTTGATCGCCAGGAAAAATTTTCCATGCAACCATAAGCTGGTGCTGTATAAAAGTTTAGTTGTCATTATGCTGATATGTTCTTTGATGTTTAGAATACATGCAAAGCAGTACTATAGGTAAAGTCGAAATCCAATAAGTGTTTTCATGGTATTTGATCGCGGCTTTGATTTACTACTGAAATCTGTCCACCATACTGTTTGTCTAAAGATGGTAGTTTGTTGTGTGAATTATTTTCGTATTAACCAATTTATATGAATAGTCGAAGAATACCGAAAATTTTTTTTCGTTTTTGAAATAGTGAAATACAACTACATGCATCACTGACAAAGCATACGTAGTTATATTGAGGTTGAATAATTAAATAATTAACACAATTATTTATAGGTTAACTATTTACAGTTTATTTCATACTACAAAATATATATATTACAATGAATTATATATATATATATTACATTGAGCTGCTCGTGCAATGGAATCACTTGCACAAAATCAACTGTTTGGACGTGCCGTTGGCAACGGGCGCAAAGCCCTTTAACGATTGCTTACATTACACATTCTATTGGAATTCCGTAGAATGCTAAATATTTAATCTATCAATCTATTAATCCAAAACCTGAATAATAGTAAAATCGAGTGTTCGCCGACACTTGAAAGAGGCGTGAGACACCCGATTCTTGAATTTAGTTCGCGGCGCCGAATTGTCGTATTATTTCGGCGCGCGGCGAACAATGATCGGGGCCGCCGCTTACATGTAGAATATAATTACGTAAAATGTACGCTATATATACGTGTGCATCCATTCTTTGCGATTTGTATTCATTGCGAAACAAAAATATGTAAGGTGATAAATTATTGGGTAGTACGTAAAACTGGATTTGACAAGCTGGATCTGTAGCGCGTTGAATATGGTATGATATAATGATACAGGAACGAAAAGTCATACGTCGCATCACGGTATAAATGTACGTTACAGTTAGAAAAGTATATTTTCCGAAGCTGTAATACAAATTCATTTTTTTCAAGTAATTTTTTTCAACTTAGAATAAGCTTTTTGCGCGAAAATATGGGTATTGTGATTAATTAATGACGCAATAGTTTCGACTCAAGATAATGTATCGGCCACTTAATTTTTGTTGCACATGACGTATCTTATAAATTTAGTAAACTATGAAATTCAATCTAAAAAGATACACTAACAAAGCGAGCATTTACCTAAATTCTAACAACCAACGTTTATGATCTGTGAAAATGACAAAGTTTCTTCCTTCATCATATGTAGAAAACGTCTTACCACGCTACATAATACGGTAAATAATTCGTGATTGTATACATTGTACTTGGTTTTAGTGCACATCAAGAACTTTGTCAGAAATATAAGTGGCTGATATGTACCTTTCTATGAGATGTTACAATACTCCATTCACAGAGAACTTTGCTATTATTTTTCGAAATCTTTCAGCACGATCGGTATTTTATGAAATGCACGCTTGAGAACAATTTTTAAAAATAATTTTATATTGTTTTGATTTTGCGCAAATACTTCTATGTGAAGTGTGGTACACTTATCGAGGATGGTACGGACGTAGTCGCTATGTGACTGCAGGGTGCCATCTTTCTTCGTAGCCATGTGGAGTGGCAAAAACCATGGATCTCTGCTAGGTGAAATAACTACTTGCACAGCATCATGTTAATTTCAGCCCTGAAGAAGGAATTGGACGTGTGGTGGCGTGGCTTGGTGTAGTGTAGACTAGCAGAATTGCAGTAGTTTATATGTGATGCAATAGTCGAGGTTTACATTTCTCTTTTGAAAAACTCAGCGGTCGCGTGAACTCTAAGTACTCGGAGAGTATTTTTTGATAAGCTAACTGGTAGATAACAAACTTGATGAAAGTTTCTTCACCTGTTTTGAATTATAGTATTTACAGACTTGTTGACTTCTCGATAAGCCATTTATTTTTCGCATCAATAAGTAGGTCGTGATGTGCAAGGAAATTCATATTGATGATTGCGAAATTCATGTTTGATAACAAACGGCCTTTTGAATTCAAGACATAGCGTGAATGAGATTCAAAATGAGAGATACTCTTCTCTGCATCTTAATTCTCTATCCGTTTGCTACGAAGAGCGTGTGCTTACACTCTCTACATTCCGAAACTAATCTTTAAACGCTAGCCAAATAGACCTTTTTTGCGAGCCAAATACGAGAGTACACTCATAAATCGGTGCCAGTTATCACTAGAAACGATCCTATCTATTTGTTTTCGATCAGTTTCTCAAATCTTACACTGTTCAATTTCATGAATTTCTCAGTCATTTGGTTTTTGAAGTGCACGTAGTTGTTCTACGGCTATTGCTACCAAAACATCTTCTATTTGCTTGATAGCTTTTATTGTCAAGTATATCACTACATTGCAATACTTCATATTATTTTTCATTATTTACGTGGTAAAAATTTGCAACATAGTGTGAGCAGCATACAATACTATAATAATAATTGCTTATTAATAACTGTTAGAAAATGAATTTTCTTTTTATATCCTTAGTTTATTTAATATATATATATATATATATATATATATTTGTATGTGTGTGTGGGGTGTGGATATTATGCGTGTGGTGTGTATGTCTGAATATGCATAGACGTCTATTAGTGAGTAAGAGTACTATAACGCGTGCGTATGCAAGCTCAATGAACGGCAGGGATAAGCGACGGTGCAATCGAAGAAATCCCCCTCCCTTAGCAAACTGACTCTAGCAGGCCCGACAATCTAGGGGAGACCTCCCTGACTCTTGCACGTTAATAATTACTAAAATTAACTGGTGTAGCCGATTGTTATAATTGCGACTATAATATTGTTGTGTTAATTGTACTTGTGAAGTTTTCTTTGACCTTTTAGCCTCATATATACATAATTCCATATATATAACTACACACATACGCACAAACATACAAACACACATATATAATATTTATTTGACAAAAAAATCACATTACTATGTATAAGAGATTTTTATTTTTAGAACTGTAGTATCTCAATAAATTTTTTGTTATATTTTTGTATGATTGATATCAAAATTTCCGTAGTTAATTGATTTTTAAAATAGAGATTAAAATTTAAATAAATATACGATATCAAATCGCATAGATATTGCAAAGCAGTAATGGATAATATTAATTAGTCTTATTAGGGTTAGATAAGGAATAAAAAAGACTAAAAGAAAAGAAGAAAGTAATTGAAACCTAAATTACCAATTATCAATACAGAATAATATCTACATTTTTTTATTTTTAGATATTATATATATAATTCTGAGTTGTTACATTCTTACAAATAAATATATTTAGACAAAAAAATTAAACCGATGGTTGTTGCATTTTTTTATTTTATTTTATTATTTTAGTTAGAAGAAAGGTCATTAAAATTCCAAAGAAATGATGATTCACGAATAATTTTCGTGAATTAGATTTTAAGAATTAGAGAAAATAGAGTTCTGATTGTGAACTAAATTAAGTTATATTTAATTTATAGACGAATGTGCAATGAATATGAAATAGTATTAAAAATTGGATTAACTTTTATACTAATTTTAATATAAGAATACTTTAAAATATTGACATATTTATAGTATTTTGAAAAATTAATATTATATAAATTAATATAATATTAATTCATCTATTATTAATCAATATGGACAAAAAGTACTCATATTTTTAACTATATATATTTTACCAATATGTAGTTGTACTAATTTAAAAAAATTTACAATAACAAATATACTATTCATTCTAAATATAAAATAAATATATTTTTTAATTTTTAAATATTAAGTATTTAATGACTGTGTATATTTGAACAAGTGAACATTATGTCATGAATGTAATTAATATGACTTAATATGCCATTTAATATAAGTAATTAAAACAGAGCATGTAGTAATTTGTTCGTGTATGTACGCTACTCTCATTTTCCAATGAATATAATTAAGCTTTTTGCCAAATAATAAGGTAGTGAAATGCGTATCTCAGGTGATGCTAGTTTGTAAAATAAATTTTTGTTATTGATTGTCAATTTTCTAAAACTGATGTAGCTATTAGATAAAGTTCACTTCATAACTTTTACGATACAGAATTTAATAGTAATTAAATTATTGTTTTTATGTCAGTAACAGATAAATGTAATTAGTAAATATGTTTGTTCTTTTCATTTATATAATGTTTTTGTTTTTATAAAATGAAAAATAAGATATATAATATTCTTATTCTATTTTTTTCTAAAATTATTATTCGCATTATTTAGATAATATTTTTATTGTAATTTGGAATTATAATATGTAAGATAAAATTACAGAAGTTTTGTGCAAATAATAGAAGAAAATATTGTTGTTAAAAACTTTTATACTCATTGATTGAATTAAGATCTGCCATATTTTTCTTTATCCAATTCACATTTAATAATTTGCATAAAATATTTATACATTTTTTATATTTTTTATATTTCATTGATATCCTTAGTTTTATCAAAATCTCTGAAGCTTATAATTTTCAATGAAACTTTAAAATAAATACGTAACATATTATAATCAATAAAGAATATAATTACTGTTGTGATTACTTTGATGATCACTATAGTATATTAAATTTTCTTTTATTTGTTTTTCATTTATATTGTTTTATTAAAGAATAAAGAATATGTCAATCCTATCAGTAAATATGGAAAATCTTTTTTGCAATCACCGTGCAAAATTTTAAGAATTCTATTATCCTTTTTTGAATCTGTTATAAAGTAATACTATACACAATAAGCATTCATATTTTGCTTGAATTCATGTTTTAACCATTTTCATTAATTTTTTAATTTCTAATATTCGCGCAATATTTTTGCTCTATATTAATTAGTTTATCATGTTCATTTATAGTCATAAATGTATCCCTTGGACGATTTTAAACTTAATTGACTTATATGATCTCATATCCGGAATATGAATAAAAATAGAGGGCGTACATTATAATAGAAAGTTCGTGCACGCCAGTTTTTATTTCCGGTATCAACATTGTCCTCTCAAGAGTGAATATCTATTGTCCATTCATGTTAAGAACAATTATTTTACTGTTTATGATCAAATCAGAGTTGGGGAACTTTTGATTTTGCGTTGATATTTACGACTAATATTAGTGAGTATGCAAGAGCTGAGAAAATAATAGAAAGGTGTATTTAGTGCGAGTATCAAAGTAACGCAAAGCACCTAAATGAATAATTATTCGAGACAGTGATAAAATCGATGACAAAAAATATTTAAGCAACCGCTATTTATATTGAGATACGAATAAAACCAAGTTGTACGTATTGATTCATAAAGTCTTTTGATATTTTTAATCAAATTATTTATTTTGTTTGTTTTTATCCCAGGAAAAAATTCTGTAATTTTATCAATAGATTTTACTGGTTTAAAGACTATTTTATAATAAATATTTTTTAATTATAAATAAAAATAACTAATCTACATAATATTTTAAAATTCAAATAATATTGTATAATAATTAACGAAATAACACGATTATTTAATAGATACTCTGTAATTTTATAGATTTACTTTGTTAATACTTATATTAATTGTTTGATAAACAATTTTTACTAAATATTACATAAATATCAATTCTTTTAATTAAATTTGTAAAATAGAAATTTAAATTTAAATTAAATTTATTTTGTGCAATATCAGATTAGTTTTCATATTACCAGAAAATTGATTTTAAATACATTATTTCATTTTATAAAAATTATTAAAAAATAATTTAAAAAATTTTAACAGAAAATATCAACAATATGTACATTTTATGGGTATATATTATTTGCAGTGAAATCATGGTTTCCCTGAAAGAAGGAGCCGAAGAATGTCCCAAATATTTTATCTGATGTCTAAATATTTCATGGTTTATTTCTGTATAATTCCTACTAATATTGTATAAATATTTCCCTTTTTTTAACCATACAAATTATAGTAGTATACTGTTATCTCATATACGATACCGATAATATGCCTAACGTCATACGTTTCAATACTAATAATTTTAATTTATTCAAAATTTATTAAAAACTGTGTTTAATACAAACTTAACTTAATTTTAAAACCATTTTTAGTAAAATAGAATTTTTTTAGTTTTATGAAATGTATGAATTTTATGATTTATATAAATTAATTAATTATAATTTTCTGTTGAGATTTATATACTAATGTAATAATACACTTTATAAAATTACAATTATGACAAACATTTTAAACGAACAGTACTTATTATTATTATTTATAAACTTAAATAATAAATAACTTTTTATACATAAAAAATAGCAAAGAATTTTTAATACTTATTAGCATTTCTTATTATTATATTCATATAATAAAATAACTGTACAATTTTAAAAGTTATTTTATTTAAAGTAAAAATTTAATATTAGCAATTAGATTACATAATCTATATATGGGCTATTTTTACATTAAAATAATTATTGCAAATAATAAATCATATATACAATGAGCTTTAAAATCCAAGAAAATATAATTTTCTCTGTATTTATAATTATTATTGTTGATGATCAAAATATTGTAAAAAAACTACCAATTTCAAATAATTTAAATAATTTAACTTTTTATATATTTGTGCTATTTACTTAATTGCAATTTTTATAAGATTAAATAAAATCAAACAATTAATATTCTATACAAACTATTCATTTATAATATCTAATTAAACATTATAATATGATAATATTTTTGTTTAAGTATTCTTAAATTTATTTAAGTTACTACGGTCGGCATTGATCTATTTTTTTTATGAGACTGTTAGCTAGTTTAGAGTTTTTGCTTTCAAGCATCGTTTTAATGAAATAATATTATTATACATTAGTTTGATTATTATAAAAAATTTTGTGTACATATTTTCATTATTCATGAAAAACGCTAAGGATTACATTAGTTTTATTTTTATAACGACTTTACGAATCGTGTTTTTGGATGTGTAATAACTATACTACAATTTCTTATACGTTGAATTATTATTTTAAAATGCGAGACACATATTTTTTTATATATTTCTCACAATCGGTTTTTTTATAAATAAACTATACCATTTTATAAGTCATCTACATATGTGTCGATTTGTTTAGCAGTATTTTTTTAATTTATTCACTTTTTTATTTATCTAAATCCCACTTTGCAATATATAATTATATATTCACAATAAATTATCATTATTTTGATTGATTATAAAAGTCTTTTGAAAGTTTTGCTATTTCAATTATTAATATTTACAATACTTAAATTACCTTTTTGACCTAATCTATTACAAGTTTTAAAAATTAGATATCAGATCTGAGTTCAAGTAATTTTTTTCTAATTTATTCTATATATTATGAACCTACAAAAACTGTGAAAATTTAAACTTTTTAAAATCACGCACAATTAAATCCTCTCATTGACAATATATTTAATACAAATTTATATAGCGAAATTGAAAATATAAGTTAAATTGGAAAAAATGATGATTTGTATGTGTCCTTTAATTTAATTTCTTAATCATCCTATAAAACATATTTACTATTTAATTGAGAATTTGGAATTTTTACGAAAATAATAAATAATCTATTGGTTAATTACAGGTACACATAAGAATACTCATGCTTCAATAAAGACATCCAAGAGTGAGTAAGCGGTGCCCAGAATGTGGTACATATTGATCGGTGCACTCACTATTATAACCATTGTTAATGGCCATGGCAGTGGGAGGATTGATATCGTTGCTTCGGAAACAATGCAAGTGGTTTTACCACATGATGTCTATCCTGGTTTTGAGATTACGCAGTTTCGAAACAACTCTAATCACGTTTCTAGCTATCATCTCCTCGAAACCGGATTTTCTAAGTATTTCACCGTTCTCAATAATGGCATCCTTATGATCACCTCCGACCTCACACCTCTCGTCGATAAACCCGTGAATCTCATTGTTGTTGAACAATTATCTAATCACACTGAGACCCATGAACTTCATCTCTATATTATTAATCGGCGTAGCATGCTCACTTTTTCACGCGATCGCCTCGGAGAAGGACAGGTTCACGAAAACGTAGCCGTTGGTACTCCTATTGAGAATCTTCCACTACTCCATGCTCGAGGCAATTTTCCAGTACATTACAGTGTCTTACCAGATGAAACAGGTGAGCACCTCTTCGCCCTCGTAGAAAATCATCTTGGTCAGACTGGTTTTAATCTAACTCTCAGAAGTCCAAAGCAGGCTGTAAGATTGGTTACGGCCAGGCCATTGGATCGTGAAGTAAAACCTAGTCATAAAGTAGTAGTTCAGGCTTCGGATGGTGATTACATTAGTACTTCGAGAATTGAAGGTTTGGTACATGTTCTCGATATTAATGACAATAGTCCTGTATTTGAGCAAGCGGTTTATAGTTTTGAGGTTTCTCCAATAAATTTGAATGAGTTGGGAAAAAAAAACTCTATTCAACCAGAGTGGAAACGATTTTCAAGCATAGGCCGAGTATTAGCCAAGGATGCTGATGGTGATCGAGTGGCTTACAAGCTGGTAACACCAACGAATCTTATCATTGTTGTACCACAAACAGGCGAGTTGTTGTTAACCGGGGAGCCAGAGGTCGCGTCAGATATTGATTCTGAGACTGAATTTATAGTAGAAGCACATGATCTTAGAACACCTAGTAGAAAAGCAACATTATCAACACGTGTATTAGTGCGTTTTTTGACTTACGGGTTCGAAAATTCTAAATTTGAACTACAACAAGATAACGAGGTGCATAGGATTATCAAAAGAAGAGTAACAAGAGCGGTAAGACCGACCAAGAAGATTGAATTCACAGAGGCCGATGGCAACGTCGAAGATAAGATTGCGTTTAATTTGGAAAAAGAGAATGAGCGAGAAACATATAAAATAAGAGATTCCAATAAATGGGTTACAGTTATGCCTAATGGTACCGTTAAGGTGAAACAGAAGTGGGATTATGAAGAATTAGGTCCTGAGAAAACCATTGATTTTTGGGTCACGATTACAAATTCAGGTAAGATCAATGTTAAGATCAAAATATAATCAATGTTTTATATGCTTTAATATTTTATTCTTCGATAAAGCAGAATCAAGTTTACTCGGTTATATATTCTTTATTATTATTGATGCATAAAATCTAAATTTTTTTATTACAAATCATGTTGATTTACTAATAAACTAAAAAACATAAATATTTCTAATTATGAATTTGATATGCGTATCTAATAAAATAAAAGCTTAAAATATATTAAAAGTAAATGTTATATTAATATAATTATTAAACGTATAAATTTAATAAATTAAATGAATTTTCCCTTTCTAATCAAATTTAATAATATTGTAATAACTTGTTATTATAATCGATAAGCTTTTACTTTCACGCAAAATTTATAGCTTCTCGTTAAGATTTAGAACTTATAAGAATTTGAGTAATTGCAATTATTAATTTCAAGAAAATATCAAGTATAATATTAAACTTGATTTATCCATAAATAATAAATATAAAAGTATATACAAGTTATAATACATTTTTAATAGTATATTTTAAATAAGTTTTCCTTATTTATTATAATTTAGAATTTCATTTTATTCTTTATCCAAATAAAATCGTGTGTTATATAAAATGTTACAATTACAATTTATTGCATAACATAATATAAAAATATATTAATTCGTATACAACATAGTTTTTTATATTTTTTATCTGATTTCAAACACATTTATTTTATTTATTTATTATATTCTTTATTTCTAATGCTCCTTTCACATTTAAAATATAATACTATATATAATAAATAAGTTGCATTATATTCTTTACATGTATTGATAGGGCATCGAATTCTCTAATAATTTTATTAAATATAATCAAAATATTAACATAAAATTTAATATTACTATTATTAATCTTTGATATTCTATTTTCTTTTCCAACTTGTGGCTTCCGGTAGGTTTTCAATGTAAGTAAAATTTTTTTACTATACTTTTATATATAATTTAATACTGTGTTTTCTTACTATATATAAATACTTATATATTAATAATTATAAGTAGAATAGGTTTTTATAATTTTGTTATTAAACTTGTGATTTTATGCTATTATAGGCATTTGATATGAATATCTGATATAGTTGTCTACAAATTTATATGAATATGACAATAAAAGTTTATAAGTGTATAGATATTTTAGAAATATTATTACATAAAAAATATCGTTAGAAAAATTGCCTAAAATATTTTTGAACAACTAATTAAAGATATTTAAATTATTATTTACAATATAAATATAATTACACTCATCAATTTCCTTTTTATTGTAACTGAATATTCAATAAAAGTTTGTTATATATAAATAATATAAAACAATAGATTGTACTAATAAAAATTATTATTATTTAAGAATTGATCATACAATCATAATTAAACATCGTTAAATTAATATTTTTAATATTTAGATTAAAATTAAAAAAAAAATTAATTTTACTCATAAAATTAATAAATATTTAGAATATTTATAATTAATTTTTATTGTATATGTATGTAAAATTATTAATTAATTAAATCATAAAATTTATAATTTCATGTTTTAATAACATGTTAAACTTTAATGATTAAATTTTGATGTATTAATTATATTAAATGAAATAATTAATAGTTGATATAAAACAATTTTTATAACAATAACGTTACATTTGTAAGGTTAACATAAATCTCCGTAGTATCAGGTTACTAAGGTTGAAAACCGCTTGTATTTCACGTATTTTTTAAATATCAACTTTCGTCGTATTACCTGAAGAAAAATGTAAAGTTCTACATTATTTTGCATATTTATATTATGTGAAAATAGTATATGTATGAAGTGACATATGTCTGATAAAGAATAATTTTCTAATTTTATAGATACTGACAATCAGCGTGTTATTATTAATATAAAGGACGTTAATGATGAACCACCATACTTCATCAACCGACCATTGCCAATGCAGGCTGTTGTACAATTAAATGCTCCACCCAATACACACGTTTTCACTCTTCAGGCACGAGATCCTGATACCGATAGTAATATCCATTATTTCATCGTGCGCGATCGAAGTAAGTGATTTAGGACTTTATATTACAATTTAAGATACTATACATTGTTTTAAAATTTTTAAATAAATTAAAAATATAAAAGTTGTTAAAACTTTGAAAGTTGATGATTTAAATTTTTTAGAATGCGTAAAAATATAGAAAATAGATTGAATAAATATACAATCACTGAGTTTTTGTTAAAATTATGATATTATTACAAGATAAAATTTTATTTATTTTTTAGTTTTATATATTATTAGATTTTTTATTAGTGTATAAGTTTCATAGTGTTTCTAATGTAGAAATTGATAAATTTGAATAACTATAAACTATTAATTAGTCTATAATTAGTTATAGAAATATTTTTATACTTAGTTATAGTTTTTTCAATTTTTATATTTTAGTTCCATGATCCTGAAAAAATAGTGCCTGAATCAATCCTAGTCATACTATGTCTTGCAGAGAATATATTAAACATACTCTTCAACTTATCTTTATCGAATTTTATCAAATGATTCCAAAACCATGTAATAGATATGGCGATGTTGGAGTTGTTTCAAATATTCTAACAAATTTAAGTAATCGTGATAATATATTAGATATATATATATCTATATATATAACAACAACAACAAACAACACATAATACCTACTAAATACTAATAATAATATATTAAATATTGACTAAATTGGCCAGCTGGTGGGTTAGATTTGAAGTTGATGAAAGTTTCAGGAGTCGTGCGGACCCGTGGTACAGATCCAATTCCCAACTCGATATGGAGTATGTTCTTTATGTGAAAGCAGAAGATCAAAATGGTCGCGTTGAAGATAGACGATATCAATCAACTCCTGAAGAAAGGTTATCAATTGTAGGTGGAAAAAGAGCACCGCAGTTTTATTTAACTGCCGATGAGGCGGAAACTTACCAGAAAATAAAAAAAAAGATTCAGAGTGAGTTTTTATATTTATCATTGCCTTAAATCAATCATTTTTCATATTCTATTTTAACTTCAAAAATATATACAATAAAGAAAAAGTGGATATTAAAAAATATATATATATATACAAAATATGAAGTTCTATATTGTAATTTTTTCAGCAAGATATAAAATCAATTTTAATAATATTTTAGTGCTGTATTTCTCTTAGAGATCTTTGTATCGCCACATAGATAAAAAGAATAATTTTTTATTACTGATATGTATAAAATACACATACATAATAAAAAAATTGTTCTTATAAATTATTTTTATTTTTACTTATTTTGTTGTTTAATTATTTACTAATTATTTTAATGTTGAAATAAGTTGCGTCTATAATTTATAAATATTATTTTTAATACGATATGTATACACATTTTTAATATACATTTTAAGTTTAAATAAATAATATATTAAATGAAGAATTTAAAAAAATATTTATATTTAGAGGTATACAGATATTTTGTAAAATTATAATACACATTATACTTTTTTATATTATTATATTATTTTTGTCTAAATTTTCATCTATTATATTACGTCTACTTAATTTTTATTACCATAAAATAAAACGTTACTCTTATATTTATATTATAATTATATTTATTATGTATATTAAATTATATTATATTATATTAATTATCTTATATTCTTATATTATAGCATTATATCTGTGAAAGCCAAATCATTTGCTGATCGAGAAATACGTTATTACACTGCAAGCTCAAAATCCAGGTGCTGCAGGAACGTTAATATTGGAGCTACGTCTGGAATAGTAAACTTGCCAAAGAATTGGATTTTGAAGATCTTCGACAATTAAATATATACCAATTAATTGTTACTGCTACTGAGGACTCAGGAGGTTTCTCTACTTCAGTAGAGGTATTTAAATATAAAATATAATAAAAAAGAGGCTAACAAATGTATATAAATAGTAATGTTTATGTATTATTATATTATATATTTTAGAATAAAAAAATAAGTTTCTATGTAATAATTAGAAAAGATATTGATTTATAAATAAACATATATAGTTATTAAATATATATATATATAATATATGTAGTATAAACAATATAATCAGCATCATAAGTTAAATTATTATATAGTTTATGATTGTAATATTATAAAATTTTTAAATATAAAGAAAAAGTTTAAAAATATAAAGTAAACTAAAATTTAAGGCATACAATATTTTTATTTATTATGCATTTAATCATGTATAATTTATTATGAGGTATTATTATATTATATATTTTTTATATTTTTAGCTTACCATTCGAGTATCAGATGTGAATGATAATGCACCGAAGTTTGAATTACCGGATTATCAAGCTCATAATGTAGATGAAGATATTCCATTGGGTACCAGTATTCTTAAAGTTAAAGCTACGGACGCAGATTCAGGAACGAATGCAGAAATAGAGTATTTAGTATCCGATGATCACTTCAGTGTTGATGCTAGTGGTGCCATAGTGAACAATAAGCAACTGGATGCTGATAATAATAATGCTTACTATGAATTTATTGTTACTGCAAAAGATAAAGGTATGGTAACTTATTGTTTATTAAAATTAATAATTTTATCTAGTATATTATGATGTTCATTTCTATAATGTAGTAATGTATCTTAACAGATTCATAATAAATAGCGAATAAAAATTTTAAATAAATTTTAAATTTTAGAATTTGCTGATACATTTTTAAAATTGAAAAGTATATTTAATTAATTTAAATCTTATCAAGTTATTTATAATTCTTCGTAGTAATTATAAGGGATATTATTATGTTTTTTAATAAAAACTTAAGTATTACATAATAGAATATTTATAAGATAGAGGAAAATAATGTAAAATCATTGTTATTAAATATTATATGAAATAAAAATCAATAAATTAATTATTAATTTATTAACATTTGTAAGGTGAACCATCGAAAAGTGGTACAGCAACTGTACGCATCTACACTAAAAATAAGAATGACGAAGAACCTAAGTTTTCACAACAAGTGTATACGCCTAATGTCGACGAAAATGCAGGTCCTAATACTTTAGTAACAACCGTTGTTGCTTCGGATAAAGATGGTGATAATGTACGTTTCGGTTTTGTGGGTGGTGGTACATCGTCAGGACAGTTCGTTATAGAGGAAATTACTGGTGTGATTCGTCTGCACAGTAAGAAAATCCTTCTTGATCGGGACAAGTATGAACTTAATGTTACGGCTATGGACGATGGTGCATGCTGTCTCAATGGCGAGAAAAATATTCATACGAGTACAGCGGTCGTTGTTGTATTTATTACGGATGTCAACGATAATAAGCCTGTTTTTAAAGACTGCGGAACGTATAATCCAAAGGTTGAGGAAGGCGCGACAAATGGAAGTCCAGTTATAAAAGTTTTGGCTACGGACGAGGATAAAGGCGTTAATGGACAAGTAAAATATTCCATTGTTCAGCAACCTAATCAGAAGGGAACTAAGTTTACCGTAGATGAAGAAACTGGACAAGTCATGACAAATAAGGTTAGAATATAAAATACAGTTGCACTGCTTTTTACTTTTAGTTTGTTAATCTCTTGTTAGTCTCTTATATTTCATTTATATCTATTCTTTACTATCAGACTTTTTTATTGTCTCATCTCTCTTTTATCTCTATCTCTCCATAATTTCTCCTTCATTCCTTTCATCGTTAATATTCTGAATGTAAATTAGCCAATACTTTTCGGCAATACTGTTGGGTATCCTGAAAGTTTCTTTTATCTTCTTATTCGCAAGTTTTCAAAAAATTTTCTTAGTTCTACCTTAATTTGATACCTCTATTCTTTCTCATTTTTTCCTTTCCTTGTTTAATATTAATTCTTTGTGCTTCTTTTTTATTCGCACATACCTTCTCTTTTCTTCTTTCCTGTTGTTCTTCTTCCATATTCTATAAATTCTCTTTAAATTTATCTTACTCATCTAACATTTCTCATTTTTTATTTGTTTTTTCGTTTTCTTTTTCTTATTTCTTCATCTATGTTACTGTATTCTTCAATATTTTTAAAAACATTTTATAATCTTTTATTTCTCTTAATCTATCTACTTTTTTCTTAATTTTTCTATATTTTTTACCTTTCATACAACGTATTTTGTTTCACTATCTCTTAAAGATTATACTTAGTCTGTTTTTTGTAATACCCTCATACAATCTATCAATTAATCTGCTTTTTCATTTGTTAATATGTAGTCCTATATAGATGTACTAGACTTTTAATTCTATATGAAATCGCCATAAAATTCTCCCTTTTTTCTATAAATAAATATCCCTTTCTACTCTATTAATGTTAGCAACTCTTTTTCTTCTTTATTTTTCTTTTCTTCATAGAAGTTCTTATCTTTTTATTTCTCATTTGTATTCGTCCATTCCAGTTAAATTAAAATCCCTTACAATAAAATTTTTGTATTATATTTCTTCCTATAATGATTGGTATCTTTCGCTTTCTAAACTTCTTTAGCCTGGTTAAATTATCCTTTCTGTATTATCGCATATAAATAATACTGATATTCAATATTTTTTCATATTACTTTTTCTTTTTTACTTCTTCTATTTCCAAATCTTACACTTTTTAAACTCCTCCTTTGCCCTACTTTTCTTATTTTATCTTTTAACATTTATCTCTTTTACGTAATTACTCTGTAACCTATGCTTATTTTCCTGTTTTCTTGTTTTTTTCTTGTTTTATTTTCACTGTATTGCCTATAATTTTTGTATTTATAAAATTTGAGGTATCCATCTTTGACCTATCAAATTCTGCTTCGTTCTATATCAATATTTTTTATCCTATTTTTTCCTGTTTTGCAGTTTCTTTTGAATCCTCTTATTTCCATCTCTGTTAAAATTTTAATTACTTTTCTTACTACAGATTCAAGTAACCTTTTCCTTATTATTTTGTTACTTTTTACCACCATTTCCCTTTTCCATCACCCTCTTTTTTCTTAATTTCTTGGATTTCTCTTCTCTTTAATTGTTGTATCGTTATTAATGAAAAATTTCATATCTATAAATATTATTTTTTAGTTTATCATCGTGTTTTTTCTTTATCATTTCCACAGATTGCCTCTAACAACCATCCATCTTCTACGTTTTTATTGTTGTATTTTTTTTAATGCTCAGTAGAAATAATAACTTTTTAAAACTTTTCACTTTCTGATACTTTTTTTGACATTATAACTTCCTCTTTGATTTACTTATAATTATACCGCTTTTTGCAATGTTTCAGCTAAATATCTTCTGAAAATATTAAATTTCTCTAATATTAGATACAGTATATTTTTTATCACTTTAAAGTAATTATTTATTAAATAAAATTTTATTAGATGCTACAAATAAATTATTATTTTATATAATTAGTGAATACGTATCACGTCAAATATTTATGTTATTATTATGTTTAAAAATTGCATTCTAATAAATATTCTATTTTTTATTATTTTTATTATTATATGTATAAATATAAACAAATTTATGAAAATATATCTATTCATTTATAATTACAGAAATTTAATATATTAGCGTATTAAGGACAATATTTATTTTTAAAATATATCTAAAAGGATAAATTTTGTGCTTTATATAATTACGAATTCAAATTTAAAAAGAGTAATATACAATACTGATAAAAAATGATTAATTTAAAAAAATTTTAAAAACTCCTGTGCAAACAAAGTTTTTCTCAAAAATATTAGAATGCTATAAAAAATAAAATATATTTTAAGTTCAGTTTAACCTGTATATTTCTGAATATTTCTGTAGGTATTTGATCGTGAAGGAGATGACGGAAAGTTCGTCTCGGTGACAGTCAAAGCGACGGATCAGGGTGAACCATCATTAGAGGGTGTTTGTTCGTTTACAGTAGAAATAACGGACGTTAACGACAATCCACCTCTTTTTGATCGTCAAGTACGTATAATAGAGTAATTTATAGTAAATTACAAGATTTGAATTTTTTTTAGATTTAGCTCGTGTAGCTTTATTAAGATGTAATCATATATTAATGCACACATTTGATATAGAAATACGTAGAAAACGTGAAGCAAGATGCGAGTATTGGCACCAATATTCTTCGAGTTTCGGCATCCGATGAGGATGCTGATAATAATGGAGCGATCATATATTCTTTAAGTGCACCTAACGATGAAAAGGGTTTAGAATACTTTGAAATACAAGCGGAATCTGGTTGGATCGTGCTGAAAAAGCCGTTAGATGTAAGTAAAAATTATTAACAGTTCTTATCTATATTAAAATATTATAGAGTTTTATGCAGTATGTATAAATTATATATATATAATGTGATTTTTGAAAGACGAACGATTAATGGTTTATACGAAAGAAGCAAAATTCTCATACTTTTTAATAAAAACTTAATTACAATGTATATTATTAAAAATTTCACGAGACTCGGTTTTATAACAATGATTTTAATAAACTTAAATATAATTTAAGTCATAGAAGAAATTATTAAAAAATACGGATAATGTAACTATATGCATATATATATATTGTGTATAGGTGCATGTATATGTAAATATCATTATACTCTGATAATTAATTCAATAATTACCTGAAAAACGTTATTTTATTTAATAATACTATTTCCAATTTATTATTTAATTAAATCGTTTATTAATTAATTTTATTATCTTAATATTTTTTATCTCTCATAATTTTTTGTATAAATTAACGTATGAAATTTATGTACATTACTATTTATTAGTTTTTGTTATTCGTATATATTCCTGTAATGTAACAATAATATATTCTGTGGATCCACAAATATTTTATACGACTCTTACTTATCGAAACACTGAAATTCTAAAATTAATATTAAACTTTTTTCTCTATTTTCGTATGCAAAATATTCAAATTATTATTTTTTGTTGCATATTATCATTATCGATACTGTCTGTGTCGTTTAAAGAGCCAATTTCTGTTAAGTTTAATTCATCTATACGTGTATGAAATAGATCTTTTTATCAAAAGATACTAAATTGAAATATTCTTTTATGCAATTTTTTTTCTCGTCTAAAAATAAAAATACATTAAATAGTTCTACATAATTAATGAAAATCTTTTTTTCTGTTTTATCATTTTTACGTTTTTCTCTATTCATAGTAAATGTAACTAGTAGGCTCAATAGCCAAAATACATATATTTAAAATTTAACTATCCTCGTTCTTAAAATAAACATGTCTATCCATTTTTAAAATTTTTTATATAATTTTTTTTCTTAGTATAATTTTAATATTTTTAATATAGGATTTTTAAAAAGGTTTCTTTATAAATTTTTTTAGTAAGTTTATATCAGATAAAGTTTATGAAATAAAGCACTTTTTATTTGAGAAACTACTTATATTTTGACAACATTTTATTTTATATTTCGATCTTCAAGTAAATATTTAATGAAGACTAAATAGTTCATTGTGTCTTAATCGAGATAGTAAATGCTTCATTTTGTTTCTTTTTTTTACCTTAAAAATTGTCTATGTTTGAAATTTTGTAAAATGTTATACAATATCAAATAACTCTTATTTATCTATTTAAATATATTTAATACTTTAATTTTGTTAATATTTTAAAAGTATTAATTCGATATACATTGAGTGTGCATTTTAAATAAATTTAAATTTATTTTCAAGTTATTAGATGACTAAAATATATTTTAATGACGAATTCTTTTTACATTAATTTTAAAAAAAATTTTAAATTATCAATTTTTACAAATTTAAATGTAAAATATTTTTATAATTTAACTTTTTTAAAAATTAAAATTACAAGTCATTTTAGTAGATAGAGTAATGATATTGAAATTTACCTTCTCATTTTACAAGACAATGATTTAATCATTTACTTATTAGAATTTATCTTTATAAAATTATTCGTATGATATTTTGTATGAATGTATATCCATATAATATTATCTATTCTTTAATTGTTAAATTTGAAATATTTATATAATATTTTATTATGACGAATAAATATAATTTTTCAATATTTATCAAATAATCTTATATGATTTTAATTTAGTTTAGATATGTATATTATAAAAATATTACCGTAGATTTTAATTTTATTTAACATATTATGTAATTAAACAAGTACTCATTTATCGATCGTCTTTCGAGAACATATGAAGCTGTTAACATTTTTATATCGATTATGCCTTAACTGATATTCAAATAACACAAATTTAGTTTCTTCCTATTTAATCCAAATACTTGTACATTAACATATCTAACTGATAATTCATTATTTCTTTATTTCACTAATATGCAATCAGAATAAGTTTCTTTTTTACGGCACTTATATAGAGTTTTATTCCCATTGATTTGCACAATGTATTTATTATGGTAAATACTTATTAGCTATGCCTGATTTCCTTAACTGCTTTACATATCTGTATAGATCGACCATTTGAGCCATTTAGACGTAGCGGATTTACCAGTTGTTCTTTTATTTTGGAATACATTTTCATATACATTCTCGATTTTTGATATTCTGAGTAATTTTTAAAAGTTGAAATAATTTTGATAAATGGTAAAACCGAAAGATGGTGTTAAGCTTTGCAAAGAATTTTTGCGACTTATTAGTTTATACATAAATCCTTGTATACGATTTAAGTTTTTCATTCTTTTTATAAAAAACGGAATTCATTCTGTGGAGTTGGAAACACAATTGATTAAGGAAGAAGAAGACGCTTAACAATTAATATATATATATCAATTTTTATTACTATGCTATAATATTTTTACATTAAAAGGAAGAAAAGAATTTTTGAAACTGCATAACTTTTAACTCAATGTTTTGAATTGTAAGTTAAGGTGATTATTTTTTAAAAGGGTAGTTATGGTTTTTGAATTTGCAGGAGGAGGTGGGAACGTCATTTTTTGATTCCCACGTACATCGATCTCTATGCATTTTGTGGGCTCATCAGATCTAAGAAATTTTTTGAACATGCTTGCATATTTTATATAACTATATTTTTTTAATACTTTACAGGAACGGATCTTGCTCTTCTTTTCCAATGTATTTCTTTACATCTTTTTCTTTGTTTCTTATTTGTATATTTTCAACCTTTTGTTGGAATACTTTACTTTTTATGTTATTATTTATATATATATTTTTTCTTTTATATTTTTCTCTTCTAAATACTAATGATTCAATTATATATATATATATATATATATATATATATATATATATATATATTATTTAATTTTTAGAAGAGAAAAATACAAAAGTAAAAAATATGTAATAAAACAGACATATATATCTCAATTTCTATCTCTAATTCTATTTTTTTTACTATTTAAATTCTTCTTTATTATTTTTTTTTATAAATTTATCTAATTAAATTTAAACTATTTTTTCATTCTATAAGTTGTAACTAAGTTCATACGTTTTTTACACATTTTTTATTTCATTGATTTTTATTTTCTCTTTTTGTCCAAAATCATCATTATTAACAAATAAGATTCCATTTAAACAAAGAGAGTATTTTCGTGTATAAAATGTATTGTAAGGAGAATAAAAGAGTTGTCCATAGTGTGACATTTTTTTCTGTGATTGGGGCAGTATACGACTGTCGAGACCAAATAATAGAAAATTATATAAATAGTGAAAATAAACATAGGTTTTTGAGAGTCGTTAATGAAGTAAATTATACAGTGGGTAAAGTGTTGTTAGTTTTATAATTTCCTAACTTCTCGATCCGTTCAAGCTTCTTAAAGTAATTATCCTTTTTACGAATCCAAAAAGCATTGCCACCTTTTCCACTGCCTGTTTTGACGTTTGACCTGCTTGCATGATTAAAATGCCTGATAATTTTTTATTTTCGTAACGATAATTAATTTCAAATTGTTTATTGTTTATGTATGTATTTATTGCACCATTTTCTTTCTTCGGATTTGATTATGATGATGATGATGATGATGATGATGATGATGACAATGAAAAGGACTGTTTTCCAGTAAGTAGGAAAATCTTTTTTGTTAATTTGTTCGAGAAAGTATCAAAATTAATAATTTATATTAGCTAAATACATTTTATTGGTTAACAATTATTAAAATTTAATGTATTTGTTCTTTTTGTTTATAGCTTGACTTATTATTATTCATTATTACTTTAATTTATTTTAGTACCATTTTTCAAATTTTGAAGTAGTAGTTTTTATATTATATGATGAATGCAGATTTAAAAGTATAAAATTTTATTGGAAAAGATAAACTTATTTTCAGTAAAATTTTATACTGGGCAAATAAATGTATTTCTTAATTGTTTACTAAAAAGTTTTAAATCGTATTTATTCTTCGCCTAAACGTGATACACCAATAGATGTTTTCATCATCTTCACTTTAATAAAAATATAGATTGTCTTTTTAAATTTTTAATTGTCATTTTTTTCCAATTTTGTTTTTCATACTTTTGAAAAACTATTTAAAAATATTTTCTGAATGAAATTTATGAATATTTTTACACTTAATTTTTTAAATCTATAAATATTCGTAGTAGTCAAAATTATCGTTTCTCTACATTTCAATAATGAATTTTATTTTCTCATCCTCCCTCTCTCTTCTTCCACATTATTTTTTAAACTTATAACTATTTATTGAAAAGACAGATTTAAATCAAATGTTTTATTTAATTAATTATTAGGGATATTTCATTATTGCATGCAAATAAAACATAAATTGGTAAATATAAGAGACATGAAAGAACAAAAAAAAACAAAAAACAAAAGAGCAAGAGAAAAATAAATAACAAAACAATTTTATTTGATTTGTTAAAAAAAAAATTGTACAATATGTATATCCGAAAGTGTCTTGAGTAAGTTGATGGCTCGTATATTTTGCTAATAGCGAGACAGGTATCGGCTGAGAGTAAGCGCCTCCGACAGAGGGACACCACCCTCGTTTGCCGAAGTGGATGTTGAGTTAGACGTCGTAGACAGAAACAATAAACCTCCTGTATGGGATAGCAATGTATACGGCCCCATTCACATCAAAGAAAATGTCACAGTGGGTACTGTAGTGACGTCGGTGAAAGCCAGGTTTGTATGCTACGATGAAAAAAAACATAACCAGACAGAACCAAGACACGCCGCGCCGGGCCATGTGATGTTGCTTATTTTTACTTCTTTTCATTATATATTTTCTATAGTATTTTTATCTGCAATAATAATTGACGAGATGTTTTTATTTTTATCTATTTTTTCGGTTATCCAGTTTTGCGTACATTCGCATATCTATGAATACACAACCTTACATTCTAAGTTTTTTTGAGAATAATTTTTATACTTCTGCCTAGTCTTCATCAGTTTCAATTACGATTAAGCGATTTATAATATTTTTTTCTTTCTCTATATATATATATATATATATATATATTAGAATCTTTTTTACTTATATATTCACACTCGTATATATATAGCATTTGAAATGTTTAGATTGTGATTGGTAAAAGAATTAATTCTTAAGATTTCATTTTTTCGAAAACATAAGCGTATAAATTTATGTTCGTACGGTTATTTAAAATTATTTAAAAAATACACATGTGTTTTAAAATTAGTAGTAAGATGTGTAGTTCTCATGGTTAAGCGTGGCGTGTTCACTCGGGTACATTGAACATAATTCTTTGACTTCAATTCTGGCGCGTTGCACCTCATTATGATAATGATTATGATTATGATTATGATTATGATTATGATTATTATTATTATTATTATTATTACTATTATTATTATTATTATTATTGTTATTATTATCTTATATTTATTATTGTATAATTCATTGTAAAATGAATATCTTATGAACACCTCTTATTTATCTAAACTGTCTGTCTTTATAACTGTCTGTCTATCTTTTCTTATATCTTCACATTTATCCTAAATTAGCGTTTGCAATACTTATTAAAGAAAAAAATATGCACTATTTGTATTTTTATTCTGCGTGCGTAGATTCGAGCAAGTTTACAAATAAATGAAAAACGAAAAATTAATCGAACGAATGAACGAACAAGTCACATTATTTTAATGCAATAATCAATTTATACGCGGTATAAATAAAATTGTCACACAAAGTATAATATGTAAGGATCCATCTACATTAGCAGGTTCATATATTGCGAATTATGATAAACTGCTATATTTTGTTCTAAGTGGTTTGTTATCTCTTAATAATTTCTGGAATCTTGAATATAAATAAGTAATATATTATAGTATAAATAGAACATAGGTGCTACGGGACATGGGAAACAGTGATCGTCGTTCGAGATCCAACTACAACTTTTCAGGGCTTGGTGGTCATCTTCAACTTCTTTCAACAGAAATGTCTTCGATGGTGTGGTGTACAATTATTTTTTCGATAAACAAACGTTTTTAGTACGTAAAAAAGAAATGTTTTCTGGTAAAGAAGAAGTTTTAAGTGAATTTTTGAAAAGGCAATTCAATTATATATTATCAAAAATACAAAACAAAAAAATTAAAATTAAAAATAGAGCAGGTGTACAAGGAAGCAATTAACTAATTTTGGTTGTTTTTGTTTTTCTTTTCCATTTGTCTTGTGATATCACACGTGTGCGCGCGCGTGTGATGGGTAGCGCGAGACATACAAGCTGGAGGCGATGGCCCAAGACAAGGGCTTCCCGCCCTTGTCCAGAACAGTGGAAGTACAAATTGATGTTGTGGACCGTGCTAATAATCCGCCCGTATGGGATCAAGTAGTGTACGGCCCAATCTTCTGTAAAGAAAACATGGCCGTCGGGGCCAAAGTCGTGTCTATTAAAGCCAGGTCTGTCACACTGTTAATGCATAAGTGCAGCCGCACAATTAATTTTTGAAACAAAAATTAATTAAATTCATAACAATAATCGAAATACCCTCCTTGCACGCAAAAATCGTGGAAGTATATTGTTCTGGTGCACGTTAATTGATATTCTGTACAATGACAGTAATTCTGTACATATAAAGGAGACTGATTTATCTGTTACATATTACTAATATCTGAAAACGCGTTTTAATTTTGCTTGTTGTTCTGCATTTCAATTCATTAGAGCATTAGAAATACATACATCTTATCTATCTTTTTTTGAATAGTACATCATTTTTTCTCTTTTACATTTTTTGCTATATCTATTTTTGTTTTAAGGACATATTTGAATTATAATAATAATATATGTTTACATTATAACTATAAATTTGATTTAGAAGTGATAACATTTTCTTTATAGTTGAATTTTTTAAATAAAATTAAAAAATTATATAGCGACTTCATTCGCTTATAGACAGACATAGGTAAATTTTTAATTCTGGAGATAAATATTTACTATTTTTAATATATTCATTTTATTTTTTAAACATTTCTTTTATACATTTTTTATATTTATTTACTCATACTTAGAATATATATGCGAAACTTTTAGATATTTCCATAATATTTTGCTTCAGTTTCCTCTACATGTCTGAACAGTCGTTTTCATACATATAACATAATTACACTCACAAGCACACTATATATCCTTCATACAGTACACGCATATTTTAGGCGCAATTACTCACTCATTAAATATTAAAGTGGATCTTCAATTCATTAGAGGATTTATGTCAATACATCCAATTTAATCTTACTGAAGCATAAATTATTTTTTTGGCAAATAGTATAATATACTTTCTCAACGTTGACATTATAGAAAAACTCAGATTATTAGTTTATTAACAATAATATGATATTTTTATTTTTATAATAAATTAGATTTAATTATATTTTTACTAAAACAGTTATTTGCTTATATATTATTGAATATAGCTTATAATTATTTTTAGTAGAATATAAAGTGATCGTACAAAAGAAATTTGAATAAATTCTTAAAACGTAGAAAAGTCGTTGAAATAATATCAATGAAGTTAGCATCTATCTCAATGCAATGCTTTAATTAATATGCGTATTATTATTATAGTATCAGTTTCTTTATTTATTTTGATCTCAATTATTTGTTCTTTCATTATTGCAAAAGCATTTCACCGAGATATATATATATATATATATATATACTTGCATCGCTTTTTAAAATATTGATTTTTGATATTTTCTTATTAATTCGTTAGAGTATGCTCTCGATTAAAGAAGCATATATATATGTAAAAATTTATATAATTGTACCGCAATGATATTTTAATTTTAGGCATGCTTGAAAATTAGATGCTATTTTGGAAAGTCTGTTCTTCAATCAGTTTTATGTTATTTTATAATTGTTTGTATTTTTCAAAATTAAGTTTTTATATAATTGTATACTTTATTTTTTATTAATCATGTAGATAATTACATAATAATAATATAATTAGAACTTGTAATTATATCGATAGATTATGAATTATGGTAATATAGTTTTTAATTTTTTATTTTTCTTAGTATTACAAATATTGGTACATTAAAGTAACTTTGGTATTTTTTGTATTTTTTGTTTTTCTTTTTAATTGCCAAAAATTGTATACATTAATTATTATTCTCGATATTGATAAGTCAATCTGAATACTGCATTAATTTTTGGCATGTTCCATCAGTTTTATTGTATTAACTATCAATTAATAACATTCATCAATTTAAAAATTTTTAAAAAAATTTTATTTTCGAATTTAATTAGATTATATAATATTATTTATTTTAAAGAAATTGTCTGCTATATCTAAATTTTTTACTGACAGTATTATGAGAGAAAAGTAGAAGTAAGCTTTTAAAGACAAGGTAAAGAAGAAAAAAGAAATTTATATCGATTATCAATAAATTATAAAGTTTATAAAAGAAATAACTTTTCATGAGTCTAATGTTTAAAAAATATCCTCTTTTTTAAAGAGAGTATACACTATAATAATAAAAAAAGTTTAAAGCTCAGTTGAGACTGCACTTGTACTTTGGGTGGATGGTGCTAATGTGATTGTATAGCAAAAATACACACGCCTATACTTTTGGCACTAAACAAGGTGCATGTTTTCATACGCACATAAATAGCTTACATAAGTGCATACATCTATAAACAAATATGTATCTACATACACACGCATACAAAAATAAAATATAATTAAAAACGGGAATAGATATCGCACGTTATAGACACCGAAAAGAAAACAATCACTGGTGTAGTTTCCATAATTTTTAATTTGTTTGTGATGGTCTTTTTAACCACCTTTTTTGCGTCACTACGAGTTCGACAATGTGGCAGTAAATTTTTTTTAGTAATTCGATTCTTTAGTTTCGGTTTTTTATTCAGCAAAGTGTTATGCTATATTTTAGTGTATAATCCTATGATCTCTACGAAAAGGCGTTATATCGTAGAAGAGGTAATTGCGCGAATGCAGGATGCATTTTTTCTATCCAATTTATTAATTAATAGAACTATTTAGATATTTCTCATTGTTCTAATTCTCAAAATTAAAAAATTATTATTCATCAATAATATAACAATAGAATACACTCATTCAATTGGTAAAATCAAAGAGTCTATATCAACTATTTTGTATGTAATTCACATTATCAAAAAAATAAAATTTATTTTAAAATATTTTCCACTCATTTTTCACCTGAAATACTCGTATCGTAAGAATTATTTTACATTATTTAGGTAAATAAATATTTGAAATAAATTTTCCTTTGTATTTTGTTATAATTAAGGAAATGTAATTTCATCAAGTACTCATCTTAAATGTTCTTAAAACTTCGAATTCATTTTTTTTAAAGCGTATATATTCTATCAAAACAATAAGAGAAAATCTAAAATAAATTTTAGTATTCTATTCAAATAAGCTTTTAGAAGGACTTTACTTCAATTTGTTATAATATAAGAACCGATAAGTTTCATTGTTCCACCTAATAAGCAATGGTAAATTAGATAATAATTAATTTTAATAATTCATTAAATTTTAAATAAAATTACAAATATTTTGTAAATTATGTTAGATAAGATAAAAGTTTTATTATATAAACTATCTTAATATAAATTTTTCTGAAAATTGTGAAGTTCAATTAAAATAAATTTGTATAACTTTTCAAACTTTACTGATATTATTTCATTCAAATATTATCAGTAATATAAAAATATTTCCTTATTGAACTATTTTCTTTAAATTATTTTTTAATAGAAATCTAGTTTATAATTTAAATTATTTATGATGATTTAGAAAAATATATAAGCGCTTCAATTTTTTTTTTTAAAGCAATTAAGGCAAGTACACAAAATTTAGTAGAAAGTACTGGATATACAATTATATTAATTTTTTTAATTATTTGATTTTCAATGTATTAAAAATTTATCGAGTGTACTTGTTCTAAGCATGACATATCTTTTTTTCTCTCAATCTAACAGATTGTGTATAATGTAGCAATTACATATTCATATCCGTAGTCAAAAATACGTGAGAATAATAGCGTCAATAGTAATAATAGTATCAATAGTACCCTAACTGTAGTGATAGTAAAGTTTTATAAGTGACAAAATGCTCGTTAAAAACTTGAGGTTACTGGAACAAATTATTAATCTATCGAAAGGTCAAAGCAATCTAGATTGAAAGCTAAAAAGAAAATGGACAAAGCTAAAAGAAAAATATTTAAAATTTTAGCTTGCCTTCTCTTACTAATTGTGTATCTTTCTTCTTACGTATAATCCATATCATACGAGGTGTGCATTTTGTGCAGTTTTTGAAACAGAAATGAGTAAATTTAAGAATGGGAAAATATTGTAGTGTATACTTTATAGTTAGGATTAAAAAAAAGAATTTAATATAATGAGTAACATTAGATGATAAATAACACTAAAAGTTTATGGTGTAAATTGATAATATTTAGTAATTTATTAGATTAATTTAATGTAAATTTAAAAAAGATATATTGATATATTTATTTTTATATCAAAGGTTTATATCATTATAAAATAAATTTTTTATTTTTATTTTTATTGATTATGTAAGTCGCATGTGACCTTTCGTTCAGAATCGTTATTATAAAAAGATAATGATTTATACCTCGCATTTGTTACATATACAATGAAATAAAATTTAGAGTTATTTTTAAAATTATTCATAGGAATATAAATAATTGAATGTAATTTTTAAATGTCTAAATTGGTGTTACTTACATAATATTTAATAGTTTTGCAATAGAATAATTAGTAAATGTTAAAAATGATTCTTATGAATTTTGTGAATTAAAAGCTGTTAAAATTAAAATAAAAATTTTATATATCGGATATTATTCAAATTAAAAAAATTTCTCACACAATAGTATAAAATCAAAATTTATTAAAAACTTACAATGAATAAAAGTAACTCACATTGACTTATTGTGGTACTAAATTTATTAAAAAATATATATTATTCTGAGCTTTTTACCACTTAAAATATATTTAATAGTTTAAATTAAATTAATTATAAATATAATTTTTAAATAGTTTTAATACTTTAACAGTTTAGAAAAAATATATTTTACACAATTTTGTGTTGTAGCAACTAGCGATGTATTAATCATCGATATAACTCCACTGAATATATTCTATGGAATCTCATAGTATTTTATGTATCATGTTTTCTGTTCTTGTTTTTCTGTTTCCATTTCGTAATTAATTGTGAATCTTGCTTGCACGTTCCCGAAGTTCGTAGTATTAATTGATTTAAAAGTTTTTTTTTTATGTGTCGACAGTTCTGGAATCGAAAATAATCCTGTTGTATTTTACCACTTAATGCCTGGATCAACGGCTCAAACGAATAAGATGCATACATTTTATCTACAACAACGATCTGAAAACTCTGTTACTTGGGCAGACATAAAGGTGAACCAACCTTTAGACTACGAAAGTATAAAGGAGTACAATCTTACTGTACGTGTTGAGGTATGAGTTTTAGAATTAAATTTCTTTTAATTATTTTAAAAATTTATTTTAAAATAATTTCATACATTTTATATTTAACATAATAATACGAATCTGTAAATGAGATATTTGCATATATTAATAAATATAGCGTGTTAAATTTATTTAAATAGTAATAAATTTCATATAAATATGTTTTAATAGTAATAGTATTGTTGAAAAAGAATAAAATTTTATTGATTTAATAATCCATGAATCATGGATAAAATTATAAAATCACGTTATAAAATTTATAATCTTAATTCTAATATAAATTAAATTTTTTAACAAAGAAAGTTAAAATTCTTAAAATTACTTGTAATTAATTAAACAAAAAATTTATTTAATTTTCATACAAAATTCTAAAAATGTGAAATAATAAGTAGATACATTTTCTATAAGGTGAATTTTAAGAATAATTATGATTTTTAATTTTAATTTCAATTTCACTCAATTTCAATTTTAATTATGAATTTATAATAAATATCAATTTCATACTTAGTACATATGGAAAATTTAACGGAACATTCATTTTTCACTAAGTTAATATATATTCATTATAGTGAGGAATATTACAAAAATGAACGTGAAGAAAGAGACAAGCAATAATTTCTATATATTACTTATCATAAGCTTATTTTAGAAACGAACTATTATTCTTCAAGGATTAAAACAGTAAATTAATTATCGAAAAATCACTCGAAATGCAAGTGTATAGTTATTGAACTATTTATGGATTAGTATTTTAAAATAAAATTCAAATAACATAATTTATAAAGTATATACCTATAGATTTTGAATAATAAACTTTAAGGTTAAAAAAAGTTCTATGAACAATATGCGTGTATATGATTAAAAGGGACTACTAAATAATTTATTATATTATTAGCGTGTTAAACAAAAATTTTTCTTCCATGTGTTCATTTTCATAAAATCAGAATAATGGAGCTCAACAATTGGCTTCGGAAACGACAGTCTTTATCATGTTAGAGGATGTAAACGACGAAATTCCACTATTCACCGAACGTGAGCAAGAGACTGTATTAGAAGGTGAACCAATCGGAAGTAAAGTCACCCAAGTCAATGCTATTGATAAGGATGGTACCTTTCCTAATAATCAGGTCAGTTTACAACGTGTTCATTATCATTTGAATAAGGTATTTCATTATTTAATTGTTAAAGTTGAGATAAAAAATGCAATAATGGATGTTACAAGATCATTAAAAAATTGTTACAAATTTGTAGATTAGGTTTTATTAATGAATTAAAAAATTTCATATAAAAATTTTTTCATCAAAATATTTAGAATAAATAATTCTTATAATTTTTTCTAAGGAGTATTTCTACTTATAATTTTTTCCATTTCGTAGAATAAATATTAACTTATTTAAAAAAATAATATTCCGTTTAGATGTAAACAAAAATGAATTTTGTATTAGTTTTAAAACAACGTAATCTTTTTATATATCTAAAAGATTTATTTAATAGACATGAATAAATTTAACAAAAGCGGAAAAGAGTCAGTCAATTAAAGAAGAGGTAGAGAGATTGATCCTTTCTCGGTATATCTCAAGGTGATAAATGAAACTCTTGTTTGTAATAAATGTATCGTGGTATTAAGGTGTTGCGTTGCAAAGCTTCACGCGTCGCTCATTGATGAGCTTCCTCTGTTCTAGCGGCGGCGAACCTTCTCCTTTTAGCAAAAGTGGTCCTTTTTCTCTGTAGCATGTCAGCAGGACTTTTCTCCCTGTTTCAATTTTTCTGACGCCTTATATTTACTCGAGTTGGCCTGTCCTTACAACAGAATACCTTAGGTAGGCCAGCGTCGAAACTCATACAAGGTATTCGAGTTACTTGCTACTACTCGCTCTTGCGAGTCCAAAAGCACTGTCACCCATGGGGTTGCGGGGTAGTCCTTCGAAATATGTGGGACGAAATGAGTATGAAAGAACGTGTCACGAATCGCTACTCATAGATTGCTACTCATAAAATTATATAATTTTATACACTTATTAATACATAATTATTTTAAATATATTCAGAAGTCTAAAAAATAAATATTAATAGTTTTAAATTAAAAATCATAATGCATTATTCGTAGTTCGTATCGTTAGTTTTTTCTGTGTTATTTGAATATGCATGGCAGATGTACTGATATTTAATTATGCTAAAAGCATTTTAATGCAATAACTTTATTTTTTTATTATTTCATATCATAATACATGTTAATATTTTGTATATAATGTGCTGCGCAATGGTAAATATTTAATTTTTGTTTGTATAATTTTCAAAGTATATATATATTGCGTCTAACTAATAATTTTCAATCTTATATCAGGTTTTTTTATTACTTTTGAAAATATTAGGTAAAAATATTTTCAGATTTATGTTATTCTTTAAAAAAAATTATATTAACAAATTATATTATGCGGATTAGCTGTATGAAAGTAGATTACAATATTGCAGTGTTATAAACAAAGACTCAATTTTTGTAGAAAGCTTTTTTATTTTCGAATTTTTTAAAAATCAAAACATTTTTTTCAATTTTTCTATAATTTAAAAAATTTTTCTATAATTTAAAAAATTTTTTTTAAAAATAAAATTGGTTGAGCTCTATAAAACAGGCTTTTTTCGATATATTAGGTGAATTTTGTTTCCGTAAGCCATTTTTTCATTTTGTGGAATAATAAAGAAGTCGCTATATTTATCCACGAAAGATTTGAATGAATAAATTAATATATTATCGTGTTTAAAGAATATTTTATCTCTAAAAAATGGCGTCAAGTCTTTTTTACTCATTCATTGATTAATTTAATAGTATATAACAGTAATGAACATTAATCCAGCATCTTTTTTCCAAATAAGTTGTAATAATGAATGCTTTCGGATTTGAAAAAGGTAGTCATGGTGTTTTTGACTGTTAAGACTAACTTTGATTTTTTTGTATTGGATTCTTGTAAAAAAGTACATTATTTTGTTTACTACTTAGTCTCTAGTGTATAAAAATTAATTCAAATTTTATTAGCAGTAGTGAATTTACATAAAAATTCCGATATTATAGGCTCTCTTCTAAAAAAATGCACTATCCTATTATTCTCTTATTTGATAAAATAATAGTTTTTGTTGTATTGAAGGTATTTTCATAAATACTAAATGCAATCGATGATATATATATCAAATGATAGAAATATTACATGTACCTAATAAAGTTGTCAAAATTTATTCTAAACAAGTATCATTTGTGTTCTACTACAAAAGTCCCATTTGAATAAAAGTTTTACTACAAACTGTCTTTTGTTAATTAATTTCTGTTTTAAATATTAAAAATTAATGATTCTGATCTATGAAAATGAAAAAGAACGATACAGAAAATGTGAAATGTTAAAATGGAAAAATTCGTTTAAAATATTTGAAGAATTTGTCTCAGGCGTGGAAGGTTCATAAATCAACAGTTGAAAGTGCTTAATAAATTTGTTTAAGAGAGATTCAGGATAACTGAATTATTAAGAGTATAAGTCACAACCCAAAAATAAAGGCGCGAAATTATGTAAAAAGTAGATTTATTGTTTTATATTTTTAAAAAAAATTTATCGAGCGTAAAAGTGTAATGCATTTTAAAATCAAAGCGCAGTCGTTCAAAACGTAAGTACCTTAAGGAATAAATAATAATCAAAGAATAGCCGTGAAGAAAGCAAAACTAAGAAGTTCCCATTATGTCATCTGACTGGTTTTTCATAGATTTATTTAATTCTTGCAGCGATTCATGGATTATACCGTTGATCAATGAGTTACGATCTCATTATCGTTCAATAATAATATACATCACCGGTATCCATGGTAATAGATTAAAAAATCAAGATAATTAGACTAAAATATCATAATAATTAAATATAACTTTTCTTTTTCTTTTAAAGAGAAATGAAAGAAATTAATTTGATAATTAATGAGTGAAAAAATACTTTTAAAAATTTGTAGATTAATGTTATTTATTTTAATGATCATTAGTGGTATATATAGATAAAAAATATTATAACTTTAAAATTTCTTGCGAATTTCATCTAATGAAGAAAAATAATAAAAAACATTTATTATTTATAAGATAAAATAGTTTTTTTGTAGATAATAAAATTAATTATTTTCCACGAAACAAAATAGTATACATCCTAACCACAATGAAATAATTTGAAATAAATTTATAATATATTTAAACTTTATTTTTTAAATTAAATATTATATATAAGTTTTTCTTTTTATTAATTATAATTCCAAGTTTTCCATAACTATAATTTTCACTTATTATTCAATTTAAGTCAATTGGTTAACATTATTACTTTTCACTTTAAAAAAAAATTAAAATAGAAAAATGTATTATTTTAATATAACATTTGCTACGTAAACTAAATATCTGGCTAAATTTTTGGCTGTGTTCTCAAGATAAATTGTAGAAACAGACTGTACACGTTAATTAAAATTATTTTTACAATATTATGTTTATAATTTTAAAGTAAAACTGCAATAACTATTATTAAACTTCTGCTTAAATATTCCTTTATCGTAACTTATTTACTTGAAAATAAATCTATGTTTGTAAGAAGATGTTGTTTGATAAGAATATATTAAATAATACTAAACAGATGAGAAATGTAAATGATAAAAATAAGTAAAATTTAAGTTAATACTGAAACGTCAGAAAAATAGTGTATTATTCTTTTGATTGATCAGGTAACATATTATGTGGTAAATAGCGACCGTAACGAAGGAAAAGATTATTTTGAAATCAATAGAGAAACTGGTGAAGTTTTCACAAAAGTTGTCTTCGATCGAGAAAAACAAGGTGCTTACGCCCTAGAAGTCGAGGCAAGAGATGGTGCACCATCTGCAAGACCAAACAGCAGTGGACAGCCTAATTCAGGTATGAATCATTGTTTTATTTGTGTATTTTATACCATAATCCGTGCAAAACTTAAGCTTTATCAAAATAAACTTACATTATTCATCATTATTAATATATTATAAATGAGGTATTTAAATTATTTCTAACATTTACTGAGAAATGATAACAGAGTCATTGTGGTTTCTGATCGACTTAAACAGACGCGCAGAGTAATAGTTATTTATTGCCGTTGGTCGTAAAGAGCCTTTAAGCGAACAATTCAAAGCTATAATATATTACACTAATAAAATATTATTTCCGAAATGCACTTAAGTAAATATAGTTGAGGCCCTTCGAAATTTCATGATCAAATGCACGCTATACAATTAATACTTCAATAAAAAATACAATCATATTATCTATATTAAAAAATAAATTTACTAAATATAATAATACTCTATAGAATATAATATACATAATATGAATGTATATAATATAATAAATATATTTCTATTTTTATTATTATCACGAGCATTTTATACTTTGAATCCGAATAATATACTTTATATTCTCCGCTAAAATATTTCGCATTTGTCTTATTGTGTTTAAAAAATAATTAAAAATAATAAAATAATTATTATTATTATTATCATCATCGTCGTTATCGTCGTCGTCATTATTTTATTTTTAAAAATAAAAAATTTTGTACTATTTTTCATTATAGTATAAATATATACTTTAAATAGGTTTTAACGTTTTATCTTCATTATTACATATTCCGTATTTTTTCTCTTACGCTGATATTAGATATCTATTTGTTCTTAGTCATTACTCATTATAAATATTACTCAATTTTTAATTTGACTTTTTCTTGTTACCTTCTATATTATTATTATCATACTTTTTAAAATTATCTTTTTCATTTATTTCGATATATTTACATCTCTATTAAATTTCTTTTTTCAATATACACTTGACTATTCAATTTTCTTACAACTTTATTCTTCTTTCACTAACACTTTCTCTTCTTTAAACTAATACTATAATCTCTATGCTTTCTTCCTTCCTTCATTTTCATTTTAAAATATTTTTTAAACATTCCATCGTATTATCTCTTCGTTGATTACCACATTTATTACTTTTTATGCTGTTTTGATATATCTCTTTTCAATTTCAACTTAATTATACATACACGTGTGTTCATATTTATTTATAGAATTCTATTTATTCTATTATTTATAGCATCTATATTTTCTTTGCACTTTTTCTATATTCTCAAAAGCCTTCTTTCAGATCACTCAAAGTATATTCTCATGCTATTTAATAAACAAGATCTAAACCATTTGTTCAATTTTTATTGATATTCTTTTTAGCAATAATTTCAAATTTTATTAGTAACACGACTTCTCTAACGACAATTATTTCATTTTTTTGGTCGATTTGTTTTTATTTTTTTTCGCTTTTTTCATTCTGATGTTTTTCGTTTTGTATTTTGCACTTTAATTTTAACATATTTTGTTCACCAAATATTTTTCTAAAATATTCCAATGATTTGTTTAAAAATATACTTCCATATATTTTTTCTCTGTTTCTCCTACATTTTTTAATTATTTTTCAAAATTATTTTCTGTCTTATTGTTTTTTTTTAACTTTAATCATCGTTCTTACCTTTATATTCTTTTAGTTTTTACTTAATTTTTTATCTATGTTTTCCCCTGTTTTTTTTCTTTACTTAACATTCTATATGCCAACATTTCTTATTTTTATACTTTTCTTTTAATTTATCTATGTTTTATACATTTTTTATTTCTTTACCTGCCTATTTTCTCTTTTTACATATTTTTTCACACGTTTTTCCATTCGTTATAATTTTCAAGAGGTGATGATCTAACTCTGTTAGTCTTTTATATACTGCCTTTTGTATATTGTCAATTATTTCATTGGTTTCTTTGTGTACGATTTTATAATCAGTGCTCATAATAATCTTACTATAAAACAATTATTACTTAAAATTATACGTAGGTGTCACTAGAAGCTATTTTAGTAATTTTTCTTCTTTTTCTTCTTTTTTCTCTTGGCTTTTTAACACTTTTTTCATTTTTAACTATCCATTGTGTTCCTTTTTAATTTTCGTAGTTCTCATATTATAATCTTTGACAAATTATTCTTCTTCTTTTAATTTTTTCGCACTTTAACTGCTTCTTTCATAAGGTTCTTATCTAAAATTGTCTATGATTTTTCATTTTCAAACATGTTTCTTCTATATTTATATTCATTTTTTCATGTAAAAATTCTCTCTTTTTCTAAAATCATTCTATTTTTGTTTCTTCTTTTTATATTTACTTTTTGCATGCACATCTAGTATTTTATATCAATTTTTTTTTAATTTGTTCGTTTTTTCTCTATTTAAGTATGTGCTAAACTCAATATTTTCATATGTTTTAAATATATCAAGACCATTATATTTGATTTATCTAGTTTTGCAATACTCCAAAAATTAGATATTTTTTTCTTTTGCTCTATATTCTCATAAATTTTTAATTATTATTAGTTTTCGTCAATGTTCTCTCCATAAAAATTCCTTGCATGCCAAATAGGGGAAAAACTATTTACATTCTAATAAGTCTATTTTGATCTTTCAATATCTCAGCAATTCGTAGGGTATGCTGAAGGAACGAAGTTTTGCTTTCGCGCTTCTTATTGATTATAAGATCTACGAAATAGCGTTCAATGTTGACTTGAGTAAGAGACTCCAAGAAATCATTTCCCTATTGGAGTCATACAGAACTTTATTTATGATGACTACACTCAACGTTAGTGGTGTAGTTACAGGATTCTTTTAGAGCAAACTGTGAAAACGTAATCGCGGAGGAGAATAAGAACCGCACGTGCCAATACTAGAATTCCGTCGGACCTGTATAATGCCTCATTGGAGCCGGCTTTCTTGCAGAACGGATGTCGACTGGCACACATTCTATTTTTTATATAACCATTGGAGGTGGTTAGCCTTCTATGCATATGTGCACATACCGGATTGTACGACACCTTCCTCCGGAATATATTACACTGCCCCCGCCAAAATCCGGATTACTTGCACTGGTATACTTGCCTATAGATCACAGCTTTATGTGTAGGTTCAACAGCAACCGCGAAATGCGTAACTTGTACAAGCCCCATAACTTAGAACCATAACTGTGTAAAGGAAAAGAGAGATAAAGAGAGAGAGAATGGGAAGAAAAAATAGCACAAAGAGAGAAAGCATCCCATATAAGATGAGAAAGTCAGTATGAAAAATAGAAAAGAGAAAGAGCGCGTCATAAAATGTAAAGGAGTGACAGAGAAAGATATCGTAGAAAAGAGAAGGAAAGAGAGAAAAAAAGAGTAATTTTATGGCATGTCGTGATAATCCCCTTTTCAGTGTTCAACCAGGGTTATTTTTATACGGCAATCTTTTTCGACTCAGTTCACCAACTCGCTTCTACTGATCAACATGTTTCACATCACATATAATTGCTTATAGTTATTTTATTATATTATTATTATATTTATTATATTATTATAGTTATTTTGTAAGCATTTATGAATACTTCTCAACTTACATCTTACAATTTTTCCTTTCCAATTTCACATCTTTACCTAGTATTCACCTACAATGTTTGCAGAAAGAGAGAGAATTTTTATAGATGAAATAATTATGAGCAATAAGATAATGGAATAGAATACAGAGTGAATTTAGAGCTAAAAAGAGGTGATTTTTTAGAGAAAAACAAGAAATACAGCAGTGAGAGCTAAATTGAAACAAGAGGGAAAAATAAACTAGACAATGAGAAAATTAAATATTGGATTTTGAAACGTGAAAGATATAGTAAAACTAAATGAATAAAATTGAGGATATTCAAGGAATCAGAACATTTTAAGATTCAGGAAAGCTTAGTTAGAGGAGAAAAATTATATAAGGATAAAAAATTGTCTCTAAAACCAGAAGTAAGATAGATATGAAAAGAATACAGAGATAATAAGAATGGGAAATACATATGTGAGAAGATTTAGAAAAAGATAAATGCGCTGACTAGGTAGGAACAAGTTTGGATGTAGAAAGTAGAATATTGTAGATGCGATAGAAAATAGAGGAATTTTGAAAGTGTATGAAATAATTAAGTTTTAAAAAGTATTTAATAAATTGCACAAAGGTAGTTAATAAAAAAAAAACCGATTAAATCAAGATAGAGAAGGATATAGTTAGACAAATAAAAATGGAAAGTAGAGTGAGGCCAATCTGAATAATATTATTCAATGTAATAATGATAGATATAAATGAGAAATTAAAAAAATCAGAAAAAAATTTTTTTAAGTTGAAGAATTAGAATAAGTAGAAAATCTTTAATATATGCAGACGATACTGTTATATTGCAAAAATGAAGGGACATTAAATAAATAGCTAAGAATATTCAGAAAATACTAAAAAAAATAAAGTCCAGAACTTAAACAAAAAAATTAAAATAATGTGATTTAGAAAAGCAAGGAAAAAGAAAATAAATGATCACTTTAGATTAAAAAGGAGTAAAAATAGAAATAGTTAAGCAGTTTACATACTTAGGATATAATTTTAAAGAAACTAATGATGAAGAATAAACCAAATTTATGGGTAAAAAACAAATATTGAAATAATATATTTAAAACAATATATTTAAAAAAACTTTAAAATTAAAATGAAAATAGTCGATGGGTTAATAGGAAATATATTGCTAAACGAGAAAAATCTTGGGTTGGAAAGGTTGAGAGAAAATCGAAAAACTAAAAAAGAAATATATAGAATAGGTGCTTAACTTAAATTTAAATAAAAATATTTAACTTAAATAAAAAAACAAAAAACAAAATACAGATGAAGTCAACAAAAAGAGCAATTTAAAAACATAGTAATAGTATTTGTCATAAATATATATTAATTTACTATATTATATTTAAGAAATTTTGCGTTTATGAATTTTTCCATATGAATTATATTTAGTTAATGGTCACAAAATTATGTAACTATAACAAATTTATCAGATACTTTTTATGTTGAGATAAATTTGTTGTTGCTTAAATTATTTTATAATCAAATAACTGCTTAAAATTTTTAAATAAATTGATGAATGCAGTGATATTTTTAATTCAAATGTCATTATTTCCTTAAAACTAGCCATAGATTCTGTTATAATTAACGTACGTATTGTATATCTATTATATTGCTTGAAATATCGATTTACGATTCTAAAAATTTCCATTTATTAATAACTAAATTAAATCATTTAATTATTGCAATCAATTTTTGCTACTTTTTTGTTCTTATTTCTATTTATATAATAAATAATGTTTATAAATTATATTTTAAAAAATATAGTTTTATTTTTAAGTATCAGAATAAATATAAATTATATTTTAATTGTTTTAGTTACAAAATTCATTCGTATTGGAATTGCTGACAAAAACGACAATCCACCTTATTTTGATAAAGGCCTGTATGAAGCTGAAGTAGATGAAAATGAAGATATTCAACACACTGTACTTACAGTTACCGCCAAAGATCATGATGAATGTAAGTAATATAACAAAATTTAATATTTAAATATTCAAATTTTTTATAAGTTAACGTATTCACAATAATAATTATTATTATCTTGATCGAATAAATATAAGTACGTGATAATTATACACTTATTATTTTTATATAGACCTATTTAGAGATTAAAAGAACTCTATTTATTGTAAATAAAAAATAATGGAATAATAATTTACTGTATAAAGTAAATCGATTACTTTTCTTCTAAAGCTTTAAATGATGATGTTCTTACAGTATAGTTAATTTAATTCAATTATATATAAATTATGTATGCATGATTATATACACTTTAAAACTAGTTAACGGAAGGTATAGAATTCATAAACTCTATTTTTGTCTGTTTATCGATCATAATTATAATCGATCAAATTATAATTATATTTAATTAAATTTTAAAATATACAATAAAATTAATGTTATATATGGTTAAATTTTAGAATTTCATGTGTCTAATTATTAATATTCTTGTAAATATACTTTATTTTAAATAAATAAATTTTTTATTATTCTTATATATATAATTATTAAATATCATAAAAATTAATTAAACAATTTTTATTGAAATGTATTATTCATATTTTCTAATATTTATGAATTTTTTATGATACATTGATTTTACTATGAATTATTGTTAAAAATTTTATTATAGCATCACGTATTCGATACGAGATTACAAGCGGTAACATAGGCGGTGCTTTTGCTGTAAAAAATATGACAGGAGCAATTTACGTTGCAGGAGCATTAGACTATGAAACAAGAAAAAGGGTAAGTTATTGATTTAATTTTGAGTAAATATATCAAATTTATTATTATTTAAATTATCTATATAATAAAGTTTATTAATTACGATCCTAATACTTATTTATTTTTTAATAAAATTTAAATTAAACTTTTTCAATTTATTAATATTATTGTTAAAATTAAAACATTTTTATACTAATAATATCTATCTTAAATTATATTTGTAATGATTAATAAGTGTTAGATATTTATCACGAGTAAATTTCTTAAATAAAATTACTAAATAAATTAAAATTTTTTAAATATTGAATCAAATTGACAGTACGAACTGAGATTGACTGCATCAGATAATTTAAAAGAAAATTATACGATCGTCGTTATTCACGTGAAGGATGTAAATGATAATCCACCTGTATTTGAACGTCCTACGTACAGAACCCAGATTACGGAGGAAGACGACAGGAACCTTCCGAAACGCGTATTACAAGTAAGTTACCGATTTCAATTATAACTTATTGAAGACATTAAATTATTTAATACTTTAAAAGTAAATATCATAGTGTATGATAATTTAATATTTATCATTATATATTATCACATATCCTAGGTAACTGCAAGTGATGGAGATAAGGACAGAAAGCATGATATTGTTTATTTCTTGACTGGTCAAGGCATTGATCCAGATAATCCAGCAAATAGCAAATTTGATATTAATAGAACGTCTGGTGATATTCGAGTGTTAAAGGTATAGAAATTAAAATAATATTTTTCTATTGCATTTTTTATTTAATAAAGTTTAAAACTTTTATAAATTTTTAATTTTTTAACAATTATACAGATTGATGAAATAAAATATACACATATATTTTCATTTTTAGCCACTGGACAGAGATCAACCTAATGGCCGACCACAATGGCGATTCACTGTATTCGCACAAGATGAAGGTGGAGAAGGTCTGGTTGGTTATGCCGATGTACAAGTTAATTTAAAGGATATCAATGATAATGCTCCTCTATTTCCTCAAGGAGTTTATTTTGGTAACGTCACCGAAAATGGTACAGCAGGTACATAGATTTATATACATATATGCAAATGTATCACATAATTATAACTTTAAATAAGTTACTTAAATAGTTAAATAAATATATATACTTTCATACTATTATATTACAAAAAATTCTTAAAACAGGTATGGTTGTAATGACGATGACAGCAGTAGATTATGATGATCCTCACGAAGGAACGAATGCAAAACTTATTTATTCAATTGAGAAGAATGTTATAGAAGAAGAAACAGGTTCACCCATTTTTGAAATTGAAGCTGATACCGGTGTAATTAAAACAGCTGTTTGCTGTCTGGACAGGGAACGTACACCGGATTATTCGATTCAAGTCGTTGCTATAGATGGAGGAGGTTTAAAAGGTACATTTTTCCTTTTATCTAATAATAGGATATATTAAAAATTAAATCTATGTAATAATACACAATAATAACATTCAAAATGAAATATAATATTTTATAAGGAACGGGAACCGCATCAATACGAGTGAAAGATATAAATGACATGCCACCTCAATTTACAAAAGACGAATGGCTTACTGAAGTCGATGAAACAGATGGACCAGATCTTCCAGATATGCCCATTCTAACAGTGACTGTTCATGACGAAGATGAAACTAATAAATTTCAATACAAGGTTCATAAATATAATTTATCAGTCTTATCAATATTAAAAAAATATATATAAACATCTATCTATACATTTTTATTAATAATTACTATAGGTTATTGAAAATAGTGGTTATGGTGCGGATAAGTTTACTATGGTACGTAACAATGATGGAACAGGTTCGCTTAAAATAGTGCAGCAATTAGATTACGAAGATCAATTGCAGAGTAACGGTTTTAGATTTAGAATTCAAGTTAATGATAAGGTAATAATATTTATATTATATTTTATATTTTTTTAAATATAGTTCAGTCACTCAATGCTTAATTAATTATATAAAAAGGGTGAAGACAACGATAATGATAAATATCATGTTGCTTATTCATGGGTGGTTGTCAAACTACGAGACATTAACGATAATAAACCTCAATTTGAAAAAGCTAATATTGAAGCAGTAGTTCCCGAAAATGCTATAATTGGTAATACTTTAGAAACATTCAACGCAACAGATCCTGATCAAGGTGGAAAGAGTAAAGTTTCATATTCCATTGATAGAAGTTCTGATAGAAAAAGACAATTCTTTATCAATGAGAATGGAACTGTATCAATTCAAAGAAGTCTCGATCGCGAAGAAACGCCAAGACATCAAGTTAGTAATCATGATTTTTACTTATAAAATTCATAATTTTAAATGAAAAAATGTATTATTTTTTATAGGTGAAAATTTTAGCCATTGATGATGGTATACCCCCAAAAACTGCAACAGCAACATTAACCGTAATTGTACAAGATATTAATGATAATCCTCCAACTTTTTTAAAAGACTATAGGCCAGTTTTACCTGAATTTTTACCACCAAGAAAAGTTGTTGAAATATTAGCAACAGATGATGACGATCGTTCTAAAAGTAATGGACCTCCATTTACTTTTAGAATGGATCCAAAAGCTGATGACGTTATCAGAGCCAGTTTTAAAGTTGAAAGTGATAATAGTAAGCTGTTATAATTTTTATAAATAATATTTTAATATTAATATTGCATTAAATTTACAAAATTTATTTGTTTAATTTAATATTCTAGAAGGCGCAAATGGAGATGGTATGGCTATTGTTTCATCCCTTCGAACATTTGATAGAGAACAACAAAAAGAATATCTTATACCAATTGTTATTAGAGACGCTGGTCATCCATTAATGTCTGGTACAAGTACATTGACTGTTATAATAGGAGATGCTAATGATAATAAAATGCAACCAGGATCAAAAGATATATTCGTATATAATTATGCGGTAAGTTCCAAAACACAAGGAACTATAATTATAATTTTTTAAGAATTTCTAATAAATATCTTAAAATAAATATTTAATATGCAAGATTTATATAAATAATAAATAATAATTTGTTTAGAGCCAATCACCAGAAACTGAAATTGGAAGAGTATATGTATATGATTTAGACGACTGGGATTTACCAGATAAAAAATTTTATTGGGATGGTCCTGAACACAATCAATTTAAATTTAACGAAGATACTGGTATGATCTCAATGAAATCTGGTACTCATGATGGTAAATATTATTTACGCTTTAGAGTGTATGATAGAGCGCATACACAAACAGACATACCAGCAAATGTCACCGTAACTGTCAAAAGTATTCCTCATGAAGCTGTTTTAAATTCTGGTTCAGTTCGAATATCAGGAATAACCGACGAAGACTTTATTCGAGTTTGGAATTATAAAGTACGTATTAGTTATGATTTAAAAAACGTATTTAATATATTTCTTGTTTAAATAAGTGTGAATTTATTCTTAATAATTGTTTAATGTTTTAGACGCAAAGTTTATCTCGAAGTAAAGCTGATTTATTTAGAGATAAGCTTTCAGTGCTTCTTAATATTGAACGAGAAAATGTTGACGTATTCAGTGTTCAATTAAAAAGAAAACATCCTCCATTAACAGATGTTAGATTTGCAGCTCATGGATCTCCATATTATAAACCTGTTAGACTAAATGGTATTGTTTTAATGCATCGTGAAGAGGTAATTTTCACCCATAAAACTGTTTTGTATTAAAAATTAATTAAAAAATAAAATTTGTAATAATAAACTCAATAATAAATTACAGATTGAAAGAGATGTTGGAATTAATATTACTATGGTCGGAATCGATGAATGCTTTTATGAAAATGAAATGTGTGAAGGAAGTTGTACGAATACCTTAGATATCAGCAACTTACCTTACATGGTGAATGCAAACAAAACTGCTCTTGTTGGTGTGAGAGTTGATGTAATTGCCGAATGTACGTGTGGAGCTCGCAATTTTAGTAAAAGTGAATCGTGTAGAAATAATCCGTGTTATAATGGTGGGCGTTGTGTAGAAGGACGGTTTGGCCTCAGGTAAAGATTACGTTTAGTTGATAACATATATTATTCATTCAATTATTAATTTCATATTTTTGTAGTTGTCAATGTCCAGCTGGGTATAATGGACCTAGATGTCAACAAACAGCAAGAAGTTTTCGTGGTAATGGATGGGCTTGGTATCCAGCCTTAGAAATGTGCGATAACAGTCATTTAAGTTTTGAATTTATAACAAGAAAATCTGATGGTTTGCTTTTATATAACGGACCTATTGTGCCTCCTGAATTGGATGAAATTATGGTGTCCGGTACATACATTTATTAAATTAATTCTGCATTTATATGTTTTTCTGTTACGATATTATTAATTAATTTTAAATGTTTTAGATTTTATATCTGTTGAGTTAGAAAGAGGTATTCCTAGACTACTTATAGATTTTGGCTCAGGAACATTAGAATTAAAAGTTAAAACAAAGCGAACGCTTGATGATGGAGAATGGCATAGGCTAGATATATTTTGGAATACTGAGGTAAATTATCTTTAAAATTTTATTTTGAAAAAAATATAAAAAATTAAAGTCGAATTGTTTTTATAATTTTAGAATGTCAAACTTATAGTTGATTTTTGCAAATCTGCAGAAATTTCTGAACAAGATGATGGTAAGGCTCCGGAATTTAATGATATTAGTTGTCAAGCTCAAGGTACTGTGCCACCTTTCAATGAATATTTGAATGTCAATGCTCCATTACAAATTGGGGGTTTATATGTCGAACAGTTTGAACCGGATCAATATAAATGGAAATATATGCCAGTTGGCAAAGGTTTTGATGGTTGTATTAAGAACTTATTTCATAATAGCAAATTGTATGATTTAGCACATCCCGGTTTATCACGAAACAGTGTAGCAGGATGTCCACAAACAGAAGAAATATGCAATAACCAGGAATCTACATTTCGTTGTTGGGAGCATGGTACCTGTGTAGGAAGTTTTTCTGAAGCAAGATGTCAATGTAATCCAGGATGGACAGGAGCTGGTTGTATGACTCCAACAGTACCTACGACATTTAAAATTCAAAGTTATGTTAAATATGCTCTATCATTCGAACCTGATAAGTATTCAACTCAAATTCAACTACGATTTCGTACGAGAGAATTACACGGTGAACTTTTTCGAGTCAGTGATCAACATGGTAGAGAATATGCTATCCTTGAAATTAAAGATACTCGACTCCGTTTTAAATATAATTTAAATAGTTTTAAAACTGAAGAGAGAGATATTTGGTTAATCGCAGTTGCTGTAAATGATGGTCAATGGCATACTGTTAGGGTCTCCAGATTTGGATCAGCAGCAACACTAGAACTTGATGGTGGTGAAGGCAGAAGATTTAATGAAACCTTTTCTTTTGAAGGACATCAATGGCTACTAGTTGATAAGCAAGAAGGCGTTTACGCTGGTGGAAAAGCAGAATATACTGGAGTACGAACTTTTGAGGTTTATGCCGACTACCAAAAAGGTATTTTCAATTTATTTGTTGCTATTGAAGAGAAATATTATTTAAAATATTTTTTATTAATAAAAATTTAATTTTTACTAGGGTGTTTGGATGACATTAGACTCGAAGGAAAGCATCTTCCATTACCGCCTGCCATGAATGGGACACAATGGGGACAAGCTACTATGGCTAGAAACCTCGAAAAAAATTGCCCTTCCAACAAACCTTGTGCTAATATAATTTGCCCTGATCCATTAGAATGCATCGATCTTTGGAATCAATATGATTGCACGTAAGTAATATATTAAATAACAAATTTTCTGATAATAACAGAATATTTGTACAATTTTTATAAATATAAAATTTATATTCATTTATTACTAATGCATTTTTAAGATGTGGGGAAGGAAGGATACCTTCACCAGATAATAAAGGTTGTATGGATAAAAATGAATGTATAGATTATCCTTGTTTAAATGGAGGACGATGTATAAACGAAGATCCTCGCTTTCGCTATCGATGTATTTGCCATGATGGATTCTGGGGTGAAAATTGTGAACTTGTACAAGAAGGACAGACCCTAAAACTAAGTATGGGTGCTCTTGCCGCTATTTTAGTATGCCTTCTTGTTATCCTTGGTACAGTGTACTTTATATTATAAATTAATTAAATGAAAATAATGACATTTAATTATTAAATAAATGAAAATTTTATTAGTAATAAGTTAAAATTGTATTAATTATGTTGTAGTTCTCGTACTAGTATTTGTAGTGTATAATAGAAAAAGAGAATCACATATTAAATACCCAGGACCAGATGACGATGTTAGAGAAAATATCATTAATTATGACGATGAAGGTGGAGGAGAAGATGACATGACTGCATTTGACATAACACCTTTACAAATTCCTATCTGTAAAACAATATCTGATATAGGAGGAAAATTACCTCCGTGTAAAGTTGCCTGCAAGTATTTTAATTGAAATAAAAAATTAGTTCTTTAAAATAATCGTAACAAAATATTTAATATAATATAATATAATACACACATATTCAATATTTTTAATACTTAAATATATGTACATATATGAATCATAGATCCGACGGGACCAGAACCAAATGTAGGAATATTTATCGAAGACCATAAAAATAGAGCAGACAGCGATCCTAATGCACCTCCTTTTGATGATTTGCGAAATTATGCATACGAAGGCGGTGGTAGTACTGCTGGTTCATTATCATCTTTAGCTTCTGGTATATATTAAGAATTTAATAAAATTTAATAAAAAAATTTTATTCAAAACTGTATTTAAATTTTGAAACCATTTTAGTTGTTCTAAAATGAAATATAATTATAATAATTTTTATTTTAACATAGAACGTCTTTATATACTAAATATACGTATCCATATAAATAACTTTGAAAATAAGATTTTTGTATATTTTGTCAAAAGTATAATACATAAACTAATAAGAAACTTTATTTTTTTATTTTGTATATGGCTCTACATTTTTAATCATTAATTATTATCTTAAAATAAATAAAAAATTTTTTTTATTTTAAACAAGATCACCTTAATTAAGTGTAACATATTCTTAAAATATTTGATTTTATGAAAAATTTTATATATTTCAATGAAAAATTATATTTTTCAAATGAAAATTAACTATGTAATTATTTATAAATTACAAAGTTTCTAATTAATTAAAATTTTAAACATTTTCCTGCATTTAATTTTGAAAACTTTATACAAATTATAAGATAATATAGTAAAAAAATGTTTAAAACTTTTCAAAATCAATTTCGAACGTCAACGAAAAAATCTACAGTTTTAATTTTTTATCATTAATATATTATACTGTTCAAAGCAAGTACGTTATCTATATCGTGAGCATCTAAAAGAAAAACTTGCCTAAAACTTGTTATGGAGAATTCGACTAGTTGTCGAATATATATTATATAAATTTGTTAATAATAATTATGATAAACAATTCAATGCCTAATAGGTTCATGATTTTAAAAAATTCTTTTTTTTGTTTATAAAACCACAACATTAGCATTGAAAGTGCAAATTTCATAAGTAAAATAACTGATTGTAGTATCGTTTTATTATAAGAAGAATATTTGATACTGTGGTCTGTACAATTGCATTAAAATTTTCGATAATATTTTGTTTCGAGGAAACTTAAATCTTATGATTTTAAAAATATTATTTATTTTTCAGGTACAGATGATGAGCAACATGAATATGAATATTTAGGTAATTGGGGTCCTCGATTTGATAAATTAGCTGACATGTATGGTCCTGTAGAGCATGAAAGTGAAGAAGAATAAACTTATATGTAAACACAATAATAATTGCCATAATTATCATTATTATAATTCGAAGGCAATTATTAGTCTATATTTAACCAATAATGATTTACCAAATTACTATTTTTTCGGAGAATAAGAAAAAAATGATTATAGACTAATCAAAATTATTGTGGTTTAAAGTGAAATCTTAACGAAACAATGAAACAAAAATGATAGTATCGATAATTTCTTTAACTTTACTTACTTAAAAAAATTAAATAAACTTTATATATCTAATAAAAAAACTATACATGGGATACTTAAGACTTTTGTCTTTCTTAAGTGAAATTAACTAGGTTTAAAAGTGTCACAGACAGAAATACATATTATACGTTATAAGTTTACTTCAAATTGTCAACGAACCCAAAATTACGTATATATATAATTTTACAATAACTTTAAAGAAAGGTAAGTGCGTAAAAATTGAAGAAAGAAAAATAAAAATACAATAAATGTGTATTATAGTACGTTCCTCATATATGTAGTCAATTTTCGTATTATTAGGTAATGTATAAATTATTCATAGGTACGTTTTTATAAATTAAATAAAAACGGTTACTTCGTTATTAAAACTATACGTATATATACATTGACATTATTGAAGTAAAACCATTTATTCATTTGACATTATATCATTAAATTAAAATTTATAAATTATTCGCAATCATCTCAATGAGTAAAAATAAGAATAACAACATAACTTTCAGTAAAGACTTACCTTAAATAGAATGTACATTTATTAAATACTATTTAAATATGTTAAGATATCCGCAATTCAACGTAATATTTATGATAAAGAAAATAATTAATTTTGAAATACATTCGAATTCATATAATTTTTGTTCATATGAATATGCAAGATTTAAGTTTAATATTTAAAGCACATTCAATGCGTTAAACAAGATATTTTTATTAAAGGTCTTGTTACAGCATAAAAAATGAGCCTACTTCCAATGAAATATTATAGAAATTTTGAGTTTTCCAACACTAAAATTTCATTTGTTTATAATTTACAGTAGTTAAATTCATATTAATATTACTCTTATATTAATAAGGTTACTATTGGAAATATGTGAAAGTGACATTTGAATAAACTCTTCTTATGTGCTGCTTTCTTACGCACACCCTAACGAAGGAAAACTTTTCTTACGTTCAGTCTATTGATTTCATTGACCATTTAATGCGTGAATATTTCCCAACAAATATATGTACATATATCTTATTGTTTTTCTTTTTTGATAAAAATAACTTATAAAAATAGTGTCCTGACGTAAAAAATAAAAATAGTGTTTAACTTTTTTAGATTGATTTTTCTTTTAGTTAGATATGTGAATATATGAGGCTAAAGATATTTAAGTTAGATGAAAACTTAAAGAACATTTGTTTAACGATAAAATAAGTACTTTTTTAAATACTTCAAACACGATACTTATACTATCATTGTGCTACTTGCAAGCAAATTGCTAGATATCTCATATATACAAGGATTTAAATTCTATAAAATGCAATTTTACTCGAGATTCTTCCAGTTTTTCACCTGTAAAGGCCAAAATCATGTACCTTATTAAAAACTGGATCTTAAGAACTGGACTTCATCAGTGGTACATATGAAGTTTAATTTTCCATTCGAATCGACTGATGATGTAAAATTCATAATGGAAATATAAAAATAGTCAATTTACCTGTTAGGTGTCTGCGTAACGGTTAAGCTTTAAGGGAAAAATTAGTTAATAAATATAAATATATAAATATATAAATATAATTCGTATATGAGAAAATGTAATTAAACGTATGAAGAGAAGTCAATGCGATATAAATCTTACTCACATATTCAGTATTACTGGAGAATTATTCTTAATAGCACAGGATATTTCACACAATAAGGCTTTATATAATTTAATAATTATCCTAAATATTTTTTATTATCGTATCATTTCTTGCTATTTCTGATATTAATGTTTTAAGGATCTAATGTACGTAATTGTAGTTGAGTACTGCAATATCCGCGATTTAATTAAACTAGTTTTATATTTAAAGAAATCAGTTGAACTTCATAAAAACATTTTATATTTTAGTTTTTTGTATATTTATGTTATATTTATCAGTTATTTTATTATTGTATTAATATTATTATTATCTATTTGTAATTATTGTATTTATTGATGTATTTTATGTCTATCGGCATTATTACTATACATCCTTTCTATTAAAATGTCATCTGATCTGTCTTAGTTTTATGCTAAATTTAAAAATATTTATTCACATTTTTCTCTTTATAGAACACAGAAATAAAGTGACATTATTTCATAAACTCGTATTAAAGAAATAAGAATTTATTGTTAAAACTGAATTGCGAAATGTGTCCAGTGGCATGGCAGAATTATATTAGCTAAGATTTCCCTTATACATGTAAATTAATGTATCATTACCCCACACATCATTTGTTATCCTATTCAGCTCTTGGCATTCCAAGATTCATAACTTTTAATATCTATGAAAAAATAAAAAATGAAAAGACGTAATTAAAAATTTATATGAAAGATAAAAAGGTATTGATCTGATCTTAAAATTTTAGTCTACATGAATTAATCAGTAAAAATAAAAATTTTATTATTATAAAATTTTAAATAATTTTATTTATAAAAACTACAAGATTTAATATAATTTTAAGTGAGGAGAAAGAATAGCTATTCATTCTTTTATACTCTCAAGTGTACTTATAATTGTATAACGGATTCATTTTTTATATCAAGGCTATATAAAAATGGTTTAGTAGTGCTATTTATTTTAAATATATCAAACATATATAATTATACTCTCGAAAATAATATACTGATCATAAAAAAAATACTGAAATTTTATACTTCGTTAAGCAAAAATCAAATAAAAAATAATAATTAAAAAAAAAAACAAATATTGCGGGATGCTTGGTGCTGATCTCGATATCATTGCATAGTTGATGGGTCATGAGATCTAATATTTTATTGTAGCTACCGTTATGCAATTGCTGTAATATACAGATACATAGATGAAAAATATAAATTATATATATATATAATTATGTATATCTGCTCTGCCACTGTATATATCTCATTAGTACAATTAACGTATAAAATAATAATAATAATCTATACGTACAGTATAATCAATATAAGTATTATTAATAACAATTAGTAACGATTGATTACAATATACGATTATCTCTATATTATGAATACCATTTGTACTTTATCATTTTAAGTTATAAACGAAATAAAAATGCCTTCTTTTTAATATATAAATTGATCAGTTTTATAATTATTTTAGACATTATAATTTACTACAATATACTATTTAATTAATTTTGTCTCTGTTTAGCTTACTACAGCAGTTTATAATAATATTCTATGATCATTTACCGAATAAAATATATTTTATCAAGATCTACATTTTAATATTTAAAAAATATATTTGAAATAATTTATATTTTATTTATGATTTTTATTCTACAAGGAGAGATATATATGTATATATGTATATATATATATATATGTATATATATTTAATTTAAATAATTGTGAATGAAAGTAATTATATATGTAATATATACATATTATAGATAATATATAATATAATAACCGTTAAAAATGAAAAATATATATTTATTTATAAATAAATTTTTAAGGTAAGAACAAACTTTTTTCAAAATCAAAAAACCTATTTATAAACAAAAATCAAGTTTTTTACTATTGGATTTTTTTATTATTGAGAGTTTAATTAATCATTAATAGTTATATTTTTTAATAAATAAAAGAATTTAAAAATAGCTAAAACTTCAATAAATCACAAAATTGAATAAAATGTAATTATCATTTAATCGTTTTCATAATCATTATTTACATTTCTTCTATTCCGTTTTTGACGACTTCGTCTATGACTTTTGCATCCACTACATTTAACATCACATAATCGTGGTAGTTCACTGGCTATTTTTTTTATCAATTTATTTTTTAAGTAACTAATAAAGCAGCATATACCGTAATCGCTAGAAGTATTTTTTATTAATTTCATAGTATATAAAAAATTATACTAATGGCAAAATATTTATTTGCTTACCAAAATATACTAAAATCTACTGATCTTGTTATATGTAGTGCAATAAGAAAAAATCCTATACATGTTGCGAAACAAAGCATTGTCATTGGACATTTATTATATAGTATCCATGTTGCTGCATCATTCATTCCGAAGCATAGAAAAACCTAAGTTAATCGAAGAACTATTTTATATTAAAACACAAAATAACATCAATTATTAAAATCATATTCATTTGAATATTTAAACTTAAATAAAACTTTACTTCTTTGAATGCTTGGAAAATACGTAATATAATTTTAAATAAGTTTAAAAATTATGGTCACAATTACAATAATTATTTAATGCAATATATTTTACTTGTAAATAATTAATTATTGCGAAAAAAGTTAATGTGTAATTTTCAAAATATTATATTTCTAATAAATTGAATAATTAAAATTTTTTTTAATAATCAAAACTACTTCGGTATTAATACATTAATTAAATTTAATAAAGTAATTAAAAATTGAGTGTAATAAAGGAATTAAATTTAAATTAATTATAATTAATATGAATAAAGAATTGAATGTATTTTCATAGATGTTCAATAGCTATGTAAGGATATATATTCTATATTTCACATCATCATTCTATATAAAATATTGATATTTAACAGATTTTTATTAGATTTTTATTAGATTCTTTATACTGTAAACAATTCTTTTTCATTTAAATTTAAAAATTTTTTTAAATTATCAAACAATTATACCATTGTAAATATTAATAATTTCTCATATTACTCAATTAACTTAAAACAGTGTAAAGTTTTTTTAATATATATTAAGAATTATCGGTTAAATAATTTGTATTTTGAAATGTCTAAAAAATATTTTAATTTTATTTTGCAGAAATGAAATATTTAATTAAACAAATTTAATTTTAGTACAAAAGAAATTTTTATTAAAATATTCTTATTATTTCTAAGATTATGTATTTAAATTAAAAAATTTATCATGCTTATGAGGATCTAAATAAAGTTTGTTAATATGATTTAATTCGTTTACGAATTACAAAATTTTAAATAATTTTATACGAGTTGAATATAATATATAATTATTAAGATTATATTTAATAATATTATAATTTTCAAGGATTAAATAGAAAGTGATAAGTTACCCTCCGTAATGTTTTAGTCAATGTTATGTAAATATGAATATCAATAGGTGTCCAGATACAAGCCATTGAAAAATCTAACAAAAATGATGTCATTAAAAACTGAAAAAAAGAATAGGAAAAAATATTATAGTTACACTTAAAAAATATATAAGGTGAATATTAATATTTTAATATTTTCATATTAATATTTTATATTTTGTTGATGTATTTAAATTATACTACATTTTAAATTTAAAATAATCGTGATAAAACTGAAAACTATTTTTCTTAGTTATAAAAATAATATTAAATAAAAATTATTATTAAATAAATTAAAAATAATTTCATATAATAGATTTAAAAATGAATTTAATTTTATGAATTTATATTTAATAAACTATATGAATTATTTGAAACGATTAAATATGTTATTGTACGACATTTTTTGAATAATTTTTACACATATTTTTTTTAATATGATAAATGTTGATTTTATTAAATAATTTGATATAATTTCTTTTATCTAAAATATTACAATATTTGACAAAGAAAATATATATATTTTTAAATAAGTAAACATTACTTATTTGTTATATTTTTATACTATATTTTTCATTTATTATATTTTTATTTTGAATAACTCTTTTGTGGAAATTTATTCTTACCTCGTAAATACCGCTTAGCATACAGAACGGTTTTCGAAAAGATGCAGGATAAAGGTTAAGGTTGATTATTATTGTATACACACCGAGGGCAAAGATGAAAGAGGTTATTGGAGGTCCAGTTAGAAAATTTTCTCCATATTCATCTTCAATAGCATCAACAAAACATGTTTTAAAAATAGATACACCCATGGAGTTTAATAATAGAGCCCAAATAGTATTAATTAATTTCGTCATTTTGTAGTGTTTGAAAAGTTATAATTAGAATTTATGAAACTTATTATCCTAATCAATTATAATTGATTACCTATATCAATTTAATATTATGAATTGAAGTTTACTGTAATATCAAAATAATCGATATAACAAATTTAAAAAATAAAGATTTAAAATTAATTTTTATATAATAGCACAATTAAATCAGGTTTAAATTTAATTTAAAAAGTTATTTTCAAAAATAATGTAATTAAATACATTCATAAAATAATACATAAAATAAAACGTAAGTCTTTATTAAACAATTTTTGTATGACAGTAATTTATACACACCAGTGCATACATTCATACGCAAAAGTGGCAAACACGTATACGCAAAAACACAAACGCATGCAAACATATACTCATTTAAATTATTTCTAACTTTAATGATTTTTATTAGATACATAACCTATAATTATATCGAAATTACTTTTACTACATGTTTATATTTTACAAATTAAAAATAAATGAAACTTATATTGACTTTACATAGAGACATCATCAATCCTCTATATAAATGGAAGTATGATCTAAATAAAATTAAATTTCAAAACGAAATGCTACTACTAAAAACAAATTTTATAAACAATAGAATTATCTTTAAAAATTTGATATGATTGGGTATAATACATTATTATATTCTATATTACATTATAATACATATTAACATTCATTGTTTTTTAAAAAATTATACCACTCTTGAACTTCAATAAAATTACCTTATTTTGAATTTATGAGCATCTTATAATAAAAAAAATAAGAAGTTTTTTTAATACTAAATAGTTAATGTTTCAAAATAAATAGCGAAACCTCATGGCGATCGAAAAGTCAATAATCAATAGCATAAACAGTATAATCACAAATATATCTTTGAATAATATTATAAAAAATAAAGTCAATTTATGAAGAATTGGGCTTTAATAATTATTTTAAAATTATATAAAACATTTATAGAATAGTATTAGAATGAGCACCAAAATCAATAGTAAATAAAAATAATATTGTATATTATTATTACATTATGTATTATTGTTAACAGATATAAAGGCTTATCAAATATTATACATATTTAAAAAATTTAAACAATCTCAATAGGTCCAATTTCTTTTAATTGCGTAGAAACCTATGTATGTCATTCATATATTCATATTTCACATACATCTTAAAAAAGTTTAATTATGTAAAATAAATATTTGCTTGTTGTTTCACGTTAAAAATGGAATAAGAATATTTTTAAGTATCAGAGCATGTTCCGGCATCTTCTGGGTACAGGTTTTTCTATACAGAAATTTATGATTATTATTTAAAAAAAAATCTTAATATAAATCTTTTACATAACATTAAAATATTTATAACAATTAAATCTATAAAAATATTTAAAAAATTTTATTCTATTATCAAAATATAATTAATAATCTATATTTTTAAACAGCTATGTGGCGTTACATCTTAACTATTTTATTCGAACAATAAGCTGTAATTATAAGTATGGTAATAAATATCTCTTTAAAAAACATAATTATTTTTTGTCAGAAAAAGAAATAATCGAAACAATATTTAGTACAAATATTGTAAAGTAAAATTTTTATTTTTAATATATACTTCTTAAATTTTATATGAAAATATTCAACTTTATTACAAGTTAGTAATTTAATTTTAAAAGGTATCTCTTTTTATTAGAGAAATCTTAGTTGGAAATTACAGTCATTGAATGAAATGATTATTTTCATTTTTAAATCATTTCTAACTATTATTAAAATTATAATTTCTTGAACGCTTAAAATTAATAACGTATTTAAAATTTATAATTATTAGTTAAATATAAAATTTTTCGTTTTAATGATTATGAGTTCATTATACAATTGAATAATTTCATTTTTTATGTATATATATTTAAAAAGTCAGCTATTTGCACATATGTAGTGAAATGCAAATTAATTCTAAGATAAGTAACTACTACTACTACTACTACTACTACTACTACTACTACTACTGATAATAATAATAATAATAATAATAATAATAATAAACAATATATTCAGCTATTTATTTATATTTCTATATTTTTAGGCTAAAATATTTTATAATGACAAGTAAATCATTTCATTAAATATTAATTTTTTTAAATATTTTGAAATAAATTTTTATTATAGCAAAAAAAACATGTAGTTTATGATTATCTTTTAATTTATAAATTAAAATAATCATAATGCAATATTGTTACAACAAAAAATGATTAGTGTATTCATAAATGTAAAAAATTCAATAATAAAAAAAATAATATATTAAAGTAAAAGTATAATGATCTACTTTCAATTTTAAACCAACAACAAAATTTATTGAATACAACATACGAAAAAAATATAAAATTTTGAATAGTTGCATATTATAAAACTAATGAAAAATATAAAAGGATACATTTAAATGTATAAAAGATAAAACATATAAATTGCATTTCATTTAGAGTCATTTAATTTTCATTAAATCATAAGTAAATTAATAATGGAGACTTCGGGAATTTTTAAAGGAATTCTTCATTTTTATGTTCAAAGATATAGTATTTCATGTGATTTCTATAAATCGATAAATTTAATTTAACAAATTTTTAACTTTAAAAATGTGCATAAAAAATTAATAAGTTTTTACTTTTTTACGATTTACTTGGCCCACAGATCTATTAAAAGTGAGTCAAGAGTTTCAGTGGCATCAAGCATCCATAGAAATGTAAGTACAGAAATACAGAACGCTGTATGTGTAGCTGCTACCTCCGTTCCCATGTACAAAGCAGTTGTTGTCAAAATAGAATATTTGCCTAGTTCCATTTGATCATTTAATCGCATTAGCTATAAATAAATGAATTTACATATTGTTAATTTACTTAAAAATTAAATAATAAAAATGTAAATATGAAACAAATTAATAAAAGTAAAAATTATATAAGAATGGATTATTAGATTATATATTTTCAATTTAAAATTAATGATTTTAGTTCATTGAAAAATAAAACTTAAACTATTTTTAGTTTTCTTTTTTTTTATTTACCAAAGTTTTTGATTCGTAAATGACAAATTAAATTCATAATGAATACAAGAAATCCATGCACAAGCAATTTTATATTACAATAAGTAGTAATCGAAATAATTATTTCCTAAATATAATAAAATTTTATTAATTTGATTATATATTATAAATTGTTAAATTATAATAAAGATAAAATTAAATGTTTATAAAAATGCTTAAAAAAACTTTAATAAAGAATTCAATTTTAGCTTAGAAACATTGTTTACATGACACCAAATAAAAAATATCAAATAAAAATAAAAGAAATTTTAGTAAAAATAGTATGTACAAACCAATTTTAAATATTAATAATTTTTTTTTAAACTATTTATAATATTTTTGATAATATTTAAATAATTTAAATACCAATAATAAATAACTAGTAAAATATGATTTATAAATACTAGTTACCATTTTACTGGATTCTTGTGTTAAACATAGTGTGATATGCATCAAAGGGACCCATATGATACGTGTGACTAAATCCGTTACTAAAGCCGAGACCAACATCTATAATTATTTAATACAAATTAAACATTTCATAAATTTAATTATAATTTTAAAATTATAAAGCATACGTTACACTAACTTCATAAATAATGAGTAATTGAATTGGCGGCTCTTTCAATGACCTAGGCCATAGTTTGTATTCGGCTATTAAACAAAGTGCAGAAAAGATAAAAATGAGTGAAGCATAAGAAGTATCAAAAGGTGCTTCCTTTGTTACTTCGAAGCATAAGCCGATTAAGCAAATTTGACGTAGATGTATATATAGTCCCGTGAATACAACAACTATCCAATGAAAGTTTATACACTCAAAATATTCCCTTATACAATCCATTCTTAAAATGTAGTGAACTTGAAAAATTTTTTTATTATTTATTTAGTTTTGTTAAATATGACAGAAAAATAAATAAAATCTTTAAATGATGTTAGACTGTCAATTTCAATATTTGATATATTAGGAAACTAACCTCAAATTATTCCTGTCAAAAATGTGATGAAGTTGTGATATAGTCACGCATTTTGATATATAATTTCTTTCTGATATGATTTGATGTATATATTATTTTCTTTTAAATAAATGTGTAAAAAATTTGATTTCATGTCACATAAATATAAAATCAATAAAGGAATTAATACGACCAATTTGCTTTGAAAGCTTGGTTCTTTACTGTTGGATAATCAATTGTTTCTTTCCAAGTTTCATAAAAAGTTAATAAATTTTTTGTTTATCACTTTATTTTTATTGAACCATTGATTTTCTTTTCAGTATTAGAATAATATTTCTAAGAAGATTTTCACTATAATCATGTTTTGATGAACTATGAGATTAAGATATAATCTGTATTTTTTGTTTATTGTATATGTTGCTTGTCTATATCATTATAGGATATGATATAAGATAATGAGAAGATAATGAATATTTGAAATAAATTATTTTAAGGAATATATTACTTTTTTATTAATTCAATTTAAATTTAAATAATAATTTAAACATTATGTTTTATGATGTATATTACGCGACATTATAGTAATTCGTTATTTGCAATAATGAAAATCAATAGTATGTATCTTTTTCAGAAATAATCTATAATTTATCGTTATATATTTAATATTTATTCTATGTATAAAACTATAGTTTTTATAATATTAAACAAAGATTGAAATTAATTGTGATTCATACTATCTTAGATATAATAATCAGAGATTAAGAGAATCTATTTTAATATAGAAAATAAATTTCTTCGAATAATAAAACCAAATAGAGTGGTAAAACTTTTTTGCTTTTAAATTATTATTATTCTATCACTATTTTCGATATTTTATTTTCAAACCTCTTGTTTAATATTTTTTGTTCATTTAAAAAATATTATATTTTTAATTTTTTTAAATTCATAACAATACGTATTAAATATTTTTTAAACTACTGCAAAATGTAAATTTTTTAATTTATAAAGAAAAGAATATCTCTTATTTTATCAAAATGAAAAACCTTGATTGCACAATGTAACGATTAATTAATAAAACAATATTATCTACTAAGGGTATAAAAAAATAGAAGAGCGAAAATAATATTATTAATCACTCACCTTTTAAGGTATTACTGACTTTATTATCTTGAAATAAATTCAATGTGGGGAAATACGCTATATTTCTTAGTATCCATAATGCATTACATTTACAGATAAAATCCACTTTTAGTAATGGTGAAGAAAAATATGCTGAATAATCCTCTTCCTTTTTCTCTAGGATCTTTTATAATATATTTTATACGTTATATATATATTTCTTTATTTTCATAAGAACTAAAGAAGTCTATTAATTTTTTATTAATTTGTCTAATGTTTATGTAATAAAAAAATATATAATTTTAAAAAATTTAAGTAGATTATTTTAAATAGTTTTAATTTACTATATACTTAATTTCCACACATTTAAATGTAAGAATTATTTTATTTTAAAACATTTTTTATAAAAAATATTGTCAAAAATAATATATTTGTTCTCAAAAAATCTATTAAATGATTAAATAGATATATATATATATGATAGGAGGTTTAATAAATAATATTAATGTGTTTTTTTTTTATTCCTAATATAAACTTGATAAATATTTACATTAAATTTTTAATTAATATAATTTTTACAGGAAATATATAAAAATTTGTGGATGAAATCCACTTTTTGCATCTAATAAATTATATTAGAACTATAAAATTTATTATTTTTATTTCATTTAATTATAATTCTAATGATTCGAAATTATCATTATAAAATTATTGAAATATTCTAATTTTTTAAAACTAAATAAAGTATTTGAAATACCTTAGTACTCATGAATATTTTTAATTAATTTTTTTTGAGATATATTAAAAAAGTAGTTGATAGCTTTTTATGTATTTGCATGTATAAAAATTTATAATAAAAATTTGTCAAATTCAATTCTATTTTTAAAGGTACTTATTTTACAATAAACAACCTCCATTTAATAAAATTGTTAGTCATATAGGTGCTTACACTAAACAAACGAAAAACTAGTGTACCACAATTATAAATAATATTTTTTAAAGAAAATTTTTTAATTTATTTAATTTTAAATTTAAATTTTTATTTTAATTAATTGATTAATTTCCCGAAGTAATTTTTTTTATAAATATAATTTTTTTACAAGTAGCATTAACTGTAAAATATATAAATTATTATTGAAATATAGTACATAATCTAGGACCCTCGATTCTTTCTAAATATAGAAATCTAAAATGTACCATACAATTATAACACAATGGTTAATTAATTAATTAATTATATAAAACTATTACCGTATCTGACTTTTATATTCCTAAATTGTAGATTAACCAGATTGATATTGATTTTTTCTTATAGTAATAATACTATTTTAGGTATTAAGTTCACTATCAAAAGTGATACTACGTTTTATCAGCAAATAATACATCTTAAACTGTTTAACTATTTTTATCATAACTATTTACCTTTATTAGAAGTATGACATGTTATATTTCGAATTTTTATTATATAATAATTAATTATATAAATAGTTCTTTTAGCTTTATAACTCTGTGTCTTAAATTAGAAATTTGTAATATTCTAAAATATTATATAATTCGAAATTAATTGTTTTCATTTTAAGAAAGAAATTTTCTTTAAAAATTTATTCCCCACATTTTTATTATTACACATTTTTAATGCGTAATTTTTAATGTATAGGGATTTATTTACAATAAATATATTTTTTTATAAAACGTTGCAAATTTTATATTATGAATTATTTAACAATTTCAAAATTTTTGTTGATTCTGTCCTGTATTTATTTTGAATTTTTTGTATAACCATATTAAAAGTAATGAGACTATTTTTTGGTTTAAATTTACTTAGAAAACTTTATTTCTATGTTTTGATGATTATGTGATCATCTGATACAATTTGCAAATATTTCTACTAATACAAGTTTTGCATTAAGTACATGATATATTATAACACTTGTTACAATACATGTTATTATAATGACATATAATATAATAATAAATTCAACATTCACAAAAAATCTTATCTAAAGTAATATTAAAATTTATTTTTATTCAAATATTAAGAAAAACGTTAATAAATTTATAAGGAGATAATTTAGTCATGACATATACATATCAAGCCAATAGGCTTGAATAATTTAAAGACTTAAATCATAATATGAAAAATATTGGAATATCTCTATTGATTATAATATATATAAAATTCATTAAAAGAGAAATTTTATATTTTTGTAATAATTCATAGTAATAATTATTTATAATATATAATAATTATTTTATACTAATTTTTAAAAAATAAAGCACATTAATATAAGTATTTACCTATATATATTTTTTATTCCAAAATGTATTTTTGTTGTATTAATTATGTACAAAAAAACTTCTTAAAAAATCGTAAATCTCATCGAAAAATTATTTTGAAGTTAAAATTCTGGTTTTTCCATCTCGACTTCTGTGCTAATGACAAGTTCAGTGTTCATTCGTGAAAATCAATCGAGCTACTACTTCAATTCTTTGTATGTAGGTCATCTGCGTACAAATAAGATTTTCAGGAAAAGAAGAAAATTAGATATTAGAGGTAAATAGAAATTAAATTGGAAAATAAGAAAAAAGTCTAAGAATGAATTAGTAAATAAATAGATCAAACATTGAAGAAATTATCTTGCAAACAAAATATTGAAAAAAATTTAGAGTTAGGTGTTTAGAAAAATATGTAGAAATTTTTTAACTTTCAATTAGATCTTATGATTCTGTACTATTATATTTTTACACTTCAAAAAATTAATAAGCTTAGCTTACGTAAAATCTAATATTTATCTTTTTGTTTAATTTTTGAAATCAAGTTGAACAAGAATTATTAAACAGGAAAAATATTATTCACAAAAAAAAAATGAAAATTTTATAAGTAAATAAATTAAAGAATAAAATAAAACAGAAAGAAAGAAATAGAAAGAGAGAAGTTAAAATAATAGAGATAGCGAAGAAAAATACGAACAACGATCACTTTTATGATTTATAATCACCCTCTAGAAAATAGATACATATAAAAAGAAGCTGCAAAATTTAAATTATTAATCAATACGCATAGTCATTTATAATATTATATTAAATTATTATGAATCTTAATTTTATTTTATATTGTTAAAAAAATGAATGAATACTTTAAGTAGTAAAAAAATTAATAAATGAAATTATTTTTATTATTCAATATAACATTCATATTCGACAGATTTAATATTTCTGTATAAAATATATTTAATTTAAAAAAAATTTTCAATTTTAATGAGTTTTTATAAAATATTAATAATATAAATATGAATAGAATAATTCTTTTCTTAATGGTACATATTTTAATGTCAATGGCTCTGTTAAATGATAAAATATTTATATAAAATAATTTTAATAATTCTCTGCGTAGTCTATCGCATAAAATGTAATGTAAATTAAAGATTCAAAATTAGTTTATTTTTTATATTACATGGAACTAATCCGTTACTCATCTAGTAATTTCAAATAAGTTTGAATATACTATGTTTAAATGTAATATGTTAACAATTTTTTCTAATTAACCATCAAGATAACCATCAATTTTAAACGATATATTAAAAATTTTAATTATATTTTCAAAAACTATATCTATAAAAATAAATATATTATAAAATCTTCGTTATATTATTTACTATAAATAATTATTCCATAGCTATTTTACGAAAAATTTCATTTTTATAAAAATATTTGTAATATTTATAACCCCATATCAATAAAATTTTTTAACGGTACCAATTATTTAATTCACCTCGATTCAACTCATATTTTATAAATTTATATATATATATATATATATATATATATATATCTATATATATATAAAATAATTTATAATAAATTTTTAAATAGATCAGAATATTGTTATCAATAAAATAATCTGTTTTTATTCTTTCTTTTTAAAGCAGTTAAGTGTTTCATTTTAGAAAGAATTTTTATTTGTATTTTCTATTTCTATAATGATAATTTATATTACATATTATCTAGTTATTTACAAACAAAGTAAGTCATTTTCTCATTAATTAAATATATTTAATATATCGATAAAAATTTTTTTTAACAATTAGAATAAATATAATGAAGTTCGCAAGAAATATCAGTTTCAGTTAGAAATAAAATAGAAACAAATAAACAATTTAATTCAATTAGGATGTATATTTAAAGATAATAACAAGCACGAGAAAGACACCAATATTATATTCTAAAGAGTTAACATTGTATTAGAGAAATTATTGCGGAAATAACAATCAAAGTATTAATGACTTAAGGAACATTTAAAAAAAAAAGCTAAAAAATTTTTATGCACTCATTGAAGATGTGTTAGATTAGTTAAGATTATACAGAGCAGAAATTGGTGGGTAAAAAAGCTGTGGAAAAATTGACAAAATAGACAAAAATACATAAATAAATATTGAATTAAAAAGAAACATCGAACCATATTATCATATTAGAAACAAATAGAAATTAGATAAAATAAAGGACGTTAAAAGAACAATCAGGTTTGAAAAAAAAATTATCAAAAAAATACAAATAATAATGACATTAAAAATAATAAATATGGAAATACAAAAAATATGTAAAATTAAGAATAGAAGAAAGAAAAGTGAAAATTTAATTCAATTAAATAAAAGGAAAGAGTAGAAAAATTATTTATATTACATTTTTAATAAAAGATGTAAAGTAAAAATGTATTTGACACACAATTAGATGGTCAATTTACCTAAGGAAAAAAAATAAAGATTGAAGAAATAATATACGAGAAATTAAAGACGTTGAAAGTAGGCTAGTAAAAGCAAATTTGTATAACTAACATAGAATATAATATACAGAAGAATTTTATGACATTATTTCATAAAATTTAAAAGAATAAATAAATATATATATATATAAATTAAAAAAAAAAAAATAGACAAAAATTTGAATTGAAAAAATGGCAAGATTTAGAATAGAAAATGAAACAAAAATAAAAAAATACTGACTAATGGAAGGAGAAGAAATTTTTTCTCAAGATATCAAATATAAATATTTCTAGATAGTAAACCTAAATATAATGGAAAATTTTTTTATGTAATAAAAATTTTACAAAATTAAAAATAATGACTTTATGTATAGTAATCAATAATGTGTTGAAAACAAAAAGTATTCGATAAAATAAAATCAACTATTTTTGTTTAGAGCGCTATCTGTACACAGACTATATATAAAGATTCTAATAAAAATAAAGAAACTATTATCAATGGTTATTGTGTATCAATAAGTTAATCTAAAATTAATACCTAAAGAATATACCTCTAAAATATATATTTGACCTAAACGTGCCTCAAATTCTTAATACTAACATAAAAAGAGTAATTAATAATCAAAAGTTATAAATTTAAAGAATAACTAGGTAATAACTAAAGAATGATAATTGTATTAGTTAGTTGAATACTACTAATCATTATCTAATTATTTTATGTTAATAATAATTTTCTTATCTATACATGCTTAGCAATGATTCATAAGCGCAACCAGTAACCGAAAACAGGCTTTAATTGATAATTAATATTTAAATGATTATTTCAAATTATTTTATCTTCCCAAGAGTCAAAACATATTATCATTCTCTGAATATATTTTAAGTATTAATGATGGATTTCTATTTTATCGTTATCTTGACTTACAGTTCGCTATAGAATACCCTTTATGATAATGGTTAGAATAAATTTTATAAAACATCATGCTTAAAACTAATATCTAATTTTTAAATAAATTTACAATTTATAGGAAATGAAAGATGAGAAAAAATAGTGTGCAAGAAGTTAATAAATTAGTTAGTTGATAAAAAGCAGCGAATATTTTTAATAAAATTCTGTTAATGAAAACAAATATTATTCTATCCATGAGTGAAATATGTACTGTATTACACTTACTTTCAGTTAATGATTCATAAGCAAGTGAAGGATGTTCTTACTAATAGATTACTTCATTTTTATATTCTTTTTTCTATCATGGTGAAACTAAAAAAGGTAACTGTTCTTTTGCAACAATTTTGGCCGTTTAAATCGAATCTCCAAGGATCTCTCAATTTACAATGATTATATAAAAAGTAGTTTGTGACGTACTTTAATATCTGTCTAGAAGTTAAACTTATGAAGTGTGCTTTTGTATTTTGTAAATTTCAGTGATGAATTAAAGTAAGAAAGTATATTATTATTGTCATAATGTTAGAATGAGGTTAATAAATGTTCAATTACAACATTTAATATTCAATCCGTTGTCAAGAACTATTAGAATTGTACCAGACACAAAATATTACTTATTAATAAACATTGTTTTAATTGACTTGATACATTTATGTATATTTATTTAATCCTGAATAGCATCTTTAACACGTTGCTATTATTTTTAAAGACAATAGTGAAATTGATAGAGACTCTTTCCACGAACTAAAGTTAAAAATATGAACTGCATTATTAATATTCACTAAAAGAATTAAGTTAAAATATTTTTATATTATATTAAAACGGAGAAAAATAAAATTTAGAATTGACATTGAATCTTTCAATATTAATTAACTACTTAATAATGATTTAGATGTAACAAACATTCGATACTTCTTGTATCTCGAACCTTGCGAGGAACATGAGTCTGTCAGGGTCAATAAGATTTGGCAAGCGTTTTCCAATAATAGCTAAACAACTTCAAGGAAATATTCCCACTTAAGCAATCACATCATACAGGTTAATAGGCAATGTAATGTATTATTAGTTCATCCATATAAATAATTATTTAATTAGAAATAATACGTGGCTACATTTAAAACTGATTTATTCAAACCAATTTATTTAGTAGAAAACTTATATTAAAACGAAAGTACTGTACTACTTTTTTAATGATTCAAAACAAATTAAAAAAAATTCGAATTAATGACACAACTAAAAAATACAACTGATAAGAATAAAAAATTAAAACAATAAAAAAATATAAATTTATGTACTTTCGTTAATTATATTTTATAGTCAATTGAATTTTACAGATGTTAAAAAAAGATAAAAATATAGCAATAAAGAGAATATGTAAAAGAGCTAGAGAAGAGAAAACTTGTTCTTAGATTTAAAAAGCAAAAAACATTGTAATGAAAAATAATAAGGATGATTGAAAATATTATAAAGAAAAGACAGAAGAAGAAAAGATAGAGATTCTGAAAAAATGCAAGTAAATATAATAAAATAAGAAACAATTTAAAAAAAGATACAATAGAGAAATAACACTAAAAAATTATAGGGAACTGAAAAAGATACGAAAAATAGTAAAACAGTGAATAAAAAAATAATAGAGGAACAAGTAGAGTGATCGCGGAATAGGAAAAAGAAATGTAATTTTAAAAAAGAAAAAAAACATAGATCAAACAAAAATCTAACACATATAGAAAAAAAAATGAAATATGTTTTTAAAACTTAGAAAAATTCAAAAAAATGAATGTTTAAGATTTGAAATAACATTTTCAGTTATGGAAAAAGCGGAAAAATCATGAAAAGAGTAATTATAGTTATTAAAAAATTTTAAAAATTAAAAACAACAAAAATGAAGAATAAAATAGAAGCATGAAAATATATCAAATTATTAATAAATAGATAGACAATGCATAGAGAACTCATATATTTCTAAATAGTTCTTAATGGGAATTGAGAAAAAATTCTAAAGCAGAGAGAAAAAATATTTATAATTTGTATACAATCATTTGAAAAGGAAAGAAATAGATGGCTAAGGACAAATATGATAGGGAGAAAATTAGAAAAAAAAGTACTCAGAAGGAAATATATAGGAATAGATCTAGTGAAATAACTCATTGCGAAATAAGATAGATATAAATAATATGTACGAATAATTACGCTTATAAGTTATAACCCAATGTGCAAAATCATCTGTCTGTTTCCTTCTAAGTCCTTTCTTTGTTCTCGAATTTCCTTCCTATCATTCCTATCTTTAGCTACATATTTCTCCCTTTCTCAAATAACTTTATACAAAATACAAATATTTTTCCTCTCTGCTTTTAGATTCTTTTTCAATTCCTATTAAGAACTCCTGAAACCTTGCAGTCCGTTGTGATGTGCATAAAGGTTTCTGGTTCCTCCTTATACAGTCTACACCTTTTTTTCTCCTCTGCTAATGAGAATCTGATCTCTCTTGCCTGATTACTCATCTTGAATCTTACTAGTATTTTTTACCTTCCATCGGTCCCTTTGTTTCATAAATGCTCTTATCGCTTTCCAGATTTTCTTCAATTAACTCTTATGCTTTTGCTGCATAAGTTGATTATTCTGTTTCCTAACCATTTTTGTATCTATTGATTTTTTAATATGCTTTCTATCTACTCCAAAATTCTGTCCTTTCTGTCAAACTTTTTCTCGCACCAGCACTGAAACCAAGCTATATTTTTCAAAAAATTTTGTCTTCTCTTTAAGTAGCTCTCTTTCCTTATTCGCTTTCTTATTGGTGTGCTACATATCCCTTTCTTTTTGTAAATTTATTTTCAGATACTCTTTAAGCAGCTTTATGTTCTGATAGACCCTTATTTTCTCCTTGAAGTCTATCGTTCTCTTCACTGCTTTTATACTGAAATTATTTCTTCATACTACTAGCACGAACATGTGCTTCGAAATATTTCTAGCTATACCTAACGCCCGTTTGATGTATTTTCTCTGGCCTTTTTCTATTTCCTCGTATCTATTCCATATCCAGATTCTGGACCGCATATTAAAACTCCTTCGATCAGGCTATCCAACAGTTTGAGTTTTCACTTTTTGTTCTTCTTAAAGTAACTTTCCACCATATTCATACTCTTCTCAATACCAAATTTTTCTTTCTTTCTAGCTGCTTTATATGTTCTGCTTCTTCGTGGTTTTTGCTGGATCTTAATTCCAGATATATGTGTTTATTGATCTCTTTTTGTTTTTTCGGCATTAAACTATAATCTTTAACCTTCTAAAAATCTCTTAAGAATCCTTTGAAGCTCTCTGGGATTTAACTAGAATCACAGTGCCATTCGTGTACAAATATAAAGTATAAGGGGAAGATATTTCATAGAAAATGTAAAAATAAAACAGATTATTCGACATTTATAGTAAAAAATGTATTATTATATTGAGCAAAAGTATGGAGATAAAAAATCTACGAACGAATATGGACGGTACAACAAAAATATATAACATAAATACTTGATTTAGAAATATATACTTTTTAATACATAATTATGTTGAAAATAAAAATAATTAGAATAGAAATAAAGGCAGTAAAGAATAAGTAAATTTCAGGGAAAATAATAAACAATATAATAAAGTAATAATAATAATAATAATAATAATAATAATAATAATAATACAAATAAATTCGAGAGTGATGAAAAATAACTGCCGGCCAAAATGAATGAACGTTCTGTCAAACATTGGATGGTCTAATTGCTACTAATGAGAGAAGGTTGAAAGATGAGAATTAATATAGAAATATATATAGATAATAAACAAACCAACATTAATAATAATGAACTGGGAGTGAACAAATATTGGTCGATAGAGAAAGAAATGATGTGTAGATTGTACAATAACAATAATGAAGCAATAAATCATATATTAGAATAATGCAATGGTATTGAGACTAATAACAAAAAATTGGATGATAATAACAAAAAAAGAGATAGAGATACATATATTAAAGTAGAAAAAATAGAGATAAATTTAAAAAATTACGTGCAGAACATATTAAATATGAATGACTAATCATAAAATAAATATCGTAAAATTAAAGTAAAAACAATGTACAAATTTTAAATAATTTTTATATATTATTTTTTTTAATATATTTTTCTAAAAGAAATAAATATAAATAAAACAAAAAACTAATTTTTCACACAATGAAAATAACTTTTTAAACTAAACATTTAAAAGCATTATATAAGAAAATCAAGTAGTTTGATATATAAATAACGGAATTTTTTAAAAGAAAATCTTTTGAGAAAATATTATACTTATTACAATTAATTATTTAAATATTTATATAATGTAATAATATTAATAGATGACATTGTATAAATTGAAAATTTTTAAATCAAATTTTTCATAACAGAAGTTCGTGAATTTAATTTTGAAAAATTTTTATTGAAAGTTTATATAGATATATAAAAATAATCTAATACGAAAATATACATAATTCTGAGGCTAATTTCTACTAACATAAAATATTATGTAATTGCAAACACTAATGAAGATAAATAAATTAGAAAACACGTTATAATAATTTAGTTTAGTAAATATACAAATTACTTATTAATAAAATACTTATATATTAAAATAATATTAAGTGAATGTTAAAAATTGAAACATTTAAAAAATGTCCTAAATTTAGACTAACCTTTAAACTATAAATTCATGCTCCTCGTATACATTGATGAAACAATTTTACTATTAAAAATGATATACAAATTAATAAATTATATAAAACAGAAGTAAAATTAGAATAAAAATAAGTAGAAAAGTAATAAAAATTATGATTCTTAATACTACGTATACAGTATATATTTATTATACATTTATATTTATTATACAGCATTATATATTAATTCTTAATATCAACAGTTGACTAGATATACCACATTTCCAATAAATACTTTAATGAGATCTATAAATAAAATATATTTTTATTAATGTAAATAGAATTAAATTAAATAAATAGAATTAATATAAATTTTATAATAAACGAAAATATATTTTTTGTAAAAATATAAATTTATATTTATTCAAATAGCAATGATCTAAGTACACATTTAAAATAAAAAACATGATAAATGCATGCTCTTAGAACTATTAAAAAAGTAATAAAAATGATCACAGTTACTCTGTTTTTATTAAAAGATATTATATATATTTTAAAGCCAGAACAACATTAATTTTATAGGCTGATTACATTAGTTAAGTATTTTATTCTACATTAGTAGTATCCCTTTTATCGGGATAGGGCTTAGAATGCCCGTAATAAGTGACAATTTCATTCTAGATCTACACGGTTCCATGTTTGGTAAAATCTATGTTAAACATATAGATCAACCGTCACCTGCATCCAATATCTTCAAATTTGTTCTATGAGTATCTCAACATAGTTCAAATCAGCGTATTATTTTTTATTTTGTTAGATTAAATTATTTTTTTGTTTGTTCTTTTTTTTAATCAGTTGAGCTGATTTACTAAATTTGAATTTTCTACATGTAGTTAATAGTATAAATAACTTAATAACTTAAATAACTCTGTTAAACCATGTAATACATTTTTAAATAAAATTTTTGACCTTATTTTCTTATTAATAGTAATATATTCTTCTTCATTTCTATATAAACATTTAGATTTTCCATTTTTTCTAGAATTGCTTTTTGACTTTTTAATAATTTTTCGATTTTATGATGACGAATATTTACCAATAGTTTAATATTTTATATTAAATGTTTTATTATACGTCATTTAAAATTATAAATATAAAAAAATTAACAAATAAATAATATTTTTAAAAACATTCTTTTATGATATAATAATACTTACAACTATTGAATATAATTATTTTTAATATGTAAAGTAAATTTTGACGTAATTTTTATGAATTGTATAAATTTCATGTATAAATTCATGTATAAATTATTATTATTTATTTAACTAGTATATACTTAATATATTTAAAAATTTATATTATATGTATTCATTATTTCACTGATTTCGTACATAAATTAATGAATGAAGAATTATTGATATAGATTTTCGTATAACATAAACAATATTTAATTTTAATAAAAATGTATAAAAAGGGTAATTAAATTTTACAAAATAATAATTGAAGTAATAGTATAAAAAATTTATACTACATATCAAACTTAACTAATAACCACGAATATGCAAAGATAATTATTTTAAATAATTTATTTTAGTTATTATCAATAGAAATTTATATCTCCTTTTTTAATTTACTTATCTTAATTTTATCTCTTTTTCTTTATAATTTTATTTCTTGGTTAGAGAAATTCAAAGTTGATTTCATTAGCTTAATTATGAACTCAAATCTACAAGGAATTTATAATATAATTTATTTCAAAAAATATTCGCATATGCGATTTGCATTAAAACTTTTACATATTATAAAGTAGTGTGAACAAAAAACAAATTAATAAGTTTTTCGTATGCTGTTCCGAAGGAATAAAAGTAAGAAAGCACGAAACAGTCACTACTTGTTAAAAGTATATATTACGCTGTAAGCAGTAACTAAGCTAATATATATGAAGAAGAATAATAAAAGGAAGTCTATACAAACGAGATAAATAGAATGAATTTTATTGGATGTCACGTTCAAGGTATATTTTTTTTTATTCTTATATTATTTTTTCAGAATTGTTACTCAGAATGTATTTCAATTTAATGACTATAAATCTCATTATTAGTATATTAATTTATATATTTAAAATTTAAGAATATAAATATAATATAAACAATACAATAATAATAATAAATTCAATTATTTTAAATTTAATTTCGTAAATTAAATACATAAAATACAATATATCTTTTAATGAATTTCTTAAATTTCAGATAAAAATATGAATGTTTATAAAATTTTTAATTTTAATATTATTTTTTTTAAATAGAACATACTAAGAAAGTTAATCTTAAGTAAAGTGTAAATTGAATTTATAGAACAAATATATTAATTATAACTTTCATGATAATATCTATATAGTATAATATGAATAACTTATTATATATCATATAGAATATGATATTATTTTTATAATTAATAAATAAATTTCTAAACTATGGTGTTAAATATTGTGAATGAATAATAAGATTTCACAATGTATACGTATCCTACAAAATTTTTTGAAAATTCTTGAAGTTGTCGACAAATACTAAAAAAAAATGTCAAAGTAAAAAAAATAATTAAATACTTCTATTTAGAACGTATATATTATTATAATTAAACATATATATTATAATATTATTAATTATTTTTTTTTCTTTTTTCTTTTTAATATAACTACATTTAAACGGAAGACGATTGATCATGCTGATGAGATTTAAATTCATTGAAGCAAAATAATCGAATATAGTAGTAAATTCAACTTTATCAAGTGTTAGTAGTGAGTGATATTAAATTGTGTATAAATTCAGAAGCACAACATACAGAGAAGTAGCCTTCCATAGGTTACTGTACACATCATTGGGAGAGTTGAATTTCATTTGATAGCGCAGCGATGTTAGCGCACGGGTGGGGTGCATATATAAATCCGTGTCAGACTGGAATAGTGTTACTAACTCGCGAACTACCAGACTGCGCGGCGATCACGAACACAACGGCGCGTGATACACTCAAGAAAATCACTTTACGGATTAAGGGCTGTGAGGAGAGCTTTTATTTTTATCTCAAACTTTCTTGTGCTATTTATTAAAACAGTTTTAATATCTTAGATGAACTGTATATACGTTTAATTTGTTATTCGGCTAAGAAGACTGACATACAAATAAAAGAGTGAGTGAATTTTTAAATTAATGTATTAAATCATAAAAGTTATTTACTTCTCAATATATAATATTATTAGCAAAAATACATTATTAATAAATTAGTATAATTTTTAAATGTATTTAAATTGTATATATTTAATACTTTGTATTTATCCAAATAATTTGTTAATGAAATATATTAACATGTAATACTTTCAAAATTCATAATCAATATTTTTTACGATGATTTCTGAAAAAAAATAATATAAAACGTTTCATTTAAAATTATTTAAATAATTAATAAACATCATTGATTAATTTGTATAAAAACTATATCATAAATAATAATAATTTTTATTATAATATTTCAAAGTTTAATCATTTTTAAAATGTAAGAATTGATAATATTTGTTGATCGTATTATATATTATTTGTTAAAATTTTAAAGAAATATAACTATATAATGAAAACATCATATAATGAAAGTAGAATTGCATTATATTTTAAAAGCTCTTCAATGAATATTGTGTAATTGGTTTTAGCAATTAAATATTCACTTTTATTGTTATAAGAACTTATCAAATGTAAAGTTAATCGTTACTAGTTAATTAAACAGTAAAATTTTTTTTTCGATTTTTAGTTTTAAAACCGCTTTGATTAAATAAATTCTACGTAAAACAGCGCATTACCTGGTGCATATAATTTTTGCATCATAATTTTAATTTGTAAATGATTTATTCTTCTTTACCTGACATAGAATGTTTTTGTAAAACATCCTCAATTTACTACAAAAACAATCTTATGCACATATAAGAAGAAAAAGGATCAATAGCACGATCGGTTGACTTAAGTAAAAGCACGTCGACCTTGATTGATTTGTGCAATATTTGTGAAAGTAAAACAAAAAAGAGATATATTTGTTAAGTATTCTGGTATGCATACGCAAATAAATATAAATGCGATAATTTCAAAATGATAAAGAATATACTCGTTCAACTAAGTGTAAGAGATCCATACACCGTAGTATTACTAATTATTGATTAACTATAATTTTAAATTTTATATATCAATTCTATTAATTACCTAGCTGCAATATTACATTATAAATGGTATAATTAAAGTCCTAAATTCTATTTTAAATTTAATAAATGCAATATTTTATGAAAATAATTTGTATCGATTATTTGTGTATTTGACTGTATGTTAAATTAAATATTAAGTTAAGTTAAATATTAAATATGTATAGAATATGTATTTTACAAAATATATAAAATTTATATTTTGTAAAAAAGAAAATTTCTATTAAGCCCGTGTAAACTCTTTCATCTACTTTCATAAGTTTTTCTAAAATATTAATTTTTACAACAATAATTAATATACAATTCAAGTGTTTTTATATTTTTGTTTCCAAATATAGTTTTTATTTCAAATTTATGAGTAAATTATGTACAAAAATTGTCTTATATATTAAAATTTGTCTTATTACTAAAATATATATTTTTTGAAGCATCAATTTTTTTTAAATATTAAAGACTTAATATCTATAGATTAAAAAATAAAATAGAAATTAATATTAAATAGATTACAATTAAAATTATCAAATAAGACCACTAAATAAATTCAATAAACTATTGATTTAATTGAATTTATTTGTATATAAATTTAGAATATATAGAAATATACATCGTCTAAGATTAATATTATATCTTAAAAGAACGAAATTTTTTATAATTTTGCTCATGGTTATACATAAAATTTATTATTTATTAATTATACTATGATATACGAATAATAATATATTTTTTTCAGTAATGTATTTATTAAAGAAACTATATAGTACCAATCAAATTTTCATTTATTTCATTTACTTCTTATGATTTTGTGCATCCTTGTAATTAAAATAAAAAGATTCGATTGCCTACTGTAAGAAATTTCAACAGATATCATATTTTTATTATTATGTACTAGATGATTAATTAATTTTAGAAATGTGTATTAATTATTTTGTTGCTCTTCCGTAATTAGCACATACACGGGAGATGAAAGAACAGCAGGGGAGCAGGAGAAATAAGGGTGCTCCCGAACGAGACAAGGATGGCAGTGGCAGCAAGGTTAATCCGCGGCGGGAAAGGGTCACGAAACCAACCCAGGTATTGTGCGAGACACCAACGAAAGGAAAGCAAATAACGAGAAATGGAAAGGGCGGGTAGGTAAATGAATGGCGAGTTAGTAGGAGCGCCTGCTTTGTATAAAAAGAGGAACAATAGAGGAGTCACGTTGTCGTACCCAATAATGTCCAGGGACACATAAGTGGCGAATATTGAAAAAGATGTGAAATAGGCAGGCCGGCAAGAAGAGTGCAGCAATCGTTACTACAAAGGCTGGAAAGAGGGGAATCCGTGGGGAGAGCATGATAGGAGAAAGGCGGGCAACGCGGCGGAACAGAGTTATCAACGGTGGAAGTGGGTAATCACACGAGGAACGGTGGTTCTGCACTTCTGGATAGATGCAATAAAGATACGGAGAAGCTAATGCCAGAAGAAGTTGTATGTGAGACGAGGTTGGGAGCAAGTGCCAAAAGGTCGTACGGGGTCAAACACGTAGATACCCATCTTCAACGAATGCGGAAGCGGAACGAGTGTCCTTCTCTTCCTTCCGAGGGTGAGATTAGTTGCACTCACTATAAAAAGCGAAATGTGTTTCCGGTGAATGTGTAATGCGTAATTAAAGGGGCCCGGGTGAGAACTCAGGCGTCAGTACGGAAAAAGGTGGAATAGAAATAGTTGTTTAACGGCCATCGAAGACACAAAGATGTTAGAGAGGGTAATAATCCAAGATTAATAAGCGAACGAAAGCGGAGAGTGAAAAATCGAGGGGGAAGGACGACCAAGGTGATGCAGGAGGAAAATAACATAGATGCAAAGCAAAACCGGTAACCGGTGATATGCAGGGGAGTATTGTACAGAGCAATCAACACCCGTATGAGGGCCATGCTGCCCTGGAGTAGCAGAATAGTGACGAAAAAAATAGGAAGGGCAACCGGTAGTGAGCATAAATTGAAAAAAACCGGGTTGTGGTGCAAACTGTAAGTGAAAGGAAGGCCCGGACGAGGTTAGAACCAAGGGGTCATCGGGGCAAGTGTTGTTGCTACACATCTAACATGTGCGGCTGGTGAAGTGAAACGGAAGGACAACGAAACGGGGCCAGTGGGAGTGGAGCAACAATCAAAACAGGGAAGAGCGAAGGGAGGGCAAGGAGAGTGTGAAGGGGGGTATGAGTCGAGACGCTGACAAAGGGAAGAGATGGGAGGAGGGAACGCCTTTGGGGAGGCAATCTAGACCACTAGTCCGGCTGAGCGGTCATCAGAGAGAGCACGAGATTTCCCCCCCTCTCTCTTCTCTTAGGGATGAGTGCGGACGCGTGGGGAGCGGGGTGGATCGAGGACCAGGGAGCGGAGGACTGTTTAGGGTTAGCGGGAGGAGGTTGCGAGTTGAATGCTATGCGCTGGGTTGAGGCCCCTTCGAGAATGACAGACTTTGCAATCTGCTACATGTAATATTTTTTCCTACTCTCTCAAATAAATCTTAATTTTCAAGAATATTATACGATATATTTAATATAATATAGTTAAATATTATCTTCACAGACTATTTTTACATATATTATACTTAGCTCTAATAATAAATTAACTGTAATAAATGAGAAAAATTTTCATTACGTCGATTTTAATCAATTTTCAACATTAATAATTGCTAAATTTTCTGTGTTCCAAAAAAAATATGTTAATTTTTGTTATTAAACCATTTCCTTACTTGATTACATTATAAAAATAGTTCAGTAAATAATTGGATACTTAAATAAGTTGCATTTTAATAGTATTCTTGTAATTAACTGCTATAAGTTATTTATAATCTAAAATTCAATACTAAATATTGAATTAAATTCTTATAGAATCTGAAAAAAATATATCTTACGTATAACTTTTTAACAATATACACAAAAATATAAAAAAATCTAAGGATATTTATCCATAAATTCACTAATATTAGTATTTCAATATTTTTTAATAAAATAACAAATTATATGCGTACAATATATTTTTAAATAATGAATAATGTCGATATAAAAATAGTATATATTTTTTTTTATGTAGAAATATGCATACTGATAATTATAATAAAATTTTATATTTATTAGAAAAATAATAAAATCTAAAGAATAAAAATGGATTGATGGCTATCATATAATAAAAATAATAAAAATGTCAATATTTATTTAATAATCATCTAATAATCGATAGTAGTATAAGTCTTGCATATTCATTCATTTAAAGATATACATAAAATACACTGTTGTGCATATGATTGAAGATAATATAATAAATGTATATATATATATATTTATTTATTGAAAATATCGCTTTCTACAAAATAAGTCATGGTCACTTACAATCTGAACTATTATTAACTCAGATTTTATTCTTTCTAATGAAGAGCTATTTGAAACAACACTCTCTTCAAAGGATCAAATTTGAAGCTGTTTTTCATTTTCTTTTAATCGCAACTCATTTATTACTAAATGGTTTAAGATGTATTTTCGGTTCTCTCGTTTGCCTATTTTATTTTATTTTTCATCAAAATTTATTGTAATCTCGGTAATTGAAATGAACTGTGCACATCGTTAAGAATTTTATAAAATATATACTGTTATACAGATACTTACAATAAAAATATGAATTTATACGGAATTATAATTGCTTTTAATCGCTAGATTTCTAATCTATTCTTTGATTTTTTTTAAATGAAAATATTTACGGTCACATCTAAAAGCAATACCTAAAATATTCATGAATTATTTTATTATTTATTATCCATATTTCAGTATAATTATGTATACATATATGTTAGAACAAAGCTTATGATATTTTAGCCTCTAAAACTCAATAATTATAAGTGAATCATATATTTATATATTTATATTATAAGTTCAACAATAATTATAACCATTATCTTACGCAAAAAATACCCTTTCCTTTACCCAATTTGGCAACTTTTTCTTTAATTTTCCTAATGAAATTCTGTGATATACATGAATTATATTTAACTATTATATTTATTAAACTTTCTGTTTAAATAAAATAAATATAAATTACTCTAACTACGTTACGAAAAATAGCTACCACAATTTTTTCTTAAATGGATATTAAATTGCTATTAAATTGTATTTTGTTAAACTATTATTAGGAGTAAATTACTTTCGCTTCTTTAGATTAAATTACGTATCTTAATGCATTATGTTGACTGGTATTTAATTGGTAAAGTGTAATGATAGACTCGAGTTCTATCATTGGTCATATAATGCAAAAAACTGTATAAATTAAAAAGTATTCAAAATAAATGTTTAAAAAATTTTTTTTAAATTTTTTAGATTATGGTTGAAAATGTAGAATTATATCTTTATTTAATATTATAATAATAATCTATAGATATCTAAGATATATCTAAGAAAAAATCTATGACAAAAACGTAAAGAAATTCATGGAATAAAAAAATAAGTAAAATTTATAATTAATGTATAAATGTATTATTCAAAATTTGAATGAGCTTATCAAGCATAAGTGTAATTTTTGAATAACTACTATCAATTAATTAATTATTAAAATAACCAAGAGAAGAGTTATTAAATAAAATAAAATTGCTACAAATACTATTTATATTTAGTAGCAAGAAAATCGTTTTTAATTAAATTTATAAAAATTAATAAAATTATTACATTATTTTATTAATAAATTTTAATATTTGCTTAATAAATTAATTATATTTATACTGGATCAACGTCAGTAATAATAAATTCACAGGATATAATCATCAAACTGTAAAACATCTTTCACATATTAACTTTTGCACATCAAAGTAGCCTTTATTTTATCATTTATAATCGGTAGTCTAATGAGATATTTTATTTAATCAAGTCATACTTTGATATCATATTATTTAATTTAACTACTTACATAATTGAATACAATTTTTTATTTATTCATTCGTATTTAGGCATTTTCGAATTTTTAAGTATAAAGATTATTATAAGGACTAAAATATGATTAAATTACTACATAATAAAATATTCTTATCTTATTTCTTACTTAAATTTGTGCATCTGAAATTCGTAACAGTAAACCAGTTTGTTATATAAAAAAAATAACGTATACACTAATAATATATAATTTCTTATACTATAAAATTAATTACTGAAAGATAATAAAAATAAATAAAATACTTTTAAATAATTTTTAATAATAAGATAAAACTTATTAACTAACTTTTTTACCGACTATATATTAGTATGTTTTCTATAAAATACTTTAATTAACATAATTCTTTTTAATTTATGTCTATAAATTAGGGCAAGTAAATCTATTAAATTTTAAGGTTAATATTAGTTTAAAAAGAGTTTTTAAAGAAGTTGATAGGAGAATAGAAAAACAAATACAAATAAAACACTATTAAAAAAATTAGATAAAATTTATATTCTAGATTATTTTATAATTTATTATATTATCTGAAATATTTTGATTTTTAAATATTAATTTTTTTAATAAAAATCGTAAAACAGTATCGAAATATCTACATAAATACAAATAATAAAATGCAACGTAATGTAATTCATTTTACTTCGTTGCACTATAAAAAATTTTTCTGCATTCAAACAATTTAATAGAAAAAATTAGAGTTTAATTTCTAACAAAAAATTGTCTGAAATGAAGGTATAACTTAGAAGCCCATAATTTATATTTATAAAAATTATTTAGATTCTTTTTATTTCACAGCGATCATTTACAAGTAATAAATAATTTGTTATAATTTTAAGACTAAACTTCTAATTAAAATTTAAGTACAAAGAAATTTCATGAATTAATTTAACTTGATAATTCAGTAATACACAACCTTTATTTAAACATAATAATTTTTACCATTTTTTTTTATATAATAGTTTTAATAAATATTGCAATCACTATTAACTAAAATTAAATACAATTTAATAATAATGCTTATTAATTATTGGTAATAGATAAATTTAATAAAATCTTCAGTGTATTTACTGAAATATTTATAATTGACTGTATTTTATTTATATGTAAAAATTAATAATAATATTTATCATATGCTCTTTTTTTTCTAATAATGTAATAATGGCAAAAGATGGAAAGAATTATTTACTTCATTTTATTTTTTATTCTATTCGTTTTACGGAAATATGTTCGTGTATTATTATTATTAAAAAATTTATAAAAAAAAAATTATGCTAAAGTAATATTTTAAACAAAAAAATACGATTACAGTATCATTTAATTAATTACAGGTACAATGGATCCGAATGGATTTAAAGACTTCTCGAAGGAAATGACTGATTTCATTGTACAATACCTAGAAAATATAAGAGAAAGGTAAGCAAAAGCACCTTGAAGAATAATATTATTTATAATAAAGCATTTACGCACCTTTACATCCTATAAACATCCGCTAATGATAGTAACTTTTTGGGATCAAGGCTATCATAGAAAAAGTGCATGTTTGTGTATATATAAAATATATATCTTGTGACAGCTACCGGGCAACATTAGTCTCACAAATGTAATTGCGTACTTATATAGAAGGTGAAACATTCACAAAGGGAAAGGAAAATTACCTTGAAACTACTCCACATTGTGAATATGTACATAATCAATGAGCAAATTAATGCAAAATTATGCAATTGTAATGTAAATTGAAAAAGTTAATCGAAAAGTATATATTCCATAATTTCAGTAGGTATAAATTTAAAATAGCTTAAATTAGTACATAACTGAAAAATAATAATATTCACTAGATATTGAAAGTATCATTTTTTTGTTATATTAGAAAAAATACAAATATTTTTTTTCTCATTTGAAAGCTGAATAGAATGAAGTAGTTAACAGAAGATCATAGAATATGGTATTTATTAGAATAAAGTAAATAACAATATAAATTAGCTATATAAAATATTTTTTCAATATTTATATAACTATGAACAAGTACAAATAAATTATTTTAATTTTAAAAATTTAAAGAATATTTGTAAAAAATACTAGTCATAAAAATATTTTATGATTTTTTTGAATCACGAATTATTATAAATAAATGCTTTAGATTTAGTAATTTTCAAAATAATTTGCTCATTATGTTGTACAAATTGATTTAATTTAATTTAAAAAATTAATAATTCAATTACTAAGTTTATATTTTTTATATTATTTATATTATTTATGTTATATTATTTACATATAAACCCCTATTGCATAATTTAAATATAAATGAAATTAATTGTAAAAAATAATTTAATTGTTAGAAAATAATTTTATTAAAGTAGTAAATATATCATATTAAGATTTCATGCACTAGACAATATTAAATATTTTTAATTATAACAATTATATTTATAAATTATATGTATATAAAATACAATAACTAAGTATTTAGAATTATATATTTACAATATTAAAAATATATGCATAAAATAAATATTAAATATATAAATATTGTATATTTATTTATTTTACATAAAATTATTTATCTTGTATTAAATTTGTAATAAATTACACCATTATGTGCAATTATTATAAAGAATATTTATTTATTATGAATATTAGTTTGAATAGAAATTAAAAGCTTTGAACATGATTTGATAAATTATATTATTTAGAGTGTGTACTTAATTCGTGAATTTTAAAAACTCATATAATTAATTAATATAAATTATAAAAAAGGAATAAATATTGCATTGAAAAATATATTATTGAATATTATTAAATAGTTCAATTAAAAAATGAATATTAGAATTAAACACAGTATTAAATGCATCATAGTTTTTTTAATAAAAATTTAATCAGCTTTATAATTATTAATAATTATTAATTACTAATTATTAGTTTATTTTATAGAATAAATAGTAATTTTTCATATATTGCTTACAGCATATGCATAATCTTATTTAAAAAGAGTTTTTTTGTAAATTAATATAAGCAATTATAAGTTTTTTGAGTTACTAAAAAAAAATATTTTAATTAATCCTATCAAAAGTTTTTAAATCTTATTGATATATATATGATGCTATATGATTTATTTTTTAAACTTTGATAATTATAATATTTTAGGAGAGTTTTACCAACAGTGCAACCGGGTTACATGAAACCTTTACTTCCTGATGAAGCACCACAGTACCCTGAAGACTGGCAAAATATAATGAATGACATTGAAAGAGTAATAATGCCCGGAGTAAGTTTATTATTTTTAATTTTTTATTAAATAATTAGAAGATTCTTATAACTTAAATAATTCTTCATAAATATTTTGAAAATTTAGTAGTAACATATTCAAAATATTAATTGCCTTATTAGAATATTGAAATTATCGAATAAATTATCAATATCATATATATTCAAATAAGTTAATTATATTTAAAATATTATAAAATATAAAAATATCGATGTATTCATAATGTAGAAAAAAAATTTTATAGTATTATATTATATTGGTTATATTAATATATTTTATTATCTTTTTTTTTAATTTATTTAATTTAATTTAATTAATTTTTTAATCAATAGAATATTTAAATTAATATTATTTAATTTATAACATAACTAAAAAATATTAATTAAACATATATTTCAATCTTTTTGTATTATTAATTATTTAAGTTTATTATATCTTGAATGTTTAAATTTTTATTTCAAGACCATTTTTTATTAAAAAAATATTTTTTTAAATCTTTTTTGATATAGAAAAATCTATATTTCATTTTTGAATTTTTAAATGTTTATACAACTTCAAATTACTTATTGTAAAAAAATTTTTAATGTGACATAAAACATTTAACACTGTCAAGTGATATATATATTTATATATAAATTATAATTTTTATATAATTCTACTTTTATAAGTAAATATTTATATTTCAAATTTTTAATTAATCATATTAGTTTTAAACATACTTTAATTTACAGTATAAAAAATATTTTATTATACACTAAATTTAAATCACGTTTTTCTTATAATTACAAATTTTATCAAAAATATTTAGTTATAGATTCTTTTGAAATTTATTACTATTCATGTATAATATTTATAATTATTTTTGCAAATATTGCATTAAAAAATTGCAATATTTTACTTAAATGCCTTACATTATATAACTCAAATTTTATTGTCTTCTTTTTCTGTAAGGTAACTCACTGGCACAGTCCTAAATTCCATGCATATTTCCCAACTGCTCAATCTTATCCTGCAATAGTAGCAGACATGTTAAGCGGTGCAATTGCTTGCATAGGATTTACTTGGGTAAATATTTCGCTTAATACTTTACTTATAAAATGTTTAAAATTAAAAATAATCTCATACTTCATTATGATTTGTAGATTGCAAGTCCAGCATGTACAGAACTCGAAGTAATAATGTTAGATTGGTTAGGAAAAATGATTGAGTTACCAAAAGAATTTTTAGCTTGCAGTGAAGGTAAAGGTGGAGGTGTTATTCAGGTAAAGACTATTACATAATATGATCCAATTATTATAATAAAGATATTAAAAAAAAATAATATATAAATAAATTTGATTTTTATATTATAGAAAGATTAATTCAGAACTTTTTTATTTTATATTTTTCTACGAAAGAAGAAAGATTACATATTTTATTAATTCTTTTATGTACATGTATTAATATTATAAAAGGGAACTGCGAGTGAAGCAACATTAGTAGCACTTCTAGGCGCAAAAGTTAAAAAAATTAGACAATTTAAGCAACAAAACTTGAAATGGACAGAAAATGAAATTGTTGGAAAATTAGTTGCATATGGATCAGGTAAATTATTTTAATAATATTTCTTTTTATAACTATTTATATTTATAATATAGAAAGATATATTTAAAAAAAGTTTAATTGACTCCAGTTGATATTTATAATATTTAATAATTATATTATACGGCTACTCTATTATAAAGTAATTTTTAAAAAACTTTCATTATATCATAAGAAGATATGTTGCAAATATCATAATAGGTATATTTGTGTATATATGCATGGGATCGCGTGTTTAAAAACTGCGAAGTTTTCTCAAGGTATTATACAGCAGTTTTCTGGGCATTGTGCGAAAGAAAATCCCAAGGTATTTTTTTAAAAGAAACCAAAAATTTTTCTCTAAGAACTGAAAACTTAGAGTCAAAAACAGAACCGTCCCAAAGTATTTTCTCACAATTTTTCATAGACTCGCGATCTTATTCACTAAAAATCAGCGAATTGCGGATAATACAAAATAATAAGATCGAATTATTACGCGGTAATAAGAGATATCACCCGGAACACTACAAAATTTATTTTTTTTAATAATCGTTTGATTTTTCTCTTTTTGCAAATACTAGTATTTTATATAAGTAAATAATATTAATATGAATTAAAAATCTGATGTATTTAGTTGACAAACATTTTAACACATGCGTATAACAAATCGTAGTCGACTCATTTTTAATTATTTTTAATTAATAATAATTACTCTAATCATAATTAAAAATTATTTTTTATAAAATATATATTTATTGATTTTATATATATGTGATAAAAAAAGAGTTTTCCAAATTTTAAATAAAACATTCAAATATGATTGAAAACAAACATAAAAATCAAATATAAAAATTTTTAAATTAGAATGTAATATTAAATATTTGTTAAACGGACAAATTTTGAATAATCATTTTTAATAAATTTTTTATTAATTATTTTACTTTTAATATTTTTTTAATATTTATTTGCACTTAGTAGAAAATATAAGATAATCACGTATATTTTTAATACATAATTAAAGAATCAAATGAATTCTATATTAATTGATTAATTCAATCATTTGAATTTACTCAATATTTAAATCACTTATTTGAATATTAACAAAAGAAAAGTAGTCGATAAAAAATGAGAAAAGTAAAAGGCATAAGATGTATTACTAGTATTGGAGAGAAGTAGATGCAACGGTGTGACGTTAAACCACTTCATCAAGGAGCACTTTATTGCCATAGCAACGCGTAATAACCACTCGAATTACTTCAAACCCATTGCGAGACACTTTGACCCTCTTCGTTCCTTTCGCGTGAACTCTATAACTACGGTCTATATTAGATTGGAAAAGTTATAGGTACTCTGATTGCGTACATCTTCTAACTTTCAATAAATTAGCTGAAGTTTCTCATAGACAGATGCTTCGTATATTCTTCATTTTCTAAATTACGCCTGATGGGTAAAAACCACACTTCATTTCTCAATGCCTTATTTTTCTCTTTACTTCTGACCTTTTTTTCTTACTCAATAACTCTTTTTTGTCCTTGTTTCTGTAATCTTTTAAGAATTTTTATCAATTGAGATCTTTGCTGAGTTCATTTATGTAGTCAATTTTAGATTTTTTGTTATTAATTTTAATGTAATAAATAGTGAAAAATGTATAAAAATATCAAATTTTATTTTTATTGAATATCTGAATTAAAGAATCAATAATTGATTAATATATTTTAACAGAAAAAATAAATACATTAAAAAAGTTAGATTTATCATAAATAAATGTAAATCTTAAAAAAGTCTATTAGTTATTTTTACTGAAATTGATACAATTAATTCTATTTTAATATTTCATTAGCAATTTTGAGTGAAATTTAAAATTAATAACATTAAATTTATTTTAATTTATATAGTATTTTATTAAATATTTAAATATTTTTTTTTATTATAAAGTATCTTTCTTTATATGGAATTCATTAATTCATATGAAGAAATAATATGAAGTTATATTAATATTTTTATTTAATTAATATTACAATTGAATAAATTTAAAAATCCTAAATAAGTTTTTTATTAAGTATTGGAATGAAAAGTTAGATATACAATAATATATATATATATTATTTGATTTAATTATTGATTATATATAAACATATTTATACACATATATATACACATATATATGTGTGTGTGTGTGTGTGTATATTCAATTATGATCGTGTTTTCAAACGTATTAATTTTATTTTCTATTAAATAACACAACAGTATTTTCGTATAAATATAAAGTAAAACCTTGAAATGATTTTACTTTAGTTTGTTACCTTTCCAATGCAGACAGATCATTTGACTCTTTTTATCTAGACTAAAGGTAAGGCTAACAAATTTAAGCACATTTTGAGAACAGAAAAAAATTATAAATTTAAGTCAAGAAAACATGATATTACACAAGTCGCATATTTCATATTTTCTGACGTTAAAAGATCTAAAATTTTATTCTTGTATTTCAGTATTTTTATATTTAAATTTTAAATTTTTCTTTTAAAATAATTTAAATATAAAATATTTTGAACTCTATTAATTAAAGGAATTGAATTGAATTTAATTGAAGTAAATGAACCAATATATTATTTATACAAGTTAAAATAAAATTCGAAATGAAAATTATTATAATTCGTAAATTGAATATAGATAAAAATATTCTAGAGAATTTATTAAATGTAAATAAGAATAGGGAAATTTGAAAAAAAATTGAGCAATTTTATATTTTTTTCATTTCAGCCCAAGCTCATAGTTCTGTTGAACGTGCTGGCCTTTTAGGAGGTGTGCAGTTTAGGCTTCTTGAAACAGATACTAAACATCAACTTCGCGGAGAGACACTTGCAACAGCAATTCGAGAGGACAAAGAAAAAGGCTTAATTCCTTTTTATGTAAATATTTAATTATTGTATAAATTTTTTGTTCAATAGTTGAAATATAATACTAATATGGAATTTTACATTAGGTTGTTGTCACATTGGGAACAACTTCGTCTTGTACATTTGACCGTTTAGATGAAATAGGACCAATTTGTAATAAGGAAGAAATTTGGTTACACGTTGATGCTGCTTATGCAGGTAACTTCTTGTTTATACTGCTGCTATATATTAAACTAATTTAGTTAGTAAATTAAATTACGTTAAATATCATTTTTATCAGTTTATTTATATATTTCTTTATGGTATAAAAAGTATTATAGTCATTTTTGAGGATATATGGTTAAAATTAATAAATTTTATTTGTGTAACTTATTTATTATAATAAAAAAAAGTAAGGAAGACATTCTTAATGTAATTAAATAAGGATACAAAGCGAAAATAATACAAAGTAATATACTAAATAATAGTAAAAAGTTGACTTGATGAAATAAAATAATAAAATGAAAAAAAAACGAAAAAAATATTTATTATTACGTATTAAAATTAGGTACGAAGATTGCACATATATGTATATGTCAACAGCAAATGGCTAAAAATTATTATAGTAGTAGTATTTTTTAAAGGCAAAAAAAGATGATTTTCTCAATAGTTTTTTGATATTATTTATATATATATATATATATAATAATGTTTTCAATTATAGTAAGTTATTATAATATTTAATAAATTAAATTATTGACAAATATCAAATATTAAATATAATTGATTTAGGTAATATATATTTACTTTTCTCATATATATGAATTATTTCTGGAGTGTTTATAACGTATACTTTGTTATTTAAACTTTACTTTCAAGCATTTACACTGGATAAAATATATCGATTAGAAATCAGAAATAATCATAAAAACTTTTGAATGATCTTATTAAAATTTCTATAGTTATTATGGTGTCAAAATTTGATCGACACAATAACGTGTTACTTGATTATTTCCATTTAACGACCTTTTTTGAAATCAAATACAATATACATAAATATTATTGCTTAATTCTTATTAAATAATAACCTTTCATTTTTTTAAGTAAATAATATTGTTAAATATTCTAAAATTATATTTTATTATAAATCATTATTTTAAATATATTGATCTCATCATGAATATTTATTAAAGAAAAATTATTCGAATTTTTCCATGTCTCTATTCAGGATTCTTTAAATAAGTTTAATTTATAAAACAATAACTTTTTTATACGAAAAGTATTGTCTTAATTCTTTTATAGTGCATTTTATAATATTAATAAACAACTGTAAAAATATTTACAAATAAAATATATAAAATAAAGTTGATTTAATTTTTTTTTTAATACATTAACAATTGTTAGATTATTTTGAATGTACATCTGCGTAATATGTTCTAAATAAATATTTACTTTGATCGTTATGCTTTTACCTGAGACATCTATATACTATATTATTGTACATATTATTCTTAAAATTATATTAATAGATTTAATTTATAAACAAATTATAAAATTTGATATTAAATACTGATTAAGAATTAATATTAATTATCAATTAATCAAAGACTTCAAATTAATACAAAACTTTTATATTTCATTTTTTTATTAAGTGTATTTCTATTTTCTATTTTTTTTTTATTTAAATAATTATTTTTTATATAGTATTAAAACATATTATTTACATATTTTAGGATCTGCATTCATTTGTCCGGAATTTCGCTATTAATGAATGGAAAGAGAAAGCTGATTCCTTTAATTTTAACCCACACAAGTGGATGTTAGTAAATTTCGATTGTTTCGCCATTATGGCTAAAAGATCCTACAAATGTTATTAATGCATTTAATGTTGATCCGCTCTATCTCAAACATGATATGCAGGGATATGTACCAGATTACCGAGTGCGTACAATTTTTAATGACATTAGATTATATTCTCAATAAAACTAGCCTCATATTTTCAATTAAAATATATACATATATATATATATATATATATTCGTATTTATTACTATAAACTGTAATAAATAAAATTTAGAAAGGAATTTTACAAATTACTTATTTAAGAATATTTATATAAATTACCTACAAAATTAAAATTACTTTTCTAGCACTGGCAAATTCCTCTCGGACGAAGATTTAGAGCTTTAAAATTGTGGTTTGTTCTTCGGTTGTACGGTATAGAAAATCTACAAAAGCATATAAGAAATCATGTGGCTTTAGCACATGAATTCGAAGCCATGGTTTTATCTGATTCCAGATTCGAAATAGTTGAACAAGTTATTCTTGGTCTTGTTTGCTTTAGACTAAAGGTAAATATTGTACTAGAAAATTTTAAGTTTTTTTTAACAATTTTAAAAATCTAAATTAATTCTTAATTTCTGAATGATTACAAATGAATTAAAAACCTGAGTATTACATTTTATTTTATTTGATTAAATACAATAAATTTTTGTTCTTATAAAAGTATTCGATAAAAAGTATACGTACAAACTACTTTCATTATACATATTAATCTCGTTCTTAATTTCAAATGAATTAAAATATAAATCAATTTTTTTAAATAAATAAGTTACAAACAATTTATTTTATAAAAAATGTAAAATAATACGTATAAATGTGGTTAACATAAATAAAAAAATTTTTTATGAAAAATTATGAGAAGAGAATATTTTTCTTGGTATTTTTATATACTATACTAATTATATGAATTTGATTATTTACATTGTTATATTATAGGGTACGAACGAGTTGAATGAAGCATTTCTAAAACGAATAAATGGAGCAGGCAATATTCATTTAGTACCGTCGAAAATTCAAAACAACTTCTTTCTGCGATTAGCCATTTGCTCACGTTTCACTGAAAGTACAGATATCCAATACTCATGGAAAGAAATAAAACTTCGTGCCGATGAACTATTAGAGGAAGAATCTCTTGTAAAGTGATGGCAATCCTTACACGCGTAAATATAAAACCATTACATAACCTATCACTTACAATCAGTCCTAGACAATTGTAAATGTCTCTACTACTGATCTCAAAAGTACTAGACACTTGCTGTACATGTGTATTTGTCTCACTGTATTTTTGTTTACTATCTCTCTCCCTCTCCTCTCTCTCTCTCTCTCTCTCTCTCTCTCTCTGTCTATATATCTATCTATCTATCTATCTATCTATCTATCTATCTATCTATCTATCCATCCATCTATCTAACTCTGTCTCCGTGCGCGCACGCGCTCGAGCGTGTGTGTATTTCAAGGTAACTGAAAATGTTTACTTATTAGAATTGAAATTTTCTGGATAATATTATGTATTTGTTGTAATGTTCATAAATGCTCTATTGAAGTCGTTACGAAATAGAAATTTCTTGAGTTATGTAATAGAGAGATATAAACTTGATTTAAATTTATTAAACGAAGTTATAAGATATCAAAATATAAATTTACAACTTCAATGCCCCCTATAAATGTATTTTATTAATTCCAAAAATATTTATTTTTACGTTAATGTACTATTATTACGCTCAAAAATAATAGTTTAAAAATTTTTAAGATGAAAAGCCGACTAAAGACAATAAAAAAGATGAAAACTTTTATTTTTGTACTTTACTATTTATACATTACTTTTTCAAACCAAAAATTAAAAAACAAAATTGTTAATTATATTATATATATAAATACATGACAATATTTAAAATTTCTATATTTAGCACAAAATTCAATAAACTAAATAATATTTGTTATGCTATATGTTAGATGTTACATATTATAGTTACTTATATCTTACATATTTCATATATTTTTTATTTGTGTTAATTATATTATAAATGACATGTCAAATTTAAAAGATTGTAGGAAAATTAAGTAAAATGCAATAACTTCTAAATAATTTTAACATTAAAAAAATCCTTATAAAATAAAATTTGTGCATTAAAGATTTAAACCTATATTTAATAATAATCTGACCATGCAATTTTTATTTTATTTTTTCATGTCAATGTCAAATTTAAAAAAGAAAATTGTGACTGAGAAAAGGATATATGTATAAATAATTAACTAATGGTAATCTTAATATTATTTACAATTTTTATAAAACATCATTTAAATTTAGCAACTATCAAGATCCTAGACCAAGATCGAAACATATTATTCAAAATATTAGTCTATAAATCATAAGATTAGTTTCAATAATTACTTTTTAAAAGAAGTTCATGATGAACCATTTATGCAATTAGATTTAATAGATTTCGTTAGGGCCTAATCATTAAACTGATTATTAAAAACACACTTATAACTTTTAACAAATAAAATTAATAAATCATAAATATCATAAAAATGCATATAATATTCTAAGATACATTATAAACGTTTTCTAAATATATAAGTTTTAATAAAATAATAATAAATATATGTTATTTAAGTTATATATTGTATATATAAATATCTACTACATCCTTTTCTCAGCAAACTACTGAGTATACTGTCGTATATCAATAATCAATTAATAATACGAACAAAGCGAAAGTATAGAAACCATATCATATATATATATAAGAATGATCATATATTAAACAAATATTTGAATTAAATTGCGTACGAAGACCGAATTTTTACATTTACTTCTTAAAGAGAAATAGAAATAGATTATTTATGTATTTCGTTTAATTTAGAAATTATTTTATGTATAATTCGAATTTTCCTATTTAGAATTTTGCTTAATTTAGATAATTATTTACGATATATATTTAACTTTTATATTTAAAAAAATTCAATTTCCATCATTTAACTCTTTTAAATAATTTTTATTAATTATTAAGCGATAATTACTAACTAATAATAATAATAATAATATAATAAAATAATAATAATAATAATAATAGTAATAATAATGATAATAAATGTTATAAATATTTTATTTATAGAAAATAATAAATAAGAAATAATGAAATATTTACGTGAAACAACATACAATAAGGCATTATTATTATTATTATTATTATTATTTTATTATTATATTTTATTAAATATGAAATATATATTTGAAAAAAAACATAAAGAATTAAAATATACTAAACTTAAAGTTTTTGAATTATATTAACAGAATTACAGAAAATATTATTGGTAATAGAATAAATTATTTATAAATAATTCATTATTACTTTAAGAATTAGTTATTAATATAATTTTAAATATTTTGTGTTAATTATCCATTTATATCGTTATGATTATTTTTAAATATACAATGAACAATAAAAATTTATAATTTAGATTATATTTATATTATTTTATATCAACGTTAATGTAAATTATTAATGTTTTACTGTAAATTCCATTTTCTCAAAAATATTAAACATGTATGTTATAATAAAAAAGTATGAAATGATGTATGTTATAATAAAAAAGTATGAAATAATATTCAAATTTTTAAATTTGTTGAATATTTAATTTTGAATTTAAAATAATATTTGTTATTTAAAATTTATATTTAATACAATACAATAAATATTTTTCAATACATTAAATCATTTTCCAAGTTTTTATAAATTATATTTAAATTTTTATGATTATTACAAAGCAAATGGTCTAATAATATTTTTCTTATTATAAAACAATATTTATAAAATTTTTACTTTATCATAATGTTTTATACCGAAATTAGTCATTTAATAAAATTGATAAGATACAATTTACATAAAAATGTAAGTCTTTCAATATTATGTCATAAAATCACAAACTTTTGTACATAAATATATAAGCAATATCAAGGACATAGTGGAACAGCTTCAACTTTTTTTGGTGGGCCTTTTAAACGTTTTGTCAGTTGAATTATTCGATCTGCCTCACGAATTCCACTTAATCTTGCACCATGAACTGTGCTGTGATGACCAGGAATCGTTGCTTCTCCCGCAAATAATAAAATGGGCGCGATAGGATCACATGAACCTATAAATAACAAAATATAAAATGCAATACTTCTGGTATTGTAGTAGCATGATAATGATGACGAAAATGATATGGAAATGTATCTCATTAACTTACATGAATTTAGAAATAAAATTTTACCTACCAAAAGAACGAAATATTCTAAATCAATATTTCTAAATGATATTGTTACAAAAAAGGAGGGCTATACATCATATACTGTAAAATACATATGTTTGTATCTGTAGATACAATATCCATAGTCTATAGACAAAAAGGATAAGAAAAAAAGAAATAATTATATATAATAGACATTTATAATAATGAAAAAAGCACCGAAAAAAGAAAAAAACTTTTTAAAAAATGTAAGCGAGATTAAAAAAGAAAAGTAAATATTATGTCAAGAAAGTTTAAGAAAAGTATTAGGATCATAAAAAATTTTTAAAGAACATAGATATAATATAAAATTCTTATAAAATTTTATAAAAAGAAATATTAAAAATCTAAAAAAAATTTTTTTATATAATTATGGTAATATATATTAAAATATTATATAACAGTAGTTACATATATGCACGTATGATACATGTATCATTTTGTAATGACTCAAGAAATAAATAGCTAAGTACACACTTTCAACAATAAATATTGAAAATTTTAATAAGGTATCAAGTATTATTATTAAACATTAAATAAACAATACATGAAATAGCCGATATAATTGATAATTAATGATTTTTAAAAAAATAAACTAAAAAGAAATATATCTTTTGAAATATATATAAATTAAATTAATGTTTATAGTAAAAATTCTTGAATTTATAGTTAATAAAACCTTCAACATAAAAATTTTTGAGGAAAATGAAACAAAAATATCAACACAATTTAATTATTTTATAAAAAGAATTCTTTTAAATCAGATAAATTTCTATTTTGGAACATCATATATTTATTTTGAAAAAACTTTCGGATAAAATTATAAAACTAGTAAATTAGAATTAAACAAATTTTAACAGACAAGAATAGAAAAAATATATATAATCTTAAATTATGATTGTAAATTTCAATTTTACATATGTAAATTCTTGAAATTAGGATAATTATTACAAATTTTTTTATATCAAACCAAGTATAGGAGTAAGTATATAAAAAAAATTAAAATGAATAAAACTACAACCAAAAGTTCAAAAATAAAAACAAATAAAAAATACAGTTTTAATACCCAAGAATCAAAATTGTTTTAAAATTTATAATTTCTTATAACTACTTTTAATCTTGATTGAAAAAATTTTAGTATATGATCTCCACATGTATTACATGATTACTTATAATAGATTTTTATTAATTTTTTTTAGTGTTCTATCATTATAGTATCATTTAAAATAATTGAAACATATGTTTATTTACTTAAATTTAGATTCGTTTTAGTCCGTTATTATTCAATTTTGTTTAGTATAAAAAGTAATCATAATATATTTCATGATTTTTCAAATAATAGAAGATTAATCAAAAAGCAAATTTTTAACTTATTTGTATATAAACACAATCCAAGTTATCTTTTAAATATATTTAAAACTAATTCTTTTATAATAAAATATTTTTAATAACGCTTTCTTCTCACATAAATTTTATCAACATTTACTTCTTTCATTAAAAAACTTATAAACTAAATATTAATTTAATTATAAATTATAAATAATTTGAATTTAAAATTATAATACGATCATTTAAGAAGTGTCAAATAGTAATTAGTTTGAATGAACTAAATTTAGTTTATACTGAAACATATAAATTTCTGATCCCTTTTTATAATTCGAAACATTCCCATAAATGAACTTAATATTAATTTATTACTTATAAGTAAATATTTATGCATAAATAAAATATTTGTAAAATTATATAAATATTTGTATAAATAAAATATTTAATTCAGGAAAATCTTATTGTTTACTTATGTAATTGTAATTACCTGGTAAAGGACTGGATAAATCGCATTGATGTCCAACTGTACTATCTAAAGCCATGTAGCTATAAGATCCAGCGAAATACTGATCCATGCACCATTTACTTCGAAGTAAGTTTGCAGGATAAGGTAAGGTAGGATCTCCTGTAAATTGACGGAGAAGTCGGGTCATTGATTCGACCACTTGTTCATCTGAGTAAAGCTCCATATCCGCCGCCTCGCGACCGCAAACCCATGCGCAGAGTACGTGCTGTGATCCCACAAGTTCCTCAACTACTGAGATACCTTAACCATATTTTCGTTATTAAATATAAGGAACTTATCATTTTAAGAAACTAATTAATAAAAGAAAAGTTATATTTTAGTTACTCAAGTAATCTTAATATTATTTTTATTATTATTTAGAAAAAAATTAATAATTTTGAATTAGTATTAACTTCTATAAAGAAGCAATTATTTTTTAATTTTTATATTACGTTTATACTTATATTATAGATTTATAAAATCATTGAAATTAAATTTCTTATCCTCTATTATATATTCTCTACTCTATTAAATTTTTAAAGATATGTAAAAAACATTTGTTCAAAAATAATTTATAATAAGAATGTGGCAGGATTGGAAAATTGAGCAATGTGATAATTAATGTATTGTAAATGTTTCATTAAATGTTATATTTTTATAATATAAATATTTATTTATTATAAATCTTATTCAAAAAATAGTTTTTGATCAATATTAATAAATCGATAAATTTTTTAATACACATTGAATTTCAATCTCTATGTAAAAATTTTATATAAAATTTTAATTTTAAGAATTAACAGCTTTAATTAAGAAAACAATAATAATAATCTGCCTAATGTACCATACCTTTTATCCAGTCACATCGTTCAGCAAGTTCGTCGGCTGACCAAGCAAGCCTAATACTCCCTTCATGCCATACCCAAAATGGTCTCTCGTATTCCAAGAAGATCTTATTTACACACCCATATCCCAGACGAGAAATGGCTTCGACTTTCTCCGTAGGTAATGCCGGACAAAAGAGTTTCTCATGTTGATGTTTAAGAACTCCTAGCGATACACTAACAATAACATAGTCGGCAAGAAACTCTTCGCCATCGCAACATTTAACCATTGCCCGAGGACAGGTCTCGCTGGCTGCACCCCATCGGACACAACTCACCGGTTTACAATATTTTATAGAGCTACTCGGTAGTTCGCGAAGCAACGGTGCGAGCGTTCCAATGTAGCCGAGGGGTACACGAACATTTCCACCAGGAACCTCAATGTAACTACCAAATTGGTCAGCGGATACGAGCGATAAGTCGTCACCGCAGCGACAACGCACACAATTCGTCAAACCATACATGACTCGTGCAGCATCATACCTACATTCATTCATAAACATGTCCTGAATAATTATCAATAAATAATCTACGACTTTGCTATTTCAATAAAAATTAGAAATAAAATATTAATCAAATAAATAAAATAAAATTTGAAATAAAAATTCAACAAATCAATGATTAATTTCATTGAAAACTATAAAAACATAAATTTTACTGCTTTGGTTGATACATTCTGATCGAAACAAATTTTTACATTTCAAAGTATGGAGTTGAATATAAATTGAATAAATTCAATGAAAATATATATTAAATATAAATATAAAATATAATTAAATAATTAAATAATTAATTATTTATTAAAAATTAATAAGTATACAATTCATTATATATTAACCTACCCAGATTATAATTCTAATAATATTATCTAGCTAAATATTTTTTTATGTGTATTTAGAAATATCTATTTTTAATTTCGATCAAAATAAAATAAATAAATTATTGCATCCATATCAAAGAAATAAATGTTAATCTGTTATGTAAATATTAATAAATTATCTTATTATACAACCGTAATTAAAATTGATTTAATTGATTTTTATAATATACATTATACTTTTTTAAATTTATAAACTGAAAATGTTCTTTCTTATTTCTTTAGTTCGAACAAGCTCAATGATGATTTTTCTTAAGTACGTTATTATAACAATGACGTTTAATATAATTATTTAATTCATTTAAAATTTTCAATTTCACAATAAAAAATAATTATCTCAGATACTTTTGTATAATATTTCTTATAATTTTATCCCTTATTTATAATATTTTATAATAAGAATCTAAACAGTAATTTATTTTAATTACATATATAAATAGTAAAACCTGGAGTTAAAGATTATTATTTTATTTTCAATATTATTTTAATAAAAAGTGTTTTTATTTAAAAACTAATAAAAATAATGCAAACATCGTTTTATAAAATATTTTTCAATAAAACCACAATTTCATCAATTTAATTTTTATTTTTATAGTCATCAGAAAAAGTTTATTTTTTAAGCAAGATTTTCTATTATCAATATTTTTATAATACGATTTTCAACATGAGATAGAAATACTAATTTTAAACAAATATATACCTTTAAATTATTGTAGTATATATTTATCATTTTGAGAGCTAAAAGAACAATTATTTAAAAAAAGAATACTTGTAATTAATATAATTCCTTTTTTATTTCTAGTATTATTTTCAAGAATTAATTTTTTTCTAAGACAATCAATTTGTTTAAACAGTTTTATATCTATTATCTTAATTAAATGATTTTAAAAGAAAATAAAATAACCAATGATTTTATAACCTTTGTTCTTCTGGAAAATTGTGAAGCTCCTGTTGTATCCTGATTCCCATAAAATTAAGTAAATTTCCATGACTTCGACCACATCCCAGAGAAAATAACGCTGCTGCCTGCTGCTCAATCTGCCGAAAGGCATGATAAGCCGTAATACTGACCGGTAAGTCGATAGCTCGCCCGTCACTCGTACAAAATAAGCCTTTGCTTGGATCTGGTCTAAAGAGTGGTGGCTTCAGCAAACCTTCTTGAGCAGCAAGTGTGAATATTGGATTCGCGACGCATCCACCTTCAATCCATGTAGCACCCATCTCAGCAACGATATCACCAAGCCAGCACGAATGGATTCGTCCTCCTGGCCTGAAAACCTCGTTTTATTCGTCTTGGTGTTGCCTCTTTCTTCAATTACGTCTTTACAAAATATTAATTATTCAAGCCTCAGAAACTAATTATATGAAATGCTTTATAAAACAAACTCTCTATCTATTTTTAGAATCATCCATTGACTAATTATTCAATTTATTATAATTTATCAAAAATAAAATATGAAGAAATATATTTATATTTTATTTATATTTATTACTTTAACTTTTATGAATATTTTCTTTCAAGTATTCTATCAGTAATATAAAATGTTAAATAATATTATTGCAATGTATATAAATATTAAATAGTTCTACTATTTCACTAAAAGTAGTGTGAGCCTTTACGTATATAAAAATATGAGAAAGAAATAGAACAAAAGAGAATAAAAAAGTGGGAAATAAAATAAGTGAGTGAATTATAGAGAGATAAAATAGAATTACAAGTATTCAGAACAGTGATTTTGTGCTCTTCGTGTTAGAGGACGAAAACAAATAATTATAATACCACACACTTGTACAGTAACGGATCAAAATCATTAAGAAAAAAATTGGAAAATTGTGAATGATTCAGGAAGTAAATCATCAAGTATATGTGTGTGATCATCGCATAAACATGAGTATAAATACAAGCTGAATAAAACATACAATAAATCAAAATCTTTGCCCATGAGTTTTTATACTCTTTCCTTCTAATTTATTATTATAAATAATCTAATATATCACTTTTTATCTTTTAATATACAATAAGTTAATATTTTGTTTAATAATTGCTCACTTATACGTACTAAATTAATAATATTTTATTTATAAACTTTTTGAATAAAGAATAAATGTTTTGTATAGTCATATTTGGAATAGTAGTTTAATTACTGATTTTATTTTGATAAAAATATACTTAAATTTAAGCATAATAACATTTTATAAAACAAAATTTCATACATAATATTTATACTTAATTTTATTTAAATTATAATTATGTATTTTATTTTTTCTGTATTTGTCTATTTATACATAACTATTTTCAACATCAAATTTATTTATTATTCAAATTAATAGGTATATATGTAACTATCATATCATATTTTAAATAAAATAAAATAAAACATATACGTTTCAAAATTAATTTGCGTTAAATTTAATTATAAATTATTCACTGAAAAGTTATCTAAAACCTGCTTAATGGTTTTTGACATAAACTTATTCTATAAGCTATCTTATCTGAATACATTAAAGTAAGAATTTATAAAATCTTTATTTTACGTAAAACTTGCTACAGATATTATAGTTCAAAAGATTGATAAAAGCATCGAACCGATCAGTGGCTTCAAGTATTTTGAAATTTTTAAGGCCACACTGTGCAAGTCGATGCGCTGCGGAAAGCCCAGCCATTCCAGCACCAATTATTACAACATTCGGCTCTGGATTGCAAGGATTTAACATACAAGGATCTAGTTGACAAGTATCGAATTTCACAATTCTTGCACATGCTGGAGTATCTTTTCCAGAACTACCTTTCGAAGATGCTGCTGATGCTAACCATCTATAAGTTTATAATTTTAAATTAGATTTTATTTATTTTTCTTAAAACTTGAATTATAATAAATTTTATATGAAAATTTTAATTACTTTTCTTTTGTAGTTATTTTATTTATTGTCATTAACATTAATAAAATATAAAAAGAAATTGTTAACTATTAAATGTCTAAACTGTATTTATTATGTTCAGTATTACATTTTATGCCTCTACTCATAGATACGTTATTTATTAATATAAATTTTGTATTAATCAATATCATTTTATAATAAAACTATCGCAGTTAAATTTAAGTGCATATTTTGTATTAATATAAGACTAATTTAACACATTTACCTGCGAAGGTTGCGTGTGACAGTCCAAATGGAAAATCGAAACCTCTCTTGAAGCATATCATGTAGTGAAAATTACAATATTGAATAATTTCTTATGAAGGTATTACTTCATCTATACACATTGATAAATTTAATTAAGTTTTTGATAACTGATGTTAGTCAGAATAGGACCTGTCATTTCTTCAAAATAATCATGGCGCTCAAATCGTTATTCTGTTGTTAATTCATCAAAATTTGTATCAATAGTTATCGTTTTTAAATAAAAACATTTGTTTCTTTAAATAAGTACATAATTTTTTAAATATTATTTAATAAATTACAAGTTTTAATTAAGAATATTCTATAAATCTAATGTGTATGTTAGATACTTTATAAATTTTATAAACTTTACAACATTTTTAATAATTTAAAATTAAAGTATTAACTTTATTATTTAAATACAAGAGAACATCAAAGTACATAAAAATACAGAAATTGTAACGTAATAACATATTTTGTAATTTTATTGGATAAACTAATTTTTTTTATGTTGCATGGGTTGTTATGATGCACGTATTTAATTATAATATCTATATATTGCAACAAATGCATAATATCCTTTGTTTTTTTAGATTAATCGTATATAATTGATAATACAAAACTTTTCTAGTAAAATTATTAATTTATTTCAGATTTAAATACAAAAAATAAGTTAATTATTTCATCATAGTAAAATCTTAATATTATAATTTTGAATACACATAGTTTTATAGTAAAAAATTACAAACTATGCTATAATTAGTCACATAAAATGTTTATATGTAAATGTAAATATAAAAAAATTAATATTATATTATTTAATATTAAAATTAATCACCAAATAAGATTTTTTATTTATAATTATTATATCTAGTGTTCGTATTTATATTTACAATATTTAAAAATTTTTAATAAATTATTAAAATTAAAAATATTGATTTTTTATTTATATAGTAAACCAAAGTCTTAGGCGAAAACACAGACCATCTGATATGTAACCGTGGTATAATTAAATCAAACATGAAATAAATAATTATATTCGTAATAAATATAATTATTAAATTTATTTATTCGAAAAAATATTAATACAGCACTATTTTAGATTATATCTTAATAAACGTGTTGATAATTGGAAATATTTTACTCCAATTGTATTCGATCCACTGAATAACTAGTATTTTATGGGTTGTAAATTATTCACAAATGGTTCAAAATAATTATATTAAATAGTAAATTATTAATTTTGCATAAAAATTTAATTAAAACAAAGAAATGAAATAAATTTTAAATAATTTTAATAATTAAAAATTTTTTAATTGAAATTAAATGAATTATTTATAAACTAAAAAGAATTAATTATTACAACATAATATTTTATATAAATTTATAATAAAAAATACTTTTTTTAAATTACTTGATGATCATTTTTTTCATTATTTGATCATGATTTTAAAATATATATGCGTGTAGTTAAGTATATAAATTAAAAAAGCTTTGAAAATTATCGGTTTATTATAAAATCTAATAGTAATCGTGAAAATTGAAAAATGTGAAAAAAAAAATTTTTTATTTAAAATTTCTGTATCTTCATGAGAAATTATTATAAAATTTATGACTTAAACATATATATTTAAGTTACATACAATATATTAATGAAACATTGATGAGTATTTATTGAACAAATTATACATTACATAAAAAAGAAATTTAAAATCAATTTTAAAAACATACAGATTTAAATTTTTTAAGTATATTAGTATGAAAGAGACACAAAAATTAATATAAATTAATAAACTAGCTTTTTGCAGTAATTTATTTATTTTTAAAATAAATTTATATAAATTTGAGAATAATAAATTTTATCCTGTACTTTTGCGCTATCTATAGGCAAATTTATAAAAATTTATATAAATTTCTGTCGGTGAAACAGTAATAAGAGCTTACCGATTATAAATAAAAATAAAATTATTTTCCAGCGTTATCTTCAGTTGAAAACTAAAATGAACTCTTACGCCCTAGTTCTGTTTTACCACACGACCTAGGATTTACATTGTCATTCAGTGAATAACAGTCACTTAATACTCGACCTGTAATTTACGGTGAAAAACTGTCTTTAATTCTTTGTGCTCCGGCCTTGTATCCTCATCTCTTTTATGCTTTTAATCTCTGCACATTCACCTAGACACTATACTTTTTTAAATACACTGGGAAAGAATCACACAATACCTTTTTTGTTTTAATTATATTATTCACAAGTCTTAATCTATTTGCTAAGTTTTCACTCGCTAGCTTATTAATCATTTTACCACCTTAATTCACATAACATACAATGTCTCCATTCTTTCTCCTGTCTCTGTCTCTCTCTTTCTCCTCCCCCTTTGATTTCTTTTACGTGAATAAAAAATTTATACAATTTTTTTTTAATTATAAAAAACTTTTTACTGAGATTCTGTACACCATAGTAGATATGCAATATAAGTAGCATGTATGATATTATCTGAATATAATTAGATGTATCTTTGAATATTTATCACATAATTACGTTCTATCAATAAATCGGTTCACCGCTTATTACACTATTGTGATGAATTGTGATCCAATAAATAATATAAATATGTTGTAATTGCATCCACAATATTATGTGCCAAGACTACGATGCAGATAAATTAGTGTGGAATCAAGCTTCGGTCAACACGAATAAAAAAAAGCACTTGAATTGTTTGGTTTGGGTATTAAATGAATTTGCTACTTTCTGCTCTTAAAATCGAAAGATGTTTTCAAATTAAGAACCAGTAAAATTATACATAAATGCTCAGCAAGCTCAGCTTGTTTCATTTTCTTCATTTGTGATAATCTTAATTGTTAAATGGATAAATATATATAATTGAAAAAATAGAGAAGACTTAGGAACTTTAAGAATAATACGGGAACTTACGCAGAGAAAAAATTGCGTGTACAGATGAATGATAGAATTTTCAGTTTACAACCTATTGTTGGATGACAGTTCTATAAGAGTAAGTGTGAACACAGCGGAAAAACCACCAAACAGAGACGTATGAACTCGATAAAAATAGTTTTATTTAAAATTTATAATATGTTATATAAATGACATTATAGCAAGTGTTCTCTTCTTACTATAATTGGAATAATAAATTGTATTAATCAATTGTAAAAATAATTTAAAATTATTTAAAGACCTAAGTAAATTGAAACGATCTATATTAATAAAAAATGGTAAATTAAAATTCGAAATGAAGCCCATAAAAGTATCCAGATTTTCTTACTCATAAAAAACATAACATCATTATACAAAATATATATTAATACTTCTGCAACAATGTAATGAATTTTCGAACAAGTTGAAAATTAAAACAATAGCCATCGTATTTCAGGAGCGAAATGAAATGCTTAAGCATCGAGATTAGATTGCAGATAAATTATAATTAAAATATGCCAAATATTTAATTGTATATAAATATAGAGGTATTGAAGGGAAAATAAGTATTATACCCGAAAAAAAACTAATCTTAGTAGTGAAGGAAAAACTATAGGAATCACTGCAAGAAAATAAAATCAATTGAATTCACTACTAATTTTTGTACAAACGCGATATAGTCTTTATTAAAGTTTTAAATATTAAGACACTAATTTGAAAGCTATAAAAATCATCTAAAGTAGATCAACTAATAAAAATTTTTAAAAATTTCTTATCTAAAATTTTTTTAAATTGATAGATTTATAAAATTAAAAAAAAATTATTTATTGCAATCTTTCGTCAGAAATTTAAATAATAATTAAAATAGAATAATATAGTATAAAATAAAACTGACTGTTCAATATAATAAAACAATTTATAAATAAAATAAGAATCAAAATTAATTTTAAATAATAAAAACAATCAAAAACATTGTTATTTTTAAAATTTTAAAAAAATTTTTTAAATAATTAAGTACTTTTAGGATTATAAAGAGATTACAGTTGTTTCATATATTTATATGATAAAAAATTATCGTATATATTTTTTTTACAAGGAAAATTTATTCTTCTGGTTATAATCAAACTGTAAATTTTTTTTATGCGTTAATCTATAATTATCATGGATTATTTGATTTCAATATTTTCAACTTATTTTCTACCATCTTTGTATATACTGATTTTATATACAATAATTACATTTCTTTGAAAGCAATTAAATTTTATCGAATTTCAGCATTCAATAATTTTATGTACGAAAAAGTAATAGGTTTTCCTATAAAGAGATCATACTTCTTTACGTCTAATTTTTTAATAATTTTAATTCTATAAAGACTAAAATTAGTAATATTTATATTTTTTAATACAATATGATTTTTAAATTAATAATAATTCTAAAATGTATGAAATTTTTAAAAAATAATATAGAATATTATTTTATTTATACTAATATTATTTATACTACAACTTATTATATATAAAAACGAAAATATATAAGAGTTAATCAAACATTCTTAGATACTTATATTATAAATCTATTATAAGAATAACTACTTATATAATTTTTTTATTTTATCATATTATTTTATTCAAACAGAATTCAAGGTTTTATTTTCTATTTCAAATTCTTTTATTCTTGATACTATTTGACCTGATTTCATCGAAGAATTATGAAATTCTTTTTTAATAGTTATAAACTGAGATTTTGAAAGTAAAACCTCTGTAGCTTGACTACTTATTTCATTCCAGGCAAATATTATATCTTCTTCAATTGTAAAACGGCTACAAATAACGAACCGAATAATGAATTTTTCACGATATGTTCCTGGAATAATATACAGTTTTCGTCTTGTCATAAGTTTTTCAAGAAGCATCTTTGTTAATTCATTTCGTCCCTGTGAAAATAAAAAATTTTTAATATTTAAACATTGAAAAACAAAAAATAATTATCAAGAATCTTTCTATAGTATACAAAAATTACCAATTAAAATTTTAGATGTATTTTCCAAATATGTTAAAATGTATTGTAGTAAGGTAGTAAAATTAATTTGATAAATAAATACTACGAAACAAATATTTTTTTATAAAATATATAGCTTATCAAATTTATACTAAAATTTATCATAAATCTAAATCTTTATTTTTGCGAAATTTTTTTTCTTTCATATTTAGTGTATCGATAAAAAGGTTTATAAATTTTTTATCAATTTCCATTTAATTTTTAATAAATAATTAAATAATTTTACATATTAACCCTAAATAAATATATTCAAATACATTCATAAATGAAATTAAAAAAAATCTTGTCCACTAATTATACTATTAAAAAAATATAATTTTTTTTATCAAATATTACCGTTTCTTTATAAAATATTTTCAAAAGATTTTATCACCTTTGTAGAATAAAATTTACTTTTTAAATGGAAATTCACATTTAGGTACTTTGTCATACATATGTATATATTATAGTTGTATATTTATTTATAAATTATATCTAACCTTTAGCCTAAAACAGATTAAGCCCATTTTTGCTTCAATAGGTATTTCAAATCTATCATCATTATTAATGAATTCTTCGAATTTTTTAGCAAATTGAAGAGTATGTCGAATATGTTTTTGTAATCCTTCTGCTCCATACAATCGCAGTACAAACCAAAGCTTTAGAGCACGAAACCGCCGACCAAGTGGTATTTGCCAATGCTATAATTACATCATCAATGAAAAATAATTTTTTAATGAGTATTTAATTATATTTATAAAAAATATAATTATTAAATTTATTTACTCGATAGTCATGTGTTGTACCACATTTATTATTTGGAAGATAGATTCGATCCACATTAAATGCATCTTCTAAACATCGAGAGTCCTTAACCCTATAAAAAATAAAATAAAAAAATCATACTAGAGAAAATTATTGCACTTCTATTTTGTAAATAATTAAAATTTTATAATTAAAATTATTTATAATGTTTATAAAAATTATACTATAATATTCTTTCAAGCCTTAATATTTTCCATATATTTATTCAATGATTCATATATACACTTAATAGTTGCTAATCATAATTAATTATAGAAATAATGAAATGTTATTATACTACAACTCTTAAATATGCATTAAGAAAATCTTGCGAGTTATATACATAATGTTATGTTTTAATTTAATATTGAATTGAGATTTTTTTATTTCCATTTAATAAAAACTTTTATTTACCAAAGTGCCGAGCAGTCGAAATTAACTAAAAGCCATTTATGTGGATTAAAATTAAAAGAATCTGCATATTGAATTCCTGACATTAAATAACGATATTCAGGACAAACAAACACAGCACCTATAAAATATATTATTATTATTATTATTATTATTACTTTATTTTATTGTTTATTATTTTCCCTAAAATGTACTTATTCTTTACTGCCTTTATTTCTATTCTGATTATTTTTATTTTCAACATAATTATGTATTAAAAAGTATGTATTTCTAAATCAAGTGTTTATTTTATATATTTTTATTGTACCGTCCATATTCGTTCGTAGATTTTTTTATCTTCATACTTTGGCTCCATATAATAATACATTTTTTACTATAATGTCAAATAGTCTGTTTTATTTTTTTATATTTTCTATGAAATATCTTCTCATATTGGGGATAAAAAGCTTCCCCCTTCTATATTATTATTATTATAGTTGTTACTATTATTATTATTATTATTATATTATATTATTTATTATTCTATCCGTTGTCTGCACCTTGCCGAAGTTCGGTTGCAAGAAGGCTGATATTCTCGGACCTAATCAGATAATGGACTTACAGGACTGCCCCATGTTTGCAAAAAGAGTATGTGAGGAACGAATGGAGAAGGTACCACTGAATGAAAGAATCTAAAAACTCTTATAATAGAGCCCCTTGAAGAGTGTACGCGTGCACAAAACAGAGACGGGCTGCAGGATATGAAAAAGCAACTGAATAATAGACCTGCATGTCGATCATGGTCGAAACCGTATGACCTATAAACAGTACTCCAACAATCGGATAGAGGTATTAGAAGTCATGCTAGATAAGGGGTTCCATAAACAGGAATCTCCTTGGGAGCGAAAACCGTCTGTAGAGCGCAAGCTATGAAAACTTCATAAAAAAAACATCTCTCAGGTGGTTGAAATAGCAATGAGGGTACTCAGTAGTATGAGTTTCTTCTAAATATAAGAGGGCTGAGCAACATATGGAGGAATATTAAAAAAGGGGACATCATTCTCAAACCAATGAAAGACTGCCGTGTTGATCTTGCGGTGCGACGTGAGCTACCATAAAGAGATTCTGTATGGAAAAGTGATCCAAGGCTGTGGAACAAAGTGATCTAAACTATCTTTGGCTCCCACTAATAACAAGACCCATGGCTGTTTACCTAACCAGTATTGGTCAATCGGCTTTGGTGGGGGCATTTCTATATGAGATGTCTCCTAGAAACTCTCCTGAGAGCTGATCATCATATTCAAGACGAGAATCTTAAAAGAATAGATATTGACTAGCAAAAGAGGCGCGATATATTTCGATATGATGTACTCAGTCTAATATTACTTACAGACATGTACTACGACCGTACCACATAGATAGAGGGGCCCAGAGAGGCGGACATATATTTTGATGAATTTTATTTTTTCAAAACATGAAGTCTATAAAATTGACGAACAAAAAGAAGAAATTGGGGTAATTGATACCTCCACTGCTACGAAGCAAGTCGCCCTGCAACAAGATCTTTCTACGGTCAATTCAACGAGCGACAAAATATTAAGCAGTATTAAAACTTTGATTGAAAACATAATGAAAGCCATAAGGAGAAAATCAGTAATCAGTAATCATTAATCAGTAATAAACATCAGTAAAGTTATAAAAGAAAATCTTCCAAAATTGTTAGATGAAATGGAAGATTAACCGTAGGACAGGTAAAGTGAAAAAGTAAACTAGCAGAGGAGATGACAGGGTCACATTCTAGACTTCCTAAAATTACCATCCCTGCTAGAAAGTTCCTTTAAGCCATACCTCGAATAAACACATATATGCTTATCTAAAAGGAGGGAAAGAAAATAAACAAGAAAGGAAAAAAATAAGACGTAGCGAAGGAGGAACTCTTACCCCCCAATCATAATAAAACAGAAAATAAGCTTTTGGCCAGAAGAAAAAAGGAAAAATGAAGAAGAAAACACTATATGAAAAATTCCCAGGGACAAAAATCAAAAAGCTGAATGCTGAAGCCAGTGTTTAAAGCAGCCGAAGGAAAAATCTATGTAGATATTCTGGAAAAATCCGCCAGTAGGTAAAGCCAGAGGAACATGGTACGCAGATTAAAAATATGCACAACACACGGGAAGGGGAAGATCTCTTCATAGAGTTAAGAGCTCAAATGAGAGAGAAAAATTCTTGTAAACGCCTATAAAGACGTGGTAGATTTTATAGCTGATCTACAGATCCTAGTCTCCAAAGATAAATTAGTGATATGGGGTGTCGATTACTTTACCATACAAAGAAGAAGTAAAAATGGTACTTTGAAAAACCTTAACATATAAAAGAAGGCCGTCTTGAAGTAAAGTTGAGAAGCCCTATAAATCGAAGCAAAGAATGTCAATCGCTACGATTTCTACTCAAATTGAGCCCTATAAAAATAGAGTGATTAAATTATGGGATTTGTAGATAATAAGAAATAGAGCGATGCTATAAGTATCTAAAATATGGACACCTTATTACTGACTACAAGAGCCCCAACTGAAGCAGATACTGTTATTGGTGTGACATAGAAGGCACACTACCACGCTGCATTAATGACCCTAAATTTTTCCGTGCAACAGACCAGAGAGAAAAAGATAAGAAATTACGCATATTATAAGATTCAGAGCCTGCCGGACTTATCGAATATTTCTAAAAGAAGGAATCTACAATTATTAAGATGCTACAGGCCAACCTATGGCATTGCAGGATGGCCCTAAATATAATGGCCCAAATACGTCTCGAAAAAAGTGTTGGCGTACGAATCCACATCATTGAACAATATTGAGAATTAAAAGGGTCAAGATGCTACCATAATCTTACTGTCCACCTTAACTGTATGGATCTTCAAACTTCACCACTTCCTAGCAGAGAGCCGTGTAGTACCTGGTACGTATGGATGAGGAGCGACGACGTAACGTACATTAGATTTTATGCCATTCCAAATGGGAACATTAGGAGTTTTCAGTTTAAGCTAGATTCCCTAGAAGATTAGATCAAAGATATGAATAGCGAGCTGATATTGGCTGGAGATTTCAACATAAAAGTCATGGAATAGGAACAAAACAGGTTGGACCCTACAGGAGGTTATGCCATGAATATGGTATCCAAGAACAGACTGGTAGTATTGAACACCAGTTTAACGTTGATCTTTAGAAGACTTGGATACAGAGAGACCATCATGGACGTATTCCGGCCGGCAGAACATCTGTTCCTCCATGTGAGAGACTAGCTGGTATCGAGGTCTATACAATCAGCGATCACCAGTCCATTATATTTACTGTAAACGAGCGCGCGTCAAAGAAAGCGAGTACAAACAGTTCGCCCCATATGTGGAATGTTAATAATATGAATATGGAGAAATTATCTTTGGCTCCGGAACACGGATCAAACTCTGGTTGAGATGCCGTGTGTAATCAAAGCGTTCGAACTGGTGGAATTAGTAGTGCACGCAATAATGCGCTTTATTATGCAGGCCTGCAAGAAAGCGTTACCGCGCAAGAAGATATTCAGCGGAAATGCCCTTTATATTGGTGAATAGACGTAATCGCTGAACTAAGACAAACGGCACATAGCTTAAAGAGCAAAAAAATTTGATCGCGATACTGTACTAAAAATTTCTAATTACCAAAAAATGAAAAAAAGCCTTGACCGGGCTATTTTAGCCAGCAAATTTCAACTCTTTGAAGAATTAAGAAAAAACCTCAATAAGTAAGGAAAGGGAAACCAAATTATCATGCGCAACTTAGGGACATTCGCAAGAAACGTTTCTATGACCGCAACGTAGATGGAAAAAATAAGTCATGACCTTTTCGTCACCCATCCAAAACATCAAAATGACTTTGGGCCTTTGATCAAGGAACACAAAAATGAGCAACTATTCTTTAGATAGGATCTAGGAATAACTGTCAAACAATAAATAATGAGAGAACAGTTGTCCTACATGGTACACCCACTGAGGTGATAAAAGTAGTTGCTTGCAAATAACGTGGAACTCCTGCTTTACATATGTAACGCTTGCCTACGAGCAAAGTATTTTTATTCCCAATGAAAGGAGACGAGAGTTGTACTTATAAGCGAGGACAGAGGATCAATAGATATGGCAATGTCCTATCACTCACTGTATATGCTGAATCCTTTCAACAAATTACTGAAAAAAAGATTACCCGACTCTACATAAGACTGCAGGCAATCAGTGGCCTCTCTGAAAATTAGTATGGCTTTCGGACAGACAGATTAATTATAGAAGTAATCAAGAAAGTAATTAAGGCGTCTAGTAACACGAAAAGCGGAAATCATTTTTTTCACATGATCTGTATCCTAGTAAAATTAGACATCAAAAAAACCTTCAACTCTCTAAGATGGGCCAATATTCTACAAATAATGCAGCAAAACTTCCAAGTACCTGGGTAACTACTCCAAATTATTGGAGACTGTTTGAAGGACTACTACCTTAAATATGGCACAACAAACGTTTCTAGAAGACAACAATTCACAGCTAGAGCGACACAGGGTTCCGTACTTGATTACGGTTTATGAAATATTTTCTATGATAGAAATGTCAAAGAAATGTTCCCTAGTCGAGTACGTAGATTATGTGACAGTTACCGTTATTACCAAAAATACAGAATTAGGACAGATGAGACTCAGCCAGGTAATGGGTCGTCTGTGACGTTGAATAAAAAAGCAAGGGCTAGAATTAGTATAGTCTAAAACTAAGATTATGATGATCACGAAGTGATACATGTCATAATTGCAATAATCAAAGTATGGGAGACTTATAGAAAAAGGACAGCAATCAAATATCTAAAATTAATGCTTAATTCTAAGTTCACCTTTTGGGATCAAATACATAAGGAACAGAATGATGGTCAACATTGGAAGACCACGATGCTACAACAGACAATTCTTACTGCGGACTAATAATTTTATAATACTCTACGGTTCAGAGATATGGAATGGACCTATCCACTGTAAAAAGTACACAAAAATGATTTCTGACGGTACAGCGGAGATTTGCACTCCAAGTGACGACTCATACCGAACAGTCTTGGAATATCCAACTCTAGTAGTAGCGCAGTCGTACCCTTTGATCTCCTAACCCGTGAGCAACAGTCCGTCTATCAAAACTTGGAGAAAGTTGATCGAACCATACTATAATAGATAAAATAAAAAAGAGCCAAAGAGTAAATAATACTCTCATAGCAAAATCAATGATACAGGTAGATGTATAGGAGGTGGTCTGCTTGACTTATAGATCTGATTAACCGATGATATTAATAATATCATTCTTTATATACCATTTAACTAAAAGAATCGGAGGTCAATAGCCCGATACGTCAAAGTAATTCCTTGACTAAAACGGACCGACGTTCAATAATAAAAACAGTAAGAAAAGTAGGTGCCATTGCGGCAAAAGGTCATCCCCGCGCTGAAGTATTTCCAAGGATTAATATCGGGATGGATCGAGTCAAACTAAAAGAGATCCTGTTGGCAGTTTCTCGCTGATCACGCTCTAAAATAATCTCTATGGTTCGCAGCCGATGGACTAGCATTAAGGAAGTAAGTTTAGAGTTTAGTCATTGAAGAAGTCACTCGCATTGGTGGTAAAAAGCTTCCCCTCTCTATATTATTATTATTATCGTTGTCATTATTATAATAATAATAATAATAATTATTGTTGTTGTTGTTGTTATTGTTATTGTTATTGTTATTGTTGTTGTTGTTGTTGTTGTTATCATTATTATTATTAGAATAATAATTATTCATAATAATTTTAATTAATAAGTAATAATATAATTAAATTATTAAATTTTTTAGGTGTAAATAACTGATAATTTCAATAATAAATATATAAACACACAACAGTGCACGAAATAATTTCCAAATTATTAATATAAAAGAATTTTGTAAGTATTACATAAACAAAAAAAAAAATTATGAAGCAAGTTGTAATTATATTTACAATGAGAAAATAAAAAATTTATGAATTATGTAATCTTGCAGATTTCTATGTGATAAATTAAAATATTTTTCATAAAATATATATCTTTAAAATTTCATTATTCATAACTTCACTATTCTTACCTGCATATGCTGCATCAACGTGTAACCAAATATTGTATTCATTACAAATAGAACCAAGTTCGTTGAGATTATCAAAAGCACACGTGGGCGTTGTCCCTAATGTTGCCACAACATAAAAGGGTATAAGACCATCCTCTAAATCTTGTTTAATATATTGTAGAAGCGTTGCACCTCGTAAACTACATGTATCATCTGTTGGCAAAAGTTTCATCGATATAGCGCCTAGACGTCCACTTTTTTCAACACTTGAGTTTGACTGATCTGAAATTAATAGCTTGTAAGAAGAAGTTTGCACTTTAAAATATTTCTAAATTGAATTTTGTTTTGATATAATAATAATTTATTATTAAAATTCAATTAATTTAAGAATGCATTATTCTAATAGAAGCATAAAAAATGTTTTAATGAGTAAATTAATAAAATAATTATTTTATTTTAAATTAAATAATCTTTAGTAATTGCTTTTGCGTAATAATTCAAGCCAATCATGTAAATGGTTTTTTATTATAGATTTTTAATAGATAATAAATTAATACATAAATCAAATCTAATAACTGGTATTATAGCGAATTTAAAGTATATTACACAATTAACATAACTTCAAGTCCATAAATCTGAAAAATATAATTTATTTTTAAAGACTATTTAGTCTGAAATATAGACTGATTATATGAGTATAAATACTTCACATAACATATCATCAGAATTTATACTGCACGAAATATATTTCAATTTATTCTTATTTAGAATAACGTAAGTTTTATTGGCTACACCAGGATTATTTAGTTATTTAATGACAGAAATAACTTTTATTATTATATATAAATAGTGCATTGTGCATTCATCAATAAACATAGATATTCTTGTAGTGATGCTAATATTTTTGTAATTAGTTATACAAGAATTAGTTATACAAATACTTATGTTACATGTTCCTGAAATAATTAATTATTTGGACGTATAATTTTTTCATTTTATCTTTAATTTAACAATGCACGAGAGTTTAATCGTATTTTTAAAAAATAATATTACTTTTAAGAATTATAATAATTTAAATAAAAATTACTTAAAACTTGACAAATATATACTTGACAAATTCTTCAATAGATGTATACTATTACTGTATCTTATTCCACTGAAAAAAAAGTAAAAGTAAAATAGTTTAAAAAACTTATAATTATTCTTTGAATGATCATGATTTAGTAAATTACTTTAAAAAACGTGGAAAAAATTATTAATGATAGTCATTCAAATTAAATGTAACTGTAAGATGGCTGTGTACATGCATGTGTGTGTGTGCGCGCGCGCGCATAGAAGCCATGATAATAAATAAATAGTCGAAATCATAATTAAAAAAAAAAAAATGTTACTATTGATAAACTATAAAATTATTATTAAGATTTGATAAAAATGATTCCAAGCAATTATAATATTTAAAGGACAATAATATAATACAATATTAAAACAATATTAATAAAGTATAAAAATAAAATATAAAAAATTTTTACTACATTTGGTGGTATGTTTTTTAAATAGTTTTCAAATACTATTTCTGTATAAATCTTTATTTTAAAAATATAAAACTTACAAAAGTAAATTAAAATAAATTTTCTTTTTAATTTCTTTTAAATTAAAACTATTATTTATTAGATATAAAGCTGCAGTATTTTCATGCTGAAATGTAAGAAAATTTTTAGTTAAATTTATTCAATATTATTTATTTTTCTTGAATAAATACAATTTTCCCTACGTTAAAACTATAAACAAAAGTAATTTTTTCATAATAGTATGAGTCATAAATAATAAATGGATTATAATATCAACGAGATTAAAAAATTTTCTGCTAGTAATATAAAATAATGTTTTGATATATCTTCTTTATACCAATTAAAAACAATTAATTTATAATTTTAATAAAAAAATTTATGTACAGCAAAGTATTTTCTTATAGTTATCTAATTCTTGCTATAAATAATATACCATTATCATATATAGATTTAAGAAACTCTATAATACGCAATTAAAAAATTAATTTTTAATTAGAATTCAATAAAAAACTATATTTTATATTTATAATGTATGTATATTCAAAATCGTTTAATATCATCGTAAGACATTGTAATAATAAATTTTATTAATTTTATAAAAGTTAGGAAAATTATATTTACATAAAGTCTTACCAGATGTATATGCTACTAATTTTGATCTGATTATACTTTCCTCCCAATCAGGATGATCGTTTTTAAGCCGATTAACTATTCTTTCTCTTGCAGCCAATAAGCCAACCAGGGTCGTCTCGCTTGCAGATCCCTAAATATTACAATAATACTTATCTTTCATTTGATGAGATTAATATTTTTTCTAATATTAAAATTAAACATATTTATACTAATATTTTATTGAAATCAATTTTAATATAGTAAATAACTAAAATAATTATTCTATCTCATTTTAAATTTCCTTATTTCCAGTAAGTGTAAATAAGCCTTTACTGTTTAAAAATTTTAATTATAAATTATTAAAAAATACTTTCATTAGTTACACGATTAATAATTTATAACTGATAATTCTTATATATATATATATATATATTCGACGTATAAAAATATTACGCTAAATCTTGAAATTTGTATTAAACATGATAAAATGTGGTTTTTTCTATAAAATAAAAGAATTTTTATACCTTAACCAATACTATCTATTAATGACGTTACATTTATGAATTCAGTATACACATATCTTTATCATTGTTATTTTCTTACAGATCAAATTATTGTTTTATAAAATTAAGAATAACTAATTACCTGTATGACACCTCCACCTGGACCACTACTTGAATTTAAAAATTCTTCTGGTAGACCCAATAATTTTGCTAGCCAATCCATCGTAATCATTTCTAGTTCTGTACAAGCTGGGGATGCAATCCAAGAAAATCCGATACAACCAATTCCAGCACTTAATATTTCGCCAACTATAGATGGATACGAACTTCCAGTAGGATAATATGCATGAAAATGTGGTGACTGCCAGTGAGTTACCTTTTATTGATTAAAAAATAATTAATCAGTATAAAAATACAATGAGAAAATTATAAATATTATTTTTTGTATACATGAAGCTAAATAGATTTATAAAATAAAAAAATTTTAATATTTTTTAACAAAGATACTTTAAAATTTTTAAATGAAAAACTTTAAATAAAAAAAATTATAATTTAAAGTTATTTAGTTTATTCGTATTATTACCAAATATTGAAAATATATTCTATATTAAAAATACAAGCTCTTTTGTATGATTTTTGAAAAAGTACTTCTGTAGCTTATATTTCCAATGATAATTCTTTACTAATTAAATATTTAATATATTTAAAGATCGATTAAAATAATTATTATAATTTTCATATTCAGTATACGTATATTTTGTATATATTTAACTATATGTTTATATTTAAAATTTTTTTAAAAATATACTCATAACTATTAAAATTCAAGAAAGAACTAATCTGTAGAAATATTTACATTTTATACATAGTATTTATTTATAAAAAGCAATTAAAAAATTTACAAATACAAAGTTTTTTACTGTAAAAATCATTTTAGAATAAATGCATTTCAAATAATTATTTATACTAATAGAAAAATTAACTAATATTTAAGATAAATATTATAAATGCTTTATAATATTTTATGGTATTTTATAATTATTAAATACATACTTTTATTTTATATTAATACTTCATATAGTTTAAAATTGTTAAGTTATAAAAACATAAAGCTATAAAACATATTTTTTATAAGTATTGAAAATTATAAGGAAATTTTAATAAGTATCAGTTGGTTTAAAATTTGTCAATGCTTCTCTTGAAATATATAATTACAATAATTATTTAAACTTTTAACTTACCCCGGGCATTATATGTTTTTCCACATCGTCTAGAACTTCACGCCAAGATTCTGATTTTTCAGGAGCTTCTTTAGGTATAATGTTCATTAGATAACCTGGTTTAACTTCAGGAAGAACATGACGATTCCGTAGATTTTCACTATAATCTGCAATATAATCTATGGCGGCCTTTCCAAATTCACGAAATTCTTTCTCGTTCATCGTTATCAATTAGAATAATTTATAAAATAAATAACGATCTCTGGTTAACGTTTAAAGACTTGGTAAGGACTGGCAGTATACCTACTGTACGATGAAAATGTAAAAATATATAGTTAGAGTATACTTTCTCCTACTTTCTCCATAATTATGTACAAAATATTATGTCGGTCGCGGCTTATGAAAAAGCATAGTTGAATGATTCTCATATTTGATATCTTTTAAAACTTACTAATACCTATATCTACAAATATCATAAATTAATGCTAATTGATTAGTAAAATATTGCTTTAAAGCTTGTTGCTAGAAAAATATATTTTTCTACTAAGTTTTAATTGTTACTATTTAATCATACACATAATATTTTTGTATTCATTTTAATAATTATTTTACCATTAATTGTTATTCTATATTATTATTTAATAATTTCATTAGAATTTTAAGTATACAAATCAAACATATTTAACAGTAAATTCATATTTTAATATCATTGTTTCATATGATATATCTAAATACTTAAAATTTTACAATTTTTTAAGCATTTTATTAAAAAATAAAGGGGTTTATGGGCTCAAAAACGATTAAAATAAGACAATATTAGCGACTAAAAAAAATAAATAGAGCTATCTAATAGCCTAACACATTCGTGAGTGAGAAATAATATACTGACTAGTATTTTGTAAAAATAAAATTTAATATAAAAAGCTTGGTAAAAGAAAATAAATAAAATTCTATATAATATTTTTTTATAGCAAATATTAACCATAATATATACACTCAATTATAACAAAATATTTTGAATACGATGAACTATGATTTTAAACTTTTAAAAACAATTTTTAAAATGTTTTATTAAATATATTTTACACACTTAAATATTTTTTTAAAGATCTTTTATCAATAATATAAAATTAATTATAAAATATAATTTCAATATGTATTTAATCACAAAAATAATTAAATAAGATTAAATTACGAAAACACACATAAATGATAATAAAAATTAAAACTCTCAAAAAAGCACAGTATTTAAATTTAAATTTAAAAGATCTTCCGTGTGCTGCGTCAATCACATTACTGATCTTGAGAACCGCCAAACCCTTCTCTTTTATACATTCTAGAAACAAGTAATGTTATGTATTAGGCTGTTTTTTCGTTTTCAGACATCCAGAAGTAAAGTAAAGAATATCGCTTTAATTTACATAATCTTATAATTGCTTAGAAAAAAGGTCATATAATGATTAAAGATGAAATAAAATATAGATTTACTGCAATTATAAGATAATTATTATGTTTATTTTCTGATTATTTTTATAAAAGAATTAGATACATAATTTTGTACATAATTATTGTAAAATATATGTAATATATATTATATATGTATTATATATTTATAGTTCATTATAGCACTTTTTATATAGCTTGTAATAAAAATTTTAAACATTCTAATTACATTCAAATATTTTTATTTTTCAAAACAGACAAATAATATTATGCCAATATTAATCTTAAGGAAAATTTGTTTTATAATTATTGGTGTAGCATTATTTTTTAATAAAGATAACCATATAATAATTATAAAAACACTGTATTAATTATAATTTTTAACTAAAATTAAAAATTATAACATTTTATATCTTAACTTTATTTTTTATAAAGGTATATGTTGAATTTTCTTTTCATCATAATATCGAGTTTTAAAACAGTTCCAAACTTTTAAAATATTACTTGTTATAGTTTCATTACTTATTTTTTAATTGTTATACGTATAGTTGCACAAAACTATTTTTGCTTATTGGAATATTTGCAATTTCGACAATATTAACTGATTATAAACAATAGTAAGTGATGTTAGAATATGACTCTCAAAATATAATTTTTTTAAATTGTTGTTTAAATATTTTATTTTCTTGTCCATGATTATTAATAATTAATTTTTTAAATGCATTTCTTTTATTCGATTTGAAATAAATAATTTATTTATTTTCTTATTTTTTTAGTTTAATCTGATTTAAAATACATTATCAAAAGAAATAAAATTCGTAAAGCATTTTTAGATTCTAAACTATAAATGTAATCAAATTAATTATTAATAAAATTAAATGTATTTTATTAAACACTATTAAGTACTCATTGATATGTTTTTATTATTTCATAAACTTTTATGAATTTGATAAAAGATAAATATATTATGTATCTAATTTTTAATGCTTACTACTGCTGAAGTAAATTAAATAATTATAATTTAAAAAATATTAATTCACTGAATTACTTAAAAACGATGTACTTGCGTTCTTTAAATATTGTTCTTGATTACAATAGTACTACTATCTACTTTTATATTGTATATTTTGTTTATTTCAAAAGAAAACGGAATATATGTGTTTACATTTCAAAGAAAAATAACTCAGAAAAAATTAAGATCAGTATATTATTTTAAAACGATTAATGCATTAATATAGGATATTCGTTTCTGTTAAAAAATATAAAATATACATTTTTAAAGAAAAAATATATTACCATTAATAAATATTAATTAAGGATACTTTTTATTATAAAATATAACATTTTTTATAAAATTATATTAAAATTCTTAAAGTAGTATCCATAAGTAGTCCAATTTTTAAGCAGAATTAATGATATATTTTGGAATATTACAAATAATTGAAACTCATATTTGATTGTATTCTCAATAAAATAAAAAATATATATAGATATATTTTTTATTTCTATTACTATTTCGAAGTTGAATTATCGTTAAATTATTGTATATGAAATAAGAATAAATAAATTTACATAAAATAAAAAAAACGTAGTTTTAATATTTTTGTAATTATAAATATTGTATACACAAATTGATTATTGAAAATTTGATTTAAACTTCTTATAAGAATAACGTAAATAAGAATTATATACTTTTATTTTTAGTTTTTATATTAAAAAATTTATTGAGATGATTAAAAAAGTAAAAAATACTCATATATTTTTATTGGTTAATTTTTATCTTTTAAACATTAGACAAATATAAAAAATTTAATGAAATTAAATAATTAACGATTTTTATTTTTATTGTATTAATAATACTATATTTTTCTATTTTTTTAAATATAATTTAATCAAATTACGATTATCATGATATTTAGTTTTTCATATATCATTTTATAAATATTGTTCACATAAAAATGAATTTAAATTTCTAAATTTTAAGAAAAAAAACATAATTAATTTTATATGCGTTCAATGTTTTATAAATAAATAAGACATAAATTAAGAAGTCTTTTTTACGCATTAATTTTTATAATAATCAATCTCTATATATACTATATATATATATATATATATACATATATATACATTCTTTTAAAAAATATTTCACATTTTTTACTTTCAAATATTATTCGCAATTTTGTTCTACAATAAAAGATTAATTTAACAATTTTTATTTTACTAAAATCTTTTTCGAAACTATAGGTATTGCGTATGCTAATTTTGTGATTAAACCTTTCGGTTTAGAAATGTATTCGAAAGTTTAATTTAAATGAAAAATAAATCAAAGAATTCTCTCAAAACATTAAATTTGATAAATTAAAATTCATGATTAAATAAAGAAGATTATAAATTATACATCTATCATGACTTACTTTACAAATTCAATGTATATTATAATCCTTTAATAAGAACATTTTAGTGTAACTACATAAGTTATTGTAATTTCGTACGTTTAATTATTATAAGAACTTATATGGATATAATTACAGTTCGTATTATAATTTTAAGTATATAATCCTTAATCTGTTAATTTAGTTCATGTTATATATTATTTATGTCTAGTTTGAAGGAAATAAAATTTTACTTAATATTTTAAATATGAATCTAGTTAAGTACTAAAGAAATTATACTGACAGTACACGTGTAACAATAATTTTATTATTAGTATAAATAAATTTAATATCAATAATAATAGTTTTTTATTATAAATTTTGCTTTTGTACAGTGAAACAATTTCAATGATTAAGTGTAAATGATGAGTCAGATATTTCAGGATTGTTAATGAAGAGTTATGCACAAGTTTATCGATAAACCTTGAATAATAATTTTAATTGTACGATGAGCAGATAAAAAATATATAAATGTTATTTTGAATCTTTATTATCTTATTTTTTATGAATGTACTTAAAAACATATCTTTAAAAATGTATATAATCACCTAATTATATCAAATTTATCTTCTCTGTGTATATATATATATTATATATACTGAGTTGATTTTATTTTTGGTTTATTCTTCTATAGGTAAAATTTCAGAAAATATCGTATATAATTATTTATATAAACTTTTCTTTTTAATTTTTAAATGTGATAATTTCATTATAATATTTTAAAAATCATGTGTTATACGAATATTTCAGTCTTTTCTAATAAATTATACTTATAAAAAAAACATTTGAAAATAAATAGTTGGCTCAGAAGATAAATTTCAAATAAATAATAAGTATACATATATTATATTAATAGTTAGATTCAAAATTTTAATAATTTATTAAATATGTTGAAAAGAGTTTTTTTCATAAAAATTAATATAATAGATTAGTATATTTTTAACCACAAATAAAAACCAAGAATTAATTTTTTGAAGAAGGAAAATATGTTGTTAATGAATATTATCACTATTGTGAAAAACTTTCATAAATTTTCATTTGTATGATTCAATATATTTTAACCTTGAAAAGAAAATGTTAAATAAGTTTTTAATGTATTCTATAAACTAGAAAATATAGATTTATTTTATTATTAATTATATCATTTTGAAGAAAATTTTAATGATGGTGACTTATTCACCACCATGCAAAAAATTAATCCTAGTCAAATAACAATCAGTGGTTCATTCAAAATTGAATATATGAGCATGATGGTGAATTTATAAAATATTGGTGGATAATTCAAAATAGGTTTCTTGTTCATTTTATCTTCAGCTTTCTTTCTCGTTATCCCTTTTATTTTTTGCACTTTTTCATTTTTAGATGATTTATAATTTCAGACGACACACGAAATTTTACATAAGAAATCTCTCGGTTATATTAACTGTGTTTACTAAAAACAAAAATTTTAATAAACTTGCATTATCGTTTATTAATCCTAACTTATACTCCTGATAAATTTACGTGTTACTTTTTACGTGATATTTAGTATCTTTTTCTAGATTTTTAGTATCTTCTGTTCACCTACAGGTGACTTTTTCAAAACATGCTATTAAAGATAACATTATTATTGACTAGAAGAAATAATAATGAATATGTTTTCCATGTTCATGACCATATAGTGTCTACTTTTCTCTCCTAAATACGTGTTTAATTAGATGTATTACAGTCCTTCTACTGTGTCTTATTGACAATCAAATTAAAAAGTTTAAAAATTAAATAAGTCACTTTAGTTAATAAAGATCCATAAAAGTGAGTTCAGTTCAATACGAAATAGTGCCCTTATTATTCTAATTTAATTTATCAATTTATAAAATAATTAATTAAATAATAAAATAAAATATCTTTTTTATACTCCTATGCCTAATTTAAAAAATAATAAGAAAAATAAAAATCGTTAATCTCATAAGATAATTCAAAAGTAATACAGATATTTGATGAATTAATAATTCAATATTAGCATTATCGTTGGAGTATTCGGAGCACTATTCAATGAATACTCTAATCGGAAACACGGGCCTGACACTAGATAACAAGGAACAGGATCAGATCAAAGCACAGGCATACATAAAAAAAACAGTATGTAATAGCTGAAATAACAAAAAATATATGGCAACCAATTAATTAATGTATTGCATTCACAATGCACGATCATATGTACACCATGCATCCAAAAACCACAGACAAAATAATTTAACAGTAGCTTACAGGTCGACTTATAAAAAAAAGAAATTGCCTTTTTTACAATTTAATATCTAAAAGAATATCAATATAATAAATTATATAATATGAGTATTAACTTATGAGAGGTTTTTGAAATATTAGAGTATAATCAAGCCACATTCAAATAAGAGGAATCATTAGGTATTATTTACCTAATGATTAACAACTATAGAAATTTTTTAATAATAATAGCTGAGAAAATTATAAAAATGATTTAGAAAAGAATGATAACGCTTATAAAAGATAGAACAATGTCCTTCATAATTCACGAATAAAATTGTAAAAACTATAATAACTTCGATGATAAAAACATAAATTATAATGGAGTTAATAATTATAATGAAAATTATTTCAGAATGTTTAAACAATTATATATAAGATTAGTAGGGAAGTAATAACCTGCGTATAATAACAGTTTAGTTAGCGTAATAGTAATCATAGTCAACAAGATAATTAACACGGTAAGTTCAGAGTCGTGGACAATGCATCATCTTACATACAACAAAAATAATAAAAAATAAAATATAACCGAATATTTAGCTCGTGAAATTCTTGATATCAATCGTAAAATGTAAAAAACTCTAGTAGTATGTTTGACAAGAACGAAGCGTAAAATATCAATAGTTAGGTTAATAGTAATAATAATAATAATAATAATAATTAATCTATAATTGAAAGAAAGGTTAATAGTAAATAAGTTTTACGCAAATATAGAAGCAGATATTTCTTTAATAAAAGAGAGTAAATTATGTGAGATCTTTTAGATAAATAAATTCATAATCTTACTATAAAATGTACAATAAGACAAATTGTAATTTTGTAAGAAAATGTGAAGACAAATATATATATATATAGAAAGTAAGAACTTATTGAATAGAAAGTTAACTCAAATTTATAAAAAACAATTGTTCTGAAATATCTATGACAATAAAATTAATACTGAGCAAATAAAGACTCTAATAAGAAACGATCATTACCTAAAACCACGAGTAACGAAAGATTCATCTGAAAATTTAAATATAGAACATATGATATTTAAAGATGTTTCAAATTTTTGAAATGAAAAAAGGTAGAATATTTGGATAAAAATAACGAATTCTTAGAATTAATTATAATAAACTAAAAAAATATTTTTAAATAAAGACATTGATTATCTGATGAATATCGCCAACTATCAAGGAAGTAACAAGAATTTAATTCACGGAAAAATAAAGATATATGCTCGTCTTTTCAAACTTGAAGGCAAGCAAGTATCTCTGACTCATTTAATATCTAATAAGATTACATTCACGACCGATAAAAATATCAAAATGAGATAATATATAATAATAAATATGCTCTGATATTTAAACAGTATCTAGAAATAAAAATTACAATATTAATGAAGGTTGACATAACAGAATCATCTGAAAATCAATATAGCCTATGTATAAGATCAATAAAAACAACGATTAATAATGAACTTTAGACAATTGAATGAAATCACATAAAAGAGCTATATTCAAAGAGAGCTAAATACAAATTTATTTGTAGCATTAACATAACTGATATAATTTTTTATACCTTTTTTATAGTAGATTTTTCTCATTCAAATTTATAGTGAAGACTAAAAAATGCACAGATATCTTGAGAGCCATCCACACGACATTAGAGGGAATCGCGCTGAATAAAATTGAAGTATTTCTCGATAATATATTATTATATCAAAATCGTTTATGAACAAAAAATATGGCTCGAAAGAACAATTAAAAATTTGCATAAGAAAATCTCTCATAAACTCAAAAAATTTTCAATTTTTTTTTACTCCGATATAAATATATGAAACAGGAAATTTAGGTACAGTTTAGGAATATCCGATGATTGCAATTTAAATATAATGCAAATAGACAATAGCTTATTAAAAAAATTTTTTTTAATTATTTTTGGATTTTATGGAATATTAGCGTAAATAAGTAAATAATTATGCAATAATATCGGAAAGAGATATCAAGTACGCCCATTCAATAATTCGATACATTCAATTAAAGGAAATTATATAGTATGCCCATATTTACACCAACTTTTTAAAAATCATTTAGCTTTATTAAAAATATCTTGAATTAAATGCACCATAAAAATGATATTAAGCCTAGGAGAGATAAGCAGGTACACTCTTTAAATGTGGATTTTGGTATTTTCAAAAATTGAATAAGTACAATAAACCAAAAAAATCATAATATTTTAAATATAAAAAATAATAAAAAATTTTTGTAATTGATAAACAACATATAAATAATTACATAAACGTAGATAAAATAAACAAGAAATATAAATAATAATATAATTTAAGGCTGAATAAAAAAAATAAAAGCGTAAAACTAATCGTGAATATTTAAAAAAGATAATTTAGATGATTTTTAAACAATGTAAAAAACTGAAATTAAAATATAAATTAAGCGATGCAAAAAAAAAAATAGTGACATTAAACAATAGAAAAAATGTACTATTGTATTGGTATTTTTAGCGACAATAAACAACAACCACAAATAATTCGAAAAAAAATCAACATTTGAGATCTAAAATATCATTTTTCATATGTAAAGTTTTTAAACGCAAATATTTAGATTATTGAAATATTTTTTACCTAATATGCCACAAATTATACCGTTTAGTTATCTTTCTTTAGTATAAGTCTTTTTAGCTCTTCATTATATTGTGAAAAATCTTTGAAAATTTAGTTTAATGAATATTAATATGAAAATTTTCTTATTTTTTATATTATTATCTTAATTATATTATTATTAAATTATATACAAGAATTCGAAAAATAAATGAAAATTTTAGAAATAAAATATTCGATTTTAATAATGACATATTCTAATTAATTTTACTTGTAAAACTGTTTAAGGTCGTATTTAAGTATCGTAAGAAGACTTTATTACAGTTTTATCGTCTTCCTTTTATTTTTATACATATCTATTAGTGTATTATAAAAAAATTTCAATATCGTTTTATTTAGTGTATACTTGTATACTTATAACCTTTTATTATATTATTTAAACAAAAAATTTTTGAAAGAATTAAGAATAATTATAAATTTGAAAACTTTTCTTTTCTTCAATCATTAAAAAAAACAATATCTATATTTTATTAAATTCAAAATAGTTCTTATAAAAATATTTAAATGGATGTAATTATTATGAACAGAACATTTATAATAGTTATAAGGTATTTACGTAACATTATAATTAAATACGTAAGCATTTATTGAATCTTAGCTAAATTTAAATATTTATTAAAAAAAAAAAATTAAGAACAAATTCCAGAATATATCAACGATAAACACTTTCAAAATATATTACTACTGTTCAAGGGTGATAAAATGAAAAAAAAGCGTATATATATTTTTCTTTATTTATTTATGTGCTATTATATAGAGAAAACAATTATCGTTGCAAAAAATTACTTAATATAAATATGTAAAAATAATAAATTTAAAAATAAAACCGTAAAATTCAAAAGTTGATTTATTATTTCATAAAAAATATAGTATAAAATATAAACAAGCTTTAGAAAATAATATATGTATTAAATAATTGACTTTTGTTAGTGCTGGCATTTAAAAATTATTTGTATATCACAAACTATGCGTAATTTTTGTTAAAATCTAATTAATAATTAATTTTGTAAACTTATTTTTAAAACAAATTAAAAGACTATTAAAAAATAGATATATATTTAATGCTTATTTCTTGAATGAATTAATGAACAAGTAATGAATGAATGAATTAATTATATTATTTATTATGAGTAATATACATTTTGCGAAAAATTCGAATCAGTTTCTTACATATAACTAAATTTTGTGTAAATCTTTCTGATAATTTAAATTATAAAATATTAATTTAATATTGAATTAGAAATATAAACAGTTGAAAAATACTTAAAATCATTTTCAATAATATTTCTATTAGGTATTTATGATAATATGCCAAAAAAGAATAATAGTTATAAAGTTCTTATAAATTTGTAACGCCGCGTATCGATGAATAATATTTGATTTGATTCCAGAATCTATTACAATGGAATAAAACAAGATTTATATCTCTAAAAATTCATACTCATTTTTTATAAAATTTAATACAAATTTTTATTTTTTATTAAAAGTGCATTGCTAAATACTATTAAATTTATTTTATTTTATTTATATTTTATTTATTTTATTCTCAAAAAGAAGGAAATCTCATAATTTATTTATTCATTAAAAATAACTTAAAGTTAATTACACACGTATCAAACAAGTACGTAAATATTTGACTTATTGAAACGTGAATAATTTTTTATTTTAATCAATTATATGCACTTTATTTTGAATAATATATATTATTATAACTATATAAATATATTATGATTTTTATGCCTCTATTAAAAGTCTATTTAAAGTTCTCTATAAAAAATTAAATTTATATATTCCGCACCATTAAATTCTAAATTTAATAATTTATATAGGTTTTTTTTAATATTTCGTTATATAGTACCCATAGGAACATTATTTTTTCTTGAATTTATTCTTGAAAGAAAATTGCTTAGGTGCATATTAATTAAAAAATTTTTTTTTATGTATTGTAATTTATTTTAAATATATTGGATCGGATAAAAATCACTTAAGTTAAAGCATTTATATTACAATTCATAAGTCTAAAAATAACTTTTATTTTAATATATATTATTTGACACCTATTAAAATACAATCGTTTCACATTTGCTGGATTTGTTTTATTTTTCATTAGAAATAGTAAATTTTATTTTTTGACGTAATTTTTAGCGTAATACCTTACAATTATTTTTTAAATGATCAGGAAATTCAAACAATTAAATTTTGCAACCAAAATATACCTTATTCAAAATATTATTCTCAACCATCCATATCTAGGTAAGGCAAAATAACATCGAAAAATACTTTAAATCATTTAATCACCTATACTTCAGAGTATTTACTCTTACAAATTGCAGATATAAGTCTATTTAACTATTTTTATTATTTTTTCTTTACGATTTCATTAGCTTATTCGATCATTTTATTATGAATTATGTAAATAATATAATTGTATGATAATATAGTTTATGGGATTCTTCTGTAACTGTAGAACTTTCTATCATTGTTTTTACTCTATAGAAAATTTATTTTTTTTAATTTGTAAAATATTTAAATAAATATAAATAAATATAAATAAATATAAATAAATATAAATAAATATAAATAAATATAAATAAATATAAATAAATATAAATAAATATAAATAAAATAAATAAATATAAAATAATAGAAAATAAATATAAATAGAAATATAAAATAAATAAATAAATAAATATAAATAAATATAAATAAAATATAAATAATATAAATAAATATAAATAAATATAATAAAATAAATAAAATAAATCTAAAAAATATAAATAAAATATAAATGAAATTAAATATAAATAAATATAAATAAAATATAATATAAAATAAAATAAAATAAATACTAAAATATAAATAGAATATAAATAAATACAATAACTAAATAATAAATAACATAAAATAATATAAATAAATATTTAAACTGTTATTTAAACTAACTTTATTTTGATTTTTGGGACTTCAGACTTTGTATTTGGATAAATATTAACTATTTAGTTGTATTTTATTATTATATATAAAAGAATACAAGAACTACTATATTTAAAAATCTTTATATCATACACTATTATGTGTATCTTAAATAAAAAATTTTAATTACAGTAAAAAAAATGTTTGTTCATTTACAAAGTTTAAAGTTTTAAAAAAATTAGTAATTTCAATGTTTAATTTAATTTCGAAAACTGGTATATAACAATGTAAAGATTCTTTGTAAATAAATAATAATAATATTGATAATGAATAATAATAATAATAATAATAATAATAATAATAATAATAATAATAATAATAATAATAATAATAATGTCTAAAAAAACAATTTTTTATTGTTTTTTATTGTTATTTATCTCTTTATATGTAATTTAAAACACGTAATATTTTTTAATCACAAATAATCTAATCTAGATAACAGCAATCAATTTATATTTAGAAAAAGACAAGTGTTCGCTCTTTTAAAAAATATAAAACTTTTAATATTGAGTTGAAATTCAAAATGAATAAATAAAATTTTCTATCATAATCTATACTATACATTGATTAGATTTCTAGAATTTGGAATTCGACAATGTGTATTACAAGATTATATCTGTAAAATGTGAAAAAAGGATTATAATATGGATAGTAGAATAATTAATAGAATAAATAAAGAATAAATTTGGAAAATAATTATTAGAACTATATTCTATAACCTAAATTATAAATATATTTTTAAAATCAAAATTATTTTGCTCGCAGACAATAATATCTTTAACATATATAATATTAAAATATTATAAATATATGATAAAAAAAAACTATTGATACATAACTTACTATTTAATATTTTTTATCCAAATAAATATGTTTATATTTACGATTCTAGAACTAAAATTTATAATAGCAATGGAAGGCATAAAAATTTCTCCTTTAATAATCTTTTAAATAAATAATTTATAAATATCCTTAAAAAATATATTTCTCTCATTTGTAACTTTAAGTTTATAAAATTAATTTTATGTTTAAAACTATAAAAGAAAATTTTTAAGAACTTATTTTTTTAATGTACTATAAAAATATGTACATATGAACTATTTGTAAAAGTATTCATTTCGGTATTAATAAATAATTTTAAAAAAATTGGGTATGATTCTTGTGTAGATCACAAAAGATATAAATTCAAATTTTTAACAATAGCATTATTTTTATTTTGATGCTTACTTTTCATTAATTATTTTAAATAATCAAAAAAGATAGATTTAGATAGTCATAATTTATGTTGACGGAGTAAACCTCTTTGTCCTAAAACATTTTCAGGAACAAAATTAAATAGATATTTATAAATATAATAAGAAATTTAATTTTTAATTATTTTTCATTTATTGATAAACCATAAAATAATAAAAATTAATAAATAATCTTCAAAGAATAGCATAAACAATACCTGTATATAATACATAATAAAAATGAGCAACAAGATAATATGTAGCATATAAACTAATATCAATTAAATAATTTGACAAAATAATTCTCTGTAATCCTTCTCAAGTAAATAAAAAATCAAAACTTAAAATTCATAAACTTAACACATTTTCTTTAATTTTTATTTTCTTTATTGATACTAATGATCAAAAAATCTTAATACCAGAGAGAACAGAAATAATTATTGTTGCAGAAGTAAAATAACCTCGAATATCAACATTTGTGCCAACTATAAATATGCCATGACCTTAAACAATTATGCTAATAATCCAATTGTTTATATTGCATAGATATTCCAAAAGCTCCAAATTTTTAAGTAATACTTTAAATCTGAAAAAATTTATATAGTTTTAATTTATATTTCATATAAATTTAAAAGTTATTCAAACTAACATATATATGGATGACTTTTCAAGTTTTTTAAACATTGTGTAATGTTCAATGAAAATGGCAATAATGCTAATTATTTACATTATTTTATGAAAGAAAAATAAACTTCTTATAAAATATCCATTTATAACTAAATAATCAACTTAAACAATATTGTAATTGATAATGTTCAAATAATATTGAATTATCATATGCTAGTTAAAATTTTTGTAACCTAGTGAAATAAAATTATGTACAGTGTTATAAATAAAAACTATATTGCAATTTTTTATTATTATGCATAAGAAATTAATTACATAAATTATTCATTAATTTTATAAATAAACTCCTATAGTACTAAAATAAGTAAAAATAAGAAGAAATTTTTATTTGGTTTCAAACACTAATTTACTTTTCAATTGTATTATTTATTTTAATCTAAAACTTATGAATTAAATTTTAAAAATATAGTTGAAAAATAAATATTTTGACTTTTAATATTAAAATGACTTCCTTATCATATAAAAATATGAAATTTAAATCAAATTTAAAATAGAAAAAAAAGAATACTACAATAGCATACTGAAATAATATGCACTTTAAAATATCCTCATTTAAATTTTACAGCAATTTAGCCAATAAAAAAATTATAGTGCAAGTATTTTTTATAGCGATCAATACCATTTTATATTTATACCTTCTTGTAAGTATATTTGTTAATACACTTGCAGTATTTTTACATATATCTGAATTATTTGGCACTGATCAATAAATAATGTAATGTAACACACACACACACACACACACTCTCTCTCTCTCTCTCTCTCTCTCTCTCTCTCTCTCTCTCATATATAAATTTATACATGTAAATAAATTTTTTTATTAAACACATAATAATCTAACATTTGTATAAGCATTTAAGAATCAAACCATTAGAAACTAAAATAAAAATGTACGTTTTAACAAGTTAAGTAATTACTTCACTTATAAAAATATTTTTACAATAGTTCTTTAATATAGTTCTTAAGAATTAAAAAATAAAGTTTATAATTTTTTTTATTACTCATTATAATTCATAAATTATATTTTTCAATAGTTAAATTACATATTCTTAATAAATAATCTATTAAATTATATATTATATACAGGCTTAAAATCTGATTTTATGCTATTTACATTATTTCAACGTACAAATAAATTTTATTTAATCAAAATATTTTTTGTGTAACTTTATTTGAATATATAATCAATTACTAATTATTTGTTTGTATGAGATTTTAATAGAAAGGGAAAAGAAATAAATTTATGATTATAAACGTTTGTGTTTGTACATCATATGTAACACGAGCATACGTATGTATAATACATGGATGTACACAAGGAAATATATAAATACATGTAAATATTTACGATAAAAAACCGTCGGTTTTTTAATTAAGCCTAATTTAAATGTAAATTTAACTAATGTTAAAAACTGAAAAAAAGGGTGATAAATATTTAACTAGAAATGATAGATTTAACTTTTTATACAATTTTTAATTTAAATATAATTTAAATCATTTTATATTTTTATTGGAACTTTGGATAAAAAAAGAATGGATATACCAAATTAAATATATTTAATATCTGTTAAATAAACCAAATTAAATATGTGTTATCTGTATTTTATTAAAAGTACAAAATTTTTGTAAAAGAACCTATATCATTAAAAATTTATTCTTTGCTATTATTTAAATATAGCTGAAAAAATGACCAATTATCGAAATTATAGAGCGATATTATAATTCATTAAAATTACATTTTTATTATTAAATTATTTTTTAATGTTTGTAAATTAAATTTCTAATTAAATTTTATCTTATTTATTATGACTATAAAGTACATCTACCCTACTTTTGCGTTCTTATTGTGCAAGTAAATACTCGCATTAAAACTCTTACTTGCCTATGTACGCAAGTTGAGTCGATCAATTAACCTTTTGTGAAGATATCAGAAGCATGCATTTTACAGTGATACCTAATCTTTATTAATAAATAAAACCTGATTTATTAATAAAATTTTTTTGAAGTATATTTAAAACAAAATTGAGTAAAAATATCATCATTGTGTATTTATTTCTATAATTAATTTATCACTTAAATAAGACAATTTATTTTGAACAACTTTGATATTCATAAGTAAATTTAATATATTTAATGATTTTTAAACATACTATATTAATATTCTTATATACATACAATTAGTATATATGCAAAAATTATAAAATAAAATATACTTAAATAAATAGATTAAACCATACTTAAAACTTAAATATCGTTTTATCATAATTAATAGTATTTTAATATTATATAGTGACTTATTGACATATATTTTTACACTGTGAACAAACTTGTCTGCTCTTGTTTGCTTTACAATGTTGTCTTTCTCGTAATCATTCTACAATTTATACAATCATTATTTAAAAAACAGCAACTAATCGCTACTACGAATAAACCTAAATTTATTTGTAATTTTTCCTTCATTGTCTTGTTCTTATATCTCGCAAATCCTCTTTTCCTGCGTGAATCTGCATGAATATCAATTTATATTCTTCTTGTCTTCCATTCCATGGAAGTCTTTATAATGCGGTCATCCAACCTCGTGACATTCCTTATTAATTTAATTTAGTAATATTTATTAATATTTAACTGTTAATATTTTATATATGTATCGAAAAATTTTATAATAAAATTTTTATTACAAATTGAATATATTAAAAGCTTATTGTAATTATAAAAAGAAATCGAATATTTTATCATAGACTTAATATTAAATAAGGATTTTAATAGTAGTTATCATAAATATAGATTTAAATTTCTGTTATAGTATTCTCAAATTTCTTTAAATACTCCTTAATTAAATTAAAACTTTTAGCAAAATCTTTAAAAGGTATAATTTATTATAAATGCTTTTATTATTTGACTTTCTCAATGTTACAGTGATGATAAAAAAAAATATAAAATGAAATTATAAAATAACAAAAGTGGTGGGACGTGAGAACTAAAGTATTACGATTTACAATTTTTCAATTTTATGAATATTATCATAAATCTAGAAAAGCAGTTTCAAATATATAAAAATTGGAATTAATAATTTATGAATATAATATTTAAATAATTAAATAATTTTAAATTTCAAAACATGAAAATTGAATTAAATAATAATAATAATAATAATAAATTGTTTTTAAGAGTCAATATTATGTTTAAATAAAACTTAATTATCGTGTTTGATATCTATTTTATAAGATAATGTTATTTGATTTTCTCCGTATTATATGATTTATAACTTAAAATATTTTTTATAGTGATTACATATAATATAATTCAATATATATGAGAAACAATAAATCAATTTAAAACAAAATAAAATAAAGTTAACAAATACGTAGAGGTTTGTCGATATCGTAGATATCGTAAACCATAAAATTCATCAAACCCAAATAATATTAATATTTATATTAAATTAAACTAATGTTACAGATTTATTTCAGCATCTAAAACATATAAATATTTACATAAAATTTACATATTTATTTTTAATTACTTCTATAAAACCATTAACGATATGTAAAAAAAAATAATATAAAAATTTAAGTATATTGTTAAAAAATATATTATATTACATATTAAGATTATTTTAATATGTAATATAAATTATTAAATTTAAAAATTATATTTAATATATTGTAAAATGAATGTTTCAATTTTTCTACATTTTAGTATTAAAACGACCATAGGGGGCGTAGCTCAGATGGTAGAGCGCTCGCTTAGCATGCGAGAGGTACCGGGATCGATACCCGGCGCCTCCATTTTTTTTAATTCAAGAAAATGATATTAAAATAATAAAATAATAAATAAATTTTAAAGAAAATATTATTATTTTTTTTATTAATATTATATTTATTTTTATTGTACTAATTAAAATATTTATTTACAGTTACAATGAGTTTATAGTATTTAGTTATAAGTATTAAAACTCATATTAAAATTAAATATATATTACTTCGAATCTAAATAATATAATTTAAATAAATTGAAAAGATACATATATTTCTAATAAAAACATGTTCATATAAATGTCATGGAACATATTTATTTATATTATCACTTATATTTACCTTTTTTGAATAATTAATTAATATTTTTTAGGATTTTTTTTTTAGAAAATGAACAATTATTTAAAATTTTATTATCATTAGAAAATTTAGGTATGTATAATTATTCTACTTTTCGTTTAAATATTTATATTTACGTAATTATATTTCGAATAATTTATATTAATGTATAATTTATGAAAATATTGAAATATCTATTAAATGTAAAATAAAAAAACAATTTATTTTATATTATCCAACTGTATACTTTTAATAATATTATACTATTTAAAATTCTGAAATAATATATTATATTATATTTAAATGTGGCGCCGTGGCTTAGTTGGTTAAAGCGCCTGTCTAGTAAACAGGAGATCGAGGGTTCGAATCCCTCCGGAGCCTTTGAAATTATAAACAAAGTAGTAGCTTCTACTTTTTAATTAAAATTTTTTAAATGTTTTGAAAAATTTCATAATGGTTTTTATTAATGTATTTATTTTCATTAGTCACATTTAATCAATCTGCCTATTTTGTTTTCATTATTTTTTGATTCAATTGATTAAAGTTTATTTCAAAAGAATGCTTATATACGAAAATAATATAAACATTAAAGTATATATATATATATATATATATATGTAAGGAAAAAGAAAAAAATATTAATCAGATGGAAAAAAGATACAATTAAAACGGTTAAAACTTACAATTACCTAGGATACATAATCGATAGCAACAACAAAGAAGAAGAATATATAAAATGCCTAAAAAAAGAGCAAATCTAAAAATGGGCAAATTGAAAAGTGGTTTAAAGAAGATTTAAGAATGAAATTCGAAATTTTTGAGGGCCTATAAATAGAGTTGCAATGTATGGATCGGAAATATGGGGATGGCAAGTATACGAAGAATTAAAAAAAATATAAAAAAATTCATTAAATGGACCCTAGGTGTTAAAAGAAATACACCTGATGTCATCCTGATATTAGACACCGAAAGAAAAAAACTGAGCATTAAGGCAGCCCAGAGGGCAATATATTTTGAAAAGAAAATATCCCACAACAACGAGAATGATAAACTGAAAGAATGCCTGAAAACTACCGTAAAAGAAGGAAACGAATATGAGAGAAATAAAGAAAGAAATTTGAAATAGACAAAAACACTACGAGAAAAAAGAATGAAATTTTTTAACGATATTATATGGTCGGACAGATTATGGAAAACAAAAACAGAAAACGGAAATGACATTTGGAAGAAACAAAAAATATTATAATTGGACTACAGCAACAAAAATGGAGAGCAAAGTTAGAAAAATAAAAATATGCCAAATAAAATAAGAACATTATACTAAAAGGTCTTAGGGAAAGAAAAAATATACACGAAAAAAAAACGTAAAAAAAAATAAAATAGGGATGAAAACACTTGCAAGATTCCGAATGGGAAATGAAGCTAAGAACAACTCATATTGGTTAAAGAGGAAGAAAAAAAGTTTAGACTATGCCAGAAAAGTAATGAAACAACTAAGTACATTTTCGAAGACTGTGAAATTACAGGTAATAAAGAGTCACAGTGACAGAAAAATCTAAAAAGCAAAAAAAAAAGATATAGATAAGCTAAAAAAAATCCTAAAAGAAAAAAAGAGGAAGGAGAAATTTTTATAACTAGTAGAAAGGAACAAATAACAGAAGAAAAAACATAAACAAGAAAGAATATATAATAAAGAATATAAGAAGAAAAAATAGAAATGTTTTAAAGTTCATATCAACATGTATAATATTAACCTGAATAAAATTAATAGTAATAAGAAGAAGAAAAATAAAGACAAAAATTTAAAATAAACATTAATATAAAATAATATGTTAATGTAATAATGTAAATATTGTTATAAAAAGTTATTGAATAAAAAGTTTATTATATATATAATAATTCACTCGTATAACTAAAATTGAAATATTTATATTCAATTGAGTTAAAAATATTTCATGGTCTATGATTATAATATTAATAGGATGTTACCGTGTTTTACATTAAATAAAAAAAAAAAAAACTAAAATATAATTTATGAACTATGATATAAAGTTAAATTTTACTTCAATATTAATAAACTTCATTTTGAGTATTTTATTAATTATAGTTATTTTAAGCAATTAAAAATTAAGTACTTATGAAATTATACTAGTATATGTAATTAAGCACACAATTATAAAATGTTAAAGTTATACTTGTAATAAAATAAAACAAATATGCTTATTAAGTATATTTAATACATGTGCTTTACATATTACGAATAGTTTATTTCATATAAAATAGTTCATTTCATAATATAATACTATTATCCAATAAAAAATAATAAATTTTTCTCATTAAGATAAATGATAAAAATTTTTATTAAAAACCAAAATTTGTTTTTCCTAGCTGAGTCAGATACGAAAATTTCTTAAAATTATTAGAAACAATAGTTATTAAGATAATTACCGATTTTTAGTGGGTATGAATTTTCATACTAAGAGAAAATTGGAATTATTTTTATGTGATATTACTTTCATATCATCCAATTTTTTGATATTACAATATTTGGCATGCTGATAATTTATTTAAATTTTATTTTATGTTTTGCAAGGTGTTAAATATATAAATTTTAAGTATTAAAAAATTAAATAGATATATATTTATTAATTTATTTATAATATCAACTACAACTACGGAAATATAGTTATTATTAGATTATTATGGTTATAAAACAAAATGTAAATTTCTTATTAACTATTCTTTGTATATATTATAAATTATTCAATTTTTGAATATTAAAATTTATAATTACTAGATTGCCATTGATAGCCTTGCATTTAAGTATATGCTAAAAAAAATTTCTCGAGAACGTTTAAAAAGAATGATGTTTTTATAGCACTCTTATTATTAATATTAAATGGTTCTCTTTTTTTTAAATAGTTAGACTTTGAATTTGAAAATTTTAGAATATATATTAGAATATTATATAATAAAATATTATATTAGAAAAGTAAATTATACTTTAAACCTAACCGTATTTTTCATTGAATGTCTTCATACATCAAAAATGCATAAAATGAATAACTTCTGATATAAGAGTAATTCTTTGAAAACATTAAAAAAGACATGTGTGAGTGTGTGTTATTAAAAAGTTTACGAACATCTAGTGATACAATCTAGTGATATAATCTTTATTCAAAGTTCAATATTTAATTAAAAAAATTTTAAATCATAATAAAAAAATATTACTAAAAATGTAGTGTGTCCGATAATGCGAAATAACTATCGTATAATAACCGGAACTTTTTTCCGTTCTTTCTTGGTATGAATATTGGCTATAAAAAAACTACCTTGTATATAACCTTGTGGGCTTCGAACTGCATGTAGACGAGTGTAATTGCTTATTATGTATTGTTATTATAAGAAGGGCGTGTTCTGCTGTGTATAACTCTCATACTCTGCTTGAATGGATGAAATATTATGTAAAATAATAAACGTAAACATCTAAACATTATGAACTTTTTCATAATGTGATATGATAGCATATATACCGTTGTACATGCGTCGTGATGCGGATATTCCGTCCCTGACGCCTTATACCGACACACCTCTTCAGTCCACACCCTAAATTTGCTACGTCAGGTTTGTTCAAAGAGCTATTATATAATTTTTCCTTGCTTTTTTATTTCAACTTTTTCAAAATCTAGGCGTTTATAATTTATTAGCTTTTTATGAGAAGCAAGGTGTTAGGCTACTGCGACCGGTTTTACTACGGTCTATTGTAATTGTTTTCTTTTTAGTATTATCAACCTTCTACTATATTGATATAATTTAAAAACTTTATAGCACATAACTTCCAAATAATTGTCGCTTGCATTTCAGAATATTATTTGATTAATTATCTAAAAACTAAATATACATTATTCTTTAAAATATTGAAAATTTTTTTTTAATAATATAAAATTAATATTATTATTATTCAAGTAATTATTAATTACACATAAATTAAAGTTCGATTAATATTGTTTTAAAAATTTCAAAACGATATTATTTAAATACAATAATAGTAATAGTAATATTAATAATAATAAGGTTATTAATAATACATATATAAAAACTAAAAGTTTTATGGATTGTTTTATACGTTTTGGGATTAATGTCTACAACTCAAAATAACGTTTCTAGAAAAAACGTAATGTTTTAACCTTAAATACGAATATGGGCTTAAGATAGTTGAGTAAGAAATTAATAGAGAAATTCAATTGGCAACAGCAGAATTAGATTTCTTTTATATATATATATATATGTATTAAATAAATAAAAAATTATGTGTAAATAATTATCGAGTTCAATCTTTAATTTCTTAACTAAATTTACCAAAATTCCTTTTATAAAAAAAAATTTTAATTGTCGATTGTGTATCTAATATCCGCTGCTTAATTATGTAATTTTATCGTTAATACATACTAAATATGTAAGTTGAGTTGCAACTAATTTAATATATTATTTATAATGAATTATAAGATCTCATTGTTTTTCTCCTTGCTTGTTTATCTTTTTAAATTTTTAAATCAAATAAATTTTCTGTGAATACAATTAAAGATTTAATTTTTAATAAAAAATTATTCTCGAAATATCCAGCGTAATTGAATATCACTAATATCCTAAATATTATTTGAATATAATAATTTTCTCTGTTTCTTGTGACACCAGGTTACACACTTCCTATTAATCAGAGAAATATATAAAAAGTAAAACAAAGAATAAGATAAAGAAAAAACTTTGTTTTATTAACCGACAATTTTGTCACTAATGAAAAATATTAAAAATCGAAATATTTGAGGGCATAGGAGAGTATATGAGTCGTTGATTTATTGCACAATTTATATTTTATAATTAATTTTTGATAACAAAATATAAGATATATTACATGGTGCTGATGTATTGCACTCGTTTTTTATGAAGATATAGAAGAGAAAAAGAAAGAAGAAGATAGGACAAAAATTATAAAATATAATATAGAATATATAAAAGATAAATATATATAATTAATAAATATATAAAAATTACATACGTAGAATGAGAGAGAAATATGACAGATGGAAGAAAATAGTTACAGAATGGAAACAGAAGAATATGAATAAAAGTGCAAATCGGTGAAAAAAGAAAGATTAGAGAACAAAAGCAGACTACATAAAAGAAAAAACCTAAAAGTAAAAAGGAGAGAAAAGTTTGACGGCATGGTTACAACGGAGTTTGTGTATATGTAAGATAGTAAAGGTAAACCTATTGGTGTGGAAATAAAAGAAAATTATATTGTATAGTAGAAAGGCAAGAAAAAGAAACACACAAAAAATAAAAAGTGAGAGACTTGCAGTGACAAAGGAAGAACAAGACCTATCTTCACCTAAATTGATCGTGCCTCTCTTATCAATCGTTAACTCACCTCTACCCACGCCTCTACATCTCCCTCTATCTTTCTATCTCTATTTATGTAGGCATCTTTTTTCTTATATCCTATCCAACGAAATTCGCTTACAAAAAGTAAGGGAAAAAGAATAAGAGATATGTAAACAGTGAGTAACAAAGAAAGACAGTAAAGAAAATAAAAAGTAGGTACTAACTGGAAAAATCAATGCAGTTTTCCCATTGGACAAGCACCATGACGTACTTGTGAATCTATTGGTCGAGGCTTGTAGTAGGTGTGGCTTAAAGATGAGCTCTCGTTGTGTCATCAGTTATATTGATCACACGCTCACTCATTCGAGAGCGTACTCTACCATACAACAAATAGTGACATAGCTTCAAAAACTGAACACTGAAGAATTTCGGGAAGGACATTATTCTTATTCAACTAAAAATTATATTTCGTAATAAGAAAATAATAATTCTTCTTTAATGATGCAGACAAAAATTTCTTCACTATGTTCATTAATGTACTATTCTATTTTTATTGTCAAATAACAGTATAAATTAATTAGAAACAACAGCTACAGTTAAAAAACAGATAACGCACATAAATTATTAAACTTTCATTCAATATTAATAAAAAAAAACCCTTTAAATACTTCGTTATGTACTATTAAATGTAAAATGTATTTATGAACTATTATCAGTTTATCATTGGGATAAAGATCTATAAATTTTATAATTGAAAGAGATATAGACAAAAGACAAACTTGTTAAATGACAAAATAACAAATATAATCACTAGTTGTAAATTTCACAATTTAAATACTGTATTTCGTCTACTGTCCGTACTAGTCAAACTTTATTTGCACTATTCCATATTTAAAGAATGACAGCAGAAAAAGAAAGGGTGGCTGTTTTGATTGATTAATTTGCGATCTGAATGGAAGGCAAGGATGCTCTCGTAACTGCTCGTTTATCAATTCTTATAGTTGTGAATATAAAAAATCTGCAACAAACTAAATTACTTAATATTTCGACATTAATGTATATACTACTTAAAAAAAAATTTCTTAAAAAAACTAATATAATTAAAATTGTGGAAAAAAATTTACTATGAATATTTTTTACTTGCTTGCAATACATACTGAAAATATAAGTTTTTGTAATATTTTAAATATTTTTTATAAATATATTAGTATTTATCTTATTTATTTTATTTATATTTTACTAAACTGTATATTAGTATAATTAGCTACTATATATAATTATGAAAAAATATATAATAATTTAAGTTTAATAATTTAGGTTAATTTTGAAATATTACTTAGAAATTTTTCTTCGTATTTTAATCTCTTTTAAATTTAATAAATAAAATTAAACTTTTTTAATTATTATTCTTACTTGTGTAATTTAAATATTTACTCTAAAAATTATTTGTTTCAAAGAATAATATAAAAAATTTTTTTAAATATTATTAAGAAAAGAAAAAATTTTTTAACAAGATTCTAAAAAGTATTATATTCAACAGGTAGAAAAATGAGTGAAATATTTTAGTTTGATAAAATACAAAAAAATGTGTCGTATCGATTTTTTCAATTTTCCTTTACTTAGCAACTATCTTTACTTTAATACCTATACAATAAGATAATATTTATATTATTTATATAGTATAAATATTTTAGGGGTGTATATTACCAGTAAATTTAATGCACATTATATCATAAAAAATTTGAAATTCTGTTTCATCAGACATTTTTCTTTACTTGTTAGTAATAATTAAAATATTTATTAGTAATTTTATCGATAATTAATACATTTCCAATGTATTATTTATATTAAAACATAAATTCTCTAAAATTTCTTGTTAACATATTTTTAAATTGTTGTTCAAAACTGCCTATGTAATATAAATTGTAATATAAATAAATCCTTAAACTCCTTTGAAATCAAATGTTGTTGACAATAATATGATGAATATTCGACTTTTTTCTCTAAACAAACTAATTTTTTTCTACAAGTTGTAAAATGATTTCAGGAACAACTTATGACTTATTGACACCATCAAGTTCATTTCACATTGACATATTAAATAACATAAAAAGAATTTAGAAAATAATTTGAAAAATAAGAGTCGATAATTTTTAAGTTATTTTATTTATTTATTTATTATTATTTATATACTTTATTTATTTATTATTTTATTTTTAAAGAGTTAATTTATTGATATATTATGTAATAAATTTAAAAATTTATGATTGTAGTAAAAAATACAAAATTAATTGTAAAAATACTAATAAAAATAATTTAATTATTTTATCATAAATATTTTGAATGGAAGATGAATTAATTACCTTTTATTAACAAAAGTTTGTAGACGTTGATTATATCAAATAAATTTTTTTCAAATTTTTTATGGAGTCAAAAATGTTAATAAAATTTGATGTAAACGAAGAAAAATAATATTTTATTTTTTGTAAAGCCTATTTAAAAAAATTAATTTTTAAAAACAAATGTATAATTAAATGTTTAAGGAATTTGAATATTTTAAAAGTTTTTATGATTTATTTTAAATCTAAGATACAGATAACCTTTTCAATATTTTAAATTCAAAACGAAATTTCCGAGTTTTTAAAATATTTCAAGCAATGTAATACTCTAATATAGTCTCTATGTCAATGCAACAATACATTATAATTAATTTTTAGCGATAGTATAATGGAGTTGCTTATATGAATTGAAAATTTTCTAAGATTATCATTATTTTTGTATATTTTAGTTCATAAATGATTTTAAAAAATAGTTTAAAAGGTGTGGCAATCGTAGTAGACAATGTTATAAATTTTTCTGCTAATTAAATAAAATAAATTATTTGCGGTATTTCTAATATTATATAGTTATCAGAATATATATCTTATTATTCAAATCCTAAAATGCACGTATTTGTGAATATGAATAGAATTATAGAGAATTTGTATATGCATTCTCTTGATAGTTGTTAGACTGCAAATCAGGTATTCAACTATGAAAATAAAAAATAGATACATAACCCGCGCGCGCGCTCGAGCGCATACGTACGTACATAAGTTATTTATAGGTATAGGGTTCATCAAGGGTGAGGTCAATAAAAAAGGTTTGTTCCACGAGAATTCTGTTTACGTTGATTAATTAAGTGAGACCTTCGATGTTCTAACTCCTGCAGACTATGCTTTATTAAATACTGTTATTTATATGTTTGGTTCTTCTTTTAAATGTACAATGTATTATGTTACTATTAACAACATTTATAATTAGAAGCTGATATTACATTGAATAATTCTCATCGTATATTCAAAAATTTGAGTATAAAATTCAATTAAAAGTTTTAATTAAAAAATATTATTATTTAGTTCATTCATAATTTGTATATAATATTATTTAAAATAATAAATTGGGATATACTAGAATGATTTTAATTTAATTTTTTCATTTTAATGTTAATTAAGATCTATATAAAGTTTAATATTTCTTTAATTTTTTAATCGCATTCTCGATAATAACTTTTATGAAGCTATCTTTGTAGTATGTAGAGATTGATTTTGAGCATGTGCGCTTTAGTTACGGTGGCATATGGCAAAGTCATGAAGCCATAGGTGGTCTACAGTATATAACTATACCTGTCGCCATCTAGAAATCGCTAGAGAATCGGCGGGACGTTTTCGTTATTTGTATGACAACGAAAGTCGTTGGTTTTACAGACGCTTCTTCATAGACAGAAGTAATGACCTGCAATTAAGTACGGATTTTCCCAAGTGTATTCTATCGTACTTTTGTACTGACAATTTGACAAATATATTGTAGTGTGTACTTCCACTTAAAATTTTTTTTATCTATAACATAAATAATAATTTTTTATTATACACGATTAAATCGTTAGTATAGTAATGAATTTTACGATGAAAATTAGAGAGAGAATGTTACATGCTTTTTCGAATGTTTTTTTAATTACGCCATATTAAAAAGTAATATTGATTCATCATATCAATTATAAACATTATAATTTAAATAAATTTTGTTTATATAGATTCACAAAGATAATGTTAAAAAAAATTATTTAAATCTTAATAAATTAATACCAGATAAAAAAGTATTTGTAAAAAAAATTTATTTAAGTAATATTTTTTTTAGTAATAATACATAAAAATTTACTAATGCGTTATCAATAACATTAAACAAAATACATTATTTGTAAAATATAAACTCATAAAAATATTATTTTAATTATTTCATAAGCTTTAAATTTAATGTTCGCCTATCATCTATCATAATTTTATTCTAAATAAATATTACTAAAATTAATAAACAAAGTTAAAACGATTATCTATTTTATCTTTTTTTCAAATTAAACAAATTAGATTTAGCATAATAATCAATATTCTTTATTACAGACCTTTGCATTACCTTAATTAAATCAAAAAAAAACAATTCAATTTTTCTTTCAAAGCAAACTTATTATTTTTATAAAGATAAATAATATACTTATATTTTTTATACTAACATTTAAAAAATACTAAATATATATTATAATAAATTAATTGTAGATTTTTGATAAAATTTAATCATTTATTTATTAGAATACTGGTTACCGTCATTTTTCTACAATTCGTGAATATTTTCATAACGTCTAAAATCAAAGTGTATATTTTTATTTCATTTTTCTATCCATATATATTCATAAACTATTAAAATAAATCAATTATAATTTTATTATTTAAATTATGAAAAGAAAAATTACAGTAGATTAATACTTTATATTTATCTAAATGTCAATTATTATGTAATTAATATATCGATAATAATATTTTTTAATGTTCATAACAAATTACATTTAATTGATTAGTGTAATTTCTAGTATATTATTAATATTTATTAGATTATTTTAAATCTAATTATGTAATCTATCAAATTATTTATATAAAAAATCATACTTATCCAGTTTATCGAATTACATTTAATTATATTAATTTAGTTTATTATAATAATCGAAAAATTTATTGAGAAACTTTAAAAATAAATTTTAATGTAATATTAATGTTAAAAATATAATGAATAACTTAAATAAATATTATAAATTTTTGAGCTTATTATGTTTATAATCTGTAAATACAACTTACATATAGAGAATCTACCTTATAAAATTATTACAGAAAATCTAAATTAAATTGATTGGGGGTATAGCTCAGTGGTAGAGCATTCGACTGCAGATCGAGAGGTCCCCGGTTCAAACCCGGGTGCCCCCTCGGTTTTTTTTACATTTATTAAATCCTAAATTTTTTATATTATAACATTATTTGTTACATTAATTTAATAATATCAATTAGAATATAATTTAATTTGGAATATTTTTTTATAATATTTTTAGAATGAAAAACAAACGTATCTTTCAAATCAATAATTATAGTTATTTACCGACATTAAATTAAGTAAAAAGTTTATATTGAAGCACATATGCACAATTATAACTTTTAATTTATCTTTTTACAATGAATATTAAAGAAAATTATTTATTTGTGCAAAATATAAGTTTAAATAATGCTATATCATTTATATTAAACTAAAATCCGTGAATTATAGTAAAAACTTTATACTAGTATACAATTTTACCATGTGGAATTTTAATTTAAGAAGAAGAAAATCACTTTGAAACATTATTTATTGAGAAAGATTGAATAAGATTATAACTTGTAACTAGAATTATTGAAAATGAAAATTTAATTTTATAAAATAACTAATGCAAAATTTTAATAATTAATACATGAGCTTAATAAAAAGTTTATAATACTGAAAAAAAATCGTAGTTACATATTTTGTATAAAATTAAATGAATTTTTTATTATTGTTCAGAAAGATTATAGTCTCTGCTCGAGCAGAATACATTTTTAAATAAAAATGTTTCTAAATGCATTTTTAATAAAATATTGAATAAATAATATATAATTGTACTTTTTAAAATAATTTTTTATATATGTATTGTTTTTTAAATTTGAAATTTATTAATCTATTAAAGTAATCCTTTCTGTATTAATGTATTACAGCGTTGACGAAAACACGGTTAATTGTCAAGAGAGAAAAAAGACGTATGCTGACTTCCTCTTTGTAGGATGGTCGTTCTATCTATAAAAGCTGTATATTCTGCTTGTTTCTGTTGAAGCTGAGCTGCTGCTGGAGTTAAATTTTCAGCTGTTTTTATGTATTCGACGGTGCCTTTTTTGAGCTCGAACGACAGCAGAGCATCAATCTTTGAACACGGATAAGGTTTTGTGGTATGTAAGCACGCGGAAATACGAACTGTTGCTGACCCGTGCAGGATTATATTACGTTGTGTCTAGGAAACACGCGCGCAGAAACAGAATCTACTGTTAACGAATCGGCGAACAACCATGTAAGTCACCATGCGACCACGGCTATATTTTGTGTATTCAGGTTAGCATAATTATTTACTATATGTATGTATTTTGTTATTTATAAGTAACTTTACTTATGTAAATTTATCCAAGATGGTAGGAGAATTGAGTTGTAACAATTTGTTTAAGAGGAAAACTTTGCACCAAATATATGGTAAATAAGCAAACAATAAACAACAAATCCTAATACCAGTTAAATATAACAGATAAGAACTGACCGGCTATAGTAGTGGAGAAAATTGAGTCTCCGACCATCTTTGGGTTGTACAAGTGATAAAAAAAGAAAAATAAAGAATTTTTATTAGAAATCTTTTCTTTGTCTTTAATTGTTCCTATATATCGTCCTATATTCATAATTTCAAGGTCTTTGTCGATATTTGCATTCATATAAAAAATGAAGGAGCGAGCCATTAAAAACCTTAATGTAACAGAGGTTAGAAATTTTTCTGTGATGCATCTTTCAGTAAATTTGATTCAGCAATACCTGAATACAATCTATTTTTTTAAAAAACTTTTTTATCTTATTCGTAACAAAAACCATCAGAAAAACACGGGTAAAAATTCGATCCTGAGTTCTTCAAAATCCAATACAAAAACATTAAGATCACAAAAGTAAGGTAAAAATTTGTAGATAAAAACAAGTTTACACGATTTTCAAAAGCATATATTCTGTCAATATTTAAAAGTCGAAATAAAAAATGAAATAATATAGCTACAATTAGTTTCAAAGTGGAAACATTTGTTCACAAAGAAAAATGACCGTGATAAAAATATATACAAGTATTTGATTTTTAAGATCTTTAACTATTTGTAGGAGGCATACCATAGGTCATTTACGTCTTTCTACATCAAGAATCGTTGAATATTTCTAATATTTCTCTCTCTCTTTTCTTTCTCTCTTACGTTTGCGATTGTGCACACTGTAGATATTTGATTCGACTTCTTGGCCTGAGTATTGATAGTTACGAAATCGAAATACGTAAGTACTAGTCTAAATTAAATACAGCATATTTTCAGTATATTTTCTCGAGTAAATTAAAAAAAATTTTAATTTATAAGCGAGACACGTCCTATTATCTTTTCCCGTTGAAAAGCAAAGTTTAGACTACTGACAATATAAGAAGAAATATTAAAAAAAATAAAATATGCATTCCTTATTAGAAATTCACATCGTATTATTAGCAAGCGTTAGTAATACTCATTTTAGAATGATTCTTCTAACGCAGCCGTACCTTCAAGAACATTACTATAATAATTTATTACATTAATGTAGTTTAATTACTTACTTCATAATATTTTGGGAACCTCAGATTTACTCTCGATTTATAAAGAAACTTTTGTAGATGAGCTTCATCAACAGGTATTTGGGACTCTTTAAAGGGGTGATATTCTTCAATAAATTAATAATTTTTTTTTTATGTTCCTTGTACCTATTCAGCCCTAAGTATTAATCCAATTTTTTTTTCAACAATACTTCCGCTTTTATTGAACGTCATACTGTCTTTAGTTTACATTTTCGTTTATTTAAAATTATTCTTTAATTAATAGTTATCCTTTTAATAAATATAAAATAACAATAGATACTTCAAATCAGGTGAAAAAGAGAAGAATGCTGAAAAAGGGAGAAAAAATTTGAAAAAGGCAATATTCAAAAGAAAGAAAGAGCAAAAAGAACAGAAGATGGAGAAAAAGAAAAAACTAACAATAGCGTTATGGAATGTAACTGATATAGACAAAATGGTTACTCAAGACTGAAAGTTTATTCTAGACCAGAAAATATTAAAATTAATAAAAACATGGAATGAAAACAAAATATAAAATTGATGGAACAATAATTAAGTACAAAATTTTAGTCTTTAATGTAAGAAGGGAAAATGAATCATTAAGATTTCAGGGGGAACGCTTTTAACAATATAAAAAGGTTAACATATTGATAATAAATATGAATATTGCAACAAATTAATGAGTACATTGATAGTAATAGATAAGATACAATATAATATTATGGTAGTACCACCGTATGTGAAGGAAGGACCGTGATAGCCGTAATTTTGGAGAGAAAGTTAAATATAAGAATGAGAAAAAATTTGAAGTGGAATATGGAGACAGTATTAATAAAATATATTGATTATATGGATATTCTGGAAAGGGATTATATTAAATACTAAAAATGAGGAAGACGAATATACTTACAGTTACCGAAAAGGAGCATATGTAATTGGCTCGATTAAGTTGATGCACGCCAATGTCGATCATTCCCGTCAGGCCAGGCCAGGTTAACGCGCGGCGTTAATCCGAATTACTTGGCCGTAAACTGACCGATACGGCCCAAATCTGGGCAGGTCTAGACGCGAACGATTTATGGCAACGGTCATGAACTAATGGCCGATGCTAATTAACGCATCCAGACGGCCTTAGCTGAAAAAGCGCAGATTATATCGGTCGCGCAGACGTCCGAAGGAAAATTTAATTGCTCATTTCGACATATTCGAGTTGCAAGTTCGAACACGCCGATCGAGCAGCATGATGTAAGCTCGGCTTCTCACCCGACCGGGAAGATAAAAATTAGGCACTCTCGGGGAAAGAGAACAGATCCATTCGACTTCTTGAGGGTACAACAAGAGGCTAACGCCACCCGCTCCTGGCGAATAAAGGAACCAAACATTTGTTTTTTTTATTCTTGCAACCATTCGACCTTATTACAGCGACTTTTGAACGCCGCGTACACCCAGAGTGTACCGCGCTCCGCCCTTACCGACTCGTAACCGGTATTGGCTTTGGCATCGTGCCAATTCACCCTTTTCAGGGTGATCTTGAACGCCTTGCTTACCTCCGGATGAACACGAACCTCAAATGCCGTGATCACCTCCGGGTGAGCACGATCTGATCTCTTCACAACCAAAGGGATCCGGGTCGAGCGAGAATATTTTTCTCGCTCACGCCTTGACGCCAAGCCTCCCCGAACGTTCGGGCGCTCGGGTCTACGTCAAAATCAATTAAGAGGCTGGACAAGATAAGAAGGATAGAAAAATAAGGCAGTATTGAATTCGACTATGAACCATTACGAACGATACTGTATAATAAATGATGAAGGAGAGAAAAAAGGGCAATAACGAAAAGATATAAGAGAAAATAAAAGAAAGAAGGAACATCGATACATGGAAAGAAACGAAGAATAAGATAAGGGATGGTGGTGCAACAAGTTAGATAAAGAAAGTTATATAGAGGCAAAAAACAATTGCAGGAAAATGTTAAGAAGCAAAATAATACAGAGAGAGGAGATTGAAGAAGCAGAAGAGAATGTAGAAAAGCCTTTTTGAGATGACTAGTTAATAAGGGCAGGAAGAACAAAAAAAGCTCATATACCGGAATCAAATAAAAAAAGAGAAGACAATTTCTGGAACTATTTTAGGAGAATATAGTATAATATGTAGTTGTACTGATATTTGAAAACGGGAATAAGGACAAAATAAAACGAAACATAGAAAATACAAATAATAACAAATAAACTACTTTTTCAGACACGAGACACATAATTTTCATATAAGCTATAAAAAAAAGAATAAAGGAACGCATGAAATGAAATAAAAAATATTAGAATATTCTTACCAAGTTGACATAATTTAAGCGTTGAAATTAAAACAAAAAATAGATAATTTTTTTTCCTTTACTGAAATAAGAGATATTCGATATAATACAACAAGATTAAAAATAGAACAATATAAAAGAATTAAGAAAAAAGTTTGATTAACTGTACCAAGGAAATTAATTAATAACATCACAAAGAAGCATAATAAAAATAAAGACAGCTAAGAGTACTATGAAGTTTGAAAATAAAATAATAATTAACAAAGACGTGAAAATCCGTAAAATGTGCATAAAAATAAAAAATAGAAGAATAAAAGATTCTGAATAAGATAGAAGTAAGAAATTAAAAAAGAATGAAAATTACGGTATAAAAAGAATAAACTTTTAAAATATTTTATATTTAAATTACTTTTAGAGAAAATAGGTATGGAGGAATATTGTGGAAAGTATATAAGCATTCAAAGTAGTATAACAATAGCAACTGTGAATAAATAAAATTTAAACTTCAAATCATGTACAACTCCTTAAACATATCATAGTGGAAAATATAAAAGAGAAAAATGTGTTTGTAAAAAGAAAGAAGAAGACAAAGTAATTATCGAGATATTAATGGTCTTTTGTCTCAACATCTTCCAAAAATCTTTGAAATCGCTAGCTTAGTTATATTCTCGTTCAAGATCTCAGTCAATAAATCTACTACAGCTAAAATATTCACTTCAAAGCAACAGGATAAAAAATGTAAATCTTTACAGTTCTCGAATGAACCTACGGGGAACGGAATCAATAAGTATAGACCAAACCTCTGTGCACGTAATTAAATTTAAAGGCTTTTTGATCCTTCTTGATATACAGGAGGTTTTTATGTCTAGAAAATTGACGAAATTGGCGGCAATTAGAAATTGCACCGCGAGTGGAAATTAGAAGAACTGGAACGTGACGGTTCCTTGCAGTTGCAGATTAAAGATAACCGAAAAACAAGTAAAATAAAATGAAAATTTTTTGTAAAGGAGTAATGAAGGTGAAACCTAGAATAGCTCAATAATATGGTGTGAAAGGAAAGCGCCAGTATTCTATTTTAAAATTGTCGTGTGAGAGTAACTAACTAGTTTAAACCTTCCTTACTTCTAACTCATAGCTGTAAATCGCAGTGTTATTATTAAACATTGTTTTAAATATATATAAATTGATTATTCATTCTCCATAAAAACTTTCCGGACCTACCTCAGGGAACTAACACATATTAAAGTTCAACATGTGTTTATGTGGGATTCGAGATGATGCAAATAATGACAATACGAGTAAGAATTTGAAAAAATTAAAAAATACTTGTATTCTTTTGTGTTCAGAAGAAATGTCTGGGAACGTAGAATACCGTAAGTACCAGATATCAGGAAGTCATAATCGTATATAAATATAGAACCTCGAATAAATTAAAACAAGATCGTATATTAGTCATATATGTGATTTAATTGTATTCGTTCTCTATTAAACGTGAGTAATCAACCAAATCCTTCAAAATTATATTAAATGAAGCTCCTACATCTGATATTATACTTATGACAACGTAACTGATTGTGAATTTCTTGGGGCTTCTCGTCTTTGGTCACTCCTTATCGATTAGATTATTCGTATTCAAAGTTTCTCCACTTCTAGATTTCGATTCATTCCTTGTAAGATTTCACTTATTCCATCTCGTTATGCACTTTTAATTACTCATTTTTGTTCTTTAATTTAAGATCCTTTCATTTCGTATTTTGGTCGATCACACAATACCTTCTATTGATTGACTTTTACAAAACTTTACTAAATTTATTTTCGTAGCATTTCCCACTGGGCATTCTTTTCAATATTTATTTTTATTTTCGAGTCTACTTTTTGCTTTAATAATTTATCACTTACGGAGTGATTAAACATTATTTAGAAATTTCCCATATTGTAGTTTTATTGATAAAATTTTATAATATGAATAGTATGAATAAATAATTCTTTTTTTTTTAATTTTTTTATTTTTTATTGACTTTTAATTCTTTCTTATTGATAAAAAAATAATAAACGGTTCATTCATCAACGGATAAAATTTAAAATAAATTTTATTTATTATAAAAATAGTCATTTTATATTCTATTTTTTGTCTTTTATTTTTAGAGTAATAATGAAGTCAATAATTTATTTAAATATTATATCATTTAATAATAATTTTCATTATTTATATAATTATTTAATTAATATTTTTAATAAGATACGCTAATTTAGATTCCAATAAAATGTTTAGGTATGCAACTACCACAAAAATTTTTGTCATAAAAATCAAATATCTAATATTTAAAATTATGTAAGGCAACAGTATATAAAAAGATAAAAAAAATTTTGAGAATTTTAAAGCAGTATTTTTAAAATATCAAAATACTACTGTACAAATATAATAAATTTTTATATTTATACATAATAGTACGCTTCGATAATTATAATGTGTTGTTAAATAAACATTTGAACAACGAACGCGCATACGAGTCTCAAGAAAAAAGTAAGTGACTAAAAAACATGCAATACATTACGGTGAATGCAAATTATTTTACGAAATAAAACATTTGTTTGTTCAGCCATAATAGAATGCATGGTGGCTTCACGTGAATTTCAATAGTCGACTAGCTAGGACATATATATATATTCTATTAATTCACATAAAATTATTATTCCAATATATTTAATTTGTTACTTTAAAAATTAGTGTTATATAATTTATTATTTTCATACTATTATTGTTAACTCTGTTTATGTGATTTTGTGTGTATATAATATTAAATAAAATAACTTTCAAAATTTATATATATGCGATTTATAACCTTATTTAACAACTTAATGTATAATATTATTTTTAATTTATTTGGGCAAAATATTTTCTTTCAAATGCAGCCTTATACAATGTATATTGTAATATTTTCATATATCAGGATAATAACTTACTATTTTAAAATAATAAAATTCAAAGCTATATTTATTATAAGTTGATATTTGTTAACTCATCAAGAACGAGTTGAGTCACGTTTTCAAAGTTATTCGTTTTGACTTATCACGAAGAGGTCTGGTTCGTTCCCTTCGCGATAGGCGTGGTCGATTCGTTCATGCAAGTTGAACCACGAGCCAAGCATCATTGCACTAGTACGTCTTGGATAACGTCGGTCGATCCATTGCCACACGACAAAGAGATACCGGTATTTTGTTTCTGTATCTATTGTACTAGTAGCCCAGTGGTTCCTTGCCAAAAACTTGGGCTACCCAGTGCAGATGACAGTAGAATCACCTATAGGAGAAGAAACTCGTCGGAAAGTACTAGCCGAAAGTCAAAGTCGCGCAACACGGTTTAACACGCTGCTGCACTATCACGATTTTAACTCAAATTTATTTTATGCCCTTTTTAATTTGCAAAAAGGGCAGAGCTATAAAAACCTCCGTTTTCATCGATAAACTTTTCTTCGCGTATTTTCAAATTATTATTAAGATCTTTTATGTTCTTGAAATAAAGCATAGCATTTGATTTCATGTACCAATTCATATAATTTTTTGAAAATTTTTATAAAATTGTATAAAAATAATATATTTTTTGATACAAATAAGATAATTAAAATATTTTATATGTAGAATTAGTTAAAAACTATTATTGTTTTAAAGCAATGTAATGAAATAATAATTATAACAAAAGTTGGACAGAAGTCTTGAAACACGAGGAAAAACTATTATAGGTATGTACCGTATGTATTAGAGTAAAAAACACAAAAGTGTTTGAAAAAAAGGAAAAGTTTTATATAGAGCAAAAGGAAAAGAGAAAGATGGAGATAAGAAAAATTTTAATATTTCAAATACCAAAGACAATTCGATTATAAGAAGAGAATGTTTAATATGAATATATGGCAACTTGAGAACATATATACACATTGATATTATTTAAATATAATAAATAAATAATTAAATAAAAATTACTATTCAATAAATATAATAGCGTTGTTACCTATAAGCAATATAATATAGTTTAATATTGTTTTTGACATATATTTTTAATTTATATTGGAAAATTTTTATTTAATTAATATTAAAAGAAATTATTATTTTTAAAGAAAATTATAAAAAAGATTTCTTTTTAATTTGGTATTTAACTTATATATTTATACTTGAAAGTTTATTTTTCAATAGTGGTTGTTTTTTGATGACCATAATTATAAAATTAAAACATAGATTTTAAATAAAATATAATATCTATACAGACTTTAAATTTTTATGGTTCCTAATTATTATTATATTTTTATATTTAAGTTAAAAAATATACTATTATTATATGATAATAACTTATAAAAATTTATATTATATATGGTTATGTAATATATGCAAATATTTAATTAATATTTTTTTAATCGTACCTATATATACAACTATTTACTTTAAAAATTATATGTGGGGGTATAGCTCAGTGGTAGAGCATTCGACTGCAGATCGAGAGGTCCCCGGTTCAAACCCGGGTGCCCCCTTTTAAGTTTTTGTTATTATGTTTTATTGAAGTTTTATTTTTTATTTGCATAATATTATAACAAAATAATAATATTCTTCTCAATAAGATAAACATAAAATACATGAATTGTTGTCAAATTTTCAGAAATTATTGAGTTAGTATGGTTATTTACCAAAACAATGAAAATAGTACAAAAATTTTAGTAATATAATTTAATAATTTGACAATTGAAAATTTATTTTATTTAAAAATAAAGGGGAAATTTAATTTGAAATATATCTACAATAAAGTATATATTTTAATTGAATATACAAAATTTAATTATCTAAAATTCATATTCAGAAATTTCAAAATTGATCAATGCGAACAAAAACAATTTTATTTAAAGTAAAATAAAATCAGTTTTAGTTTCAATTTTTCACTGGAGCATCACCTGCAAAAAACTCGATGCAATATAGCAACTTATACTTCTTACATTTATTAATATTGTAAGTTATATTATATCTTATAATATTCAGGGTATTGTTGCATGATTATATGTTAAAAATTTATCGTTCATATGAATTTATGAAATCTATGAAAGGTATAAAATATAAATTCGTCGATTTAATTTCTATAAAGAAAACATATTATTTTCAAAGATATTTAAGGTTGCTAAAATGATATAGTATAATATTTTTCATAAAGCATTTCAGAATATATAGAATAAAATATATGGCGAAAAAACTTAACAAATATGAGATATTATAAATTTAATAATAACCATATAAATAATAATTTTAGTTAGAATTTTATATACGATTATGATAATTAATAATTGTATTCCAAATAAAAGACTGAATATTATTACACATACCTTCTCATAAAACTATATAGTATAACGATTCTTATATATTAATCCTGTTTAATAAAATTTTATATTAATATTATAATTTCTAGTTTGTTTATAAAATAGTTTGTGCACAACTTTAAGAGTTTATTTTAATGAAAATATTTATTTTGCCGAAATTGATTAACAAACATATTATTTTATTACATTATTATTTTTAATTACAATTGATTGAAAACGATTTTTTTTTAATTTATATTTATCATAATAACAGATATTATACATATATACATATATATACAAACAAGTTGTACAATTTTGTTGAATTGAAAATCGTAAATTTCAGACATTTATGACTTATAAATCTATAATAGATTAACAGAGTTAACAATTAAATATAAGTACAAATAATTGCCGTAAATAAAACTGAGCCACTTTAATTATATTTTTGACGACAGATGGTACCCCACGGAGCTAATAGAATCGTTGACAATGATCAATACCGTGGTCGATTATTTCTACTCATGAGCTTACCCATCGATCGATGGCTAGATTGTGAAGAATCGATTCACTTAGAGAGGATTATCTATCGTATTTTCACGATCATTTTTGTAGTCCCACAAAACTTAATAAAGGGTACAAGTCCGTTTATAGGAGACAATATTTTTTCTCTTATTTATATTCCATTTTTATGCAAAAGTAATATTTGGAAAATACAAACTAAAAAATGTTATATCCAAAAACCATTATTTAGTTAATATTAGTTGTTTACTAAATTATTAAAAAATACTATACAATTATCTATTTTTTAAATAAATATAAAATAAATATTATAATACAAGAAGATCTCTTTTATTATATAAACTCTAATCTTTCGTATTATACTTATTAGAAATATGTTATTATTTTTATTTTCCATTTTTTTTATCTGAAAAAATTGAATAATTAATTGCAAACTTTTATATATATAAAAACTATTTAATTGAAAATTAATTATATCATTCATTATTAAAGTTTAGCTTTTTACTTTTTTAAAAACTTTAATAAATTTAAATAGAAATCTGAATTCTATTATAATTAGTAATAGGATTTTAAAAAGTCTTAACTTATATTAAAAGTAAATGATTGACACGATTTAAAGAAAAATAAATTAATTTTAATAAATATTCATTTATTGATCTAACTCAGTACTATTAGAAATATATAACTAGTATAAAAACGAAAAATATATTATAGCTGATAATTTTTTGCTATTTAAAATTTTCCTAGTGTGTGATTTAAAATTATTTTTTCTCTAAATTAAACAATTTAATAAATAGCAAAATAAAATTTTTTTCATTTGTAAGTAATCTATTATATTATTCAAATGTAATAATTTTTTTATAATATTAAATCATGAACAATATAGAATATTAAATCTTCTTAAAAAAATAGCAGAAGTACTTTTTACTTTTTTAAATAAATTTTTTATTATCTACTCGAACATTGTCTATATTTTTCAATAATTGTTAAAAACATTTAAAAATTCTGATAAATAATTTTACATTAAATCCATAAAAACTTTTGTACTTAAGAATAATCTTTTAAAAACCTAAATTGAACAAATATTTTAGAAAATTCAAAATAATAAGTTTGTCCAGAATTTCATTTATATAATTTAAAAGATTACAAGCTTTTAAAAGCTTTCATTAAGTGGATATACACTTTCAATAATTTATTAAGAAAAAAAAGAAAAAATGAGGTCTAACATTATTTACAAAGAAAAAAAATAAGAATCTAAATTTATTTCATTCTTAAAGTTTCGTGACGACCAGAATATGACGACATTATTTTCTTACATTATTTTTTGTAAATGTAGTTCAAAGATTTATCCATATAATTCTCTTGACAGATTAAACTTTCTTTATTTTACACTCTGGATTAATCTGGATTCTATTAAAAACAGAGACAAATTGAATGTTCAGAGACACACCACATCGTTTACTCTTATGATATGTAAACCTTATTTCGTACTATATAATTTCACTATATAATAATAAATTTAGAAACATTCATTTACAATTTTAAATATCAAATTTTTATGTTGATTGATATACGCAGAATGACAATGTATAATTCCATTGACGCATTAATAATAAATCTGTGAAAAATATCATAGCCATTGTTTTTATTATTTTCTGTAAAAGTTTATCCGTATCTCTGTTTCTCTCTCTCTTTCTATCTGTCTTATGTTCTCTTTCTCTACCATTATGACCCCATTGTCACCATTTCACTTATACTTTTCAGCTCTTTTTTATTATTCTATCATTCTATTTATATTTTTTATATGTAACTGCTACGTATGAATTGCTTACATTTATATAAGTTAGAAAGAGAGAGAGAGAGAGAGAGAGAGAGAGAGAGAGAGAGAGAGAGAGAGAGTTAACTATATACAATGAAAGTACAAGGGCGGTTGAAAATGAACAAGTGAGCTAAAATACACGGGGTGAAAACAATTGAATTTCATAGGGGTTTATTTGCTTATCTAGCTAATTGGCTTGTTCGTGTCATGATAAACACATTCGTTCTGCTTTTAGGAATAGTTTGTATACATACATTTAGACTCTCATATTTGTTGATACTCCGTACGCAAGGTCATTTTTATTTATATTAAACGTATATTTAAACGTATCCATTATTTTTAGATACATCATCGATCTTATTAAAAATTTATACAATTTATTTAAAACATTATAAATATATAATAGAATAGAATATAAATGACAAGACTTTTTATGTTTTTAGTAAACTTTATACTAATTTTTAGAAGAATAATAACAATATACTTGTTGTAAAATTTTTTCTATTAGCGTACATATTAAAATTTTATAAACGTCGTAAACTTTTTTTCGGTGGAATCTATATTACTTAAAGCTGGTACTATAAAACTATACTATATTTAAAATACTTTTTTTTTAATAATCATTAATTTTATTTTAATTTCATTAATTACAGTATATAATAAAATATATAAAAAATTAAAAGTTATTATTAAAAATCATAAATATAAAATAATTAACCATAATAAAAAACTAATACCTGAGTTATTATTAAAAAAAAATTCATTCTAAATAATAGAACAAACAAGGCCCCGGAGGGATTCGAACCCTCGATCTCCTGTTTACTAGACAGGCGCTTTAAAACCAACTAAGCCACGGCGCCTTTATATGTTTAATGTAATAAAACGTCCTTAAAACAGTGATAATTAAGGTTTATTTTATTTAAAAATTTTTAAAGATTTAAAATATCTTTTTTAAATATATAAGTAATAACAAATATTAAATTAACTAATAACGATTAGTGACATCAATTTTTCAATTATATTTACGGAAATTCGATTGCATTATATGAACATACGTCACATAAAAATAATATATTCATACATAAAAGTATATAAATAATACTCTTATTTTAGAAAATTAAAAAATAAATAAAAAAAAAATTATAAAATAAATTTGTATGTAGATAAAAGATAGATTAGATAAAAAGTTAAGGACGCGTTTTCTATTTTATCCATACTGAAAACGTTAAATTTAAAAATATTTTAAATATTATTAAAGTTAATTATATATTTAAATGATAGTTTGCAGTGCGATAATTTGAATATTCAATAATTATTTTATATCAATTGAATTTTTAATTTGTGTTATTCTTTATATTCTAAACCTGCTCATGTAGTTTAGTTAAAAGTTAGATGACATCAGCGGTTTGAAAATAAAACGAATTCAATGATTATTTTTAAAATTAATAAAATTCTTTATTAATAAATAAATTTATATATTCTTATATTTATTATATATAATAACTATGTTTAATATATATTACAGACTTTAGGAAATAATTTTTTTATTTTTTCAGAAGTAAGAAAACACTTTTTTCACAATTTTAAAAATAATGAATTTTAATAAAACTTTATAAAATAAAATTTTGATCAATTTAAAAAATACAATTTAGAAAAAACTTATTTTCACTTTATTAAAGTTTTACTTTTGCAAGTAACAATGTTGAATTTTTAGCTTATCATTAGGCTATTATGAATATAGGCATGAATTTTTGTTGAAATATTTCGAAATAATAAACAGGACTTATGCGTGACACTTGTAAGCTAGCTTTCGATGAGTTTATTTACAATGAATACAGCTCATTCCTGGTAATCATTAGATAATAATTCCATATGAATGCTGAATAATTCTTTTAATACCAAAAAAATTACAAATAAAAAAACAATTATCGAAATTAAAAATTTAAAATTAATAGTTATTATGTCGCATCTTTTACTACTTGCAGAGAACTTGCTTATTATTTTCTATTCTATTTCATGCGCATTACTCCAAAACACCAATTAATTAATACTTTATTTTTAAAATCTTGATAAATGAGCTTAAACGCTTTAAAAATTTGAAGTAGAAGCTTTTTATATGAATAATGTTTAATCAATTTTTATATAAATATTATCTTTAATAATTATCCACTTTCACCGTGATTCTACCTCAACAAAAATATTTGATATTAGGATTTTCAGCGGTGAAAATTTTATAATATAATGTAGCTTAATACTTTTTACATTTTCGAATAAAGTTCATTCTTATTGCTGAAACCATATTCAAACCATGAAATCCATATTCAAACAGTTATTTATTAATATGATATAAACATTTTTTAAGAAGTTATATTTCTTGTGATATTTTAATTTATTATAAATATAAATTATTTTCATTTCTTTAATAAATTTGATTTAATATATGCAATATAATTTAAGAAACGGATATGTATATTTAAAGAAAATTATTTTTATAAAATATATAGTAGTTAATTATACTATCAGGTTAAATTAACAGTTTTTATGAAATAACATATTGCAAGCAATAAAATGATAAAAAATTAATTTGACTTTAAATAAATTACAATTTTTGTTCGCATTTTCTTTTTTAGAAATATCTTTGCAGTTATCTTCAGAAATACATTTTGTTTTTAATTTAGAAATGGTTACGGATTATATTTAAGATTTTAATAATGGACTCGAATACAATCATTTCTGATCGTAAAGTATTGAAAATTAAACTAAAAGATCTTAGAACATATAATATTTTTTAATCTAGAAAATAACGACATCTTCGATATATCCTCAAATTGTTATATACATGTCAAAAATTATTAACGTTCCATTAATATTCAAATATTAAATATTTAATATTAACTGTACAAACATGAAATCTACATTGTTTTTAAAATATAAAATGCGTACTATAAAAAAAATTGTCATCGTCAATAATATTGACAAACAATGAAGAATGCATAAAATGTTTTAAGCTTGCAAAAATATTTATAAAAAAATATAAAAAAGAATTTATAATATAAAAGTTATAAATTTTTACAACTACAACTAATTTGATTTGAAATTACAATGCTTGTAACTTATATGTAATTTGATGTTAATTTATAATTTTCTATTTAAATTTAAATTTTTTAAATGATATATATACTGATTAGAATCATTTTTCTTGTTTCTAATACGATACTTATACTTACGTGCACATGTAAATATAAATGCACATGTATAAAATATGTTTCATGTATTTATGACGAAATATATACACTAATGTGTATATAAATTATAAAGATATATTTCAATTATGTCAGCTTGAGGAGAATGTATCGCAAATGTTAAAAGTAAAAAATAATTGGAAGTAAATATGACTAAAGAATACGGAAAATAAAGAATTAACAGACAAAATGAAAGAGCATAGTTAAAAAATGACGGGAAAAAGTAAAGTAAAACAAATGAGAAAGCAGTTCATATGTACGATTTCAGAAGTGAGGTTAGCTATTGGGATAGTTAATAGAGAAAGAAAGAGAAAAAAGTTTTAACAAAAATAGAGGAAATAGTTTTAAGTAAGTTTCTGCTCGAGCAGAAAGACTTAGGTAAGAGGATACAATGGAATTACACAAAGCTCTAATCGGACGAGATTTTAAAATCTGAATTGAAAAGAAAAATACAGAATATATATACGTAAAAAAATGAATAAAAAGATAGCTATCTCTAACATGATGAAGAAAAAACATAACAGTAAGGTGAATTTCTCTGAGAAACAAAAAAAAAAGAAAGAAAAATAAAAAAATAAAGAAGACAATGAAATAAAAATCATCAAATGATAGAAAACTTCTATAGAGACATCTATGAAGAACTTAAGAATATGCACGGAAATTAATTTCATACACTTGGAGAGAAGGGTAAGAGATGAAGACTCAAAGATCATACTATATTGTCTCACTGGTTTTTGTTCGATCATCAAAATTAAGCAACATTAGGCGCGGTTAGTACTAGGATAGGTGACCGCGTAGAAAATCCTACGTATCGTTGATTTTCTCCTAAAGTATTAAGAGAAGAAGAGTTAAAAATAGAACTCACAGAAGGAAACTGAAAAGAGGTTATTAAAAAAGTAGTAACACGTTTATTGGAAAAAAAATAATACGTTATTATGCTAATTTACATACTTATGAAAAAAATATAATGTTTACATTCAAACACTTAAAGATATACTTTTTTTTTAATTTGTACACTATGCAAATACAGTTCTTATAATTTCTTTAATTATTATTTAATTCTTTATCTTATATAATAGTATAATATTATTATTATATCTTTATCATATATATAAAATTCACATGTAAATTATTTTATTTATACTTGTATTTCTAATTATAGATTTCCAATTTTAATCTTACACGGTACTTATTTGCATATGATCTCTTACATGTCTATTCTCAGAATCTTATAAATTATGCATTATAGCTCTTATAATTTTACATGTTATATAATTATTTCTATAACCAATATATGTATCATGATCTCTTATAAATTTAATTTCTGAATATTTACACATTATGTATTTGAAGTTCCTATTTATTCAAAAACAAAAAAGTGTTAGAACTAGTAAACAGATACAAGGAAGGCAAAATCACAAGAGAAAGATAACGACAATGATAATAATACTAATAATACTGTAATATGAAACAGAAAAGAAAGGAAGGAGAAAATAATTTGGAATGAATATTAGAAGAGAAGAAAAGAGAAAGCAGAAGTAGGAGAAGAAACGAGGATGAAAACTGTAAAAGAGTTTTTAAAAAACAGACTGAGATTAAACGTGAAGGATCATAAGGAAGCATGAAGAATAAAGCCAAAAAAGAGCATAAGAAGCATATTAGAACGAAGAAGAAGAAGAAATTGAAAAAATTATAAAAATAAACATAATCTAAAGTGAATGAAGTTATTCATTGAATGAGAATTATTCTTTATGCAAAGGGAAAACAAGAGAGAAAATGCAGAATAAATGCCGGAAATTAGAGAAGATAGATGAGTTGGAAAAAATAAATTTAACAAAATAATTACAGAAGACGATATAACGATATGTAGTAAAAAACATTCAAAATGGTTTTAAGGATAATGTCAGAGATGATGAATAGGGAAGGAAGGGAAAAACATTTAAAGAATAGACAAAGGTGGTCAAAGAAGAAAAAATAAGATCGAAACAAGATATGAAAATAAGGAAGAGAATAAGAGCCAAAAAGAAACAGATAAACGAAGAGGGCAGAATTTATATAGAAAGATAGAGGTAAACACGGGTTTAGAGAGGATAAATGAACAAGAATATAATATAAATGAAAAAGAATACAGAATTTAAATACGTAAAATGGGTAAGGAACTAAAAAGGGACAAGCAAAAGGAATAATACTCCTAGTATAAAAAAAAAAAAATATAGAAAGAAAGGAAAATAAAATTGTAACGGACCAATATGCAAATACATCTGTGGTACTTAAAAAAGTAATGTAATATTAGAGAAGTAATACAAAAGAAAAAAGATAGAAATTTGAAAAAATGAACACCATGTGATAAAGAACCAAAGGAAGATCGTACAAAAATTTTCAATGCAAGAACAGAAGAAGAAAGAAGTTGGGTATGTAAAGAAGGAAAGAGGAGAATCTATGGACAAAATGATAAATAAGATAGGAAAAGATTTTTAAATTGGGCCTAGGAAAGACTGATAAATATTTCGAATCGGAAAAAATAAGGTAAAAATATACTTGTTTAAAATATTAGTATGAATATCCTAGTCAATTAAGCGGATAAGAAAGAGTGTGGTTTGGTCCGTAAAATAAGGGAATTTTCAGAGAATATCTAATAAAGAAAAGCTTAGAACTAAATACTAAAAAAAAAACAAAAATAATGAAATTCAAGAAAAAAAAATGTTAGAAAAAGAAAAAATGGGATTCTGGTAGAAAGACAGCAAAATATAAGTAGTCAAATATTTCATATATTTAAGTTAGATTCAATGATATTAACTAGGACAAAGAACACAACACATTTATGGCCGAATGGGAAAATATCGTATTACCGATACTATGAAGTATCGCAGGCAAATTATTCAAAGTTAATTTCAGTATAAAGATAAAATTATTCAATGCACTCATAAAAAATGTATTAATCTACGAGCACAAATCTAGAAATGGAATAGCTGCAAAAAGATAGAAAAAGCACAAAAATACATAAAATTGATATCGAATTCAGAAAAAATACTTTGTACAACATTATAATACTATAATAAAAAAATAGGATACAAGTAAAGGCAGCTAAGGGATAAATAAATATAAAAATAAAATAATAAACAGTAATGACGTTTTAAAAGAATCAATGATTTGAGAAAATCAAGAAAATGAATGTTCTTGCATTAATTATAGTTCACTTATCACAATAACATATATTTTAATAATTTCATAACAAATGAGTATAACTTGTTAATAATGGTTAAAGTGTGGACATTGTGTTTGTGTTTAATTTTTTAATTTTTTATTCAGTTTTAATTATCTATTATTGTAGTTCTTTATTGTAGTTTTTCTTAAGTATAATTGTTGAATTTAATTGTGATTGTAAGTTGACAATTAATGAAATGTTGAACTAGTAGTCGTTAATTGCTAGTTCCTGATGATGATAATTTTATATATAGTTGTTGATTTGTTCTGATGAATAATTTAATGATTAAATGTAGATCAGTGACGTGTAAATTTATTGATCAGTTGAGTGTTGAAGCCAGTAGTTTTGAAATACCACTTGCTTCTTGAGTTTTTTGAGCTTAAAAAAACAATTATAACTGTTATATAATGAATTGTGCTTGAGAGAATTTTCAAAACACGTGTTTTTATCAAAAGTCAAAAAAAAAAAAAAAATAAATGGCCGGCCAAGAAAAAGGTAAATGCGCATTATCTATATCATTTTTCTCGCGTTTTCCCGCTGGAAAAATCATGCTTGCATTGTTAATTAGCTGTCAACTCTGATCGATGCGACTTATCGAATGAAGTGACAGCATGGTCAATCATTATTTTGAATATTGTTTAGTGACACGGGTAATCTCAACAGATGGCGCCACTGTATCACTTTGATAATTTCTGAACATTCCGCTCGCCATCAGCAAGTTTATTGCTGATTGTTGAGGATTTCTTAAATGTTGAGTTTTATTGAGTTTTAATGTGGCGGCGCAGGATAATCGATACAGTTTAAGTGAAGTTTGGTATTCAGAGTTATCATTTAGGAGCTCTAACAGGCTTGAGTTGATGATTGCTTGTTGATTCTATTATAAGATGATGGTTTTAATTATGATGTGTGCTTGCGGGTTGTAAGGCTGCAAGCACTTGTTTTTAGTGAATTGGTAGTTATAAATTATCAATTCCCGAAGATGATTGTGTCCAGAAGTGTAACTGCAGGTTGTAAAGTTGCAAACACTTGTCTCTCAGTTTTAATTTGTGATGTGTATTTGCAGGTTGTAAGACTGCAAGCACTTGCTTCCAGCAAATTGGTAGTTGTAAATTACCAATTCCTAATGATGATTTTGCTCTGAGAACGTCACATTTGATGATTCAGAGACTCTATGACTTCTCTGCTTCGGAAAATTCAGATAAGTTGATATATTGGATTTCGATTGAGATATCGAGTGTACTCTTTTAACTTGTTATTAAATGGCCTGCATACTGAAGTAATACTAACTACATCTTCCTGTAGCGTCTTCTGATAAGTAAGTTGAAATCTGAATACTTAGATAATGAGTTGAATCCCGATTGATTAGGAAGTTTTGATTTGCTGATGAAAAGAAGGTTGATGTATAGCAGATGTTCAAAATTTTCTCGACTATTTCAAATTCTCTTATAATAGTTGGTTAAGATTGATGATTTGACGAGTTTTTTGCATGCTACACTCATGCTTGATTCTTGATCGCTTTGGCCTTAACTCTTGAAAATTGGTGAATGATTGATTTTAATAAAAATTAATCATAGTGGTCCCGTTCACTATGTATGACGATCTTGGAGATGAGTGTGCTTGTGCCTGCTGAGGAGTGGTCTGCTTATTGGTCACAAGTGAACTACATATCCAAATGCATCTTATGTGGTTGGCTGAATTATGTCTGTTGTCTTGTTGAATTGCATTCACTCGATTTTTATCAGATTGCTTCCAGTATGGTTTCTGAGTCTTCTTTTATTTTAAGTTTTAATAACTGGAGTGTCTGTTCACCTGTGAAATTGCTTGATGTTACTTCAATACTGACATCTTATTGAATTTGAGCATAGCAGCTACTTTGTAATTTCGGGACTTGAAATTTACTTGAGATAATTACTTAAGTTCGATGAACTGAGTAGTTTTAGTACTATATGATGATGAACAGACGAGTTAAATTGCTACATAAATCTTAGGTTGTGGCATCAAAGAGGCTGTTAGATATCCATTGATGTGATTTTACTTTTTCTCATGATTTGCTTATGATATAAATGAGTTTGTTTATGACCTGACGGTTAGTCTTTGAATACCTTATCAATTTGAGATGAGTTAGTAGAAATCGTCACACTGGATGTAAAATAAGACTTTTTTAGGGTTTGTTGTCTTCTTTCTTGGTGATTTTTATTCTTGAGTTTTCTGATGATGTCTTCGCTGATAAATTAAATGTACAATCCAGAATTTACTAAATCTTCCGAAGTTATATTGTCTAATGAGTGAGGCTTTAACCAGGGTTGTCACTAATTATGATAAAACTGATGAAATGATGCCCTAATGAGTTACTTTACTCAACTTTCGAATTTGAGTCTGTCAAAAACTGATGTGCACTTGTATTTATAAGCCTTATGCACCATGGTGTGATGCTTATTGGTACACATGTTGCATTTCTTCTGACTTTGGCATGAATGAATGCTGTATCTGCCAAAGCAGTTATAGCAGAGGTGTTTATTGACGATAAGATTCTTTTGCGCTTGTGCTTAAGTTCCTGAACTCTAAGCATGTTATCATGAAATGTGCGCTGTTATAACAATTGTACACATATTGCGTTGTCAACCAATCCTGATGAGATCCAATGTCTTAGGTGTTTCTTTGGGTTGTTGATGAGATGGTCTGATGATTGGAATGAGCTGTTGAATTAATTCTTTTGAGGTTTGACTGCTGAGCTACATTGTGTTGAGAGTTAACTCTTTGACAATTTTCTGATGATTCGTTTTTTCTCATTAGCTTGAGTGTTTCTAGGCGTGAAATAAAAAACTTTTCGAGTTCTTTGTACATAGGGTAGTTCTGATGATCTTCCACTTGTTATTCCCATTTTCTCTTGAGTAGTTCAGATAATCTTCTGCAAGTATGATATGTAAGAACATTGTCCCACATATCCTCGAGACTATATAAAGTAGCCAGGTGAGTTTATGATTCAAAAAGGACCTTAAGTTTTTCTTCTAACGACACTCCTGGTCGTTGATTGGAGTCTGATTCCCAAAGAGTTTATCCAGGAGTAGATAAGTGGTCATTTTCTTACTCCCAAATATTCTTTTGAGCTCGTTCCGGGCAGGCATGAGCGAGTGTTCACTAATGGGATATTTTGATATTGTCTGTAGTGCAGTACCCTTGAGTTGTCCTATTAAGCAGTGTAATTTTGCCAAATCAGTGAGTCTTGTTTCTGCCATGAAATTTTTAAATGTTAGGCAGAAAGTCGGCCATTCCTTGAAATTCCCATTAAAGTAAGGTATTGGAGTGGCTGATTCTGTTATTGTGAGTTGTTCATTGAGTTTTGAGTTTCTTTCCCACTCATTGAATTGTTCCTTGAGTGATCTGATGAGTGCACTAAGATTGCTCGAGAGCATATGTGTACTCAGAGAAATACCGATGATTAAGGAACTGTTTAGGCTAGTTTTTTTCAAGAAATTTGTGCTCCTTGAGAAATTTCTGATAAGTTTCTTTTGTGATTCTCTAATCATCGTTGAACCGATCAATGGTCGTAGTTTGTGGAAATGGAGGAATTTAATCAGTCATTTTCCTTATGATTTTTAATTGCGATCGTTGCGTTTTTTTCTTCAGAAATAAAAGAGGAAATAATGTGCATATTATGCAGTAATAAAAAAGAAACAAAAAAATACATTATGGAAGAGTACGATGTTACGGAGTCAAATAAAATAAAGAAAGAGAATATTGTGGAAGATTATATAAGACAAGATTATTATAAATATATAAAAATATTCTACGAGATACATTGGATCATTATGAGAAGAAAGTAAAGAGTGAAAAAAAGGTAATGGAGTAAGGTGAAAGCAGCAGAAAATAAAAGAGAAGAAAAAATGAACGACCATAAGTAAACTAAATATATAGTTCTTCGTTTTTCACTTTAATTTTATATTTTGATCATAATAACCATTTTATATTTCTTCTTACATCTGCAAATTTATGAAAATGATTATTAATTTAATATCAACAATTCTAATGAACTCAATATCGATATCGTTTAATTATCTCATTTCATGAACAATTTAAAATTGAGATTAGTCCATGAAAATTCTGATCAGATGATTAATTTTATGTTAGCGATTATTATTAATACTATTGTTATTATTATTATTATGTCATTATATTAAATATTGCTATAGTTATTATTTTTTTATTGTAAAAACTAATATTTCTTAGTATTTGCATAATCAATTATATTTATATTACAATAGCAATTAGTATAGTCGCAGATTTTTCTAAATTTTTTTTTTAAATTTATTTGATATTTTTTAAAAATATATTTTCCTAATTCTTATTAAGTTTGTTCTTTAAAATATTCACTATAACAATTCTTTAATAAATTTATTTTGAACCAGTTTTGTAAATAGAAAAAAGTATGATGAGATTAACAATTTTTTTAGTAATTATAAGACTCTTTTAATTTTAGAAATAATTTCTATATTATTGCAAAATTTATATTGTTGGTATTGATTGTTAGTTAAAAATTAACAGTATTCCAGATATTTTTATATTTTTTGTATTTATTATATAATACATAATATCTGATTTAAGTAACGATTCGAAATAGTGATTAAAAACGAGTTTGATCATTTTTAATAAAACAATTTTTAAATATAGAAAGAATATAAAAATATTAATTACTTCAATTTTAAAAAATCAAAATATTTCTATAATATTTTTAATAAACTACATGTAGTGTAGAATGCACTGCATAACATTTAATAACACATAAGAAAATTAACCGATCGCAGTAATTTACGTTTTCATTAAAATGTAACCCAAAGAATATGTATAAATCAATTTGAATTAATGTTTAAATATTAATTTTATTTAAAAAGAATGTAAATAATATAAATCATTAATAATTCAAATGAAAAATAAGAATTGCGCAAGTACTTACTATATAACTTGAAAAATCAGATATTTCGCAATATTAACTAAATTTTCTCACTGCACGGTTATTGGCATATAGTTATACATAATAATATGATAGGTAAATGAAAAAGAGGGTGCTCGTACTAAAATTTCGAGTACTCTATATTTTTCTTTTTTATACGAAGAGTCGTAACCTCCCTATAGGATGCAAAGCAAAAAGAAACAACGAATTGTCATAAATTCTCGCCCGGATTACTTGCCGTAAAATATAGAGGTAGATGTACTTTGCATATGTCATCAATTTTTGCTTACATAAATACACTCACACTCGGGTTATCTTCAGAGCTCCCACGAATCATGCGCTTCCGAGGCAAGATGTGAGGCATACAAACAATATCTGGAACAGTAACTCTTTTCTATTCATGGTCATAAATACATATTCTAGTATTATCTACTTATATATATTTTTATATACATGTTGCGTTAAATCATCTATGTCGATTACGTAAAGTATATTAAAGACAATGGAATGTAAGATATATAAAATATACTCGAATAAATTGTATAATATTAGAACAAGTATGGTGTACGAAAAGATGAGAGCTTTCTTAAATAGTCAGTTGTATACGATGCAATACGCACACCCTCGGACATCATTTTTTGTTACTTCCTTTGCCACTGCAATGTTTTATTCGTAAGGTCAATGGTGTTCTTTAATGGTTTTTTTATATTCTTTATAATCTCATAGATATTTTTCTCGCTGGGAATAAAAACTATACAAATGACTAGTACATTTTTACAAACAAGCAATTACAATAATTATTGAACATTCTGTTTATAAATCATTCATACTTAAAACTTTACCTCCAATTCTAAAAAACGAAAAGTTCCTAATTAAATTATATTTAAATCGTCGTTTTATTTAAATATAAAAATGTTAATTACTTGAATGATAAAATTAAATGAAAAATATTTTTTGTTATATTTTATTTTATAATCTTGGTTAATGTTTAATTTATAAATAATAACTGAGCATATTTTGATAATGTATAATTCAAATTATTTAATTCAAATTTTTCAACTGAAAACTTAAAAAATTATTTTTCTATATTAATATATATTAGCAACTTTATTTTGCACGTACAATGTTAATAAAATATCTTTTGATTTATTTATAAAAAAACTTGATTCAAATAAGTTTAGTTTGTTTTTAGTAATTAAATTATGAAATAATAGTTGTAGGAATGAAAATAAGTATGAATAAAATAATTAATTGCAATATATTTAAATCTTTATATAAAAATTTATATATAACCTTGAAATATTTCGGAAAAATGATAATTTATATCACTAAATAATAATTTTTTAATTAGAATGTATAATGTCTAAAAGACTAAATATATATTTAGCAATAGATTTAACAAATTGTAACATTAAACTAAAAACTTCTGAACCATAGATAATAATGTGATGAACGTAACTATTCAAAAAGTAAATTTCCTTTAGATTATATAATATTAAGGAAATCTGTCAACAAACTATATTCATTCTTAATTATGGAAAATCTGAGAAAAATATATTTTTGATTAATGAAAGATATTTTTAGTTGATTTGTAGTTGATGGCATTATTATTAAATTAGTTAAATTAAAATTTCAAAATCCAATAAATCTCTAAGTATATTAATGTTATTGCTTATGGTAAAGATTAAAAACTATATTATTTATATTATTAACGATTTAGCATCATATGGAAGTTGATCTTTTTCTAAAAAAACATAGCCCATTTGATACATTATCCACAACGAACGCTGGATTTAGAATCACAAAAATTTGAAAAACAACTGATATGACTAAGGTCCTGGATCCAATCAATAAAAATATATTCTAAAGGGTCCTTACCGAAAGATAGCTGAAACGAATAACTGGTACAACTTATCACCAGGCACAATAATTATATCGTGTACATTGTTTTTCAAAGGTCATATTGTTAATTTACGGCAGATAAAGCGTTTTATGGTTGTGTCAAGAAGCTCTTACCACTCATAAAATTATTTCCAAGTTTCATGTTGATTTACGCACGAGTGGCTTCATTCGCCTCATGACATAGTATTTGTTTCAATTTTTTGCCTAAAATTATGACTTGAGAATTTTCTCGTGGTGAGTGATGTAGTAACAAGTTTTACCGACACGCAATACCAGTTTACCAATTCCTTACTAGTCAACCTTGGAAAGGACGAAAATATCGCAGACGTTGAAGTTCTTCTCATGCACATAAATGAATCAAGAATTAACATTATTAATTACTGTACTAAAATTTTCTTTGGCCTAAACACTGATAATTAAATATCAGTATTTCTCTTTTTGACTAATTTGTAGAGTTGATGATAGACTAATTAATCTTATGATGTTAATCTTTGCCGGTTTTTTTAATAAAAGAGCTATTGAAATTAGTCAGTGAATTAAATCGGTAAAGGAATTTTACTAAAATGTAAACCCCGTATTTGTATGTCTTAATAGCCTGTGTATTGACAATGTGTTTTAAATCTGTATTCTCTGATATACGAAAAATTTTGAGCGATACATCACGAACTTTTCAGTATGCATGTAAAATTACAAAAATGTAACAGCATATAACTACACTATATAAATGCACTAAAATATGTCCCATTAAAAAAAATTATTCTAACAAAATTTTAAACTTCAAAATTTTATTTTATGTATTATTTTTTTTTTAAGAATATTATATCTATTTTTTAAAGATTATAATAATTATTAGATTTTAAATGGCAAGTTTATTGTGATACGTATAAGTAATAATACTTTTTTTTTAATAAAGTAAATTACTAAGTTACATAAATGAATTTTTATGTGATTAAATAAAAATAATATTTTATTTTGAAAATAAATTTTTATGGATAAAATGTATCAGTTTCAATATAAGTACTCGAATTTAGTAATATTATTATAAAAATATTAATTACATTTACACGAATTTTTAATTATTAATAAACCAGTGAAATAAAAATATTTATTATTTTGTAGTTGTATCTGGAATAAATGAACATTACATCTAAAATAAATAACTAATAAATAATAGAACTAAATAAAATAAATTGATATAATAAGAAATAATAAAAAATAAATTTGCAAAAGTAAAGATTTTAAACAACGTATATATTGATGATGAAAGAAGAAAGACTTTTATTAAACAAAAATAAATTAAAAATAATTTGGATATTAAGTAAATATAATTCTGTAATTGCTTATGAAATTATAAAAATTTTAAATGGCTTCCATTATATTTGATAGAATCGTTATATTTCAAAATATGTAGAGAAAATTTTATTTTATAAGGTATTACATTAAGAACTTTGATGTTTAATAAAAAGTAAGTCCTAAACGATTTTAATATGATAATGAATTTATGTATTTTTTCTATGTATTGATTAGCAAAGTAAATAGAATTATTCGTGATATCTAAAATATGTTCATAAAAAATACTTGAGAGATTTTTTTGTTATTTATATTATTACTAAATATAGTAAACATTAAAAACTAACTATTACTTAAAACATAAGAGTATTTGATATTAGATTCTGAGATTATATCTAAAAATTTAGTTTTTATATAAAACTTGTTAAACGTTAATTGTTTTTAAAGATATGTTATGAAATTTTATTTATAAAAAAATTTTTAATTTATTACATTCAAGTTTTATAATTATTTTCTTCTTTTTTAAATGTTTTTATTAATCTGATGAAAATCTGACATTTATTAATATTGTATTTTATGTTGACTTGTTTAAAACTTAGTACTTTTAAATAAGGAGTTTGATAGGTTTTTTAAGTAGATTTTTATGTTATATTCAAATATTAGTGAGAATAAAAGTAAATTAACAATTATAATAAATTAAACAATAAAACATAATCGGGAAATATCACGAATAATATAATAAATATAAATCAGTAAAGATTATAGATAAACGTACGATATATTTTTATAAATACTAAAAAGACTAAAAATTCTAAAAAATGTAAAATTTTTGTATTAAATGCAACAAAAACAATGACTTCAAAATGGCATAAATTCTTCTGAGAGTCACGCCTCAAATTTCTTTAAATTGTTGTAAAACTTCTTAAGATAAATAAAACAAATAAATTACAGAAATTTTTAAAACAAACAGATATAAATAAAAAAGTCAAAATATAAGCAATAGATTGACGCTGAAGTACCGACAGTCATAGTGCTTGTTCTCGGTTTCACACAGATAAATTAAGAATCAGCACTAACCTTAATCTACAATAAAAGGAAAAATCTTAAAAAATTTAGTACTGCAGAATATGGTAGCGTAGTAAAAATCAATAAATCAGATTTGGTATAAGTTTTAATTATACATAAATTGATTTTTAATCATTAACTTAAGAAATTTAAATAGGAATAGTTGAATAGAATAAGAATAATAAGTAGTAATCTAAATAAACTAACTGAAATCTATTATTTTTGTATTCAATAATAAAGAAATATTGTCAATAGATAAACAATATCTTGTTTTTGGTTTTTCACTAGTTGCACTCGCAGAATTTATAATTTATGATAGTCCCAAATTTTTATATTTATAGTGAAACGTCTTATCTTTATCTAAAGATGGTATTTGTTGAGGATAGAGTCGCGGAATAACGGAATCATAAAGTATGGAGGTTGAATTATACACTCGATTTCGCGTATATAAAATGTTTTTTTTTATTACGGCATTTACAAGCGTCTACTGGAGGAAAAGGGCCACTACGTTCGCCGCCGTTCCTGTTGTTATTATATGGCCGCCGCGCAAACCGAAAACTAAAACCGAACTAGCCCGAAAATCTTCTTGCACTCGCATTTCGTGCACCTTTTATACTCCTGCTACTTGTGCACTCTTCCTCCGAACAATTGTTAAATGTCCCTCGGCATAAAAAACCCTTCTGCGTCTCGAGCAGGAGGGAAAAAAGCCTTTACAATCTAAACCTTGAGCAGAGGTCCGATTCACCCGTCCTGTTTCCTAATTACCTTATAATGTATAAAGACAATGTATAATCTTTTATTCTTTGCGCGGCTGCCCGGGTAAGCCGTCGCTTAACTGCGCTTCCAGATGCGCTCATTCCTAATCCCGTGTGTTTCTAATCTTTTACTTGTGTTCGACACATGCCACGCCGCTACCTGTTCTATCGTCAACAGTATAATTAAAAATATCAAAGACAAGATATATTTGTAAAAATTTTTTTTTATTGTTTATTAGTGGATTAATATGATAAGCAATTTTTTTGAGAAAGAATGGAAGGAAAGAATATATTACAAGAATTAGAAGGGCTACAACAATAAATTAGTAATTAAACTAAAATTACTATAAATAAAAAATGATAGATATATAAAGTCAACTTTAATCAATTCAAGTTTAAAAAACCTCAATAATAATACAAGCCTTACATTTATTACAATTTGATGCATTTTTTAAGTACATGGAAATAATCTTTCAAAGAATCACGTCGTGCTAATTACACGAAGAAATATATCTAGTGCCAATTAGAAAATAACGAATATAATATAAAATATAAAATTTGAAAATTCCAAAATTTTATACATAACTCTGCTGAAAATAGTAATAATTTGCTTTGTTGAAAGATAATAATTAACGGAAAAATTAATTAGAACCATCTGAACTGTTGCACATTATTTTCTTAAAACTATTGTTTAATATTCGAATTACACTTTGTATTTCAGAACCTTTATTTAACATCATCTATGTCGTCCTTTACATCAAGATACCAATAAAATTTATATATTTCATGTACAAAAATACAAAAACAGTATTTTTATACGAAAGAATACTTTAAAATAGGCATATAATTATCAATATTCAATTCTATACAATATAATAAACTGTAAATATAAAAATTATTAATATTATTAATCTTCATAGGAAAAATACATAAATAATATAAGTTAAAAAAAAGTTGACGAATTTTATGAAAATTATCTATTGTAGAAACTTTGTTCCAAGTAGGGCGACAATTGTTCGTTCGCCATCTACACGAGTTTATGTAGTTATGATGACGATCAGCGTACCAAGAGCATAGGCGTAGACGCGTGGGTTGGTGGGTGCTTTAGGATTAGCTCTGTAAATACTACACAGAAAGAGTGTCACGTTCCTATGGCAACGAGAATGTGAGGGCGCAACTCCGCCCCCGTCATGGTTCAATAATCTCACCTCCTCTTTTGCGAGCTCTCTCCACTGCGTACGGCCAAAGCCTCCTGTCCAGTAGGTTTTTTTATGCTCTACATTTTTGAAACTTTTTCATCTCATCGAACTCCTTCAATGCATAATTGCGCTTTACCAGTTATAGCGATATTATTGGTAAATATCCTCCCAGTACCTTCATGATTTTAATTATTCTACTTGTTTAATTTTTACACTGCAGAATTTTTATATCTAGTGCTGGAAATGCTAATATATTTCTATAGTTAGTTAATTAATTTCTACATGATTTTTATTGCGATTGCTTTTATCGAGTGTAATTCATTTTAGCTTCTTTTTTCATAAGTATATTTATATATATAATTATATTTAATAAGAAAATAGCTAACTCATCAATATATAAATCAGAATATGCATAAAATTTAACTCTTATATAAAATAATCACGTAGATTGATTAATGATTATTGTATTAATTTTCTTAAATCTGAATGTATTAGATTCATTATCTTTTTTTGAATAGTATTTTATTATACGAAGTATAACTAAAAAAAAGAAATATATATGTATGTATAAATATGTTATATATTAAAACTAATACATATAATCCCTATTAAATCATAATTCAGTAATCTATAAATTCTAATATTATAATATTCACAAACAACGATAGTACCAAAATCATATTTTTTAAATTTATAAGTAATAAGTTTTCTTTCCTTATCAATTGTACTGAAGTCTAAATATTTGTTTTATTACAATATTATTACAATATTCTATTAGCATTAAAATGACATTACATATATATTATTGTATATTATGTAATATACAATATTTTTTATAAGACTGAACAACTTTAACAATATTATTATTTTTCTTTCCTTCTCTTCTAGTCTTTCTATCTAACTCTTTGTCTTTATATTTCAATTTCTCCTTTTCTTTTTGTCCATAAATTCACCTATTTATCTATTTATTTATTATTTTTATTCTCTCACCATTCACATATAAACAAATACTAACAAATATTTCATTCACCCTCTTTATCATTTGTTTCGCCATGAAAGTTTAATTTTGTTGAGTGCATGCAGCCAGTGATTCGTCCTCTGCCTTTATGTCATTCTACTTGCGAAGATATACAAGTAATGTAAACGAACGTCGATACTGGTTTATAATGATTCTGTTGTTTTCTATCCTATCTTTTTTCTTTATCTATCTGTTTCTATATTTCTCTTTTTTTCTTTAATAAACATATATACTTATAAAAATATATCAGGAATTATTTATAAAGTACAGTTTCATCAGTTTAATATAAAATATTTCTTTACATTTATCATTTCTAAGAAGCATAAGCTTAATTTTGAATTTAAGAAGGTGTAAAATAATAAACCAGAATTACAAATTTTATTTTCATAATTAATAAGTTTTATTATTGTTATAGGAAGCACGTCGTATATCAAAATATAAAATATTACCTCCTTTAAACTTTATATATATGTATATATACTATAATTAATTTATTACTATATTATTTTTAATTTACAGTTTGTTTAATATTTTTATTAATTAATAATTAAATACAAAATATTTACATATAATATATATATAAGTAAAATAAATGCCATGACGATTAACATTTTTTTTATTGAATTTATTATCTTAAAATGATTTTTCCAAAAATTTGAAATCTGAATTTCTTTAAACTGTTTTTTTCAATAATACTATTATGTAAAAATTGAGTACTATAAAAAATGAGCCATGAATAAATTCATCCAAATATATTAGTTTAAAAAATAAATATGATTACACTTTTTTATCACAATATTATTAAAGTAATTTTTATTTCCATTAAACAAATTTTGCAAACATAATTAATTAAATAATTGATTACAGTAATAGAATCGATCTTTATATGTTGCAATTTATTCTTTAAGTGTCCTCTATTTAGATAATAAGAATTAAATTCTTTTGTATATTGTATTTTATATATTTAATATTAATATAAACTTTAATACCTGCAACAAGTTTAACAAATTAAGTTTCATTTTTCAGTATTTCACACATTCTATCACAAATATCGACATTATTAATTTGTAAAAAATTTCTTATCATTACAACTCTTATCAAAAAGTAATTTTCATATAAAAATAAATAAATAATATATTTATAAAAATGGCAGAATTATATTATATAATTATATATTTTATAAACTCTTAATATTAACGATATAAAATATAAATATATAAATATATATATTGTTATTTTATAGAAAAAAAGTGAAAATAAAATATAATTGATATTTATTACATTATAAAACATTAATCATTATTATTTAAGATTTTTAACAATGCATATTATGCGTTTTATTAAATAAAAACTGTCGAAGATTATTTTATATATAAAAAATAGTTTCATAGAAATTTATTATAGTTTTAAATTGAAAGTGCTACGTGAATAAAAAGTAACATAATATTTCAAATGTAATGTGAAATGTAATTAATTACAAGCTAAAGTAAATCTTTTAAATATTATATCTAATATATATTTTGTGCCAAATATTTATTAAAATAAATTTTACAATATTGAAAAAATAATTTAAAATAATTAAAGCCTTAGATTTTATCAATTTATATTGTTTAATTAAAAAAATTTAATTATAAAATTTACTTCATAATAATTGTTTAAATATAATTGTTTATGTACATTTAAATAATAGTATATTAAATATAATTAAAAAATTTGTCGGATTGATGAAGTTACTGATCAATATTATTTCATATGTTCAATGCTCATTAATGTCGATGATTCTTTAATTGTTTTTTTCTCAACAATACGCGTATAAATGAAATATAATTTAAAACTGTGAAATGTCTGAGATTAATAATAATTTTAAAAAATGATGATAAAACTTATAAACCATATCATTGTAAAACTATAAAATAATTTGAATGTATTGTAACTAGATACCAATGAGTTATTATGACTGAGTTTAGAGGAAAAAACCAAAGCACAAACTTGCAAGAAATAAGAAATTAGCGGATTAAAAGACGAAAAAGTTAGTAGCTCTTGAAGCAAAAGGTTCTAGATGTGAAAAAGATAGCGATAACAAGAAAGAAAGACAATTTATTCTATTTTTGTTGGTCTATTACCAGAAATTACCTTAACAATTGATAAAAATATCGTAGTTTTAATTATTTTAATTTTATAATAAAAATAAATAAAAGAAACGGCCAATATATATTCTTACATTAAAGTAACAAGGTTTGTAACCACTTATGTAAACTATTCCCATTCATACAAAAACAAATCGAACGATTAATTATCGCTATTGATTAAATATTAATATTTGATTAATACATTTAAATCTACATTAAAATTTGCAAAAATATAATTTATGTTTTTAAATAATATCAATATATCGACTTTATTTTAAAAAAAATTTATTTATTAATGTTCAATTCATTAGATTATTAAATATTAAATTGTTTTCCGAAATAAAATAGCGATTCTTCAGATCAAAATATTATTAAAAAGGATATTAAAAAATTAAAATAAACGTTTAAAAATTTTAGTAGTCTTTTGATATTATTTAAAAAAAATATTAAACTTCATATAAAGTTTCATTAATATTTATCTTAATATTAAAATATTGAATATTTATTTATAGCTTAAACATATAATATTTAGTAATTTTTTTTTTCCGTCAATTAAAAATTATATACATTGATTTATATAATTTATAAAAGAATCTAATGAGATAATAGTTCTAAACGCCTATATTGTCTTTAGTTAAAGGTGTACCAATTTATACATTATTATTTACATTTTTGTACATTACTTAAATCTAAATTAAATTTTCATATATATCCCATTACTTAATCATAAATACTTTTATACATAGATTTATCATTAATTTATTTTTTCTTCTTTTGTCTTTATTACTGATACGAATTTTTAAATTGCATCTCTTTTTTTTATGTTTTTTTTTGTCTGCTGTAATGAATCTCGTAAATAAATTTATATATTTTTGCAATATTTCAAAGCATTCTCCTGCTTATATGTTTATAATATTATGTTCATCTTAAATATATTTAATTTTTTTTATTTCGTCATTGCGTAATCTGTATGTTCTTTCTACCTGTAATAAACAGTGTTTATTATTTTTTATTTCATTACTAATTCTAAATCTCACTAGTATCTTTTTTCCATTTTTTCTTCCTTCTCTTCTTTTTCTTTTCATATTCACATAATTTTTTTTTAATATTTTATAACATAATGTCTTGAACTTCTTTTGCATATTTTAATGTTTCCAGTCTATTGAAATTTTCTGTTATTGGCCTACTTTTATCGTGTCTATTTCTTCCCATATTATTTCTCGACTTTCTATTTTTTTTCTCCAAGACTAACTTAACCCACCAATGCTGTGCCAGAAACTTATCCTTTTTACTCTTTAATTTTCTCTTTTTTTTATTCTTATTCCTATTACTTTTAAATACTTTTCTTTCTTCAATTCTTTTTTTCCGCACTTTGAGGATTTCCACGTCTTCACTAATTATTACTTTGTTTTCAAACCGAATTGCTCTCTTTACTGACATTATCTAATTTTTAGATTAATTCATAGTTAATTATATATTGTATTTATTTTTCATAATTTAAATATTTAATATAATCTTAACTACTATTATTGATTGTATTATTTCAAAGTAATATTTAATATTGATTTATAATGCGTAATAAAATTTTTAAATATGATGATCTATTTGTAAAAGAAGTATGAAAGGATAGAATTATTACTTACATAAAAGTATTTTATTATATTTATTCTATATTTCACATGATTCTATACATATTACAAATCTATATATAATATAAATTTTATAAAATAAATTTAAATTAGAGCAGATATAGATATAATTACTATTGATAAAGCAAAGTTTCTCATAATGGATATCGTGAAGAAAAAAATTTAATTAAGTTAAAGTGAAAAAGATTAAATTTGATTAAAAATTTTAAATTTCATTAGTTTCTAATAATGCACTCTTTTAACTACTATTCATGCAGTAATATACTTTCGGTAATAGCGTGATTCCAAATTACGAATGAAGAATTCTTTAAACTTTTATTTTTTATGAGACCTCAACGAATTAACAAACGCAACATAAACATGGTGAGAAAATCTGCGAACTGGTCCTCTTATACTCACCCACCACCCACGCACGCGCTTCAGTGTTGCATCCGGGGCTGCGCAGGCAGACGATCCTCCTAGGAAAAGCTTGCGCAACCACCAGTATCTGAACACGCCTCCCTCTTTCTATCTCTCTTCCCCCCTTTATCTGTCTCTCCGTCGGTTTCTTCTTTTCTCGCTCCCGCTCTCACAACTTATCCTCTTGTCTGGCATTCTGGCGCGCAGAACCCACCCGCGCATACAGGGAAGGAGAACGATGGATGAAGGCAAATACAGAGGTACAGATAGCGATAGCAACGGATAGAAATCGAGTCGTCTGTTATTATACAGTTGGTGTTCGTCTATTCTTTCAGTGCTGCTCTTTCGCTCCATCTCATTCTAACTCACTCTCTGCCTCTCTCTCTCTCTCTCTCTCTCTCTCTATCTATCTCCCTTTTTATTTTTCTCTATTCTCTTACTTGTTCTCCTAAGCATTCTTTATTATATTTCTTATTTTTCTCTTAATATGTAGTTTCATTCGCTATCACGAATACTGACACCAGCGAAAAGTAGAACAAAGATTTTCGGGATAACGCATGTGACTATACAGCAGTGTTTCATGGATTGGCGAATAACTTTCCATGATCTTTCCATATTGGTCATCTAATTCAGATTGACGGTGTGCAACGTGATATGTACGTTTGTTTCGTTTGATTCAAGCTTGTATAAAAAAAGTGTTCGTAGATTTTTAGAAGAATGTACTGTTAAGTTTATTATCATGGATGCGCAATGGTGTACTCGATAGTATGCTGACCAAGACAGCATGGAATTTGGTATTTCTTAGAGACAAGTGATCGACTGATCAAACAAAAAAGAACAGAACAAGAAGTTGGCCGGTTCCGTCATCGCTGATGCTGATTCGCGACTTTTTCTTTCTAGCACATGAAGAGGATCGCGCTGACCGCTTACACATTTACATCGACGCGCGGACAAAAACCGCCTTGTCGATCACGCCGAATAAAGCAGAAGAAAAAATTAGAGCGGAGACCGAAATCTTCAAAAGCGAATTTTCAGAATCCTTTATTGATGATTAAGTAGCAGTTGCGCTTGATCCATCATTTATATAAAAGTGAAGACTAGAAGCTCAGAGATGTTTCTGTCCAATTACGAAACTTTATTTTATACTACTAGTAATCGTATCTTGATTCCAGTCACCGCTGAATATAATTTCCTTCGATTCATTAATCGTACAAGATTGTATAGCATATAGAAATAATAGCTGCAAATAAACGATGTAAAATCGGTATTCCATTGTTTCAAAATACTTGGCATTAGAATGAGATTTATATAAATGGATGTATACGAAGGATAATATGGCTCAGATAAATCATGTAACAGAAGTTTGAAATAAGGTAGTTGAGGTAATGTACTGGGAAGTGCTCGTGAACTAAAAAAGATTATAGTCAAAATAAAATGGAACTAGACCTACTAAGAATCATATACCTAATGCAATAAGTTACGATAATGTCCACCTGCGCGCTTCACAGATCATTGATTGGTATCCCAGGACCACGCGACATAGATGGTGGATTAATTTCTAGATCTAGAGGTCAGAAAACATACTGCAAGTGAGTGCTCAAAGTTACATAAGTGGACTCAATCGTCAATTCGCGGACGACACTGGAGCTGTTCCTGCCGTACGCGCCGCTGTCGGGAGGCAGCGGACCAGGCGCTGTTAATGCAAATGGAGACGGTAGCCTACCGACGGTGAATTCATCTATGATTGGCTGCCGGCCGGTACTGCTTGGTGGCATTGATTTGTCCATATCAGCAGCGGTGCAACAGCAACCCCTGGCCCCAAGCCTATTACCTCTACCTCAAGCAATGATGCAAAGGCCAGGAGTAAATACGAACATGCCACTACCTCCCGGAGATTTTCGCGAGCATCATTTGAATATCATGGCTGACGAGCCAGCGAACTCCGACGTACTACTTGCCCTACTTGCCAATAATAAAAAACTTGAAGGTAAGAAACTGTATTTTCTTGCGCGTGTGTATGTATAGACTAATTAGATTTCAATTAAGTATAAGTATAAATGTTGTATCTCTCTAAATTCGAATATTTTAATGTACCGATCTTGAAACTCTGTTTTATTCTGTATTATTCTTTTTAAATCTTTAAATGAAATCACCATCATTTTTTTTATTCGTCTTTTACAAATTTCTTTTTTATGATAAATTTAGTATAAAATCTCTCTTATTTGTTTCTATTTGCATATATTTATCTCGGAGTACAAAAATAAATTTATATCAACAGTTTTATAAAGTAAAATTAATTTTTTCATGGTAGAATAATAATTATAATTATTGAGTGCACTCAGCAAAAGTGTGTATTCAACAAAAATTTATTTTTCCTATTTATATTTAGGGAGTAATTTCTTTCAGAAAATACTAATAAAATTCAACGAATATACTATAATATTGTTAAATAATATTTTAATTAAAATTTTTATGTAATTTAATTAAACGTTAGATACATCAAGTAATACATACATTATTTATTACATATGAAATATAAATTTTAAAGTTATATTGTTAAATAATATTCATACATCTATTATTATCTTTCTAATTTATTAATAATATCATTTTATTTTAAATATAATATTGCTTTTACAAGCTTACTGTATTCAATATACATTCATAACTTAGAGTAGCACAAAATTATTACTATATTTTGTCGAATTTTTTTTATCGAGAAACCTCTAAAGATTTTATATTTTTAGTAATTATAAATAAATAGCGTAGAAGTTATAGTGTTAATTCATTTGAAACATTAAATCTATCTAATACACTTTGACAATCAATAATAACATATTTTATAGTGAATGATATTACATATTAATATCAGAAAATGTTAATAAAACATACATGAACATGACTTATTTTTCTTTTAAATGATTTTTAATATTATAACTATAATTATTTTTAAGAAATTTCAATATTATATTAAGATATTATAGAAAAATTAACTGTTCGTAAAAAAATTAAACCATAGTTGTTTTGTATGGGTAGATGTATTTTTATGTAATATAAAAAAATTTATTATATAAAGTATATCATAATTTTATATTTTATTAATTATATTTTAATAATCTTTATTATATGAAACATTCGCACAAAAAACAGAAAATTCTAAATTAAAACTTTTCTGTGAAAATTAATGAAAATAGAAAATTATATTCTAAACTTTTTGAGAACACATACTCTATAAATATTATATAGTTGAACAAAAAAATGTACAATAAAATCTGATGTAAGTAATATAATATTTTTATTAAACTCTAAATAATAAAATTTTACCAAACATGAATGTATAAATAGGTAGATAGAATATAATCAAAATACCTATAACACGTTATCTAAATATTAAAATATTATTTTTTTATTCAAAAAATATATGCTATTATTTTTTTATTCAGGAAATGAACGAAATAATAATTTTCTATATCACACGAAATACAATGATTCGTGATAAAAATATAAAATATATTTTTATTTTAAATATATCAGATATATATTAGTTTTTATGACGGCAATATAAATTATTAATATAAAAAAAATTTAATAATAAATTATTAAAATATTAAAAAAACTATTGAATTTTTTCATCATCTTTTGAAAAAGCATTTCGTTTTTCTAGTTAATATTCAATATAATCGTTATAATATCTGTAAAACGATGTAGAAGTGTTGCAGATTCAAAGTCTCCAAGAAGTTGATCAAAACCACTGATCATTATTTAATTTTTTCTGTACTTTTAAACAGTGGTTTCAAAATTTTTGCAATATGGTGATTGAAAAAGCTCGCTCAGTGTTTATATATAATAGACACTCTTTTTCTACATGTATATAACGAAACTTCATCGTTCTTTTCGACATCTCGATGATAAAGACGTCATTCTGCACATGCGACCGAAAGCTTAGAAGCCATGATCTCGTGGATGAATTTTTTTTCATCTTATAAATGTTCATTGATATCTTACTTATTCATTCACTCAATCTCGGTGAATGGAGCAAGGTCGTGTACGGGGCAGCACTTAATTATGCACGTGCCGCAAAAGGACAACTAAATGTCGAGATCAGGCCCGTGATACTATAGCGCTTTAATTAAGTTATTAATCTGCTTCTCTAAATATTGTACAGACTGCTCCTAGAAAGGAAGTATAGTCGTCGGTCGGTGAGCATATGAAATTGCGGCACCATATGCTTGACAGTAGATTATCAATATTTAAGCGACCGAAACATAAATATAAAATTTGTGGATTATTCAAGTGTCTCTTCACCTACTTTTTGAAAACTGAATCTGACATTTTATTCATTAACCTCATAAAAAATAAAAACTTGGTTTCTTGAACATTAGTTCAAGAATTATTCTTGAACATTTTAGTTTTATTTATACACGTGAGTCTTGTACTACTATAAAAATGTATAATCGTAAGTCAACTATCTATTTCAAAAAAAGGACGATTTTTTATATAATCAATAATTATAAGAAAATTCTTATTCCTGTAATGTTATAGAAAATAAAAAACAAATAAGAAACTGTTCTGTGAATAAGAAAATTTGTGCGCTAGAATAAAATCAAGAAAAATAAATGAAGATAAAGAAAGTTCTTCACTTGCATATATATATATATATATGTGTGTGTGTGTGTGTGTGTCAATTTTAAAGTTTCCTGTTATAAACAATAATTTAATGTATTATAAATTGATTATTAAAAGTTACCTACATAGAAAACAAACCGCTAAAAATGTATCTCATTTATTCTTTTTAATTTTAGTTTTCATTTATTTATTATATTGTATTACAACATATTTATAAACTGAAAACAAATATTAATAATATTTAATAAACAGCATAAGAACCAGTTCATTTATTTCTATAAATATTTATATTTAAGCTCCAATTAAAATATTTGCTTCCAACTTCTTTCTCAACGTTGATTTAAGTTATTCAATTAACACATAATCTTTAAAAGATGTACTTTTATTGTATTTACTCACAAAGAAAATGAGAACATGGAAATTGACAATAAAATTTTATACGATATGTATAAAAATAAATTTAAATAATATTCTGTGAATACATTTAATAATAATTAATAATTATTAAATTGATTTCTAACTATTTTTAAAGCTTTCTAAATAGTAAACAGAGTTTCCACAAACATCATCAGATAAGATATTGTCTGCAAATTACTTAGAGAGAAAAAATAATTGAAGGAAAAGAGACAAAAAGTATGAAGAGGGGGTCAGTCGGTAGATATTTTAATAAGGTAAGTGCTGTAAGATCATACACGGCTTCCCTAATAGTGGAGCAGTTTAATCATGTAATGTATTCGTAGTCAGCTACTCGCACCGTTACCCCAGAATCAATACAATATTTCTTCAAATAATATAATGAATGTATTTTATCTTATATCTAAATTCAACAAGAAACTTATGTTGTACAAAACACTATCTAAAACATAAAAGATTCTTTTTTACATTTCATTTATAAATCTATTTCATGGATACTTGCTTTTCTAATATTTAATCTCTTGTTTAATTTCTAATTAACCATAATTATGATATATACAAGCACTTACATTAATTTATCAATACTTTTCCATTATGTAACGAAAAAATGTATATCAAGATACAAATTATATGTTCAATTGTTATGAAAAATATATTTTTAAAAAGTAATATGTTTATTTTATATTTTTCTATATACAATTTATATAATAAATATTTTTGAGCTTTAGAATGTATAAAAAATATATCTATGAAATAATATCTATTATGCTCAAGAATAAAAAATGTAAATAATTAATATTAACTTTTCTAAAATACTACAATAACTTTCAAAGAATAAGAATAATAGGCTTTTGTGTACTATGTAGCAAATAATTTCTTTGATAATTGTTTTGATAAGTATTGACACTAATAAAATAGATTATTAAATATTATCTTATGAAAAATCCTTTTAAAAAATAAAAATTTATTTTTTAACTGAATTAGTTCAATATTTATAACAACAATTATTTTTTGTGTTACATCAATGATTTATTAAAATACAATTATTTCTAAATATTTTATCAAAATTCTTTATACTTAATCATTTTGTAAATCTATTTATTTTATAATATAATTTATATTAAATATACATTAAATAAACCATTTACTTATTTCGACATGAATCACACATATAATAGATATGTATATATTTAAATATAAAAAATAAAAACTCGTATATTATCTATGTAATTTAATTTTTCTTTTGAAAATATTTATGGAGTTGAATGAACGTAAGAATATTGTTATGAATATATTACTATATAATTTATCATTTGTTTTGTATAACTTTAAATTTTTATAAATGATGTATTTAATAATGAATTATAGATTTGCAAAAGAATATATATTAAAACTAATAGAAACTACTGGTGCCATAGTCCTACTTAATTAAATATAAACATTATAAAGGGATACTGATGAAATTTTGGTCTGAATTTAAAAATGTATATCTGGTAGTTTTCAATTTTTTATTAACCGTTTATTGATTAATTATATAATATATGTAAATTTCAATTTAAATTAATTTATTTTCTTCTTTAATTTTTTTTAATAAAGAATTTTAAATTATTTATATTTTTATTCAAATATCTCAAATTGTTTTGTATAAAAAAATTTATTTTCAAAGCTTCAAATTTTTTATACAAATATACTCTTAATGAGTAGAGATTAAACAAAAGTTTGTCATGAAGTATACAAACGTAAATTTAGATAGAACAGGGGTGGATAGAATATTACTCAGTTCTTACGAAGAAGAGGGGTTAATACTATAGACCAAAAGGAAAATGGCGGACGACAACCAATACGCATAATAAATTTGCGTGCTATATAGTATTCCAATAAAAAAAACGACTCTTCAAAACAATTTGCAACTATTTGTATTAATTTTTAGCTATTAATTGTATAAATGATACATATTATTTTTATCATTAAAATTATAAAAATAATAATATAAAAAAAATGTAATAAACAGAAATAATAAAAATAATAAAGATTGGTCATATTATATTTATGTATATATTTTACTATAATATTAATTTAACGATGATATTATAGTATTTATAATACATATATTCATAAAAATAAACAATAAATATGAAATGTTTTATTAAAACTCACTGATAAATAAATACTAAACGTTAGTAACTATTTAAAATTAATTTAATGCCATATTGAATAAATCTGTAACCCAATTTAATTTAAAAAAAACATCAAAACGTAGCGTATTATATTTAAAATTAGATTCTTTTGTCAAATTCATTTTATTTCATAATATTTTATATATTTCATTTCACACTTAACATATATATTAAAGTTCTAATTTTATTTTGGCATAAGTTATAATTACATAAATGTTTCAAAATAATGAAAAAAAAACTTTTACCCCGTGTCTAAATAGATCGCAATTAATTTTAAGTTATATTTTTAATACACTATTTATTGGTTATAAAGTATTGTTTATATGAGTCATTTTAAAATTTTTGTATTGTAATAAATTTTTTAAAACAATGGTTTTTAAAAAATTCATGTCCCAAATTTTTTATATTCATTTTTATATTTCTTGCATAACAATTTGGGAGCTTCAAAATTGTTAATTTAAAACTTATGCATAATAACGGAAAAAATTTTTTATAGAAAATATAAATATTTAAATAACTATTTATCAAAAAATATTTATAATTATGAATTTTATGTCGTAAATACATAATTTGAGCTTAAGTAAAAAAAATAATATCTTATGAGTTTCGAAAATTCGTTTTCTTGTTATTTTATATATTTTATGCTAAAAATTTTGAAATACAACAAATATTTTAATTAAAGAAAATAATAAAATTATGATAATTTTGTACGAATTTATTTATAAATAGTAAACATTGTATTTAATTAATAAGTAGAGCAAATTAAACAGGATATGATAATATTCACAAAATTGACTAAGAAACATTGTTTCAACTAAAATTAAAAATAACTTTCAAAGTTTATTAAGTATTTATTCGCTTTTATTATTAAATAATATATTTGCATAACATTTTTTTTATCGAGAATGAAAATAAAAAATGAAAATATAATTATAATATTTTTGACATAGCGATGAAATATCTAACTTAAATAATGAAATTATATTAACTAGATTTCTAATAATTTCATTAATATATGTATTTTTATTTTTTTTTAATATAATTTTATATTAAACTAATGCAATTTCCAAATTTTAATAAAAAATATTTTTCTACTTATGTTAAAAGTGGTATTAAGAATTTAATATAAGTGATCCTAAATTTTTATTTAAACTTATTTTTATAAAATTTTTAATAACACATGTGTAAATAGATTTAATAAAAGAAACTAAAAATACTTGCATAATTTTATTATTTACACTGCTCAGGAATTAATCATTTGGTAGTAAAAACAAAAACAAAAAATTGAAATTAAATATTAAAATTTTTTAATTTGATATTCTTCCTTTTTTGATAATAAAAAATTCTAAATTTTTTACAAGATAAGATACGAATTACAATAATATAAAAATTAAAACATGATTTATATCTATAAAAAAATAGAAGTCAAATTTCTTTTAAGAATAATCTTAATAGAACTAAAAACTATAAATTTTAATTTATTATTTTAAAAAATATATTATTAGCTATTGTAAAAAATAGTTATTTTAAAATATATCATAAATATATTTTTCAAAGTTATTTATGAAAATATATGAAAATTTGATAAAATATTTAAAATATTTCAATAATTACAAAATCAAACTGTAGATGTTAAATTTTATTTTGAGATATCTGAAAATAGTAAAAGACCTTATTAAAAATGTACAAAACGCCTACAAGTCCTATTTATTATTTTATAATACAAGTATCGAAAAATTTTTTAAAACTTCTAGATGTATTACTTAAAATGAAGCAATATATAGCGTGCAAATATAGCGTGCAAAATTGTATTTCTTGTGTTTTTGAAGTTTTCGAATCGTATTTATTATCGTGTATCTAAATTAATTTATGTAGATTAAGGTAATTTTAGCACATTTTTTAATGAAAATAATTCAAAACTTTTATCAGATATAGAAAATTGAGTATATAAATTTCATGTGCTCCATATATATCTAAAAAAGACGCTTCATAGAGACTATCGTTAAAAATCACCAAATCAACAGACTGTTCTAAGGAATCATCGAATAATTTAATAATTTATATATCTTGTATCTACACCGAGATTTAGAAATATAAAAATTACTTGATTCTACTATAAAACTGTATAAAATTTTAAGTATTTAAAACTTCAGTATTTAAACTAAGTATAAATATAAATAAAGATACTAAATATAAACACTGTAAATAAATATTTCTAACTAGACTGTCAAACAATTGAAATGGCAACCTCAAAATGATTTTTTTATTATTAAAACTTCGACAAGTAGTAGATAAACAAAGAAGTAACAATATATGCATTTCATTACTCAAATTTTAAATATATCATTTCAAAATTAACTTGAGTTTTATAATTATTAGTATGAATACAGAATTTTATCTTTTCATAATATACTTTTCATCTGAGCCTTTGTCATGGTATAAAGTTTCTTAAATACAAATTATAATTTATCTTTAAATATTGTACAAGATAAAAATGATATTATTATCTTATAAACATATTTAATTAAAATAAATTAAAATATCAATTCTATAATATCGATAATCAAGTTTAAGAAATTTTTTATCAATTTATTATTTATTAAATTTATTTTACAAAATATCGAATTCAATAATAAAAAACAAAAATTATATCAATTTTTAATTCTTATTTCTTATTAAATTTTATAAAAATTTCAAATAAAGCTTTCTTGATTATTTCTATTTTTTCTCTTTTCAAGGATAATAATTGCTTAAATATACGTTCATATATTTATAAAAAAAAATATATTTAAAAATATATTTAAAAAAAAAATATAAAATTATATTTTCCATAAAATTTAATATTTATGTAAGTTCGTATAATAAATAAAAATATACTTATATTATACATATTTTATTAAATAGCGTTACGTGAAAAGTATTAGTAAGATAAAAATATTAATAAATATATAAATAATAATATATAAATACTTTTACTATATTTGTATATAATAAATAATATTTCATAAAAACTGTATTATTTATAAATTTTAAATTAATAAGATCCAATTGAAATAATTATATGGATACATATATACAAAAATGTAATATATACTTTTCTAATTACCAATATATTTACTTACAGAAATAAAGATAGAGAACAATAAATAAAAAATTAGAAGATCTGGAAATTTATCAATGCAATTTAGCTTCGTGGTATTACCTTCTTTTATTGTTATTTAGGGTATTTGACTTTAAAAATAAGGGTTTTTAGCATCGTATCATATATAAGCATTCAAATAGAAGACCAAAAAGTGTTCCTCATCGTTATGGATGACTTATTACTATGAGAAAAAATGCCGCAGAGAGAACGAGAGGTAAAAGAGAAAAAGAGAAAAAGACATCGAGTTCCCGGGCACGCGTCGGCGTTATCCTTCCTATTGGGTTACAAAGTGGTAGCTCACCCTCATTCCAAGTTCCTTTTATCGCATTAGAAAGTTTTTTAGTGTGTGAAGAGAGATCGAAACGAAGTATGCATTCCATGCTCAACCATGGAATGATCCTAAATTTTTCACCGCTTATTATCGATCATTCTTATTTCGTTTTTTCTATATCTTATTCACTTTTTTCATTCTTTGCAGCACTAAAATAACAATGTATGCAGTAAGATACTCGTGCGAATATTTTATGTTTAAATAATTTAAATTAATTTTTTTTCCGTCGGATACATACTTAAGCTTCTATAAATATACAATGTATATTAAATGCACGTGTACGCAGAGTTGCATGTATTTTTAAATTTTCATTTTTATTTATATATACGAATAATCTGTAAGAACACTTATAGACTTAAACATGTATAAACTTCATGGAAATATTATATAATTATATCATGTATTCGAGTCTTTATCAATTATTTGTAAGAAACTTATATTTTAATAATAACACAATTTTATTATTGCTTAAAAAGATTTGAAATAATTTATGTAAATACTTCATAAAATTATAAAAATTCTAATAATTTGAAATAATTATATGCTATGACTTAAATTAGGTATATTATTAAGTACATTATTAGTATCTAAATGAAGTGTCTGTAAAAATAAATATGTTTTGTAATTTTTTTCAGCGAATATATTAACATTTACTCTCTTTTTCTCTTTATGTATATATTCTCTTGTTACATAAACAATACTTAATCCAATTCTTTTTTACAGTAATTAAATTTTAAAAAACGCTTTAAAATATTAAATTTTAGTCTTTTTTTAATATTTACGTCTTAGTTACCTTAACATATCAACAATACCATACTAATATACTTTGTATTTAAAAAAAGTGTAAATATTAAAGATTTGTAACAATAATTATCTTGTTTTATCTTAGTCTTACTAATTAATTAATAATAGAAATTGCCGAAAAATTTTTCTTTACATAATACGTATTGTTTTAATTCAAGATTAAATCTTAAATAGGAATTATAATTTATTTTGTTCGATTGCGCAAAAAAAAAAATTTCTATGATTTATGTTATATACAGACAGAAAAAATATAACGCGTTTATATATATTATTTTCTCTATTAAATCCTTATTTTCTATGAAGAATTTCAAACAGATAAAAATATTCTGTATAATTACCTAAAATTATCTTTATCTTTTACCTTGATAAATAGTTTTTAATTTCTCAACTCATATAATTGTGAAATGATGATTCCTACATATGTATATTTACTATTAGAAACTTCGGAAAGCTTGGGAAAAATAATATGATACTTAACACACTCTTCCTTTTTTCTCTTACACTATTTCACTATTTACTTAAGAAGTAGTGGATTGCGTTCGAAAAGCAAACCCCTTAAGGGTTTTCAGAATCGATTCATAGTGAAAGGTAAACTTTTTTTTAGCATCTAACTTACTTTTACATAAAATACCGCACACAAACTGAAACGATATTCACACGAGCTTTAAACTATTACTCCCTCTCTCTCTCTCTCTCTCTCTCTCCTGTTTCTCTGTTTAAATAAACATCATGAAGCTCTTTTACCATAAATTAATAATATGGTTGCATCACAGGATTGTAATTTGTGTTTCTTGTGTAATCTTGATATGCTGAAAATTAAAGGTGCAAATGCATGAAGTTGTTATATCAAAATATTTTTATCGAGATTAAACAAGATTTTAAATATTTAAAGCATGGAATTTATTTATTAAAGAAATTTATAGAGAAAAAAAATTTTATTCCTACTTATAATTTCAAGAAACGTGTAACGTTTAGTAGACATAAGTTGTTCTGATTCTATTTAGAGCTGCCTGTATTCTTCTCCGTTTTCGTAATGGATTCTAAGCATATTTTTACAGCGTGCATAAGTGCATCACTTTTTATCGAGTTTTGAATTATGAAAAATTTTAATTAACTTTTATGAATTCGTTTATAAATTTTATTTCTTTTATTATCATTATTACTATTATTATTATTATTATTATTATTATTATTATTATTATTATTATTATTATTATTATTAATTGTTATTACTATTATTTATTTATTTTTTCTTAAATTGATGAAATTTTATTAGAAAAAAAATTGTGCCTGTTTTAAAACCGCTCATTGGTTCATGAATGTTGATAAATAAAAACGTTTCAAACGTAATAATTAATTATTAATTTTTTAATTTACTATTATATTATAATTAGTTTTGAACATAAAATAAATATTTATATACAAATAATTATACTTCTTTATTTTATATATAATTTTCGAAAATAATCTTAATGTTTGGAGCTAATATCAATTATTATATAATAATAATAATAATAATAATAATAATAATTATTATTATTATTATTATTATTATTATTATTATTATTATTATATTGTTATATAATTTCGTTATATTATATTACACATATCATATACCAAATTTTTAAGATTGTGTTAATCATTATAATAGAAAGAAAAATTGGATATTAGACTAATTTGGATAATTCTTTATTAACTTAATTTTATTATTTTACACATGTATTAAATTCACATAATTTCTGAATAATTATTATGTCAAGTGAAAAAACAAGCTTTATTAAAACATAAATACATTAATGATTTATAGTTTTTATTGACGCGTGATATTTTAAATATTTTTACAAATTCATCACAGTTCATTTCTTAAATATAATACTTATAACGATAATTAATACATATAATATATTCAAATAACTTTTAATATATGTATGTATATATTTATGGATGTGTGTATGTTTATATGTATTTATATATTTATTTATATTAATAATAATTTATATATTATTAATATATTATAATATATTATTTATAATAATTTAGTTCTATACTTGTTTTGTTTTTAAATAACAATATATTTAGTATAAAAAACTATTATAATTCACGTTAATTAAACTTTTTTTTATTATTTTTAATATTAATTTAGTTGGCTTATGAAGATTTTTTAATATAAAGCAGTTTCTTTATTTTTAAAAACTCTAATAAAAAAGATATCTTTAAATTATAAAAATACATTTTTTGAAACTTGAAATATTTATTTTGTAAAAACGGATTACAGTACGTTTTCAATAATTTTAAAAATAATTTTTAAATTAAATAGCCCTGATTTTGTTTATTTTTTCTTTTATTAAACTTAAGGTATTAGCTGGAATCATTATCCTATACAATAAGCCAACAAACTTAGATTTAAGGCAAAAAAAAAACAACGTTAGTGGATATTACTATTGTTTTTAGCTTTTGATGTGTGTATCTTCTTGAAAAGCTCCTATGAATATTCTCTTATCCATTGCCACTGCACACTAACATAAAAGTACTCAAAAGTGCGAACAATGTACGGCCCATATGTTGTCTTACATCAGTGTTTGGCAATGGCAAGTTTCCACTCAAGAGCTCGCCAGTTGGCACCGAGCTTTTAACTGCCGGTGCTGTTTCATGGTGACAATAGCTTTGTTGCAAGAGCGATTAGAAGTTACGTTTTAAGTTGTTCTTTATTATTATTATCAAAGATATATAAAAGAGAGAGAAAAGAATGTGTAGTGTCATTTACTTATTTATTTTTTATTTATTCAATATATAAATATGTATGAACATATTAAAAGCATTTCAAACGTTATTAAAAAGCCCGTATAATTATTCTTCTTTAAAAAAATATTTTAAATCGCAAATTATTCTAATTATTTGTGAAAAAAACTATACATATTAAAGTGTGTTTATAAAAATATAAAAAACTTTACCTATGTTAAATGAAAATCATAATTAAATAATTCATAAATAAAAAGTACGTAATAAATATATATCGTCATCATCATCATCATTATAATAATAATAATAATAATTATTATTATTATTATTGTTGTTGTTGTTGTTGTTGTTGTTAGTTATGACAAGAGAGTTGCTTTATTAGAATACATACATTTTGATGTAAATGCAAATACACGAATTTTTTGTATACGTATATGTACATATATTGTAGTAAACTGTTATAAGTGTTTATTTATTTATTTATTTATTTATGTGAAAAAAGTCGTCAATTGTGTTTCTCGTATGCCCAGATATATTTTTGTTCTTGTCCCATCTAATTAAATTACAAACATATTCTAATTAATACGGCTTAAAATTGTTTTTTTTTAATATTGGATACTTTTAATTAATAACTTATTATTTAAATTCAAACACTTAAAATATGCTCTACCAATATTTCTTGCGTGTATACAAATTCTGCAATAATATTTGAATGTCAATAATTTGAGTTTAACTCATAACATTTAACTAATACTACAAACTCGAAAGGACTATAAATCCCATTTTAATTTATTACTATGTTTTTCAATCAAATACAGCGTCATGAAATGACTAAAATACTGTACAAAATGCTATTAATATATATTATATAATTATATATTCCAATAATTATATACATACACACTTATTTATATACATATATAAAATTCAAATTTGTAGGTAAAACCTAGTACACATATATTAAATTAATATTTAAAATACTACTCGAGCTAATCAAATATCAAACAGAATAGTATAAAAAAACAGCATAATATTGTATAATGAAAACTTAAAAAGAGTTAATTTGTTATATGTAAGAATAATGCATTTTTCTGTAATGATTGAATCAACGTATAAAACTGGAGACGTAAAACATGTAAATCTGAAACATATGAGCAAGACGCATAGAATCCACGGGTAAAATATTAAAAATTAAAGTCTAATGAAACACAAAAAAAAATTAAAGTAAAATGATAAAACAACTTTTCGTTCCAAGAGAACAATAAATACTATTGCTATTGACATCCATAAATACGTTTTTTTTCAAATAGAGTATTTAATGCGCACAATAGAGAATAAAGAAAAGGAACATCAACAGATCCAGACAATATGGATATGCAACACCCTGTACAGGCGTGAACGCTCATATATTTTCAAAAGTAGTACACTGCAGCAGTTGTGCGTACAAAACACCATGCAGGCGCATAAGTGCCACGTGCCAAGGCACGTGGTTCTGTACATTGAGTAAACTGTTCATTACAGCATTAGTAACAGCAAGAGCAAAAAGTAGTCCCAAAACTCGTGTAGACCTCTTGTGTAGCGCCTTGTATCGAGCACGCAATGTGCACAGGAAATGATGAAAAGCACAATTTTAAACAGAAAAATTACTGTACTGCTTTTTGATCGCACTTGGTGAACTTTACGAATTGATGTACGATTATCCAACCATGACAATGAATCAATTCGTTCATTGATTGATTGAGCAGAGCGAGAAAATGTTTGTAGCACGTGCGTCTTTCTACTTGTCATTTGTCTGCACTTTTTCAATAAAGTTCGTTTCATTTTTACGAATCTGTGATTCTGATGACCTTGCTGTAATACACTTGTACAAGAAATCACCATTAAATAGATATGTATATATATTAAAATTTGATTTCATTTTTAATAAACTATTGATCATATAATCTTTTAGTAATAAGGTATGTTATGTGCGTTGTCTCAAAATAAAGAGTATTTTTAAATGTATTAATTAACTTTTGACTTTCCTTATACTACTTTTAAATACGTTTGCTTCACGAAAGAATTTAACTAATTAATGTCATAAAAATTACTGTATAATATCATAAATATCAATAAAATCAATAGTAATTGAAATATTTACTATTGTGAAAAATAAAATTATAAAAAAAAGTTTTAATAAAAATCTTCAGTGTTATGTAAATATTTCTATTATAATGATGATTTTTATTTAAAAAGATGTTAAAATTTTAATATATTTCATTATTTATTGTCAAAAATGTAAAAAAATTTATTGTCATTGATAAAACTTGAGAAAAAAATTTCAAAAGATCTGTAGCAGCTAAAAAGAGTAAAAATTAACGATCAGAATATTTGATAGAAATACTGATAAACATCATGCGCGAAGCAATAATAAGAAGTGCAACGTTCCGAGAAGAGTTCTAACGGAAGTGCCGACTAAAACAATATCGTAAAAATAATTAGAGTTCGGCGTATTATAAATAAAACTATTTTTTATGTTATTAATATTCGTAGAAAAGTTCTAACAACAAAATGTAAGATAAGAAACAAGAGAAAAAATAAGTTTGGTTTCTCTCCAACTCGCAAACGAACAGCACGCGCATAATTGTAACAGAATAAACGCAAGTGTACATATTTAATATACATTTTTATTATTTCGCTTCATCATACCAGCTCTCCTAAAACTCCTTGACTTTTACTTCTTATAATACAAAAACTAAAGATTGTATTAAATCCTACTGTGAATACAGTAATAAAACAAAATTAATTACTTAGAAATCATTGATTTTGCTTCTACCAAATTAATTCCTCAAATGGGTGTTTGTAAAAGATATGAATTTTTAAGTTTATTTAATACAATAAAAAAAATTTTTTATAGGTAGATGAGTGGTTCCGCGCGCATACATGTGCATATATGTATACATCTAATACAAGTTAGTTACTGTTGCGCGCAGTAAACTCATAAACCAATATATTTTAATAAGTATAGATTATATATTCGTAACTCTTTAAATATTAAACTGTTAAATTAACTGATACTTGTATTTATTAAACTCAGATACTTTTATTCTTTATTACAGATAAATAAACGCAAATTAATATATTTTTCTTGTTTCCATTATCCTATTTGATTACATTGAATCTTATAACATTGTACTTTTATAATGTATTTTATTGTTTCATATAATTAATTAATATTTAATTGCACAACCTACATATTCTTTATTCTTTAAATAAATAGCATTTATTGTTTTTCATTTCTTCCTCATACTAAATCTTGACAATTTTTTCATTTCATGTTTTCTATTTTATCCATCTTTCTTTTCATATATACATATTTTCTTCTATTTTTTTACGATAATTTACTTTAACTTCTGCATTTTTTATGTTATTAGTTTATTTATTAAAATTTGCTGTTTCTATCCTACTCTTAATCTATTTCTTTCCATATTATTTTCCACCTTTCTATTTTTCCCTCTTGAAGTAATTTGATAATCTTATTTTCTCTGTAATTTTCTTTCTCAATTTTTCTTATCTTTTTCTTCTGCTATCCTTATTTTTATGTACTCTTTAAACATTTTCACATTTCCATTATTTATAATTTATTTTCAATATTTATTGCTGTCTTAACTGCTTTTATTATCATCCTTTTTCTTTTTGATTCTGTAATATCTAGATTCAATAACCATTGTATGTATTTTTTCCGCTTTTTGTTTCCTCGCAGTTTTTCTATGCCTAAATTTTGGCTCCGTAGAGTAATACATTTTCATATAAAATAATTTCACCTTTGTTCTAAAATCTTGCTTAAACCATCTTTCTGCAATACTCTACACTTTCCCTAATATAATGTTTGCTCTTTCGACCATAGATTCAGTATACTTGTTATTTTTAGTATTTTCACTAATGTTATATCCTAAATATGTGATTTACTCAACTATTCTATTTTGTTTCCTTTCTATTTGAACAAAGTTTTTTCTTTCTTCCTCCTGATTTCTTACAATTCATTATTTTTGTCTTTTTCATGTTTATTTCCAAGACTTTTCTTTCTATATAGTTTTTTAAGATATTAACATCTTGTTTAATTAGCCTTCCTCTTTGATATAATATAACAACTGAGTCGTCTGCATTTGTTAATAACTTAATTCTTTCTTCCTATTCTTAAGCCTGATCTTCTAGATTTCTTAAATTCCTTTTTTAAATCTTTCAATGCTATATTGAAATACAGCGTTGGGTACATAGAATATTCTTGCTTCACCAATCTCTTATTTTTCATTTCCGTAATTATTAAATTTTCTATTTTGATGCTTACTTGTAAATGTAATATACTTTTCTTCTTATAGTTAATTAAATATTTTTTCATTCCTCATATTTTCATGCTCTTTTAAACCTTCTTTATATGTGTTTTATTAAATACCGCTTGTATGTCTCTCAATTATACTAATATTTCTCCCTTAATTCTTTTAACTGTTCATCTATAGCGTTTTCAACCCATAAATTCCATTAAATGTTCATTTTTTCTTAAAGCTAAATTGTGTATCCTTATATTTTCTATCTACTTCCATGTATTTTTTAATCTATTTTTCCAGGTTATTTATTAACATAAATAATTAATATTGTTTCGTATAAATTTTTAACTAAAATTCATTAATATGACCTTATATATTAAAAAAAGTTAAAAGAAGAAATGTTTATAATTTGTAGCATTATCGGATCAGTTTTTGAACAATGATTTTTGTTTTTGAAAAATATCTAAACGAGTGTACTCTGTCTTATTTCTTTAAATTTATATCGTTTGAATTTCCATATTCAATCCTTTTTTTGTTCTCACACACTATAATATTTGAATTTTTTTCTGAAATTTGATTGGTGCTACCCGAAGAAAATAGAGTGATGATGAACCAAATTCATCAAGAACTCTTGTCTGTATTTTATCGTCTATAGTAATTACGATCATGTTTATACCTCAAATGTATAAGTATTTATTTACTTATAAGTAAATATTTTTCTTAATGTCCATTAAAAACTGTAGTTTATCAGTTTCGAATATACAGTTCTCAAATGATACTTAATTCACCTGATGAATACAGATAATTTATAATTTTATATTTGAACAAAATCAATATTATTAATATTGACTTGTAATATTGTATTATTTTCTATTATATTTCGGACACACAAAAATTTTTAGTTTTGTAATGCTATTTATAATTGAAAGTAGTAGTTTAAATATTTATAAATTATTATTATTATTATAAAACGTTTAAATATTTTGGAATCTAGAATAATGTGAAACAATAATATCAATAATTTGAAGCTTAGATGATTTAAAATCCTATTTTGTTTTAACTAAACAATAGACTAGAAACAGTACCTTAGATTCTCGTTCTCAATGACAATTTCCCCAATTTGAATAGATTTGGAGTTTTTGATACAAAGGATATGTTGTTGATATTATCCAGAAACACGTTAACTGTTCATTGATACTTTTCACTTTTGTTCCAGCTAGCTCTATTGTAGACAAATAGCTTACGCTCATCAATGCCTACTGGGTCGTTGCTTTTACACAAGAGATACTAAAAGACTTGTAAGTTTAATCGGGGTAGGGAATTGAACCACATGTGTAGCCGCTATTTGAGTACGCAAATGTGGAATTTATAGAATCGGTAAATTGTCAAAACTTTGAAATATCAGGCAGTTGGACCTGAGATACAATGTGCATGGTATAAAATTTTTATACTTTTTTTATTTTACTTATATTTCTGGTACGGACACTAATAGATGGTTAGATTATTTTAATACGATTCTTTCACATACAAATTATTTATTTTTTTAAACTTTTTTTTTAAAGCCTTTTGGATGTTTTTTATACAATTTTATGCTCTCTTATGCACGTACAAGATTGCATATACTATTTTATTGTGAGCACCATTTGTGTCGTTCAGAATTTGGAAAAAGTACGAATACATTTAAAAATTACCAAAAAATAATAATTTTATGAAATAAAATTTATATCCGTATAATAAACTATGCCTAACATTACCGGATTATTTAAATTAGATCTTATATAATTTTGGGTATAAATTAACATAGTATATAAGAAAGACATGAACGGTTATAAGTGATATTTGTTAATATATTCATTAATTCTCAATACGATTGTGTTTCATAGAGTTTCTTTTTTAACCGAATGTAAAAAATGGAAAAAGTAACGATATTTAATTATTAACATTTTACTCGTTTTTTATTATCCTTAAAACAAATTAAATAGAAATTTTTAAGTACATGTAATGATTTCCTTTTCAATAGTATAAAAAATTTTCTTCGGGTTTAAGTCAATATTGTAATATATTATAATGTCATAATCTACTTAAATTTTTCCAGGGGGAAAAATTATTATCATTTTTATATTCTAATATACTTTAATAACCAAAGCTAAAATCTGCATAATTAATTTTTAGAAATCAAGCTGTATACTAATAACATTTATTACATATTATAAATATTTAAATTAAATTTACGTATTTAATAATTTTCATAAAATTTGTCATGAGTCACTCAATGACCCTAATGTAAGCAATTCCATGATAATCATAAGACGAAATAACAAGTGCCAAGGAAACATTGATTTTTTTAGTCATTATAAAATAAAGTTTTAGAATGAAAGCGAATTTTTCACAAAGATTTATGCTTACCCTTAATACCGTGGAAAAGATTGAGTGCCAACATTCCTTGTGTACTTAAAATATAGTTAATTTTTTAAATTAGTTTTCTGTTTGTAATAAACACATGGTAATAGTTGATATTTGATATATTGTAATTTTAATTTTTATAAAAAAATATATAAATATTTTGATAAAAGAAAAAAGTTTTGATAAAATATTTAAAAACATTGAAATCAAAATTAAATTTTAATCAAATTTTCCAAAATATATACAAAAATAAAAAATTTTCACAATTAATTATTATATATACAGTAAGCAGTGATAAATAGTTTATTATTTACCAAAAATAAAAATTATCAAAAATTGGAAATTATTATTTATTAAATATATAAGTAATTAAAAAAATTAATTTTTGTTCTTAGATAAAACTTATCCTAAAAAAAAAGTTATTTCAATATCTAATATGTTAATATTATTCATTATAATAACTAAGTATAGCATATAGGAACAAAGATTCATTTCTCATAGCATAGGTTTACCTCACATTTACGTAACATACGATAGTGCGCCGATGGAAAAGGAAACGCCCTTGCTTTTACCACAAAATGAATAAGAGGTAGGAAAGGCACTAAATACAACAAAACCGTGACATCCTGTACGACACGAGTTGCCACGTGACGAAATTAAAGCTTTACAGTACCGACCAAAATTATTTACACATATTACGTGCTTCAATTCTCTATACAATGTTAAGCTCTTATAGACTCTTTTTTATTATTTAAAAAATTAAGTGATACAAAAGTGCTTAATAATCATAAAGAATAATAAAAGGAGTTACCTTTTATTGATTTAAGTAATGTTTTCAAATGTGTTATTTTATCTGATTCAGGTAACCAATAAGAACATTTTTATTTGTTATACCCATAGTAGTTATTGATATAATTTATTTTCTTCGATACCAAAATTTAAATTAAATTTTGATATATATGTATTAATTATAATAAATTCTTATGTTTTAGCATCACGAAAATATAATTTAAAATTTTATTGAATTAGACATTATAAAATTGACTTAACTTCAGTAAACTCTTTGGGAACAAATATTTTTAAACTGTTAGATATTCTAAAAAAATTATTTTTATAATAATATGTATAATTGCTTACTTGTATAAAAAATGCATAAAAACATTATATGTCACTTTTAATTAAAATTATTTGAATATAGAATATAAACAATAAAATTAACTGATAAAGTTAAGAAAATTTTGCAAGTGAAGAAGATTTAGTTTCACTGTATCGTCAAAAATTTCACTTTATAATTTTAAATGAAAACTCAATTATGTACTTTCTAAGAGACTTTGAGAAGTACCATTATTTATTTTAAATCATCGTCTATTCATTATAAAGAAATTGTTATTATGTTTTAGAAAAGGAGTATTTATTATGAAAATTTTTCAAATTTAAAAAAAATATATAAAATACAATCATCGAAATTTCAATGAATTCTAATAGATAGCTACCAGATATGATAGATAGGAACCAATTCAATATTCAATACATTGTCCTTTAATAACCGTTACAATAAACCAACAATCCGAGTTCGGTTTCAGTCGAAAATCAACAGCCGATTCTAAGAGTTTCATTAGCTGTTCAATAAAGACTGTTTGCTTCAGACTTTTTAATAAATAGGTATTATAGAACGGAGTGAGCATAGTTTTTCGTTTTGTATTCTCGTTTAATCCATAAAGTTCGTGTGTTCACTTCTCCGTAAATCATTACTGTTATTCCTATATATTAAGAATTTATCTGGCTTCCGAAAATTAAAAGCAAGAAAATTGGAGGGATGCTTCACGTTATGATTTGTTTGAAAACGTTGATTATGTTAACAAAGAAAGTGTTTAACAATATGTCTGTAGAGATTTGAAAATGAACTAGTAAAAAAACATAGAGAACTTAAAATTTTAAATCAGTTTCTTTCGATATTGATATTAAGGTTAATATTATTTTTTTATATTATTACAGAATCCGATTTAAAATTTAATAAATATTGCTATTGTATATAAAAGTAAATTTAAAATGTTATCATATTATAGTCATGTTTCAGATTATTATAAAAATAAAGCTTATTAAATTATCTCTATAGAAATTAATTAAGGGTATTTTTACAAAATAATTATTAAAAAAAAATTTTATAAATAAATTTATACAACTGTATATAATAATGTATAATACAATAAAAAATACTTATATTTACAGCCCGTATTACATAGTTATTGATATGAAAAAGTATAGTTTTATTTATTAAAAAATAAAAATATAAAATCACGAATATCACTTTGACCAAAAGATTGAAGGTAAGATAATTAATTGAAAAAAACACATATCCTTCTCTAATAACCCTCATTGACACCCCTTTCTTCTACTTGACATCAATAGGGTCGAGGTCTGTTTTCATTTCAATTTCCACCCCTCAACGCAGCCAACAGAGAGACAGATGGTAACCGCGATCTGCTTTCTCTCTCTCTCTCTCTCTCTCTTTCTCTCTCTTTCTCTCTGTCTGTCTATCTATCTATCTATCTAGCTATCTAGCTATCTATCTATCTATCTATCTTTCTTCTCTACTGTTTAACTTCTCTGACTCTAACTTTACCCCTAGATTTCTATCCTCCTTTCTTCGTGTGTATACAACAACCATGATAGCAATAAAGACTTACAGTGAAAAAGTTTCGAGGGTTAGTGCAGGAATCAAAATGATTGGATAAGTCAATATTTATTTAGTCTCATACTTTCGTGTGCGCATAACTTGCTTAGTAAATCCGTTTGTTTTGTGGTTCAAGCTCTTATATGTAATACGTTTGCTCGGTTCCTTTCCTCTGTATAACCAGTCACCTTGTGTTGTGTGGCCACTAATAAATAAAAAAAACTTCATATGCAATGTAACCACTCGACAGTAGCCTCCAACATGAAGAAAATAGAGGACTGTATATTTTATAATTTACTGAGACATTGTTTCATATACATTCATGGATATGGTATTATCAATTCTAATTTTTTTTACGGTTTTTATGGATTTGTCATATGTGCATTTTAAAATTTCGTAATATATATATATATTATTTCTTTTTTATCATAAAATTAATTTATGATGTAATATTTTTTAAACAAAAAAGACTTTTTTATGGTAATACGTTTTCTTTGAAAATTTATAGTTATTAAATTATTAATTTTACACAATATTTTTAGAATAAAAAACACAAAAAACAAATAAATTTAAATATTATTGAAAAAGAACTTAAATGTAAAGTCTTTTAATTTATTGTGTATTTATTCTAAGGCATGTGGTCACAAATAAAAAGTTTAATAGCAAATAAAACAAGTATTCTTAAGTTAATAAAATTTATATATTTCCTAAATAAATTAAATTTATGTATTTGTTAATTTACGAATTTATGTATACTAATAAAGTTTTCTTAGCTGAAGAAATTAGGAGAATTTAGTAAATGATAAAACAATAAATAATAAAGATAAAACTAAATAAATAATGCTATCAATTTACTTAGTTAAGTGTTCTTAAACGATTAAATATAAATAATAAAAATATATTATTAGTTTTTTCTAATCATGGTAGCATATATTTCAAAACAAATTTGAAAATATTAAAGAATGTTAATATTGATTTTGGTAACGTGAAGGGAATTAATTCGTAACCAGTTATATACAATTCCATATCAACAATTAAATTGTTTGGACAAAGAATTTTAAAGTAGAGTATTGACCAACATGCCATTGACTGAATTTCAAATTTTAAGAAGTGTTCTTTTTATTCATAACTATTTTCTTAATTCTTCTCTTTGCTAGTATATTTCTCTTTGTTATTAAAATTGAAAAAATAATAAGATAAATAATAAGTTCAAAAAGATCTTTGTAAAGCGAAAATTTTACGATAAACAACGTTTGTTTAGAATCTTTAAAATCGTGAATTTTATGGAAATAGACGTTATAAATTTTATTTGTAAATTAAAATTTATAAATTAAATAAATTCTTTATTTATTATTTTTATTATTATTATTAAATTAAAAAATTAAAATTCGTATTTATATGATAAGATTTATGAAATAAAATATAATTTATTTTCTAAATAATAAGTTTAAATAATTTTTAATATATTTTAAATAACTTATACATGAATTTTAGATAAAATTGATACATAGATTAAATTTATAAAAAAAAGTTTCTTAATATTATATTACAATATAATTACCATGAAAATATTAATTAAACATAACTGTTAGTATATGTAACTGTATATCTAAGCTTGTACGATTTTTTTTATCTATTGAAAAGCTTATTTACACTTTTTAAATTAGTTCTTAAATATAATTAATAAGCTTTATATAAATTGATTAAAAATATCTAAATTAAATGATGTATGATTAAATAATAAATGAATTTACTATAAATACAATAAATTTATCATTTGGTTACTACTTTCACTACTAAAAAAACAGTAAAATTTTATTACGCAATAAATGAAAAATATATTATTACAATATATGATTAATTTTGTCTAAATTTATGCAAGAACAACTAAAGTTACCGAAGATACAATTGTTATAAATAACCTATATAAATATTACATATAATGCGAAATGAAATGCATAATGAAAGTAAGTACTGTTCCTGTTTTAAAACTAAGTTTTTAAATACTTTTATATAGAAATAAAAAATAAATCGATAAAACAAAATGAAAATTTCCAGTTGAATCATAAGAAATGAACGAAAACATGTTTTATTAAAATTAGAATGAACCGCAACAAATCATTGTTAAAGACAACAGGCAGCTAAGGGTCTGGATGGGCCAAAAATAAGTAGGAAGACGGTACAACAGCAATAAAGCATCAGTTACGATGAAGAAGGACACGCACTTTTGTCATGCGAAGCCATACGAAATGAAGGTCCGTGTTGTTAGTCTCGGCCTATGGCTCTCTTAACTCCTCCAGCTGACCGTAAAGTTGTATCGATACACCTCTGAACAATATCCTGCTGCTGGTGCCTTTGCGTTTGTTCAGTGGTAAGCGAGAGTGATTCACCCAAAATAAATACGTGGCAGATGCGTGATCTGGAAGATAGCCGCTTTCGCCACTTAGTGTTTTGATCGAAGCCAATGAGCTTTCCACTTCTTCCTCCCCTCAACCCAGACGCACGAGCAAGTTCGAACAGCTTAGCAAACCTTTACGCCACCTTTTTTCTTTGCGTGCGTACTACTTGCTTGCACGCTACTTGTGGTCGCGACCGATACCCCATATAGTCAGCAAATGCATTCTAATTCAGTAAGATAGTTAGAATGATATGATACCACTCCCTATAACAATAGGTTTTAAGTGAATCTTAGTTATTCTTTTGTATAATGCTCGTTTAAGAATTCCACGCTAATTATACTACATTATGCACCTATTGCAAATTACATCATATTAATTAGCAATATTTTTTTAAATAGACCTTAATGCATCTATGCTATCTTATATTATAAAAATTTCTTTATACATATTTGAGTATAATACTTTTAATTATGTTTAATTTAATTCTAAAAATAAGTTAAAAATTATCTCTACTTATTGAATTTGGCCATTTTTATTTTGATTTAATGCTTTAATTTAAAATCGTAAATTTCCAAATTTTTTAATGTGCATTTAAATTCTTTAAAAATACTTTTTATTTTTAATTTATTTTAATATTAATTATAGTTTTACTTCAATTGTGCGTCTAAAAAATTATTTGCTTAAGTGCTTTAAAGATATTCATAAATATAGCTAATCGTAAATAATTTTGAAAATTCAGATCGGTCATTTATCAACAAGTTGCTAAATTGACAATTTCAGACTTTCAATTATTTTAGATGTACATAAACTCCTTACAATAAAAAAAATTAATTTGTATCACGAAATTGATGAGACTTAATGTTTTCCTTTTTCAGTGAACATACAAAAAGTAATTAACAAAACCGTCACAGTGGCAGTTTTGGTAAAGACTAAATATTGTATATTCTTCCATTTTCAAAATTAAAAAATTTCATTTTTATTTTTAATATTACATTTTTATTTAATTTAGCGTTAAATTGTTTATAAAAATGTTTAAATAACTCGTGTAATTTTCAATTATAAACGATATATTAAAAGTACAATTTTTTATTTGAGTCCAAATAAATTTAGTAATTTTTTATCGTTAAAGATATACAACAAATAATATTATAAATAAATACAATTTTAATATGGTTTCAAAAAAAGTTTAATGTTATATACAATATATAATTTAGAATATATTTATATAATATACTTTATTATTTATACATTAATAAATTTATATTTAAATATCTGCAGAGATACTACATAAATCTTATTTTTTTATTATACAATTTACATTTAAATGTCAAAATAGATTTTTTTTAATATTAAAAGTCATTAAAATATTATCTTTAGTTTCACGATGTAAATAATAAAAAATTGAATTATTTTGATATCTGAATTAATTTTTAGTACTTATGTAATTTTAATTATTTTGTTAATTTGATCATTAGCTAATGATTATTTATTTAACTTTAATAGGTGTTAATATTTGTATAAATTTACATATAATCACTAGGTATGATTTCATCTACAAAGAAATTTTAATGCACAGTTATTTAAAATTTTTAACTTAATGATTAAAGTTAAAAGTATTAAAATATTATACAAAGTCTTGTGATATAAATCATCTGAATTTAAAAAATTCAAAAAGTTAATTTTCAATAATATCTTAAAAATATTATTATTCTTCTCTCTTTGTTTGTGTGTCTATCTTTCTCTCTCTCGCTCTCTCTCTCTCTCTCTCTCTCTCTTTTCATTGTTTTTCTCTTTTTCAGAACTCTAAGATTTTTTTAACAGTAAAAGTAACGTTAATGCTGCTTATGAGTTTTCATGATGTTCTGATGATGATGCTATTTAGTGCGAACAAAAGGAAGTCAGGCATAACCGGTCGTAAATACTGACGTTCTTGTTCAGTAAAATCACCCTTCGCTTTCATTATAGCATTGTGAAGAGCATCAATAATACTGTAGGGCGTTGTAGACCGAGCGAGATGGTATATATTCAGACAGGTTGCAAGTATAGAATGGAGAAGGGTCACAGATCTTATACCATGGTGGTGTGTATTGCGCCACACACCCACGCAGAATAAACGTCCCTAATAAGGTACATGCATCCGTTGATTAGAACGTGGCAGTAGTGATGAACGGCAGTCAATGGGTGTGGAAAAAAGGGAGAAAGGCAAAAGGCACACGTCAAGAGAAACGACCTGAGAGAGATAGAAATAGAAACTACATATCTAAATTCTCTGATTTTTGTAGATTATACGAATCTGTGCGTATTCGGTTGTGTGTACAAGAAGAACTGCGAAGCACTGCGCGATTTTTGTTAATCTTAACAATACCGAGCTACCCCATACAAATCGACAGTATGCGCAGTGCTACATCTGTTCTGCATCTTCATGCTTTTCAAATTTTGAACGCGACTAACTTTTGACTCAATATATCGTCAAAATAATATAGAATTCTTTTTTGTATTTGCAAAAGAACGAACACCAATCGCATTTTCTTTGACATAACTTTATCGGGAAACTACGTATGATTTTATAGAGAAAAATCAAGTGAAGTAATTAGTTATTCATTTTTTGATATTTTAATGAATATAATATAAAAAATATTATTTTTAAGGTTCAAAAATAATTAAATACTTAACAAATATTTGTAATTTGCATTAAAAATTATATAAAAAAAAATAAATAAAACATCACTACATGTTGTTTGTTATTTTTCTTTCAATTAAATTTGGTGAAATTTTTTTGATTATATATCTGTAAAATCGATGCTTTCAAATTTATGAACATAATCCAATAATAAATATTATTATAAAGTCGTCGTTGTTCATATTTTACAATCCAATTTATTTATTTAACCTAAAACAACTGGGTACAAACAGAAAGTTTTTTTTCATTTTCAAATATTTATTTAAATATATGCTATGATATTTAATTTTATATAAACCATTGCATATATCATCTACTTTCTATTTAATTTTGTACAGTACATATTAATAATACATAGATTTGTAAAAAACACACACAAATAAAAAATGTTTTTAGGTTGATCACTAAACAATGTCTATGATTTTAATTGTACTTAAACCAATAATAAAGTTTTTTTCGGGATAAAAAAACAATTAATAAATGTAGTAAATACCTTTATACTATAAAATGTAATAATATACGTAAACGATCCTTGCTAAGATGACATACTTTAAATCCTTGCTCTGCATCACACAATTTTATAATTATGCAAAGTTTTTACAGCTACAATAATTTAAGATTAATTTTATATTTTATATCTTGATAAATTTTATTTGAATGATTTCGAATAAAATTTATATAAATAAACAATCTGAAACAAACAAATTATATACAATTTATATGCAATTTATTCTTGCATGAATGATATAATATTTTAGTTACTCATCAATTTTTAATGTATAATTACTTATATACATGTATTCTTATGCATGTTTTATATGTGTATGAAAATAATTTTTATATTTACAAATATATCATTCGTTGCAATGTTATGAATAAATTTTGACTTATGCATTCAAAATATTTATATTTACGATTATAAAAAATATTTGTCTATCTATTACCTATTACAAATTTATTATTTATTAGTAGTAAGCAAAAATTAATGGAATTTTAGGTATGCAATGATGTTAAAAGTATAAATGCATATTTTGTATTAAGCTATGTGTCAAGTGTCACTTAGAAAAGTTATTTCCCTTGTTATCAAGGATTGAGTAAATAAAGTAAAAACTTTATAGACAGAAGAATTATTTTTGAAAAGCTAACACAATGAATACCCAAATATATATTTATATTTACATTTATATATACTTATTTATTTGCTATTTTTAGATTTTCCTTCAATTATAATATCGATAGAACTCTGTCTCTTCCTTCATTTCTTTAATTTAATTTCGATATAATATTTGATATATGTCCCAAAATATGTGCTACCAAACAATTTCTTTTATCAAAGATAATTTTGAAGTTTAATTATTTTTTATATTTTTTTAATAAAATGGAATATAATATATTAACCATGATAAATACATAATATACTTATGGAAACAATTAATTTTTATATTATATTCATTCATATAAGTTTTTAAATACAATTTGAAGTATTTTATTTTTCTATATTTTTAATTTATTTAACTCGTTAAAGATTATATTTTCTAATAATTATGAAAATAATTTAAATAATATACCAGTTAATATAAAATTATATATGTATATATTCAAATACCAATTGCATTCATACAAGTGATGTAATAATATAATGATATAAAAATCTGTTATTTTTCTACTGGCTCCAAACTAAAACAATAAAATAAAAAAAAATATTTATTTATCTGAATGTACAATTTTAATTTATATAATTATCTCATAAAACAAAAGTACAAGATATAGATATTTATTATTATTATTATTGTTGTTTTTATTATTTAATGTTATTACTGTTATTATTATTGTTGTTATTTAATGTTATTACTATTATTGTTATTATTATTGTTATTATTATTGTTATTGTTGTTGTTGTTATTTAATGTTGTTACTCTTATTATTATTTACATTTAGTTACATTACTCAAATCTTAATTACATTTTGCGCATTTATACTTATTCATTTATTTTTTCTTCTTTCTTCTTTACTAATGCTTTACTGCGATGCATCTCATTCACTTTGCTACTCACAGATATTTACTTAAAAACTAAAGACATAATTTAAAACTTTTTGAATACTATTATTACTATTTTTTAAATTATATGTAAATGATCAATAATTAATTTTATTACTGATAATACATGTCTTTCGTGAAAATTTCAAATTATACAAAACTTGAAAAATGCAACGAGTATTATAATCATTACTTATATATTTTATATATAATAATGTATATATAAATAATAATAAATAATAATAATAATAGTAATTAAAAATGTTTAAGACCCTAATTATAAAACAATAAATTATAACTGTTATAAATAAGAACAAATAATATAAATTTAATAAAATTGGATTCGAAAACAATTTTTTAACAATTTTTTTTAAATATACGATAATTCTCTAATAATTACAAGAGTTGATTTTTCAATTTCCATACTTATCGACGAATAATCATCAAACCTATAACAAAATATTTCACTAAGGGAATCAACGTACAATTAGTAATCTTGATTTTTGCGTTTAAAGTTGACGATTGCGAGAGATCGCGTATAGGCAGCTTTGGCTATTCCCTGAGGGAAATGTATGAGTAGTCTGAATTATATGCCCATGAAGTACAATAGTAACAAATAAGATCATACTCTAGGGAATTTGATATTTTTTTTTTTAATTACTTTATTGTTGCAACTGTGATAACTTGCGTGCGAAAATAAAAAAGATTGAGAAAATCATTTCATGTGAAAGCCACATTCTTGGAATTACAATTTTTTACATAATTCTTACATATCTAAATGCTACCTGTTTGCCTTCATATTTTAAGAATCCTTGATTTTAAAAAATTCTATAACTTTGTCTAACTTTCATTAATAAAATATCGAATTATGTACTAACAGAATATTAGAGTTATATCAACCTTATTCTAGGTTGATATACTTCGAATGTCTCTTAAAATAGAAATATTTTAACATAATATTTTTACATAATTATTTAAGTGTTCATTTCTATAAACATTAATATTTTTAATTTTATCTTTCAATCAATAATTTCACGATAATAATCCTTTTATACTTATTAAGTTATAAATACAAATTATTTGTTGTGTAATATATGCATATTTCAAATTTTTATGATACCACAATTTAGTGATACATTATCTTGAAAACATCATTGTTGCAAATGCTAAATTTGATTCATGAAGAATTTTGTATGTTTATTTTTTATCTAAATTGTCTTATCATTTATATTAATTATTTAATATTAATATATTAAATTGAATTATAAAATCGTGCTATATGATACATTTATGTGACCCAATTAGATAATATTATAAATACGTCTGTGAATTTTTTATAGAAAGCGCAGGCTCAAATTAAAAATGATTTGAAAATAGATAAATAATTAAAAAAAAAAAATATAATTCCATAAATTATATTTTAATAAAGTATGTTAGATTACAATGGATTATAAACTAACTTTAAATCATCCAATTAATTAATATTACATAACGATAAATATCTTATAAATTGATAAATCATACGATTTATTTTTCCAGTCGATAAACAAAATGTATATCCTTATTAAAAGAAAATAATGCATAAAATGACATTTGATTATGGATAAATCTGGTATCGAAAACAAGTGCTTCAAAGCTACGTATTTGACATTTATCAAAGTTCTGTCCGTGAATAAAATTTTACTCTGTTGTAATTTCTTTTAAGGGTTAAAAATAATTTTTTAATCAGAAACTAGCTTTTTGAAAATTAGATAAAAAAATGAGATTTTTTAAAAATATTTTCAATTGATTGTCATGTTAATTTTTTTGTAAAAAAGTCAATAGACTTTTTTTATATAATTAAAATTTTATATTACAACGAATGTTGTAGTGAAGTTAATAAAAAAAACAATACAAAATAATTTCATAAAATGTACTTTTAATATCAGGATTATACAATTTACAATAATATTTTAATTTGAAAATAATAATAACATATTTGTATCTAATGTATTTTTTTTTAATTAAAAAAACTGATATTTCTTCTTAAATACTGAGATAATAGAATTTTTGTTATGAAATAAAAAGTTTGTAAAATTTTAATAACATTTTACATTTAGAAAACGGTTTTTTTAAATTTATATAATAATTTATGTGTAATCTTTTTAATAATAATTTTAAAAAATGAATACTCCTCTTTTCACTTCAGTATAAATATAAAGTATTATATAATTTTTGTATTCCTGAACTTAAAAAATTTTTAATAAACTAAATAATGTAATAGAATATGTTTTATTGATGCATTATTATGTTTGTTATTCTTCTAATAATATAATTTTTGGATTAGGTAAAAGTATCACTTGAAATTCTATTTTATAATTAATAACCATTTGCTGTTAATTTGTAAAGAACGAAATATATTAATTTATAATAAGGTAAGTGTAAGAATACATTGAATATAATAAAATTTTAAAATTTACAGAAAATATATAATTCCCATCATCATTTCATACATAGTCATTATTAATCATTACGATCGTCTCGAAACCGGTGCCTGAAAAGTAGTATGAATATGTATTATTATTTTCTGTTCATAAAAATTTTAATTCGTATAATATAAAATTTATTAATCTAACTTAAATGTGTTTCTACTTGCACATAAAGCATCAAAGATTGTTTTTACCTATAGTACGCTATATGTTTTACAATTAGTTACCGATATGCTATAGAATTGTTTAGAAAAATATTTAATCTGTCTCCAGCTACAAAGTGAGGGCTTATTCTGAATTATGATATTTTCAATATCTTACATCTAAGGAAGTTGGTATATGCGCGCATTGACAAGGGAACTTGAATAAGCGCTTACGTACAAAGGCGGAACGTATACCGGTCACGTGGTAAATTACGCCACGTGACTTTGTACATTGTTACGTGGCAGCTCTGTGTTTCTCTGATTTCCCAAGAGAGGATTGCCGCGCCCTCCAAGTTTGGCCTCGCTTCAGTGCTTCGTATTTGGTGTACAGCAGGAAGAAGACGCAGAACCCTTCTTTCCCGCGGTCATGAGCATAAGTCCTCCCGCGCTTGTTTCTCACCCTCATCATCTATTGAATAGCTTTCTTTACTTTATTTTTTAATTTTTCAATTTATTTTTTGTATTTTTAATATTTTCTTATTTTAACTTAATTCTTGGATTTCTGAAAATTTTAAATCATTACCCCGTTTTATCGATGATTTCTTACGTGCGTTAAAATTATAAGTGTTACATTGCATTTTTGCTAATTTTTTTAAATACTGAACTAAATTTAACTTAATAAATGGCTGAAGAAAAAATTCACTAAAGTACTTTTTAGAATGGATAATATTATATTTATTATTTAATAATTAGTTAATATAAGTAATAAATTTTATCATATATTTAATTTTTTTCATAATGAACATTATATTACGTTTATGCTAATTAACTTTTGATGTAATGACGCACTTACTTATTTTTCCAACTTTTTAAAAATTGAAAACTGATTTAATATTAAAACAACAAAATTCATGTATTTATACAATATGCTATACAAATTTTAAGTCTATAAAGAATGAAAACTTATGTTTTAAAGTAATAAAATAAAAAAACCATCAAAAAATATTACTTAAAAAACGTGTAAAATATTTACAGTTTCTAAAGTATTTTATTTCAATTAATTAAATAATTTTAATATTTTTTTATCTCAATTAATTGATATAATTTTTTAAAACATTTTGTTCTCATTTTATTTTTTCACAAAAAATTATACAAAAAATTATTACAATCATTGCATAATACATTATTTAAATCTTAATGTTTAAGATACAATTATAATTTAGTTTAAATTTTCTATGAAATTGAAATAATATACATTTTACAAATAAATACAAAATTTATGTTCCATGAAATCATATCAACTAATTTAGATTTAAATATATTAAAGAATATTTGTAATATAGTTTTATTTACATTCTGGATTTATTACATATATTAAAATAACGACAAAAGTTAAAATTACAATAAAAAATTTTAAAAAGTTAATCGCATTAAATTATTTTAATAATCTACATTAAATGATTTACATATTTTTATAATAATAGTTTTTACTAATATCATATTTATATTATGATTTTAGCTAATATTTACTAATATACCTTATTTATTCATATAAAAAAAGATTAAATAACATAATTGTTTTTCAACAAAAATATCAATGAAACCTAAATAAGAGTTTATTTAATGTCTTGGTTATTTTAATTTATAACAGTATTTATACTTAATTTATACTTATGAATCTACAAAAATTCATTCGGTTAATCAATGATTTTGAGGCAAATAAGTATCTTATATAATTTCATAAGTGACAATATATCAATAATTAAGATAATAGAAATATAACATGGTGTATTTGTGTGCTTTATCTGAGTTAGTTGTACTATGTAATCTACTAAAGTAGGGAACATTGGAATTTAAAAGGGTGGCATTATACGTGGAGTCATAAAACTAAAATAACGAGCAAAGATTCCGTGATACTTAAAGCTGTGCAGAGATAAGATTGAATAAAATATTTTACAAATGAGATTTTACGTTGGATTGCTGAATGTATTTAATCTACCATGACTCAATTTCTTCACGTTTTAGTTTTTTTAATGTAGGATGGCCACCATCATTAATACAATATTTATATACATACACACTCTTTATAAATTTGTACAATAACGCTATTTTGGAAAAACATGTTTGTAAATAATGAAAAAATTTTCTGAATATTTGAAGTCGTTTTACATCTAAATCTAGTTTAGTAGATTAAATGATATGTAACCTTTTTCATATTATGTAATATAACTTAACGATTCAAAGATGTCTCTAATATTAAAAATCAGAATTATGTACCGTAAAATGTAAATAGTTAAGTACAAGTTATGTTACAAAATAATTGGCTTAACGTGTTATAATTTTATACAGTAGGTATCTAAATAATTGTAATATTTAGAAAAAATTTTCAAATTTCAGTATAAGCTTTTAAAAATATCGACCTTTGCAATGAATAGGTTCAAGTTTATAATGTCAGTAGTCCAATTTCATGTAAAGTGATAATATGAAATTAGTTGATCGATATCTCAACTTTATCCAAAATTAAATCAGGTCAATTGAGTGCCTTAAGCTTATTTGTGTCTCTTTTGGAATACTGTAATGATAGAGAATAATTAAACTACAACTTATCATTGTAAATAGGGTACAGATAGTGTAAAATTAGCTAAAATATCTAAGAAAAAAATCTATGAAGAAAAGAAGTATTAGTAGAATAGCTTCTGAAATTAATTAGGGAAAAATGGATGATCTATGAAAGATTAATAAAATAGAGGAAAGATACAGATAAAAGCTATTAATGGAGTGATCCATGGGATAAAAAAGATTAAAAAATAAAAAATTTTAAGACTTAAAATATCGAATAGTAGAACATGGTTTGCAGAATTCTTTGGACGGTTATAGATGATGATGCATAGCATTTTTAAATTTAAATAGTAATGTCAATCTTAATGTGATATTAACTAATAGGAACAAGTTTATTTCAAGATTTATTAAAGAACTCCAGGGTGTATAAGATGCGTAGAATTTTCATACATGTCGATTGTGTAGGCTTTTTAGGATACTTAGATTAAAAAATGCTACGTAGATATATTGTCAATGTATATTAAAGACTCTTAATTTGGTTTTGGTAGAGAAACTCTAATTTTATGAAGAAGTGAAACGTGATGGGAATTTTATTTTAGATTTTTCCTTCATAATGACTCCGATTGAGCTTTTTTTACAAAATTAACCAATAATATTATAACCAACATTAGATATTCAATAAGTTATCTCTACTTTTAAAAAATGAAAGTTACTTTTATTCTTATAGGATAGCGGGTTCTTCCAAAAAAAAGATTATTTCAAATCTCAACTTAAACTTCTATTTCTTAAGCCAATATGATATTGTGAAGAAGATTTGAAAAAAGAAAAGGTGATTTTGAAAACAATTGAAGAATGCATGGAACTAGATTATAAGCATATTGAGTTTTTATGGTCAGACCATGAGATGATAGATTATTAAAGAAAATATTCAAAAGTAAACAGAGAGCTTGACAAGTAAGAAAGGCCATAACACACATACGTCTGTTTTCATCTTTAACTATGATGAAATTATCTTCAATCCATGAAGAATTAAAGAAGAATATGGAATTAATGATAGAAGAATCTAATAGGAAAATTCGTGGACTTGAAAACTACTCGTTCTCATTGAATAATAAGCCTGTATAATAAACCTCTTTATATTAAGTCTTTATACCGAAGCTACTTAAGTTCATGAATTAAATATTAGAATATATAGTACATTAATTAAAGCATATGTTGAAATGCGAAGAATGTGAAAGTTATTTTTTCATTTACAGGTTACTCTTTTTAGTATAAATTTAATATTTAAAATAGTCAAATAAAGTCTTCGCGAGAAAAATAACTTTATAGTTTGTTTGATAATGAATATTGAAAAGTAGATATTCATTTTAAAACAGTTAATGATAATATAATAAATTATATTATTACTATATATAATAATTATAATAATACAATTTTATTGTATTTTCTTTCTCTCCTTGCAGTGAAGAAAATTTTTCATATTTGGTCACTCACAAAATATGGATACATGGATATGTAATATAAGATTAGTAATAGACCCAAAGTTTCCCGATGAAGTAAAGCACCTCAAAAGGATTTAATCTCAATTTTAATATAAGAAATAAAGAATGATATAAGAAAGAAAGTGAGAAATGTATTTTTGTATTTAAATTAGAGAAAAACAAATGCGTTAATCTATGAAACACATGAATTAAGTATGATTAATTGGATGAAGGAGCAAGCAATTAGTAAACCCTTTAATATAATTTAATTGAAAAGAAGAATTTAGAAAAGCTATAATAGTAGTGTTTGGAAGATCTTTATTTAATTTTTGGGTATTAAAAGCAAATTCATTTCTCACAATTTCGCTTACAGCCTCAGAATTCATAACAAACCAAGAAGAGTTTAACAAAAAGTGCAAATTATATTCATGAATTCATTCCGATGAATTTAGGCTTTTCTGAGTTTATAAGCAAATAGTTCTCTAAATAGGAGAAGCAGTAATACTATAGACGATCTCTAAAAGACTCTGTTCATCTTGGGAGGAAGGAATTTATTCAAAGAAAAGTAGGGAAGAAAGTGAACAGTCAAGACAGTGGTAACGTGGTATGATAAGATTTGAGCAAGTAAGTGAACTAAGAAATTATTGATAAGCGGAGACGTATACTGAATTATTTTGTTAGTATGAAAACAAATTATTAATTGAAAAAATAGGCTATAACAACTATGTTGAAAGAAAAAGTTTGATTTTCAAAAATATTGAATATTAAAGGAGTGATTTTACTACCCTAGAGAACTTCAGCGTTAAAAGGAATAATAATCGAGAAAGTACTATCGATTTTAATTTGATTATGAATTATTATTATTTTAATTTTATATATATAATTACGATATAACTGAAAAACATTTTCGTAAAAATATATCAGTAATATTGAAAATAGTTAAATATTAAGTATTATAGAAATCTTGTAAAATATATGAAGAAAAATTCTAAATATGGAATATGATTTTTTTATCTTTATTTTATATAAAAAATATAATTTGACACAATTGAGAAATAATTACAATTATTATAGATAAGAAATTTAAAAAATTGTATTATATGAGTTTGGAGATTAGCTCTTCGTGCTACATACGGTCGAAAGTTTGTTAGGACTTAATAATGCAGGTGCAGGTATATTTCTTGTGATTCTGATTTAGTTTCTCTTTTATCTTTTCAACTTCCTTTTTCTTCTTCTTTAAAGCATTTCTTTTTTTTATTCGCAATTATTATTTCTTTGCATATATATTTTAATTCCATACATATTTTTATTATTTCCCGTTTGTTCAATTTCTCTTTAAAAGTTTTTTCATTTTTTATATAAATATTTCTTTTTTTTAATCGATCTTTTTTATCTTTTCTTTTATTATCATATTATTACTTATCACGTCATATCATCTTCCATCTTTGATTGACTTTATTTTTTTTATTTATATAAGTATACTCTTTCATTTTCATTGTCATCAATCTTTTATTTTCATTTAATATTCATTTGAAAAAATGTAAATAATAAAAATGAATAAATGTTATTATAAACATGAAAAGCTATATGTTTAAAAAATACATAATTCTACCTTTAATATATTATTAATTAGAGAAGTATTACACTTATTCAATATATACAGTTATACAATATACATGCTTAAAAACATAATTATTTATAAGTTTGACTTATGTTTATCTTATTAAATATAATATTTTCAGTTTAAAATTATTAATATATACAGATTAAAATACTAGAAAATAATAGTTCGAAAATTTAATATTTATTAATTAATATTATATACATTATAGTAAATAAGCTCTTCGTATTCGAAAAGTATATTTTTAATTATATCTTTATTGAAAAATACAAATAATACATTAAAATAAAATTATCATTAGATTAATATTTTTCATAATATTTTTATTATTCTTTTTAATTATAATTCAATAATATTTTAGACGAAAATATGATTAAAAGAACTATTTAATAAATGTCTCATAATATTTATATTTTTATTATAATAGTACTTTTTATGATTTAAAAGTTGTGAACTACGTGAATCCCTACAAGATTTATATAATAATTGTATAATTGAGTACGGCAAAAAAATCTTATATTTTCCGTGGATGAAAAATGTATTTTATCAAAAATCCCGATTGCACTTATATCTTAAATTTTCTGTTTCATATTGACAAGTGCACGAGACCTACATATTTAGGAGATCGATGTACGCAAGTAATCTAAAATCAAGTGCACTTCTTAATGAAGCGTGTGAATCTACTCGACTTCTCTAGTATAATACGAAGAGAGAGCAAGCTCAAGGGTCGTTTGAGCAATATGTTACTACGCGCATAATACATTGGATACTTTTGAGCTCGATATTTACCACACTGTTCCCATGCGTCCCATGTGGATTGGCCAAACTGTGGCAGATTCACGTGTCCCGGGAGAGAAACTGAAACAATGATATAATGTGAGAATTCAATTTTTTATTAAAATCATACTTTATTTAATAGATGTATGTAAATTTGGAGAAAATTATGAGAAGAAAAATAGATTTTACACAAATAAAACACAGGTTATTGTGACTGAAGTGCATTTATCTAATTCATCGATCAATTTTTAACATTTGCAACATTTTAATTGTGTATTTGTATTTTATAATAGAAAGGCTTCAACTTCTATAATTCATTATTCACCATTATATTTTCCGCAACTATTTATTAAATAGTATAAATTATGGTCATTGGAAAAGAAATAAGTATATACTTCACAAAAATTCAAAATAAATCATAAATTAGGTAAGAAAAAATATGTATGATATAATTCGTAAGTACGAATCAATCTTTATAGCAAATCGTTATCCAATTAAATGACTACCCGTTCATTTTTAGCGTTTTTGATTAAGATTTATTAAGATTTATTAATCACCACAGTTGTAAACCTATTTTATGTTCAAAAATTATACAACTATCAAAAACTTTAAAGATTATTTTTTCTTTTATTTTTAAGCGTATAATTTAAAAAATATTGAAATAAAGATTATGAAATAATAATTTTAAAAAATTAATATAATAGATATTCATAAAATATGTTATTTTTTATAATATAAATATTAATAATTTATTATTTAATTACTAAAATAATTGATTTAACTTTCATAAAACTATTAAATACATTTAAATAGCATATATAAATATACATTTCTAATTTTTTTTTTAATTTATAAAAGATTTCATAAATAACATTTAGATATATTAAAAGACAACTAAAATGTGTTGTGATAGCTGAGTTCATTTCACGCTAAAAGTACTATGCAATTACTTTAATTACATTATTATTCTTGAATTTCTTTTATTGATGTCTTCCATGACTTCAGAGTTTGGAAACCGCAACGAAAACAATTTATTGAATATATCTCAATCGATGTATCACATGCTAGCCATCGCGCCAAATATTATTTCTCATCAAATAGTTTACAATATTATTAAGCGATTGCCTAATGAAAGATGATCGCTTTTTCTGGTTTTAAATGCGTCACTTATGCTTAACTTATCATTGGTAAGACAAAGAAAAGACAAGAAGTCGCTTAACATACATCCCTTATTATTTTTCAACTGATGCTTGGTAATTTGACTCTCTAGTATAAAGAATCCCTACATAGCTATGTACCTGCGATCTCGTTCTTATGAGTCAAAAAGAAGCCGAATAACCATTAGCGTAGATGAATGATTAAAAATGAGGTTGAAAAGACTGTATCATGCATCAGTGGCTTCTGGCGATGATCAAGTAATATGATTGGCAGCTCGAAGACCGAAGATCAATTGCAAAAGGTCATAGACAATTTATACCAGTAGACTTACATGGATTTTAGATTATTTTTTATATGAAGCTCAATCTGGGTCTATAACATAGTGAGATTTAAAATAATTCAGCGCTATTGAGTACCTGATATCTCGGATATCTTATTTTTAGTGACTACGTACTTTTACGTTATACCTACTTTATTTCTTGAGAATCAATTGCAAGTAAAGGGTGAACCATTTTATTAAGACTTTATAAAATATTTTGAAGACTTGAAAACATTTTTCCTGGGCCGAAAATATTAAGTGAAACGAATATGCTTCTATTCTTAACAACTATGATATAAAATTATGATTGAGATTAGATTTGAGTTTTTCACTTATAATTAGAATGTTTGAATTAGCTTAGTAATTAAAAAGCCTTCATTTTTAATGAACTTTTTAAAAATTTTGATTAATTCTTTTATAATTGTACCCACTATGGCAAAATGGATGATATATATTGCATCTGATGTTCAAAATATAATAATAAATATTTATATCATAACTATGTTTTTATCTGTGATATAATTATATAATATAAATAATTCTATTTGATACTTTTTAATATTATTATTATGCCTTTTACTTTGGTTAAAAAAATTATACATTAATACTAAAATAATTAAAAAAAAATCAATTCACAGATAGTCTCAAAACATTTTTTTTCTATCATTAATTTTGATTTGTTATTTGTCCTATTATATGAAAAAAGCAAATATATTTTTTACTATATGTTAGTATATGTATGTCGTTTATTATTTTAAATCATCAAAAAATTATTTAAACTGTCGAATTTTAACACATAACTACCATAAAAATTTTTTTATATCTTTTATAAAATAAATTTTTATTTCAAGTATTTATGTCATGTTACTAAAGGTAATATTTATTTTGAAATGAAGAAGAATTTATGTATTTGGTGTAGACCCATAAATTTAAAACACTTTTTTTGATACTTCTTCTTAATATGCTTGTCATTTTAATTACTTAATTTATTATGAATTATTACTAGCTCAATTATTATTACGATGAATGAAAAACATTTTTGTAAAAATATAATGGCAAAATGAAAAATAGTTGGAAAATTGGAAAATATGATAGTTATCTTATAAAATATATGAAGAAAAGTTCTAAATATGGAATGAGATTTTTTCTTTCATATAAAAAATATTTAATATTTAATACTTCATTTGATACTTAAACTATGATAGGGTTTTAAAACCACAGTACATAAATATATAGTAAAAATATATATTTATTTTTATAAATAAAAATTTATGATTAGAATCATTCAATTAAATAAGTTCAAGTTAATATCCTATGTTCTAATTAATAATTTAACCGAGAAATACTAGCTGTAAATAAGTTGAATACGGTTATTATTAGTATCGGAATGCTTGAATTGATGTAAATGAATCTATAACGAGAAATTACTTCGCAGTACATGAGAAAGCAAGAAAAATCTGTAACAGGTGAAAGCAATCTTCTCCCTAATTGCCCTATTCAAATCATGGAAGTTAGTGATAATAGTTGGCTTGAACCCAAATCTGTGCCGTCATCGTCGTTTTATTATCGTTCCCTTCGATGAACACGAACGCATTTTTGATACAGAGGACCCGAATTCATGCCATCTCGCTCAGCAAGGCGCTTAAGGCTTTAAAGTTTCAAAGTCTATGCTAAACATATCCCCTCTATTTATAGGGTGGTACCTTACGTGATACTGTATAATATACTGTGTAATAAACTGATGGGTTTTAAATCAATTTTCTTAATAAACTCATTAAATACTGTTGCACTAATTTTGAACATAATAAATCACGTATAGTGTAGGGTTCATTCCATTTTTAATTGTAATTTTCCTATCTTTTTCATGGTATTTTATTCCTAATACATTGTATTTGCTTTTACGTTTACTTTTACTGTATATTTTAGTTGCTATGTTATTTAACTGGATGTATTCGATATTCAAGTATATTACTATATTCTCTTTTAAAGTAGTCTTAAAAATCTAAAAATTATATCATACCACGGTTTTGCTTAATTCACGATAATTTTTTTAAAGAGAATTTTTTCAAATATAGATTTTATTTTTTGCGTACAAGTTATATATCTAGAAACATTATTGTATGTTGCATCTAATTCTATTATTAATTCTATAAATCATTATAATTTTCCCGAATTATACTGTTATTGAATAAATTGATCTTTATATCGTTATATATAAGTTTTGAAATAAATATATAATTTCAAAAATACATAAATATTCATAATTAATATAAATATTTGTTGGTTATCAATTCTCGAATTTATAACATATTTAATAACAGAAAATATTTAAATATTATTATTATATTTAAGTATTTTGTAATAAAACGTATATTTTAATATAAAATAGAAAATAAAAAAAATTTATAGAATGAAATTATAAATTTTTGAAAAAATCTGAAAGGTGTAGTGTTAAAAAGAAGGGTTAAAATTATATTCACAAAAAGTAATTAAAACAATTTAAGTTATTTGTTCGTTAAATTATTTTGAATACTGTTTATTCTACATTCTAATAAAAATAAAATACAATATTTATATTTTAATTATTTGACAATGAATTTCTTTTAATTTTGTAAAATCCTTATAGATTAATGTTAAAATTTTAATATTTCTATTGATATGATTATTGTGAATAGATGAATTGTAAAAGAGAGATCTTCTGAATTATCTAAATTAATACTAGCATTACTATGCATAATATAAATGATTTCTATTAGTATTTTAAGTATCATTGAGACATGGTAGCCTGATTATACGTACAGATGCACACACATGCATATAGGTCTATGTCAAAGATACTTAAAGAACGTGATCATCGTTTTTCGTACTGAGAATAAGTACGCTTATGAATTAAACGAGTAATGGTGTAGTTAACGTTCCCATATGCGTGAATCGCACAAAGTACGCGCAATGGGCGGTACCCCATGCATGCATAATACGCACGAGAATGCATCCTATCTACCCTCGCCTATGTACATACGCAGTTATATGCATATACAAGTGAAAGCCACCCTATTTACGTTTATACAGAACGCTGATGGGTCAAATGCAAATTATTTGAGATACGAACTAACTTGATTCACTTTTATTTGCGCTTTTTTTAGACTCAGAAAAACCAAACCAAAATTTATTATATGCCGTGGCCATTTTGCCCTTTCCTCTATGATTTCTATCGAAGGTATATTCAAATTATAAATATTGGTTTCAATTTTACAATGTATGGCGGTTTTATAATTATCCAGATGGTGTATACGATGTTAAATATAAAAGTTTATATTATGCGAAGTTTTAAACCAAAATTATTACAGTCAGATTTTGATTGAATTTGGTAAAACAGTTTCCAAATGAAACTCATTAAAAACTTTATACATTTACTATTTATAGTATCGTATACTGTCTCTATTGCTTAATCTATTAAATACTAAATAAATAATTAAATAATTCATTTTAAAAATGGAACCAAAAAACCATGTTGAAACATGAGAAAAATATTTAAATATTTTTACGCTATTATAAATAGCATTTGGTAAATATTTCTTATTTTCCCAATTTAATAAAAAAATATTTTACTTCACTTTAATTAAGGAAGTTGAATTACAAGTCCTTTTTATTGATAACAAATTAATAAGAAATAATTAAGATTTACAATTATTTTAGTAATATCCTAATTTATCAAACCGAATAACACAGTTCTAGTTTAATTTATAATTATACAATTTCTTAATTTTTACAAAATTAAAATAATTTTTTTTCTAATAATTTTAAGTAATAATTTTTTGTAAATAATGAATCAATTTCATTGTACATCCATTTTCCAATTCAAATACAATTTGTAAATTTTGATTCCCAAACATGATTTCTAAAGAGTATTATTAAATAATAATCGATGAATGTTGATTAATATAATATTAAAATCTAAGTATAAAATTTAAAATTAATAAAAAATTTTTTTATTTCAATTCAGTTATTAAAAAAATATAAATTTTTTATTTCTATACATGATGTAAATATACACTTATCAAGGTTGATGTATATAATGAATAAATCTTATAATTTGAATAATATGAAATTAAATCGATTGATTATTTCTATTTAATTTAAAGTATTTTAATTTGAGATGCAAGTTAATTCATTAGAAAATTTTTTTTTAAAAAATTAATAGTAAACACGATAAATGAAATATATAAAAAGCTATTAATTATATAATGGGAAAAATTAATTTAATAATACATGTAAATTTGTATGTAAATAATTATATTTCTATTGAATAATTTAATAAGTACTGAAAACTTTTACACATTTTTTTTATTAATAAATCTCTATAGATCTACATTACCTTCCCTCACTACCATATGCATATATGTACTAATACGGGTTTTCCATCATTTTATCTACAGTACACGGTTCTTCTGTATACGTGGGCTTATATATTATTCAGCTCCACGGTTACATTGTGCACATTTTATACTTGTTTGCACAATTCCCTTTTGCGTTTTTCATTTGAACGATTATCGCCATACATAAGCGCACACTCTTTTTTGTTAAAAGTACAGGTTATGCGCAATCCTACCAAATGGTCCACGGGGAAAAGCATTTACATACCCCAGCCTTACTACTCGTCGTTTATCGGTTGGAAGATTATTCGAATTTATTAATGCGATTGGTTAGGCTCATAGATTTATTTTATGGTTATTGATACGTTATGTTCTCTCATTTTTTTCATTTTTGTCTTTCTGTGTTCTCCGTACTTTATAACACCTACAGTATATGTATTAAAAATCTTTGATTTATATCTTTCAAATCTTACTATTTTTATATTCAAACTTTATAAAAAATCCAATAAAAAGTGCTCACGCTCTCATAAACTCTCATAAGAAAAACTACAGTTACTAGTACTAATTAAATAAAAGTTATGAAATCCTCGTATACTTTGAATTAATAATATTTGACAAATATTTTCAATTTTGAATGTTTATAATTTATAAAAGAGTTTTATTGCTTCATGTTAATTTAATTGTTAAAAAAAATAGTTTAAATAAAAAATTTTATTATTTAGTTCAAGTTAGTTTTTAATAAATCAACAAAGTTTTAAGTTTACATAAAATAAGGTATTCTTAGTTTCCAGATAATAAATACATAACCGGCATGAATAATACTAAAATATCTTTAATTAAGGTTCATAAAAATAAATTTAAGTAAAATAAAAGTATTACTGTTCAAAACTAAATGTTCAAATATAGATATATAATACTCAATGATATTCGGTAACTTTGTATTTTGAAGTAATCTGAGCAAAAGAAAATCAACAGTAAATTTTCTATTTAGACATCAGAATATTTTTTATTACCTTTTAATTAATTTAGTTCCATAAAATACTTATTTATATGTATCATCTTCTCGTTTTTTAGTCATAAATATTAAAAATGCTTTAAAAAATGAGTAAAATATATCATTGCAGAGGAACTTTCAACCTTAAAAATTACTATACCGTAGTATTGCTTTTCAATGTAACCAAAGCATAGATACATAAACATAATTAAAAAGCAGAGAAAGAAAGAGAGAGAGTACTATTTATGAGTGATTTTAAAAAATAATTTATTTTACTTATTTCTTTTAAGTGCTATTATTCAATTACACTGCATTATTAATAAAGCGTAAGTACTTCTCATAAATAGAAGAACCATAGAGTACACTGAATAAAGTAAATAATTTGTTAATATATGAATGAATTAATAAAGAATTAACTTATGGTAAATTATGATATTTTAATTTTTTCAAACCAATAAAATAGTATAAAACTTAGATAAACTTTTAAAATTTTTATTGATAATATTTATGTAAAAATTCGTGTAGATATAAGCTTTCCTATTAAAATATAAAAACATTTGAATATAAGTCATAAAAGCGTCTTATTTGTATATTCAATCTAATAAAGCTTTTAACAATTTCATTTTTCAAACCTGTACACTTTTAAAGTAATTATTACATAAAAAATTTGTGTTTCAATTCACTTAATTAATTCACTTAGATCGATGTATTTTCTATTGAAAAATATAAGGAAATTTATCTTAAGAAACGGAATTATTAATAAAATTGAATTTAAAAAAAAAAAAATGATTACTTATAATTAAATCCAAAATATTCGAGGTATTAAAGTTAATCGAAGGAAGTGTGTGCTTATGTGTGGATTCGAATTCCTTAGAGCTTGCGATTTTAATATTTAAATGCACAACTGATATATGAACATTTATATAATATATTCATTTAAGTATACATACATCTAGAGAAATAGCTTATCTGTTTGATAGTAAATTTATTCTGGGTTTTTTCACAATTGCTTAGACAGACTTTATTTTTTAAGTAGAACAAAACAATAAACTATTATAAGAGCAGTGTAACATACATCTGTATATTTTTTCATATAAAAATTTAATAGTAGAGACATTTAATTTCTGAAAGATTTTATTCACTAATAAATCTATCATATATAAATGTATGAAAGTAAATAAGTAAATTCAAAAATTCTACAATTGAATTTTAGAAAAAGTGAAAGGTTATTAAATATAAAAAAGTAAAGAAATTTCATCTTTAGCTTACACTAGCCTTAATTTTTTAGTTATTAAATTTGTCGTAAGCTTTAGAGTACATTAAGATCCAAAGTTACCGAAATATTATTTAAAAGCATCTATTTTCTCTGATATAAAGGAGTGAAATGACAACGAATATAAGTCGATGTACATAATTGCATACTAAATTCTAATTAAACATATTAACTTTGCAGAGTATGACCGTCTAAAATTTGTATAAAATTTTATAGGAATAAGTTAGGGAATATTAGTTTTCAACAATTTGCGAAATTAGCAACAACCATTTTCTACTTTTCTCCCCTACTTCCTCTTCTCCGTTTCTCTCTTTTTATATTTTTTCCTAACTATCTATCTTGTAAAGAATATGCGTAAATAGGACAAATTCTGCAATTACATATATTTGAATATGTATTGATTTTTTATCCTTAATACTACTTTGAAGGTTAGATCACTGTAATCTATAGTTGTCTTTTAAATGCAATAATTCTAAATATGTGTTTAAGAATAAATGATTATAACGGGTTTTACGGCTTCTAAATTACGCAAAAGAGATGACAATATAAATATAGGGCTATATGGATTAAACAAATAGATTTTATCAGTAACAGTAGATAAATCTGTAAGATAAATCTACTGTTAATAAATAAAAATCAGTAAGATAAATCTGCGCATTTTTAGATGTTATATAAATAAATTTTATCTACATATTTTTTTGTAATATTCAAATTTTGACAATCAAAAGAAAATTATTTTAAATAAATATTATTTATTAATAAATATATGTTTTTTAATATTTATTATTTATATAATTCATAATAAAGATTTCGCATTTTAATCAATGTATTATAAAATGTTGTTATGTTGCATTCAAAATTGACCACTTATTAAAAATATTTTTAATGTTTCTTTGATGTATTCTTTTGTATTTGTACTATGATATTCTAACTATGTAGAATAAGTAGATTTGCAACTACATAATTATTTAATTTCGTACTATATATTGAAAAAATTCTTTAGAATTTCATTTAAAAATCGAAATATTGATGTACTAAAAAAATTTTCAAAATTATTCACCCTTTTAAAAATAATAGTAAAAAAAATAAAATTAATAATTTAGTTTTTTATTATGTAGTACAAATAACTATAAAGCAATTTAAGATATCAGATTATAAAAAATTGACTAATAATTCTTTTTTCCATCTTTTTTTTAATTATACTAGTTCTAGTATCAATTTTAGATTTTATATAAGATTTATAATTAAACTATAACTTAATAAAAAAATACTGAATAATTTTTACTTTACATAATTAATATAATTTTTAAATAAAATTAGCCTAAATTAATATATAAAGTATATTTAAATAATAATAAAATCAAATTTTTTTATAAATTTAAATTCTTTTTTAATTAGTTAATTAAAATATGGACTTAAAAACTTAAATATAGAAATTAAATATGTCAAATATTTTCATTTTGCTATTTTTAATTAAAACCAGAAAAAATAAATATAAAATTATTTTTCACTATTCCCCAGAGATTTACAGTATTTGTGCAACATCAATTTTATAATCTCGTATAATTCGTCTAATTACATTTTATAAATTTTAATCCATAAAATAAATACTTTTAAAATATAAAATAGTAACTATTTTAAGCGTAAGTGTTAATTTCGTATAAGATCAATAGGTTTTATAATTTATAGTTTAAACCTAGATCTTAATAAATTTTCTATCTCAATATTATGTTATTAGATTTTTTTGTAATCTAAATATTATTTTAAATATTAGATATTTGAGAAATTTTGAAGTCAAGACATACAATGAGATAATCATGAAAATAAAAATAGAAATATAATAGGATCGAGGCGAGGCGATTCAATGAGTCTAACGTAATTTAGTAATTCACGTTATTTAAAATCCAACATAATAATGATAGATCTGAAGTAAGAATTGAAGAAATCCAAGAACCTTGGAATAAAAATAAGAAAAAATTAATAAAGTCATTCTAATATTCAGATGATAATATATATTAGATAGAGTGCAAGAAAATTGAATAATATTCTGAAAATATTATTTAATAATAATAGAAATTACTTAGAAAAACAGGTCTAGAATCCAAAATTAAAAAACAAAATTAATCAAATTTAGAATCAGATGGATGGAAAAAAAATTATAGATCAAAAAGGGAATTTTTTAGCAAAATATTGAATAACTAAGTTAAATAAGCGCAGATTCAATATAAAATAAGAAAACCGATTGTGAGAGGAATTTGGGTAATTTTGGGAATTTGAAATAGAATGTCTCCGATTTTTAAAACTTTCTAAATGAAATCGTACAAAAAATTTTTTTTATCAAGTAACAAATATAAAATAATATCTAATAATATCTTTTAATAAAAAAGAACAACCTATTTTATTTATAACCTATTTTTTAAAGGTTTTATTCGAATATAAATTTAAGTAAGATAGTTTTTAAATTAGACACGTAATATAATAAGTGTATCATTTAATAAATCACATTGTTATGCACTAAAATTTGCAAAAAACTTTTATTTTTTTTCAATACAAGTTGAATTTAAAGATGTATTTAATAGATTTTCAATTAGCTGTCATCCATGGTATTATAATCTACTTGCAGAATAAATTCCAGGGTGTATATACATTTTACGTAGAAGTGATACTATCTTATACTGAAAATAATGATCTAAATAAGTTGCACTTTTCTATTATTAATAGAGCTACCTTCAATATTTAAAGTATTCCGCATTTTTGGTATGTTTTTACGTAAATCGTATATATTTTATCTCTTTTTGGCATAATTCTTATTCACTAAACCATATAATGATTTTAATGTAAGCGAAGCTTATCGATTGTTTAGTATAAACAATACCTAATGAATTTATGTACTTTTAGTTAAAAATAAAATCGATGAATTCTTTTAAATGTGTTTTAGTTGATTTTATATCGAATCGAAAAAATAAAGGGTTTTATTTAAAATTTCTAATAAGAATACTTATTATATTAATAATATTTTAATTTAATACTGTTATCAAACTAATTATGAAAAAAATTGAAGTACTCGATGTATAAGAATTTTCTTTTTTTTTCTACAGTGTAAATTTATTTCTTATAATAATATGCTAAAATTATCCATAATAAATAATAATTTTTTATTAATGGTAGAGTTACTACTAACCGAGAACTTTTCATATTATAGGGATAATATTTATACAAATGAATTTGAAGTTAGAACGATATTATTATAAAGTTTTTAAAAAAGATGCAAAAACAAATGCATGCTTTTATTATTTCATGTATCTAATTTTTACAGTACTATAATTTTTTTTCATAGTAGTATAATTTATAAGATATACTTAAAGTAACATTGTTTCGTTCAAAATATTAATATTTATGTCAAAAATTGTATTTTTATAAATTTTTTTTTTTGTAATTAATATAAAAGTATTCAAAAACAAACAAATCATTAATTTTAGTTTAATTACGAGTTAAGTTAATTTTGTATTATCTAGTTTATTTTACTAATATTATTAATATATTTAAAAAAAATTAAAAGTTTTAGATCATATAAATATATATATAGAAATATTTGAAGCGTAATAATATCAGAGATAACAAAACATATCTTAGACAATAATGGTACAAAATAAAATAAAACTAAAAAGATTAATATGTCAAGCTTTCACAATAATATAAAATAAAACAATATTGATTTTCGAAATACATGTATTTAATAGATACTTAATCATTTATACTTCAGTTTGGTATCTTAAACATTTTGAATGAATTTAAAAAAATAATCTATGTGCTTAAAGAAGAATGATTTAAAAATCAAGACTGAAAGATTAGTTCTTTTAACTGAAAGTTTATTTTAGTTTATAAAAATAATTATATATATTTTAAGGGGACTTTTCAGCAAATTAATAAAAATTTTTAATTGAAACCAAAAAATACTTCTTTTTATCTGAAAACATATCTTTACTTTGTAAGATTCATACTTAAAATATTGATAAAAATAATTTTCGTGCTAGCAGAAATAAGGGATTCAACATCAGTCTACAGTTTTATTCGAGTTTAGAGCAAAAGCAACGACTACAGGGGCGTTCATTCTTTGCTTCTGCGCAGTAGCGTACCACCCTTAATTACAGTGACGGCGCGCCATGCTGTGCGGGGGCGGCCCGCTAGTAACGAATCGCTGTCTCGGCGGGGGTTCCACCACCCAGCCAATGGGTGTCTTAGTCTCCCCGCCCTTAGTTTCAGACACGCTGACACGTGCGGGAGAAACGCTCTGATGGTGCAGTCGCGCGCACGCTCTCTTCGCGAGCTGTTTTTGTTTTTTGAGGATGCACGATGCAGAGGAGTTAACACAAGTACACAAATCATAGGGTTTTAAGGATGCGGGCTGAATTCAAAGCGCATCTGCGCTAAGTCTCTATCGAAAAAGCTGTACCCGACAAGATGATCGGTTATGAACTCGCCGGTCTGGGAAGCGCTTATCGTTCGCGGGCCGAAACACTCACCCCACCTCAAAGCAGTCCAGAGTCACTCGCCACCTTTCACTGTGGTAGCGAGACAAAGGCCATGCACCCGCTCGCACAGTCCACGACGGAGCTCGGAATACTGACTAATATTCCTGATATCCTCTACTGTAAGTGTGCAAGATATGACTGATTCATCCACGGTGGTTTTTAATACCTGTGTGTTTGCGAACCACTTTTGCCTCGGGCCCGTAAAAAAAATTATGCAATAAAAATTTGGACATCCTAAATATTCTTTTAAATAATCGTGGTTATGTTTTTAACAACGATTTTTATAAGCTTTTTTAACTCATATTTAGGCAGGATACGTAGTTAAAAATAATTCATCTTTGCAACTTATAATAATAAACAAATAACTTAATATTTATCCATAAACAAATATGTATAGATATTTTTAGCACAAACACTCCATTTTCAAAAGTAAAAGTCCGATTTGATTCAATATTAGTATTAAATAAATTTTTATAATATTCATGTAATACAAGAATTATTATTAAAGTAAAAGTTTTTTAATAAGATACTTTAATATAATAAATTCTTAAAAAGATAATTCTATCGATAAAATATATAAGAATAATAATTTGCTAGATTGAAAGTTCGATAATTTACTTATCAAACTGTCAAGTGCTGATGTCATTTTTGATAATTAATTATAATTCGGAACTTAATGTAGAAATATGTGATTATTTTGTAATATTTGGTTTAGAAGAATTTAAAATTTTCTTTTAAATTAATAATTCCTTTTATTCTAATAATCAAAATTTTCAATAAAAGTATAATTTTTATATTTCAGACATAGTTAGTTATATTTATTGTTACCATTATATAAAATAATAAAATATAAAAGTACCATTATATAAATCTGTATACAATTTGAAAATAAAGATAAAAACAGATATATATTTTTAAAATAAAACGTAATTTGTCGTGATAAAATATTATTTATATTTTAAAAGTTAATATTGTTTTTATCATCAGTGTTAATTTTTGTTCGCAAAACAATACATCAAATAATTTATAATATATGTATTCACAAACAATCGTTTATAATTTTTTCATTAATGTTCTCAGTAAAATTAGATTTATAAACTATACCTTTTTTATATATAATATATTGCGTACATATTTCCAAAAATTTATGATATAATTTTAAGATATTGTTTATACCAGTCACTAATTACATATTTTGAATAAATGTTAAAAATCACTAACAATACTTACAGAAAAATACTTATTAATCTGTACAAAAATTTTAGTTATAAGTAAAAATATGAATATCTAGACCTTTCATCGTCCTCTCATTATACATAACCATCTTTAAAACACAAATAACCGGAAAATGTGTACCTGATAAGATCATTCATTTTCATATTATTGACGTATTAATTTTTTTATCTCAAACATTGAATAAATACAGAAAAAATAAGTTGTTTTTTCTTTTCAAAAAATAAAATCTTTTTATAATTTAACAAAAAAATTTTTCATTACATTATGCAAGTATTTTAGTTAAATTATAGTTTAAAATTAACTGCAATTCAATAATATTAGTTTTTTAAATACCATAAGGTTTTTATGTCGAAGATAAAATCAGTAAACAGAAATTTAAAAAGAATAGTGAGGAAAATTTAAATACATTGTAATTATTTTAAGTTTTTAAATATATTTATTAAATTAAAGTTTAATTCATTCAATTTTAATTGCTTATTATATGAAATAATAACTCTTTCTTTTCTTCATTTTCAAATACATTTAACATTACTTTATGGAGATATTATTATTATAACTTAATGATGCATAAAATAGCAAAATTGAATGATAGATACTTATAAATTTTAAGATAATTTATTTGTTTAATTTTTATATTTTTGCATACTATATAAATAGAAAAGATAAACAAAATTTTATTTTTGTCTCAAATCTTACTTGATAAAGTCATAAATTCATTTTTTAATAATAACTATTCGAAATACAAATATAAAATTTTATCTTTAATTATTGTACAAATAACAATCAGTAACAATTTAAATAATCAATTAAAATCTATGTTAATTTATCTTCTAAATTAAGGAAGAATACATATTATTTGCTAATACTTAATTATAAAAAATTTCGTCAAATAAGCCAATAATTTGTATAATAAAATATTTCTAAAAGGATTCAATATGTTTTAATTAAAATAAATAAATGAATCAATGTATTCGCTCTTTTTACAGCTTCAATACCAAAATGTGGAGGATGTCAAAAAGCTATTCTTGATAGGTACGTTCTTAGAGTGATGGACAGATGTTGGCACGCTGGTTGTCTTACATGTCGGGATTGCGGTGTTAGACTCACAGATAAATGTTATGCTCGCAATGGTCATGTGTTTTGCAAAGATGACTTTTTCAAGTAAGCATCAATTTCTTTTTACACATTCTTAATTATTATATTTCATAACAAAATTTTCTAAAGTATTACGTTGTACTGCATTGGCAAATTTAAAAATAAAAATTTTTTACAATATTTAAATGATAAACTTTTTACACTGTTGTAATATATAATTTCATATCCAAATAGATATTTTTAACTTTCGTTTTACAACCAATCTTATTTTTCAAATATTACTGGTCAATGTTTATATAAAAAATAGTAAGACAAAGTGGTTAAAAAAATGGTCATAAACTCTTTCGTTTCAGTAGGTAATAGTCCTTAATTTTTATTAAAATTAGTTACTAGGAAATATTAATTAAACTTTTTTTAATTATTATAATGTAGAATAAAAAAAATATTCATTTAAATCTAATTTAAGGTGTTATATATTATATATTATGTATATAATATGTATATAGTAGTCAGATGACATTCTAAAATTTTTAAAATAATAAAACATTTTGGATTATAATGTATGCATAATATTTTTTGCATAACATAAAACATTAATATTCATATACAGGAAGTCATTTATAGAAAAAAATATGTCCATTGATAGCTATATATTAATTCTAAAATGTACTTCTTATAGTCTATTGTGAATGACAGTATTAAATAAGTAAACAATAGGAATAAAATAGCATAAAATGATTTAATTTTTTGAGAGATTCGTTCAAATGTCTTGTATTTCACATATATCTATGAAATGAAATAATTAATAAAGTAGATAATTATGATATAAATATCTTTATTTATAGTTAATTCAAAATATTTTTAAAAATCATTAAAGCTAAAAAAATTATCACAATAATATATTACATTTATGCGCTGATAATAATAAGAGCATACTGTCGTAAAAAATAGCATTAGTTTTATTAAAATAATGTCGTTATATCAATCTGTATATGAATATAATATGAATGTGTTATTGCTGTTGGTGTGGCAGGCGGTTTGGTACAAAATGTGCTGGCTGCGGCCAGGGCTTAGCGCCTTCTCAAGTTGTTCGCCGAGCGCAAGATTTGGTTTACCATCTTACCTGTTTTTCATGCGCCATGTGTTCGCGGCAGCTCGATACTGGTGATGAGTTTTACCTAATGGAGGACGGTAAACTAGTTTGTAAACCTGACTATGAACAAGCTAAAGCTAAAGGTAGGACATAATTTCTAATTACTATTGTAATAATGCGGTGCACTCAAATCTTCAAATCTTTTCACAACTTCCATCAACTATGTGAATTAAGACAAAATCTTATGTACTTTTCATTTAATTTTCAATAATACTTTTCAAATAAAACTTTATAAATTATAATTTAAGATATTCGTAATTTTACTAAATAAATATTGTAGGCTATAATTTTACTTCATTAATTAATTTAATTTTTCATTTTAATTATTTTTTTTTATTTCAATGCATGATAAAATTATTTCCAAAAATATCAATCTGAAATATATTATATATTGATTTCAAATCTTCTCAATATAAATATATTTGAAATATTTTTCTTAGAATGAACCTTTTCCTTTTATGATTAAAATTTTGATATGCAAATCTGTTAATTTTGCTATTATTAAAGTAATGTTAATTTATTGTTTTTATTCAGTTTCGCATAATAAACAATTTTTTATAGAACTTGCGGATGGTGGCAGTATTGATGGCGATCAACCAAATAAGAGACCAAGAACAACAATCACGGCCAAGCAACTAGAAACTTTAAAATTGGCCTATAATAACAGCCCGAAACCGGCGAGGCATGTTCGAGAACAGCTTTCGCAAGATACGGGTTTAGATATGCGCGTTGTTCAAGTTTGGTTCCAGAACAGGTAATACCTAGTTAATTCAATTTAAAATTAAAAAAAATCTTTTAGAAAAATTTTTATTTTTTGAAATTATAGTCTTTATATAGTATTTAATTCATTATTCTTAAATATATTTCAATCTTATAAAAGTGAAAAACCACTTATGAATCAAACTTTTTTCAATAATTAACTCATCTAAATAAATTTAACTTCAAATTTGGTTACATTAATACAATTTATTTTAAAACAATATTTAATATATTTAAAAAAATTATTTTTAATCATAACTGTAAGCTAAGATATCTTACCAATTTAATTGTATGGAAAACAAAAATAATTGAACGTAATATAAATTTATTAGTCAAAAATTAATTAATTATAAAATATCAGTGTCGATCATTTTTAATTATTACAGAAGAGCAAAAGAAAAAAGATTGAAAAAGGATGCTGGCAGAACGCGATGGTCTCAATATTTTCGCAGTATGAAAGGTAGTGGTGGTGCCCATTCTCCAAGACATGAAAAACTACTCGATAAAGATGAGTTAAAGGTTGATATGGATTCTTCGTTTGGTCAACATGGTAAATTTAACTACTTTTTTTTAAAGTTTTAGATATGAATTTTTCATTCATCATGTACATGTTTGCTAAAAAGTTAACAAATCTTTATTAAAATACTTAAGCAAGTATTGAATAAAAATTATGTAATAAAATATATATTTTAACGAAAACTATAAAAATCATTATGATTTACTACATCAAGTGTAAAACTTTTAATTTAAAAAAGATTTGTAGTTATGAAAATGTTTCTTAAACGTAATATTAATGGGTTCACTTAAAATCTTTGCAATAGCAAAGTTATTCGTTGGTTGGCAAAGAAGGTCGTAAATGGATAGAAAATGGGAAAACTGTAAGGCAGACTTCTTTAAATATTCAAAAGATTACTCGATTTACTGCTGTAGTTATCTCTGAGATTTTAAAAAGATTACTTGCTTACGTAACTTATAAAATAGTATAACCATTGCTTGATTTTTATTAAAATTTTACATTATGAAAATAAGCTTAAATAAACAAATTCGTATAAAATTTTTTTAAATAATATGTAAATATCTGTAAATATGCGTGATAAATAACTAATTACTTTACTATAATAACATCAAGTTTATTAAAAACATCAAATAAAAGGTAAAAATTATAAGTAAATGAAGAACTAGGAGTTGTTAATAAATGGAAGGAAGAATAAAGGAAGAAGCAAATTGAAGACTTGCGCAGTTTTACAAAGCAATTATAATTCGCACAGATGATCCTTAAAACTGTTTAAGATTCAGCACAGAGGTAACTAACGTAGGCTTTAGCGAAGTAGATTGGAAAATAGAAAATTGGAATCATGTAATCATTTATAAAAAATATAATGTTACATTAATTCATCGTGTCTTTTGGGTCATTACTTACGTAAAACTTTTATGACACACGAATCTGCCCATTTGCGCTCCATTCAATCAGGTCAAATACCGCATACTTCAATTATTCATGCAACACATGTGACGCTCGTATCCATAAAAATTAAAGTTGTTCGCTGAAGATTTTAAAGGTTCATCGTTGCATTATATGCCGATGTGTCTTATGTCATTCTTATTTTTTCAAAATTATCGCTCTACTTTCTTATAAAAAACTTAAGAACGAGATAAAAGAACATTAAGATATTTTAATTACATTATATAATTATATAATTGTTACAATATTCTAACTCAATATATTTCTTTAATTTTTTTTTTAAGCCTAATAAATATTTTCACAAATCAAATTAAATTTGGCATTAGCAACAATTATATTAACTATTCCAAACACATTTTTTATGACAAATAAAATAAATTTTTCAGTTATTGAAAAAATTTGTAAAATGTAACTTTAGAGAAATTAAAAGGCTATAAATATAAAATTATTTGTATTAAGCAGTTAGATGCATATAGAAGATTAGAACAGATGTTTCTATTATTATATTTATAGCCTTTTTATACTATAGATTATATTATTATTATTATTATTATTATTGTTGTTGTTATTGTTGTTATTATTATTTACAAACAATTCATACATTGTCTTATATTTATGTATTTATTTATTCTTTATTTAGACTGCGTGACAGTGCCCTCCAGTAAAATATGTTTTCTTATTTCCTTTTGATTATTTCACAATCTACATATTTTTTCCTTTTTTATTAACAAGTGTTTGTTGTTTTTCATTTCATAATCCATAAAAAATCTTGCTAATATCTTGATTCCAAATTTTCTTTTTTCTCCTCTATTCTTTTCAGCCACATATTTTTTAAATATATTTTCTACAATATTATGTTTAACTTCTTCTGCATAAGTTAAAGTTCTTAATTTCTTAGTCAAAATTTCTTATTATTCTACTTTTGAGGTTTCTATTTATTTACATTTTCTTACTCCCACTTCTATTTTTTTCACTAGAAGTAAGTTGACCATCCAATATTATGTCAAAAAATAATCCTTTTTATTCCATAAATTTCTTTCTGACTTTTCTCCTTCAATTTATTTCAAAAACTTTTCCTTCTTCTATCCTTATTTTTATATACTATTTTTGAATTTTCACGTCTGTATTATTATTTTTTAAAACTTGTTTTCTTTGCTTAACATAGAATGTGAGGTATAAATCCGATGTATTTTTTTCTAAATTCAATATCCATTCTATGTGTTTTTTGTACCTTTTGATTTCTTAAAATTTTTCCAGGCGCAGATTTCGTATTTATAGAGTAACATATTTAATCAAATATTTTGTAGTATATCAAATATTTTAATTTTTGTATTTACGTTCTCCGCGAACCGTTTTTCTGAATACTCCTTACTTTCCCTAATACGGTGTTTATTCTTTTGGATATAAATTTGATGTTCTTTGATTTTGTCATTGAATCTGTATCCTAAAATCTTAATTATATGATTGATTATTTATATTGTGTAACCTTTCCACCAGAACTCCATTTTTTCCTTCGTCTCCCTTTTTTTGAACTTCATTATTAAAAGACACGATGAATTAATGTAACATTATATTTTTTATAAATGATTACATGATTCCAATTTTCTATTTTCCAATCTACTTCGCTAAAGCCTACGTTAGTTACCTCTGTGCTGAATCTTAAACAGTTTTAAAGATCATCTGTGCGAATTATAATTGCTTTGTAAAACTGCGCAAGTCTTCAATTTGCTTCTTCCTTTATTCTTCCTTCCATTTATTAACAACTCCTAGTTCTTCATTTACTTATAATTTGTACCTTTTAATTGATGTTTTTAATAAACTTGATGTTATTATAGTAAAGTAATTATTTATTTGTTACGCATATTTACAGATATTTACACATTATTTAAAAAGTTTTTATATTTTCAGTATTAGTTCTAAACTTTTATTCTAAGGATTTTCTGAAAATTCTTGACAGCTCACTTAATTTCTCTTCGTTTCCCCTTAGATTACTGTATCGTTTGCGTATATAGTGACCTAATCTTCCTATTTTTATGTCTGAACTACTGAATATTTTCAGTTCCTCTTCCAAATCTGCGAATAATATATTAAAAAATGTGACTCTTGTCGAACATCAAATTAGAAAAATCAATTTAAAATATTTGTATTTTATAGCTAAAATAAAGTATTTATACTGATAGTATTAATTGATTAATAAGTGAGATATGTATAAAAAATTTGTACATTTAGAATTGGTAAATTGTAATTGGTAGGTTCTAACGAATTGCTAAATTTTACATTTGAAAAAAATAAGACAAAATATTTAAGTTTCATATATGATTTAAATTAATCATTTCTTATTATTTACTTTACTAAAAATTTAACTTGAAACAAATTGGAAGATGTCTAAATTTAAAATTTTAGTAAAAAGAACGTCCATCATGTGTGCGTAAAATAATTGAAACAAGTCATTGGTAATGCTATTTTTTAATTAAAAATAAGTATGTAAAATTTCAAAATGATCGATTTTTTGAATAAATTTCTAATAATTTTTGTTATCAATTACAGAAATTTCATGTCATCGTATTTTATAACTTTTTCTTTATAATTTTCTTTGACCCTTTATTTTTATTCTGCTTCTTTTTATCTAATACTATTAATATTAAGCATATCTGTTTGTAATATAATAAAAACAAATATATAAATAAACATATTTGCAAAATAAAAAATACTTTAAGTTCATTAAATTTGTTATGAAAAGAAATTGAAACAGGAATGATTCTGTATCTTCAGAAGATAATTTTTATTTGCGTTAAAAATAGATGCTATTTTACATGATTGTAAGAAAACGTTAATTTACTTATATAGATCTGAGTAACGACAGTTATGGTACGGTTGTGAATATGGGCTTGGACGGCGATGTGTCTAGTCCCGGCGGTGGAGGTGGCAGTAGTGGTCCACCGCGTGGTTACCTCGGCGCAGCAACGCCCCCTTATTTGTCGACGTCCAGATCGCCGTCTTTGCCACCACAGTTTCCTTATCCCCCGGATGCTACTCTATCTGTTTATACAACACTTGGTGAGTAATCTTTATAATGTATACATGGATACTTTTAATTTCATATTGTCTAATTATTATTATTTCCATATTTTAGAATATCATTAATAAAATGAGTAATTCTAGAATTCCATTATACTCACAATTTTAATTGTTAAGTTATAAACTATTTTGAATTATTTATTAAAATACTATATTAACAATTAAGTAATTAATTTAAATTAGAAAGTAATTAATAATAAATAAATTATTAATAATATCAGATGAAATAAAATTATTGGATTATTTAAATACAATATAACAGAGTTTATTTTGTAAGATTATTTATTTATATTTTAAATATATGAAAGTATTACACAAGTCATAAGCTAAGCTTTAGCTGTATGGCCGTTCACATTTGTGCCGAATAAAAGACTGCAAGTCTCCGGCACGTTGCACTTATTACTATTACCCTCAACAAAGGGTCATAGCGGCTGACTATAATAAAAACTAACGCTTTAGAAATAACGCGAAACCATCATAAATAACCACTAGTAAAACTTTACAATTAAACACACCTAGAATTTTACGGAATTCTAACAAAAATAATTAACAGATTTTAAGCAATTAAATTTTGAACATTCAATATTTTATTCAATAAATTTAAAAATATATATTTTAATGTTAGAATGTTTTGTAGTTGTACTGTTTTAAAAATAGATCTTTGTCAAATTTGATTTACATCTGTAGAAACATTTCTGGCAAAATAGACTATAAGTATACATATTTATTTACTTCTCGAGAAAAAGTATTTTAAACAAACTACTTTTATAATTTTATATCCAAAATAATTAATGATTTTGAAAATAATAAAGATTAAATTTATAATTAGTGTAGAATAATATGAAAAATTACCAGGATAAATCTATATCTTCTTTTACAATATAATATTTTAATATTATACTGAATTTTAGATTTCAATTATCAAGTTAGCAAATTATCAAGAAAAAAATGAAGAGTTTTAATTAAAATATTAAATATTAAGGCAAAAATTTTGTTTATTTATACATGTTTTGAAATAAAAATATTTTTAAAATATACATTTCTTAAATAGTTTGATCAAAATTACGTTTTTTAGTTTGTTCAATTCTGTAAATTTAAACTAACTTGTCTAATAATTATTTAATTTCTTATCTTCGTTCTTGAAATTTAATATCAGCTTGCTAAAAATTAGACGAAATTGAATGCGATCGATTTCCTATATGAATGGAAGAAAAAGAGTGTAAATCCTGTAATTTAAAGTCAAATTGTTGTAATATAACACCAATATTGATTCCAATACTAAATGAATGGCAGAACCACCATACCGTACACCAAGATTATAAAAGGGAGAAAATAGTTTTACTAATTAAATGAAAATAAAATGATTACCCTTTGACAGGTGGTCCCGGCGGAATGGTGGCGGGACCGGCCTCAGATCTAAGCAATGAATCGAGCGGTGGTGGCGGTGGAGGTGGTGCCGGCTCAGGTGGTGGAGCAGGTAGTGGGGGGCCGATCGGCTATCCTGATTTTCCACCGTCACCGGATTCATGGCTGGGAGAGACATCCGCTCATCCGCACACGCACCATCCTCATCACCCTCACTATACTACATAGCCTAACGAAGAAATACGAGTTCCGTGTAAAATAGCGCCTTGGCCTTGACGAGTGTGCGCGAACATGAATGCTCAAAAAGTTGATTTTTTGCATAGTAAAGTGAACGGATAAAACTTAGATAATTCGTAGAATATTTTATACTAACATTCTAGTAATTACCCTTCTTGAAAGGATACTCGGATGAATCGTCGTAATTCTGGATTTCCTAACAAAAAACTCTTTTGTTTAAATTTTTACAATAAATTCTTTTTTCAGTTTTAATGTAATAAATTCTAATAAATTCCGTCTTTCCAGAGTTGGTTTTAAAATAATATATAGTACTTTATTGGTCGATGATACCTTCTTTTATATAACAGATGACTAATTTTTTTATATAATATTTATCTATATTGTTTTCTTATGAACTTCCTTACAATGCTACGTACTTTTTTGCTATTATTATATTCATTTTTTAAATGAAGCAAATGAATTTATCCATTCAAATGTATATTTTCAAAATATGAACACTTTTTATAAACTTATGATTGATTAATTGGAATTTAAATGATTTTATTCATGGTTAAAGTTTGTAAATAAATATTTATAATTTATTTACTTACCTATTTCAAAACTTATTTATCGAAAATGAGCATTTAAAATTTTTTAGGTCATTTAATTTAAATATTGCATCAATTACATTAGTCAGTCATAAATTCCGATCACTTTCATATAACTATTGTATGTGATTAAATATACACACCCGTGTTAAATATGCAAGTGATTGACTAGTTGTTATTCATAGTAGACTCTTCTTTTTTAGTAAATGAGTTGAAATTATATAATTTGTAATTTAATTACTGTACATATTACAAATATACACGGGCGCACGTGCGCGCATATTAAAACGAGTCAAATAAAAATACAATGGAATTTCAAAATTAACTGTATGTATAGTTAATAAAACAATTTTTTAATATAATTTAATTTGATATTATAAACGAAAGTTATGTATAAATAAATATATAAATGTGCGTAGGGGTGTATGTCATTTTTGAAACCGTTTTAAAAAATAATACAACACTTAAATGTCATACCTGAGAGTGAAGTCTTACAATAAAAACGTAAAAAAAATCAAAACGAATATTTTTTTCTAATCGCAGAAAATAAATTCGCGTTCAAATTACTCCTCATAAATATATTCACTTTATGTAAATATATACAGTATATCAAAAAAATATTTCGATTGTGTTTTTACGAATTAATATAAAAAATTCATGTATTATTAAGGTACTTTGAACTAGGATTGTTCTCGTGAAATATGATTAATATGAATTCGTTCGTATAGTGAAGGAAATAAAATGCCATAAATAATTTGACCTCATTCATTCAGCTGTCTTGTTATTACATGTACGCTACAACACTATTTACCGCGAAATTCATGTATTGTATGAATTTTCAATTATTAATCAAAAATTAACGGGGTACAAATTAAGGAGGAAGACAATTTTATTGTTTTCTATTCTATGTACTTAAAATGTTAATAAAGCGACGCTCATTATTATTATGCATTGATCTTTTAAAAAATATAGAGATATATTTATATATAGATTTTTCATTTTTTTCGTACCAATTACCATAAATACGTATGTACATTATAATTTCTCTGTACAATTTATAAATTTATGATAACATAAATATAAAATTTTTTGAGATTTTTGGATTTTATAAGCATTAATTTAATAGTTCCATTTGGTTAAGGTTTGTTATTCCTTAGATTTTTTTAATAAATTATGAAATAAAATTATTTGGGTTTCATCAATAAGTTTGTACTCAGTTAATCATTATATAAATATGTTTACCAAATACGCTATGTGTAAATATTACAATATAATTATACATTATAAACGTTAAAATAGCATTTAAAGCCATTGTAAATTTATAATTTCTTTCTAAAAATTGAAATAACAATGAGACTTATTAATATTACTTTATATAAATGTAAAAACTATTTATTTATTTCACTTATATATTTAAAATTGATTTATCAAATATTTTTAAATGAAAAAACGAAAGAAAAAATTACAGAAAAAAATTATTCATAATATTAATATATTTACACATATTTATTATATTCAGTTTAAATTTAAAATTAATTTAAAATTAATCACACAATGGTAAAATAATATTACTTTTACAATATCATTTACTAATTTTTTGCATTTTACTATGGTGAAAGAAAAAATTATTATTGAACTATTATACATTGTGTTGAACTATTAGAAATAAGATACAAGATTAATATTAATGAACACGGCATTATTCTCGAAAGAGAAATGTGCATGAAAAATAAACAAAAACATAAAGTCAAAAAGTAAAGAAATACTTAAGAAACAGAGAATTATAGACAAAATTTATGAGAATATGCAATTAAAGAATCAAAATGTTCATTATAATAGACAAAAGGTCTTAAAGTAAAGTAAACACTTACATAAATAATGCGCTATTAGTATCGCGGCTGAAATCAGTTATTACGGATCTTTATAGTCTCTAGTCAGAAACTGATAATAAATATTTATTATAATCAAAATTTATGTTGCTTTATTTTACATAAATATTCTTTGATTACTCCCATTTAATATTCATGTGATAAACATATAATTTGTTGTTTTTATGTACGAAAATCTTAAAAGTATATATCATAAATATATGCATTTAATATTTTATAAGCTTCTGAAACAAGTAAATAGAAAACTTATTAATTTAATAAAATTTTTTATAAATATATCATATAAATAAGAAAAACTTATAATTTTGTAAAATTTAAAAATATTTATTCATTTAAATTAATTCATTTATTTAAAGAAAAAGAAAAATTTTAATTATTCATTTTCTGATTGCACATAAAGTATTATATATGTAAAGTTTGCAAAAATATCCTTTATCAGTGAAGTATCAAGAAATTTGTAATTTTCAATTAATTTTTAATTATCAAAAAAAGTTTTAATTATATACAACTAAATTTTTTTTTAGAAAAAATTGATACTATTTTATACTTTTATGAATGTTTTATTTACAAATGAATTTTTGTGAATCATAAATTATATACAATTTGTATAAACTGATTTAGAAAATAAATACGTACAAGATCAGCTATATAAACAACTATTACATTTGTGAAATGTACAAAATAAGAAAGAAAACCAAAATACTCATTAAAAAATATTATTAACAATTATTAATGCCGTACATATATACAAATTTTCAAATATATAACTTTACATACTTCTATCTTTTATTATTGTAACAACATTTTTGTGTTCTTTGTTATAGAAAAATTTCGTTAATTTTTAAAAATATATCGTATATATATATATATATATACTAAATTATGATAAAAATTCAACTTGAGAAATAAGTTTAATTTGCAAATATATCAGAAGATATACACAAAAATTGTAATATAGAAACATTAAAATCAAAATCTTTTTAATGAAGTAAATAGAAATAAACGATAATACCTAATGATAAATATTTATAACACATAGAGTATTTGTAAAGTAATTTTTATGCTAAATAGCATACTATAAACCTCGATTTTTTTTTATTCTTAAATATCAGTTTTCATAATGCCAATCTTCATAATTTCTTGTTTTTTTAAGTATATTTTTTGTGATCATTAGTTGTTTTGTAATTGCTTTCTCAACATTTTTTTTGTTTTTGTTTGATGTAGACAAGTGCTGGAATGTATCTTCAAGCGCTCGTCTCGTTTTCATCAGTCTTCTTTTTAAAGCAACATTTTCCTGTTTTAATGTATGAATTTCATCGAAACCTAAAAAAGAAATAGTATTTTTTATTATATCTCTATAGAAAATAAGTACGAATGAAAAAACAGATATTAAATATAATAGCTAAAAATTAAATTTTAATTTCACTTAATTTAAAAAATTGTATAAACTTATTATGATAGTTAAAATGATAGTAAACAATTTTTTAACAAAAAATGTCTGTATAAATATTTTATGAAACCTTAGTATTAATTTATTGTTTTAACTACCAGCAATATTAAACATTTTTTTTGTATTTAAAAAGTGTAAACTTGTAGTGAGAAGGATTATGAAATAATTGTAGATACTAAATATGAAGTACTTTTACCACAATATATTTGTAATAGAATTAAAATATATAAATACAATTACTTAATTCAATAATTAAATTAATAAAATAAAATTTTTAAATAATTATTTATATATAAAGATTGATCTTTAATATGCACAAGTTTTTATTTAAGATCAAAATAAATACTAAGAAAAATAAGATGAAGATATTGATGTATTAAATTATTATATATGCACTATTAAATTATATTTATTTAATTAATATATTAACATTTTACATTGCAGTGAAGTATTTAATACAAATTAAATTTTTTAATAAAAATCTATTATATAATGAAACCATGTATATGCTTTAAAAGAACATTTTAAATATTATAACGTTCAAGAAATAAAGGATGGCAAAATATAGCATGGAACACATTTTATAATAAAATTTTGTAAATATATTAAGTGATGAAATGAAAATGACTATGGATTATTTATTAATATATAGTTGTTATAAGCTTTGTATTTAACTAAATAATAAATTAACTATTTTAACTATATTTATATTTATAACCATACATAATTACTATATTAACTAATTTCAATACATCTTCTCATATAAAAGTTCAACTGTATAATAGAAAAATATTACCACAATGATATAAAAATTAAATACAATAATTTGAACTTTATAAATACGTTTAAAGAAAATTTTACAAAATTTCAGTAAAACTAACCTTCTACAGGTAGTACATCACTGTCATATATGGCTTGAGGTCTTTGGTTATTATTACAATTATCATCACTTAGTAGATTGGTCATAGATTGGGTAATTTTTAAGGTATCTCTAAGCGGTCTTATCGACGTTACTGCTGTATCACTTTCAATACCTAGATCTGGAGAACAGCTTGATTTACTTCGTGTACTTGATGGTGTTGAGAGCCAGTACTGAGAACCCTTTTTTAAAGAAAGAAAATAATCGATCAAATTTACTTTAAAAATATAACGCTTATATGCAGGTATTTATTTAACTAACATTGTACATATTATATTCAGATGTTATATCACAAATTTGTTTTCTTGAACCAACTACTAGTGCAGACGAAATACCACTAGAACTTGGCGCAGAATCCGTTTCACATACTATCATGTGTCTTCGAAGTTCTCTATTAGTTTCCTCAAATTCCTGCCTTTTAGTGAGATGCAATTCATTGATTTTATTTAAATCAATCAACTTCAAAAAATAAATTTTTTAATTATTTATAATTTACTAATTTTTGAATGATTAAAAAATAATTAAAACTATACATACTTCTTTATTAAATTTATCTTTAAGAGATCGAACTATTACGTCATACCGACTTTCAGTTTTTCTTATTTCTTGTTCTAATCTTAGTTTATCATTGGTTAGCTTTGTATTTTCAACTAATATTTGACTATGACTTAGAGTAAGATGATCCAACTCTTTTGTACGCCTTAAGATAACTATTTTTGTTTCTTCATTTTCTTCTTCTAACTTCTTTACTTTTGCTTTCAACTTTTAATAAAATAAATTAAATTTTATAAATAAATAAAAAATTAACATAATAATATTTATGTATTTATATATATATAATATTTACATACTAATTCATTTTCCTTATTTAATGATGATATTAACATCTCTGTAGGTTTGATATCAGTATTATTTTACATTGTAGCATTTCTGTATTTTGCTTCGCAATTTCTAGACCCATATTTTCTACTTCTAAAATTTTTTTCTCCAAATGTATTTTACGCGTACTATTTTGTTTACTTTCTTTTTTCAAAGAATGACATTCATGTATTTTCTTTTCTAAATAGTTTTTGTAACTTTTCATAGTGACTTTTCGACGTCTCAAGTTTACTAAACACTATCGATAATTTCTTATTTATCTCCTACGAAAAAAAAACATTAAATACATTAAATTATATTAAATTAAATATATTATATATTATATTAATAAACTTACATCATCAAATATATTTTTAATTACTTCATTTTTTAAAACATTTAATTCAGAAAATATAAAGTTATTTATTTCCTTCAGTTCAAAAATCTGTTGATTAGCATCAAAATCACTGGTATCATTCTGACAAGTCTCGTGGCATGGAAAATAATCGACAGAGTCCTCAGAATCGCTAAATGTCTTTACAAATTCATTAGTCCTTAGCCTATTTATGGATTTCTGTTTTATATCCGATAATCCCATCCTTGCAAACGATACCATTCTATCAGGTTCCGAAAAAGCCTCTGAATCTGACGGAGTTGAAAATTGGTGTCTACAATCTACAAAATTATCAGATTTGCTTTTTCTAACAAATCTGTTAATTCGATTACTTTTGTCAATAGTTATATCATCGTCTAAGTTTTTACAGGTCAATTCTTCCAACGCATTCATGAATTCGTCTGAAAGGATCTTTGAATTTAGAAGTACATCGAATACGATCTTTTTTTGTTTACTATTCACATCAGTTGTTTGATCTGTATTTCTTAACATCTCATTCATAAATTTAACAAGTTCCTTTAAATGCGTTCTTAACAGTTCGCAATATTGTTTGTCACCGCCAGTTGTGGAATCACATATATCTATTTTATTGACGGGTTTCGATATGAGTTTTAACCATTTTAAATAATCGACTTCTATTTCCAACTCATTTTTTTGAGCAATAAGTTTATGTATATAATCAGTTATCATTGTAATGTCTACCGTATCATCAGAGTTTACAAAATTAAGTTGTATAATATCATTTGTAAATGTCACCTGCATACCAATGTCATTTAATTCTTTTATAAGAGCATTTAATTGAGAAGTAGCAGTTTCTGTAAAATCAGTTTTATTGCGAATTTTTTCTTGATATTGAGAAGAGGTCATGTGATTATGTAGCTTGGCAATCTCTTTATTTTTGCTCCACAGTTCAGTGTTTACAAGTTTTTGTAAATTTTGCGTCTTTATTAGCAATTCTTTAGTTAATTGATCAATTTGTTCATTTTTTTCTTCAAGCTCTAAATTTTTTTCGTCTAATTTCTTTCGAAGATTATCTGCATCTATAGCATATTCGGATTGTGCATTTATTAAATTATATACTTTTTTCCATTTATCTAACTCTTCATTTTTTTGTTGTAATTCATCTTGTATATCATTTTTCTCACACAGAAGACATTCAATTTTCAGATTTCTATCTTGCAATCGATCATTAAGTTCCTACATTTTAATTTAACATGTAATATTAATAAAAAATAAAAAATCTAATTTATTATTTTCATAACAATAGATTATACATAATTATATATGAATTAAAAATATGTAATCTATATTTCTTCTAGTAAACAAAATTATTTTATTATTAATTATTACATTGATTACATTAATTATTTTGTATTATATCATGTTAACACTAAATAGAAAGACCAAAGAAACTTGCGAAAATTGTAAGAAATGTATATAAATTTAAATGTATATAATATAAATTTAATGCTTGCATTATGGTATAAATTTGAATTATCATAATTTAAAGTGTCGGAATCAATTCTCCCCGGCAGAAGTCTTAGATCAAAGTTTTTATAAACTGCAATTCACAATTAGTTCCAAAATACCAAAACAGTTTTTCTGAACACTTACAATAAATTTTTTAATTAAATTTTAATTTTTCATTAACTACAAAATTATGATAAAAATTAATAAAATATTATGTTTTTTAAACTTAATCATTATCAAGATAAGATACAATTTTTTTTATTAACTAATATACAAAATTCTAATTAAAATAATCTTGACTTAATATTTTTAATATTCTAATTTATTTTTTCTTACCTCTGTTTCAATCTGTATTCTCTTTTCTAATAGATTCTTCTCAGCTTTCATGGCCTCGATTTGGTCTCGGAGATCACTGATTTTGCTTTCCATTACTTCAAATCTTTGCTGTACATACAAATTGTTGTCCAAACATCAGTAAAACGCAAACACAGTGTTTGTTATGAAATATTTTTATTCATACACGATGACAATTTACAAACATAAAAATTATGACACAGACAACAAAAAAGCCTAAAATATATAGTATCAAAAGAGTATAAGTCAATATAAAAATGATTGGTTTTCATTTTCAAAAAGTATTATAATTAAAAGTAAAGCATATAATGCTTGAGATTGAAGGTGGTTAATATTTTCATTTAAGTTTTCACTTTCTTTTGCCAACATCTCGGAGATACAAGAGTAACAATGATTGGCTCCTAGAAAAGATTAGACCGTTTAATTTTATAACTTTATACCATAATTAATAACTTCAATAGATTATAAGTTAATAAGATAATTTAGTATGAGTTCAAGAAATAATAATAATTAATAACTAAAGTATAAAATAATTTTTTTCACATTAATAAAAAGTAACTAAACAGTGAATACAATTTTTATTATAATAAAACATTTCAAACCACATATTGCATAATTTTAAGAAAAATATATTTTAAATTTCATTTGTAAAATTGTTATAAAATATAATCAATTTTGTTAATGATATCTACTTGAAAACTTTTAAAAAATATCGAAAAAATATTTGTTTCATTGAAAAATTATTACATGTTTAATTAAAAATAAAGTTTTTTATGTATTTTCATCTGATATACAAAAAATCTATTTTTAATTCATATAATTTAAAAAAAAGAAATTCTGATTTAAAATATTTATGTATTTGTAATACCATATGCACATATATATATAATTTTAATAGAAAATATCAGCGTCCAACCTACCTCCATTCGTTCAGAATCGCACAATTAAGAAAATTATGTCGTCTTTTTTATTTTCATCTTTTGTACTATTTAATAATTTAAAAATAAAGTAATTTATTATTTGAATAAATAAAAAGCATCGACACTAGTACAACTAACTCAAAATTATAATAGCAATATAAAATAACACAATATAAATAAAATATATAAGAATAGGATTTTCAGTGCAACCACGTATATCTTGATATATTATTTTACATATATCAGACGAGGTCGACTAATACCTATTAATACTCTGTGTATTATTGCTAGAATGAATGTAATAAAATACTACTATTATATTAAAAAACTAAACCATTCTATTGAAAAATAATAATTAGTTAAGCATATAGAACTTTAATTAATTCGTGCGACATGTTGTCCTTGTAATGAAACTCATAACGATCAATTAATTAATGAATTGAAATTAATTTAGGCGAAAGAAAACAACGTACGTAAGGAGTTTGCTTGAGAAATCATTTTTATGAGCACTTCTTTGATATTATTATCGATTATTAAGATTTTCATGATAACTTGTTAATTCAATAAAGTTTGTAAGTACAATAATAAAGTTTTTATATTTGATGGTTCAGAGAAAATTATTTAAAACAATGATTGCTAATATTATATTAGATATGAATGTCTTGATTTTTAGTGAGACAGATGACAAACACTAAAATCTAAAATAAATCATTAAAAACATCAATAAAAATATAAATTTACGAATAAAATTTTTAATTTTAAATTTTATAATAATGGGTGCATTTATAAATGATCTTTATTGCTCGATAAATTTTTATTCAAATAAAAAAAATTATAATTATATATTGAAAACTGAAAATTTTATTCATAAATTAATTTTTCTACAGATATATTTTTAATTTATATCACATTTTAATGTTTATTATCTACTTCACCTTCAAAATAAAAACCAATGTTAAGAAAAAACAAGATATTAATTTATAATGAATATAATATATATATATATATATAGATAGATAGATAGATAGATAGATAGATACTTAATGTATACATATTTATAGTATATTTACATGTGTATATGTAAAATGAAAAAATTATGTAAATTATTTTAGTTACTATATGACATTCATCTTATCAATAATCAATTTAGGTTTTTAATTGGAAACACAGAGATATTTCAAATTATTTTACCAAAATTATTAATTTATTTTATATCATGGAATAATAATTTGTTTCATAAAAATAAGTTTTGAAGTCATTTTTTACAATTAAGTAAATTAATAAATAGGTCATTTTTGAATTCAGCTAACAGCATCGTTGTGTTCAAACATAAGATAGAAGTACGATGAAGCAGAGTAGGATAAAAAGAAAAATATGTAGAAAAAGTAACATTCAGCTGGTCTGAAATGAAGAAAGAAAAGAAGCAAAACTTCACTTGTGTATGAAGCTTATGCAGTTGTAGAAATCATAATGATTAAAAATGATTTATTTTAATGATAGAATTCTACTTTTAAAAATATGTAAGCCATTGTATATGAATACTTGAAGATAAATAATGAATACCTGTAGATTATGATCGTGCTCTGGGCTATCAACAAGTTCATTGCTTAGGTTTCTTCGTATGGATGGACTTATGCTTTTGACAACCTTTGAACTTTCACTCCGTAATCTACTGATTTCAAGTTCCAAATCCATGATTCTTCTATCTTTCTTAGCTTGTTTATCTTCGAGCTGTTCATGGCGTTTTACGAAACCTTGAATCATTTGAATGGCTTTTCTATGGTCTAACTCAAGTTTTTTTAATTTTTGATCAGTTATGTCGGCTGATTGTTGAACATTATAAAGTTTAAGCATTAATTGCTTCTTTGTTTCTTCTTTTTTTTTTATTTCTCGTTCCTTATAATCCAATTCCTAGATTTTAAATGTTTACAAATTCATATAAAGTATTACAAATTCATATAAAGTATTATACAAATTCATATAAATTAAATAAACATATAAAATTATAGAACCTAACTTTTTTTAGTTCTTGAATATCTTTTTTGTCAAAACTAGTATGGGACTCACAAATACCTCGACTTCGTTCTATACTTGGTTCTAAATCTAATGAGCCATTAAAACTTTTTGTAGGACTACACAAACCAAATATTTTTTTAAAACTTTGCGATTCTTCCATAAATGTAGACGGACTTCCAGGGGACAAACTCTTTGTATAATTATTTTCAAACTAAAATATAATTTGTAACATGTTAATTAATTGTTATTTAAAAATCTATTTTCAAATATTACCTGGTTTATAAGAGAACGGTTTCTATTATTCAAATCCGTAAGAGCATCATCTCTTGATTTAACTGATAACCTCAATTGATCCACTTGCTTTTTTCGTTTTTCTGCTACTTCCGTCATTTCTTCTAAAGTTCTACATTTATCTTCAAGCAAACAACTTTTTTCGTTGATTATTTTGTCCTTTTCGTTAATTTCTTTTTTCAGCTGTTGCAATAAATTCTCCATTTTAAAAGTTTGTTCTTCCAAATCTTTTATTCTTTCATTTAGAGTTTCTATTTCACGATCTCTTTTTGAAGATAATTTTTCTTTAAATAGTATTTCTGATTCTAAACGATTTCTTAATTTATCTCTTTCATTTTCTAACTCTTGAGCCCAATTTCTTTCCTCTTCTAAACTAGCTGATAGTTGTTTTAACTATAAAATTTAAAAACGTATTATTTCTTATAATATAATTATAATATATATTTTATAATTTCCTATAAAATATAATATAATATAATAATAATAATATATATATATATATATATAAATTCTTAACTTGATTAACAATATTTTTTACCTCAGATTCTAAAGAAGATTTAATTTCCTCTACTTGATATATTTTTTCTTTATATTCTAGAGCCTTTTCGGGTGTAATTCCAAAAGACTCTTCATAGTACGTAACATCAGTTACCCTTTCTCTATACTCTTCAAGTTCTAAAATCAATTAAAATGAAAGTGTCATAAAAAGCAAAAATTTTAATAATATATTATAATAACTTACATGATAATAAAATATTCAAATAAAAAATTATTTCACCTTTTTCAAGTTTATCTATTTTCTCTCGTTCTTGCTCAAGAGTTTGTTGATACTGAACTTGATTTCGTACATACACTTGTTTCTGTTCTTCAATTAGCTCAATGGCCTTCGCTGCCTGACTAAGAAGTTCTTGCTTTTCAATAAGTTCTTTTCTCAAAGATTCATTTTCAACCTAAAACAAGTAGAAAGTAGTTTATGCTTTACATGGTATCAATTACATGGTATGAAAAAGATAAAAACTATAAAATAATTTTTTTAAAAATTTAAAACATAATTAATTAATTTTTACAACCCTTAAAACTTAAAAATTTTATAATAAATGTAAGTTGAAAACTTTTCAAGAATTTTCTTATGAAACTTCGTTAAAATTATTATTGTAATAATGGAATATAATTTTATTCTAGTTTATAACTTCAAAATGTAAATATATTATTTAATTAAACAAACTTGATAATATTTATGATAAATCGTTTCTATTCATTATTATAAGTATTTAAAAAAAATAATTTTCTTTAAGAATAAAAATTATGTATACATTCTATACATATAATTATATATTTTGGATACGTTATAAATAATGAAAGCAATAATTATTTAAGAAATAATTTGTTTGTAGGAGATCTATAAATATTTAAAATAAAGTGACAATTTTAGAACACATAAATAAAATTAAATAGAAATTTATAGAAATTACTTTTTTAATCATCTAATTTGAATATAATTTTAAAATCAAGTTGATAAAAGTATAAAAAATATACCATGTAAGAATTAGTTTTTTATTATATAATTTTAAAATAGGTTTAATAATACAAACATTTAAAAACTAGTATCTTATTATAATACTTTTTTAGTATTATTTTCATATTGTGATGTAAAAATAATATTATATTGAAACCCTATCATGTAAACATATAAAAGTGTGCTTAACTACTTAACTTACTTTCAATTCAATATTTTTCTTAATAGCATCTTCATCAGCTGAGGTTATACCCATACGTTCTTCAAGAAAATATATTCGTAATTTCAGATTAAAATTTTCTTTTTTGAGAGCACCTAATTGATCTTCACATTCTTTCATCGTTCTACCGGGTCCTCCAATACCTTGACCACCACCCATAATTCCTATTGGGGATGCCGCCTTCCCTGGCGATTTGGCATTAACACCTTTAAAAAATGTAAATTTTTCGTAAGTTATACTATATTAAAAAAAATTTTAAATAACCAATTTATACAATAATTTTTTTTATTTATTTTTAGTTGATAACTTTTACATAAATTTATTTTTAATAATATTTAAATGTCAAAAATAATTGTTATTTTACCATCCAGATTTTTATAATTTGAATATATTCATTTCCTTGTTTTATTAAAAATTATTAATTTCAAACGATAAAAAAAGTAAAAAAACGTATTTAGATCAAACGTCTTTAACTGTCTTGAACATATCATCAGTTGCATAGACTTGAAAACTTTTAGAAACCATTTAAAATTATTACTATAATTGTACCTTACTTAAAGTATGTAAATAAACTGTTTCAAGTTTTATTAATATATATTTATAAGTTTTTTATATATTAAAGTATAATATAAAGTTATTCTATAAATTTACTTTTTATTACAAACTGCAAATAAATTGTTTTACTTTTTTTTTCAAAAATAATGAATTAATAATTAATGAAAATGTGAAAAGGCTAGTTATTTACTATTTTATAAACATTATTGAAAAATCTATATGTAATAAATAGATGATTCGTGAACTATAATTTATAATTAATTTAATAAATATTAAATTACAATAGTAATGAATACAATTTTTTATTTGAAAATTCGATTATTTATAATTATTAATTGAACCAATACAGAATTAATTTTATTTTATAAGATAGATTATAAACATACATTTATAAAATTCACATATTAAAAAAATAATTTTTCATTAATTTTTCAGTAAAAAATTATTAAAGTATGAATAATTCATTTGATCATCTCATAATATTAAAAAATTGAATATTATAAGAATTTAAATTCTTAACATCGTTTTTAATATTTTCTTTTTAAATATTTTTAAAAGAATTATTTAATTATTTCATAGTAATAGTATCAATTTTTTAAAAAATAAAAGAATATTGTGGATTTAATTAATTTAACTACAATAATTTATACAATTATATTTTTATTGTAAATATTTTTAAAAATATCCAAAAAAATTTGTATAATCATATCTTTATAATAATAAAAAAATCATTATTATTTTTTCAAAATATATTATAAGTTAGTTTATTGTATTTTTTTCTAATACCTTCTAAATTATTATTACACTTCATTAAAGTTTATATGTTTTACCTAACTTAAAAATTTGTTTTTAAAATTGATTTTACAGAAAGTATCCACTTACTTATGTATAAAAAATATTATATATCTCTTTTTATATAAAAAATTTATGATTTTTGTTTAAACATGAGTGAAAGAATTTTAATTCAACATCTGAGAACTAATTTTAAATATTAACATGCACACAATATTTTTATATTCATTAAGTGTAATAATTTAAGAGTAATAATTTACTTATTTTTCAAAAAAATTGATGGTATGTATATATAATTATTATATTTATATAATTGTTCGAAGATTATTATCAGAAACAATGATTCAACAAAGTTTATATTTTACGTATTTTTACCTAGTCTTTAAGGAACTTTATTATCGATGTAGAAAAACATGAACGTAATTATTCGCTACATGAAATAATACAATTCATTATGATTTAATAATGACGGGGAAAATTTTAATAAAATAAGATTTTTGTATGAAAAATATTTGTTAATAGTTTGATTAATGAAATGAATCATTACAAGTATTATAAGTTTATATATTGTATTCATTTTCAAAACAATAATTATAATATCGATTATTTATAAACATATACAGACGTATCAATATCGCATAGAATAATAAATTGTTCTATTAATTAAATAATATATCTATGAATATTATTTAATTTTTACAGATATCTAAAAGAATTTTTTTTTAATTATAAATAAAATTAGAAAAACTTTATTTTAAAAAATAATTTAAGATAATAAATAAGATAATAACTCGTACATCGGTGATAACAATGATAATTTAATTTTTAATTTAATGAGAAGATTAACATGACTATAAGAATCGAAAATCATTAATTTAAGAAAGATTCAACAGTAGTAAACTTGATCATAATGGCCGTTTTATCCATCATATCGATTCTGATACTAGTAGGATTTTTTTGATAATTAGTTTGATGAAAGCTGACTTGAACTTTGTTTCATTATGTCCCATGAAAGTTTCCAACACTACGTCGTATTAAAGGGAGTAGATCTTCGCGTTTCGTCGTTGTTTTACTAACAAGGTCATACCGAGAGAAAGGAAAAATAACATTCAGAAGAGTACACGCGCGAATTTCGACTTTGACTGATGTCATGACTACAATATTCGGAGAGCATTAATCTGGTCACAGTGCCAGATGTTATAACACAATAACGTAACACGAGTTTAAAATATCTTGCGATCGAAAGTGATTCTGCACTGTGTTCTCTTTATGATCTACTGTAGAAATCTAAAGTATAGTTTCAGTAATAATGTGGCTCTTACTTCTTAATTTCTTATAATACATAATAAATCTCTCAATTGCATAATTGGCAGATGATCATTTACTACCAGTCATTATTTATGATGTATGTATTTATAGCTATCTAAATTAATTTGTCCGTGTTGAAACAAACATTCCTTTGTAAAATTTTACTATTTAAGTATTTCTATGAATAATATCCACAATGAATATTAGTTTATTATACTTAAACATTATAGTTTTTAAATCGTTTCATATATTTGAAAAGTTTTCCTATATTTCCACATTAAAGTAAAAGCTTATATTACATTAATCTAGAAGTTAATTTTTCTTTTTCTATCCCTCTTCAGAATTAAAAACTAAATAAACAAATTATAAATAATTATTGATCAATAATATTAATTAATAATCAATTATTGAATGTGATCAATTTTTTTATTATTATACGTTCATAATTTATATGAAATATGCTCAAATACAATAATGAAAAAAGTGCCACTGACAGTTTACCTCTTATAAATAATATTTTTTATTTATACGTAATAATTGTGTTTATTTATACATTTTTAAATTTTCATATCAAAATTACAAAAAATTTTCAACAATCATTACTAAATATTAAAATTCATTACTAATTAGTTTTTTGAAATATTATGTACGAATATCTACTGTAAATTAGAAAAAATTATATATGTGTATAAAATATTATATCCATTGCTTTTTCCTTATATATATTTCGAAATATATTTATAAATAGATTGAGTATATATGATTGTTTATAACATAGATTACATTAAATATATTGTAAAACAACTGCATAGGTATAATATATATAACCTTTTGGATACTTCGGGAAGAAAAACAGACGATACAGTCTCATTTTGCTTATCATTTTATTAATCTCTAACATGAAAAAGAAAATATAAGATTTCTATTGTAGTCGAAGCAGTTTAGCTTAATTCTAAAATTCTTTTAACATTTCATACAATAATTTTTCTCATTTTATTAATAAATAATTTAATAAAAAAATCAATATATTATTTTTATTTTAGTATATAAACACATTTGTAGATAAAAATGTTAACCTTCTCATTATCCTCAAATATTTATCGATTATTGTTAATAAATTTATTTAGATTATAAACAATTCATTTGTATTATTTTTTTATACTGCCATACATTGGACTATTTATGTAAAAATGAAATTTTATAAATAATTCATATATTACTTATTAATATTTCAATAATTCTTGCAATAATATTTTTATAATTTACAATATTATGTAAATAGAAATGAATGCTGATTGATCTAGTTTAAGAAAATTGCTTACAGCTGCTTACAATATTAAGAAAATTATATTACTTTGTTTAACTTAAAAACATTATTAATATATTGAACAAAACAAATTCTTAATGTTAAATTTAAATTTGTTAAATTAATTTAATAAGAAAATACAACTAATAAAATTTATTAATTCAAATGGAAGATAACGACAAATTTGAATTTAAAAAATATTATTTATTATATCATTATTAAATAAATTAACCACATTAATAATACAGAACCTACAATATGAAACAAAAATTAAAAAATTACAATGAAAATAATAAATGTTAATATTACATTCACCTGTATGAATCTTATTTGGTTTTATATTACTTGTTTATTACAAGAAATAAAGCGATGAAGTTAGACGATATTACAAGTTATCCATATATATTGATAAATATCTTATAAATTACTATTGTTTAAATAAATAAAAATATATAAATATAACAAAATATGTAGAGAATTAAGAAGAAAAGATTTTCATAATATATAGAAGACGAATTGGTTTTTATAAAAATGTAATATAGAATTTCCACGTACGTTTTATTACAAACTTAAATTTATGAAATAAAAATATAAAATATAGGTATAGGATAAAATTTGGTTCAAGATATATAAAATAATTAGTTTATTCCTAAAAATTAAAAAAAATTTGATGTATAGTGTGGAAAATATCAAAAGTATTTAAAAAATCAGTATTGTCGATAAATTATATTGCACTACTTACTCGTTAGATAAAAGTTTTATTGAAACACATAGTTTCATTGTACATATTTACGATGCGACGATATTTCATTGAGTATAACTTGCAATAAATACTTTCAGAGATTCAAAAACGTAGGGCAAGATCTTCAGAAAGGCACCCCCGACTATCGACGGCGCCCAGTTCCATGTCACCCTACGTTTTCGCATCTACCTCCGTCATTTTATTTTTTCTTCAACCTTCCTCCCTCCAGTCTCAGCAATACGTATCCACCCTTATCATATCGCGAAATATTTCCGGCGTAGATTTCGTACTCAGCAAAGGTAGGATCTAGATCTATCATGATTTACCTCCACCCGCTGCTCTTTGATAACCCGAGGTTCACATCTCAAGCTCGGCCTTTATCAAATTATTGAAATTAAAATAGGCTGACAAGTACGAAAAATTTTATTGATAATAATACAACACGTAATAAAGAGAAGAGTAGAAGAAGAATAACAGCCAAGTGTAAGAAATTTAAAGAAAAATCGGGTGACACAGAGACAACAAAATAATAGAAGAAACTTAGTATTATAAAAAAAAAAGAATGAGTGATTTTAAAAATAGGCAAGTGAAAAGATAGAAAAGAATGAAAAACTATGAATTTAGAAAAAAGAAGGTAGAAATGCTAGTCAAGATCGTGATGGTGCTGCATAGAATGGACGAGAATACTTGAAATTTCATTAGACGTGAAATTCTAAACATCGCAGTGATTCGAGGGAAAGAAAAAAAAGTATGGAAGCTAAGAAAATATTACAAGAAAATTGTATCGGATAAACAGTACTAAAAAAGAAACCAAAAGATGAAATCCTGATGGCGTACAAGAACGTGAAACGGTTTAGAAATGCTATACAAAAAATATATTCGCAAATGAGCTTATATGCACAAAAATGAAAATAAACGAGGCTGATAAAAACCGGGAGTATATATGAAAGAGCTTCTTAAAAAGAACAAATTGAAGAAATTAATGTACAGAATAAGGGGGACACCTATAATAATTCTTCCAAATGGAGAGTAGTAAAAATGACGACCATTTTATAAAGAATTGCAAATCTAGTGCATTAGTTTTAAACTACACATTAATAATAAAAAGGGCAATGATTGATAAAGGAGATGAAGGTGATAGATTGGATGGGATGTGACCATCAGCCCCTGTGTATGGGGTTGCACTTTGTAAGAGAAAAAAATGAAAAGAGGCAGGAAGGGAAGTATGTACCATAATTGAATAAAAATAAACAAATAAATAAAGAAACATGTAGAAAAAAATAAAAACTGTAAAATAAATAGAATAATGTGAGAACTTAAAAAAGATTTGAAGAATGCGGTAATGCGGTAGGGAAGGTGAAGACAAACGGATACAAATAAAAGAACGGCAAGTGGTGGAATGATGAATGTTAAATGAGCAACTTAAAGGCAAAGTTTCACGGATGAAAATATAAAAGTAAAAAGACGATAGGCCAAGTTATGTCATTGCCGGACAGAATTTATAAAGAAATATTGAAAATCAGAAATATGGGAAGGAAAGGAAAAGAGAATTAAGAACAGAAAATTAATTTAAAAAAAGCTACTCAAAAGAAAATATTGAACTGGTTAATAAAGGAATATGGGATAAAACAAAAAAGATTAAAGTTGGGACATGAAAAAGAGTATAATCGAAATAGAATAAAAATTAAATTATGATTGAATAAATAGTTAGAGAAGCAAAAAATATACAGACAGTGAATACTTCATGGCTAAGTTAAAAGAAATAAAGAAAAAATATAATTTTAATTATAAAGAAATTATAATTTCAGTAAAACTTTTTGGAAATGAAGTAACAAAGGTAGAAGATAAGAAAACAAAAAATATATCAAATAATAGTCGTTAATACACTATAAGCACATGTAATAGATAAAGGGTAAGAAAGTAAAAGAGGAAAAAGTATTAGAAATATACGAGCATAGAAATGAAAAATGGGAAAAGATATAAATGAAATTTAAAGTATGAAAAAATAGTGTTAGTTCAAGGAATAACCCAATTTATTAAAAAAATCATACAGATAAAAAAAGAATTCCAGAAGAACGGACATATTCAGAATTAAATTTTCAAAAGACAAAAGGTACAGTAGATACAGTATACGTACCAAAAACTACAGTGAATGAGCAACTGAAAAAGAAAAGAGGTTAAATTTTCATAATTTTTATAGTCATAAAAAAATTTTACAAAAGAGAAAAGGAAAAAATTTGGAATGACATGGAAAAATTAGGTATTAAATAAAATCGATTATATAAAAAATAAATACAGAAACAAAGATAAAAGTAAAATACACAATGAGGTAATTTGGTAAAATAGAAAGAGACCAGGCTATCGATTGAGCCCAAGTTATTATATTTATTATTTTAGACACGCACGAAGTTTAAAGACTTGAAAACCTTAGGAATGATATAAAACAATAACAGAACATAATGCAAATCATTCAGTAATACTAGCAAAGAGAAGGAAGAATTAAAGCGTTGAAATAAAAGTGTAAATATATAAACTAAGATAATAGAATCCGAAATAATGATTAAAAAAAAAGGGAAGAAAATAAAAAAATCAATTGTAATATCAATGTACCTAGGAATTTTGTATTAGTCCAATAATAACTCTAACATTTAGCCGGGCTCTTTTATAAACATTAAATATATTAAATCAACAGTAACCGGATAGTCTATGTCAATATTGTGAAAAAGTACATTCATGGCTTGCTATTATTATTTCAGTACTATGCCAATGATATCTTAAAATAATTTATAATTGCTAGCAGATTTAAAAATTTTACATTAGCAACCCGGAATCATTTCATAATTTAAAAAAATAAAAATGAAAAATCGTACCTGAATTATTAGATAATTTTTTTAGTGTGTAAAATTTTCTTATCTTTAAAATAATAAATTGCTTAATGATATAAAACGTATATAAGGATAGGTAATTACAGTAAAACAGTTTAATTGTTATATTTAAATTGAACAAATATGTGTTAATGAATGGTATATCTGATTTTAATTTTAATAACAGAAAAAGTTTAAACATTTAAAACTAAAAATAAATACAAGATTTCTGTCGGTAAGAGATGTTCGATCTTGGTAAACTAAATAATCATATCGTAAAAAATAATACTATTTCACATTAAATTATTTTAAAGCTGTAATATACGAAGGAATTACTTTGAATTCAATAGAAAAAAGATGTAATAATTAGTTCTAATAAGTAACCGGTAAAGTTTCTTACTTTTAAATTAAATTTAAATTGATAAACTGCTTAGAAAACCAAACCAGTTGTAGAAATATAAATGAAGATTAGTTTATAATAATTTTATTTTTATATTTTTGATATATATATCAATTGATATTCATAAAAAAAATATATATATACACACATATAAAATTATTTATCATAAAAAATATATAATGTGTTTTTACAAAAAATAATAAATAAATAGAAGAAGATTAAGAAAATCTATATGCAAGGATTGAGATATTTTAAAACGTGGTAAAGAAGTAAAAACGGATGGAAATATAGTGTAAAAACACAAACTATTCAAGCGTAATTTATAAATTAAATTTAATTATGTGAAATCTAAGATCTTGAAAAATGTGTATGAGAATATGGCAATGTGTTATAACAATTATTATATTGTATAATAAATATATCTATCTATCTGTTTATCTATCTATCTATTGTTTATCCCTTTTAACCCATAATTTTCTTTCTCCCGTTTGTCCTTCAATTTTTTTTAAAAACTTTTCCTTCTTTTATTTTTCTCTATCTTTATTTTTATGCACACTAAGAATTTCCGCGTTTTCACTGTTTATTAATTTATTTTCAAACTTGATTGCTTTCTAAAATTATGCATTTTCGATCCCCATTTTCAGTTTCTTAGAGTAACACATTTTCTATGAATATTGAATTCTTCCTTAAACTATCTTTCCGCAGTATTCTTACTGTCTCTAATACGATGCTCTTTTGATCATAAATTTTTTATGCTCTTGTTTTTATTATTTTTACTAAGTCTATATTCTAAATATGTGCTATAATTGCTTAATTGTTTTATTAAATATCTTTTTCTTCCTCTTATCTTTATGAATGAGCTTTTGGATCTATCCTATTACATTCTAATCTAGAATACACTCTCAACCTATTCTTAATTTTTTTCTTTAAATTTTCTATTTCCTTTACTAATCTGTCTTCTTTTGGATTATTATCTTATGCCTTGCTATTTTTCCACTATGATTTTTTTCTCCTTTTGACTCTCCTTCGCCTTTTTCTAATACAATTCTATTCGACAGGATTGATAGTCACATAAAAGGAAAAAAGATACTTACACATGATGATGCCATGTCGCAGAAGCTTAAGAAAACTGCGGTATGTACGTACAATTTTGTAAAAATAAGTATTGAAATAAAAAATATATTTGTAAAGATTAGAGCGAGTCGAACTTCTAGTATGATTGCTATAATTAATTATTATTGACAATTATTGTAAAAGAGAAGAAAACGAAGAGAACTGTTTATATAAGCTAACGCGAGTATAATACCTTGCAGTCGTTGCCGCTTAGTAGTGTTAATTAGTTCCCTGAAGTTAGTCGTTTTCATAAATTAATTTTTTTCGGAATCTTAGTTTTCGTCGTAATAAGATTTCAGTTAAATTCAGGATACCCTTTTTCTCTCACGTAGCATGATCCTTTTTCTTCAAAAATAATTGTGCGACAAAGCTAAGAAAACAAAAGGGAAACGTTTGAATTAATATTTATTCAGATCCTTTGTAACAGGTTTCTTTCCGTATTATGGCATCTCAACAGCAGTTATTAACAAATTGCTAAATTGTTTATTTATTTATTATTGCACATACATTTGTGAATACTCCATTTGCAACTTCATATCTCTTTATTACTCTTCAATCCCTCTTCCAGTTAATTACTAAAACCATATGTTCGTTTAGTGTTTGTTTGTACGTATTGACGATAGAACAGGTAGCGGCGTGGCATGTGTCGAACACAAGTAAAAGATTAGAAACACACGGGATTAGGAATGAGCGCATCTGGAAGCGCAGTTAAGCGACGGCTTACCCGGGCAGTCGCGCAAAGACAATAAAAGATTATACATTGTCTTTATACATTATAAGGTAATTAGGAAACAGGACGGGTGAATCGGACCTCTGCTCAAGGTTTAGATTGTAAAGGCTTTTTTCCCTCCTGCTCGAAACGCAGAAGGGTTTTTTATGCCGAGGGACATTTAACAATTGTTCGGAGGAAGAGTGCACAAGTAGCAGGAGTATAAAAAGGTGCACGAAATGCGAGTGCAAGAAATTTCGGGCTAGTTCGGTTTTAGTTTTCGGTTTGCGCGGCGGCCATATAATAACAACAGGAACGGCGGCGAACGTAGTGGCCCTTTTCCTCCAGTAGACGCTTGTAAATGCCGTAATAAAAAAAAACCTTTTATATACGCGAAATCGAGCGTATAATTCAACCGCCATACTTTTGTGATCCCGTCATCCCGCCACGCAATTCTCAACAGTGCCCTTCTTTTTACGTTTTTTTAAATTTCTTCATTGCAAGTTTGGATCTATCCTATCGCATTCTAGAATACACTGTCAACCTATTCTTAATTTTTTTCTTTAAATTTTCTATTTCCTTTACTAATCTGTCTTCTTTTGAATTATTATCTTATGCCTTGCTATTTTCCCCCTATGATTTCATCTATCTAATGAATGCCAATTCTAACCTTACCATCGGTTTTTCTTTTTATTTTATCTACAAAACCATTTGTTATATTTTTCACTATCAGCTAAACACTAAAAACTTATTTTTAATTCCCTTCATTTTTCTTTGAATTCCCTGAATTTTTTTATATTTATTTTCTGTTTTCCCTGTGCTGAAATGTTAAATTTTCTTCTATGAAAAGATTTTATTTAATTTATGCTTGTTCGTCATCTATTTCTCTACATCTTCTCCATCCTCACATTTTACTCCTGCACAATTCTTCCCTTTCACCCTTATATTAAAGCCAAGCGCTTTATATGAAGTTTTACTCCCTACTTATTTTTGAACACCTCCTTGACACTACTTTATTTCTCCTCCTACTTCTCCTTTCAATATTCCGTTTTTCTAATCGTGATTGTCATCGTCCATTTCAAAATTTCCTTTTCTTTCTTTCTGTTTTTAATTATATAATCGTTGATTTATTAATTCCAATTCTTTTTCACTATACAAAACTATTATATTAAATTGAACAAGTTATTTTTTTTAATTATCCATTACCTTATGCATATATATTTTGATACTTTTTATTGCTTAAATTGTTAAAAGCTTATTTCTGTAATAATTTTTAGTGTTTTATTTAGGTATATGCGAAAAATTTAGTAAGCAAACATCAATTGAAATTTTACTTAATTTTAATATTTTCATTATTATAAACAACGTATTGAGTATTTTTGTTATATGATTTTTTTGGTACACGTCATTATAAATACTATCGTAAATGTGCACACATTCGTATACACGAGTACGTATCACTTACATACACACGTGCATTCATACGTACATACATACATACAGGAATATGTACAGTTTGCGTGATGTTTACTCATGTGATGAAAAGTTTAATATCGAAACTCGTTTCATGGATAAGAAAATAATATTCCTAACAAAATTTAGTAATAAAAATTTTATCTCTGAAATTTAAATAGTTTTAATTTTAGGAATATTAAAATTTAATAAATTTATATAACAATAGTCAAAAATAATTTTTGAAATAATTTAAAAAAAATAGTCTTAAAGACTCTTGCTAGAGTCATTAAACTTTTATCAATCGTATCGTCATGCTTTCAATTTTTATAGATTAGTAATTCATATCCTATTTATAAGATTACCACCAAAAGAAGGAATGAAAATTCGATTAATTCAATGAAGAACCTTTTAATGTTAAATAATGTATATTTTACCATATTTTTATATTATTTTTGAATAATTTTATTAATATCAAAAAATTAAATACCTTCAAACAATTATATAAATTAAAAAGCAAACAATTTTTTTTATTATAAATTATATAATCTTGCATCTTTTAATTTAAAAGTGTAATAAAGAATTTCATATTTTGTATATTTTGAACTATTTTCGATTTATATGGTGAGTTAGCTAGAAATATCACTATTAATTTTAAATAGTAGACGGAAGAATTGTAAATATATAAAAAGCTGTATAACTAAATATAAATAACTATTTATTCACATTACATTAATTGTACATGTATTTATATATGTATATAACTATATTAAGTTCAATTTAAAATATTTGATGATAAAGTAGTGGCATAGTTACAATTTACCATGCAGTATTGAAAGTTTAATTACTAATATAATTTTATATTAATGATGTTTATTGTTGAAAAATGAAATTCATTAAAAATATTCTATTTGTTTCATTTGAATATATTAATTCAATAATAAAATAAACAAAATAAATTTTTATTAAAAATTTCAGAAAATTTTTAAATAGAATACTGGGAAATAATAAAATATGTTAATAGTTTAAATCTTTTAACATACATGTTATGTTAAGTGATTTTGATTGAATACTAATTGAATATAATAACTACTTTTCTTTTGTAATAACCATATTGAGTTGCTTTCTATAATCTCAATTTCTTCATTAATGTTATATGAATGAAATAAAAAACTTAAATATCAATTGTTATTTTAGACTATATTCAAAATTTTCTATTCAAAAGAGATTAGTGTAAAATCTTACCAAGAGTAACACAAAATTGTTAATAAAGGCAACAACTCTATTATAATATATTTATGTAAATATATATTCACAATATATTTTTTCTTTGTAATTGATTATAAATAAATCAGGTTTTTTATTATAAATTCTTAGATTATTAATAATTATTTATATTTTAATGGGTAGACCATTTAAACAATAAACGTAAATAAAGGATTATTAAAATATACATATTGTCGCAGAAAACACTTAATCTTTGAAAAGTAGATACTTTGTTTTGGAATAATTGAATAAAATTCACCTAATACACTCTACTATCTGACTTATTTACAATTGTTGTAGCAGATCAATACATCATCATCTGTGATAATTCTATGCTGAAAAATCTTCTTTTATAATAATATAATATTATATAAATGCTTTTTGATATATCTGTTTATCACCTGGTATCGGACTTAATTAATGATCTGTTGTATCATTTTCATTATACGTACAACTTGTGATCTGGAATAATTTTTCATTGAGTAGTTCTTTGAAATCAATATTTTCCAATTTGTTTTAAACTGCTTCGAAAATTTCTTGATTTTGATTCTCCAAAATTAATAATTTGTGCTTTTCATAATAAAATATTTTATAACGTAGATTTTAGACATAAACTTCTGATTTTAACGAAACTTTTATCTAAAAGAAAAAATGCTATGGAGCTATCAAATATTACTTTTCTTTTAATAAATTATGGGCGATGTTTAAAAAAATAATTTTTTTTAATTTGAATAAATATCAAGTATTACGTTTCATTGCTAATACTTGCGCTTTAAAAAAATATATACGATTATTTCATCAAATGCGAGAATAGTAAGACCTTTTATTTAAGAGTCAAAATTTATTTTCATACCCAATATTTTTGTATTATATTAAATAAAATTAAATCTAAATCTATAATAAATACATTATATAGATTAAAATAATTTATGAATAAATCTATTATATAGTCAACAGTTAAAATTTCTGTTAACGCTTAATTTATTTCATTCTCACATATCATTCGCATCTTTTGTTTAACTTTATTAATATAATTTAGTTTTTTTTATTATAACATATAGTAATTAAAAAATTATCTATTAAGTTAATATATAAACTTCTAAAGATTAATAAAAAAATTCTTAACGTTCAGCATTTTTCAATTTTTTAAATTAAATATCTTGTAATAGAAATATCTTTTATATTTATAGTAAAACAATTCTTCTTAATTCTATGAAAACTACAATTTTTTTCTTTATTTCATTTTTTACATTTTTCACAAGTATTTTTTTTATTTTCACTCGTGAAAAAGATAAAAAATGTATAAAGTTTACATTTTAGATAAAAACAGTCTTTATTATTTTTTAATGAAGTATAATTTTGTAGACAAATTGAATTGCATTTTGAATAGACATGCTTTAATAAAACTAAAACTTTTATTTGCAATATTTAATTTCATTTGTTTTATAATTTTTAAAATAATAGTAAAATATCACTATTTATAAGTGCAGGTGTCTAAGTTGTTTACTAATAATTGACCATTTAAAATAAGCAAATAATAATTATTTATTCTTTTTTATATTACCAAAAAATAATTGTTTATATAAAAAATATACAATATAATATTTTATAGAGTTTATTATGTACTTTGATACTCACCGTTTATCATCGGAATAGTTTGATCCATTGTAATATTTGGAAGTGGCAAATTGGTACTACAACATATATATAATTAAATATTAATAATCAAAGAAATGATGCTAGATTAATATTTATTAATTTTTATTACACAAAAAAAATTGGTATTAGTGATAAAATATGAACCTATAATAGTAAATATCATTAGTTATATTTAATTTAGATTTCTTACAGATAACGCATTTAGAAGATATTTGTTGGAAATTCAAAAAGAATAAATAAATTAGAAATGTAAAAACATAAACTATACATTCTACTAAAAATTTTTTATCAAATTAACTAAATACTATTTTATCATAAGTTTTATAAGAGCATAACAAATTTTGATCTAATCATTTGTTTACAAGAATAATTAATATGGCATTATTTGTTTACTAACACTGTTTTACCGTTTTGTTAAAATAAATACTTATCAAAAAATAAATTTAAGATATCATATTTTTTTCATATATACCTAATATATATTAAAGCAAATTACAAAATCTAAAAAAATTGACAAGCACTTTACTTTAAAAAAAAATTAATTTTAAAAGGTAATTATTATAATATTTTAATTTTTTTACTAAATTAAATTTAACATAAATATCATAATATAAATACACCATCTTTAAGAAATAAATCGATATAAATTAATAAATTATTAAAAAATTTCTGTAATATCTAAAACAACAAATACATTTTTGGTGGAGAGATAAATATTTGTAGCCTGCATCCGTATACATTCCTCTTACTTCTATTTTAGAGCATAACAGAACTCTTAAAACTGCACATTAATAAAATTCTGCATTATATATTACATTTAAGATAATTTAAAAATAATGAAAACTAATTTTCTAATAAAATATGTAAGTTTTTTGTTATGATAATTGTTTTTATTTTTAACTCTTTTAAGTTCGTAATTAAACTTTATAAATCAATTAGAAAGAGGTGCTTATTCATCATACATAAAAGATATAACTGAATTTTTTTTAGTGAAACAATACTTTTTTAAAAATGTGTATTTAAAATGTAATTTTGTAATATTAATATTTACTTTAATATTATACACCAAGTATTAAAAAAAATGTATGTATAAAATTATATTGTATATATTTTTTAAGAAGTTATTTTATTGAAAATAATAAAAATTTAATGTATCGATAATAAACAGTAAATGAAAAGTGACTGAGTGAGAAATGCGAAAGGTCAAGAGGATGAGAAAAAATATACTTAAAAGGAGATTGACTTTCAGACGAAATGTCAAATGCCACTATTTTATCATTGCTTAACATATTATTCTCAATATGGAGATAATTTTACTATTAACGATATCCTTCTAGTAATTTATTAATTTATAAATGGTGATTGGTTCATTTTTATAAAATATTTGAGGAAAATTTTCATGACCCTTGTCAGTCTGTTGATTATTATCACATTTAATTTATTTTCTAAGATTTTGATACAACCATCAATATCCTAATATTTTATTATTAATATTTTCCATCATCTAATCATGATTATGTAATGTCTATAAATATATAGATTCATACGATGAAATTGTATAATATACATATGTATGTATGAATGTATTCATATACGATGATATTTTATAATATCTATATATTTATACATATACGATGTGATTGCTCAATTTACAAAATACATTAATGTACCTTTAATGTTAGTATGTATTTTAATTAATCCTCCAATATTTCATTATCAACCTGATGTATAAAATAAAAGAAAATAAAACCTGTAGAAAATAAAGATATATTAATTGCAACAATAATTATTAAAACTTTTTATACATTATAAGTTAGCAGCACAGAAAAATTGCAGTTAAATAAAGAAAATAATAAACCAACAATATGAATAATCTATGCTTAATAATATACGCATTTACGTTTTTCCAAGTATAAATTAGTATCATATTTTATTTACTTTTTTTATTTTCTTGTTGCTATTCTAATTCATTTGAAACCTGTATACGATCTGATATATCTAAAATAATTAAATATAAAAGAGAAATAAAATTTTTTAAAAATGTATTTAAATTTAGATAGAAATAGAAATAGAATAGTTCTATTTCTTAAATGTATAGTTTCTTATGTGTATTGAAGTAATAAAATAAAAAACGAATTATAGATCAATGTAGTTTTATTTTATTCCATAGAAAAACATTAGACATTAAACTAAAATTATAAATAGCTGCAAACTTAAAATTAACTTAGGAATGAATTTGAAAATTTATAATACGTTGTTTATATAGCAATAATAAATAGTAAGAAATGGTAAAAAATAGTAATAAATGATAATAACACCAATGTTTTTATTAACGTCATCTATTTTTCAAGTTCGGTTACTTATTGATCTATCTTTGCAACCAAAACAGAAATTTCCGTATTAGCTTCAACATAACTAAGATATTACGTAGATGAATTCATTTTTTTCGAGAGTATAAATGCAGAATCTACTCGAGAGACTATTAGCATATACGGAATATAATAGTAGTCATATCAACACTGGCTACGATTAACGAAATTATAATTAATAGGCGGTTTCATTTTTATATTCGTTTTTACGTATTGAAATAACATATTTTGCAAAAAGCAATAGAAATATCAAAAACAGTTGAAAAATTATACAACCTGTGAATAAGAGTAATGACTATAAAATAAATAATAGCTTTATTTTTAACACGATTTTTTATTTTAAATAACACATGATTATAAACAAAAAATATTGCAAATTTTTTTATACATTTTTATTAATATATAAATCAATCATTAATTCTTCGTTAATATTAATTACAAATCATTAAAATTTATCATTATTAATTAATTATTATTAAAACAGAATTTTTAATTTACGTAGTTCTATTACTGATATTATATCTGAAAATATGAAAAAATTTCGTTTTATAAATATAATTTAAGTAACACAATAATTGTACAAATCTTTTTAATGTATAAATACATATTTTTTGAATTTATTTCTTTTATTGTTCGTCAATTCAAATTTTTAACATTTTTAAATAGCATTATGGGCAGATTAGTAAGTGAAAAATAATTTCTGAGTTCTACACAGTACTTAAATCAATTTAATTCTATAATTTATATAAATTTTTATATAGTTTTTTAATAAATACACAAATATACAATATCTAAGTTGGTTTAAAAAAAAATAATGAACATAACAGATATACTAATAAAGTATTAAATTAAATCCTATGAGATAGAATTAATTTAAAATTAAATATGATCATTAAGATCATATTTTCCTCTGAGTTGGAATATAATTTTAAGTGATTATATACTCACTTTTTAAATGGACTGTAAATGCTACCCCAAAAACTTGTTTTTGTGGAACTATTTGGACTACTTGAGTATCCAAAACTACTAAAAAACATTTTGTTGGTTTATACTCTGTATAATATATAATAAATTTACTGCATACAATAGAGCAAGTACTTTTGTAATTTAAAGCATGTCTAACATTAATACTGTTATATCTACTTGTACTTTTTCATTTGGCATAGATTTTGGCGCGAATTTTCAGTCTTGCGTAAAACTTGTAATTATGTAGAGTAAAATTAGATTACTTTACGGAAAAAATAAGAGATAATTTTATGTTTTTCTTCGATTTATGTTTGTTGCTGCAAATCAAGTTTCTTTTACGGAATAAATGTGCGTGCGCACGTATGCTTGCACTGAGTAACACACACGAAAATAAAAGCTTATTACAAAGCACCTCGTAATAAATTAATAACGTTGGTAAGTTTGTTGAATAGAAATATTTAGAAATCTTTAGAAAGAGCAAAGTAATTTTATCAATAGTACTTAACTTTGTACTCGTTATACATTGTTCAATCACGAAATAATTAAAGAAAAAAGATATCTTTTTATTCCTTATCACAGAAAAGTAAAGCTGAAAATGTCTTAATCACTCGATTAAAAATTTATCCTTTTTGATCATCTTTTTGGAATAAAAAAACCTTTTCGTTGTAAATGTTCTTGAATATCCCATCGTGAAAGCCTGAGAAGCTTAATAAAAGAAAACTAGAAGAGTTCTAGACACGATCGATTTTTATAGTTAAAAAATCAAAATTAGCGTACTTTTTTAGAAGTATATGACGCTATAAATGCTGTATTTGATGCATGAGATCATATGCACATATAACGAGAGCACACGTAAATGTTACAACGAAAGAACAATACAAACATACAAGAATCAAACGACGAACTAAGAACGACTAAGCGACAAATATAACGAAACATATGACGGGATTGTAGTGTCTTAAGTGGGGAGAGAAAAAAGGGACATACGACCGAGGGTTGCAAACTACACTGCCGCCTAGGTTATGTTTCAAGAGACTTTACTTTCAGAGGGGGAGAAACAACCGATATAATATGATGATTACTATCATTGCTTTTATCAATACATCGTGTACCTTGATTGACTAACAGTATTTGATGCTTTTCTTCTGAAAAAATAGATAATGTACTAGAAAAATTTGTTCGATATAAAATAAATATAATATTGAAGCTTATTTTAATAGAATAAATTGTGTAACAAAAGATTAATTAAATTTTAGATTATTTTACTATTTATAAATATTTTGTATGCTGTGTGTGAATTCTGAATATGAATTCTTTGTTTTTATCTAATTTACCATTTATTATATTAATGAACAACTAAATTAAGATTATTATTATTAATGTTTAATTAAATAAAAAATTAATTCATCAAGAATTGTTTAAAAGTTTTTTCCTTAAAAAAAAAAAATACAAACAATTTTTAGAAATAATTATTTCATAAAATATTAATTACTTGTATTATTGTGTTAAGAGATATAATTTTTTTGACTAAACTCTTAAACAATTTTGATATTAAGAAAATATTAATTATATAAAATTATTTATTAAGTATTATTTTCTTTTAAAATGTATATACGGTAAAAGAGAGAAACTATAATTAATTACATCTAATTATTTGAGTAGTTAGTGTACCAAATTAAGTATATTTAAAACAAAAAAAATTTTTAATCGAATTCAATATAGTTTGAAAAAAAATTTTTTTTAGATAAGATAATGCATGAAATAAAAGAAAGTGACATTAATTTTTATTATTTTTACAACTAATTTATAGCAAAATTCTGAAATCTGTTTAAGAGAGAGAACTTTTCTAACCTTTAATTTTAAACACATTTAAAGACAGACGCTACTTTACGCCATGAATCATACGAAAATTAAGGAAATATAAAATCAGTAAATAATAAATTGGTCGATAAAATTATAATTAATTATAATTCGTTTTTAAAATTATATCAAATCCATGTTAAATTTGCTCTTTTAAATATTGTAAAATATAAAGGTGTGAAATATCAATCGAATAATAATATTTAGCAAATGTAAATATTCAATCATAAAATTTTTTTCAATGTTTATTTTATGAAGATAATGGTTAAGTGAAATCTATATTAAATTCTGTTAATAGATAATAAATTGAGCTATGGTTGTAGAACAAATATAATGACCATAAATACGATAGAGAAGTCTTCACTTCAACTTAACTTTTCATAATAAAATTGTACAAAGTCTTAAACAAATATATCTATATTAATCGTATATTCAACATATTTTCAAAGAAAAATACTGATTAAAATATGTTTAGATAACTTTTTAATATAATACGAAGAGCTTTGTTTTTAAAGTACTATATTTATACATAAAAAAACAATAATAAATTTCGAGATTAATAATCACAAGCAATTTTTTAACCAATTTTTTATGTAAAGTTTATATAACAAATGGTATTAATGGTATTAATTAACAATAAAAATTATGATTCTCTAATAAAATAAAACTTTGTAGAAAAGACAAAATCTTGAAAGAAATTACTATACATATTTTTTTGTAAATATTAAAATGAACTTGAAAAATATCAAGAGAAGAAAATTTCTTAAAATAAATATTAAATGTAATAAACTATAAAATCAGCAGAAAATTTCTTACTATTGCGAAATATAATACTTTTTTAAATCTATTTTTTATTGTCTTTGTTATTCAGTAATGTTTTTTTTTAAATAATAGAAGTTTGTTTAAATTAAGTAATTCTATCTTCAGTAATTATTTGTATTTAATAAAATATAAGCTTTATTGAGAAAATATATATAAATATGTATTGATGCATCTATACACATCCGCGTATGCATACACTTGTATGTAAATGATCGTGATACTTCTATAAAACAAAAATATATTACATCATACATTATATCAGTTTTAGATACCGTAGAAATAATATTTAACTTTATATATTTCCATGTTTATTTATATTAAATAAAATAAAAATTTATATTTTAAAAAATTTCTATGTATATTTTTTAGATCCATTCTAAAGAATTAAGTTGTTTTTGTTTGTTTAGTTCTTAGTAGTATTAGTATTTTTATGTTAGACCAACCTTATTTTAAAATAAATATCTTGAAATAAAATTATTGTTAAATACTAGCATTATCACAATTATATTAAAAACTTCATTCAATTCTATTTATATTTATAATCGTTTTAATTTTAGATTTACCAATAACTTCTAGGTTTTCATATAATTTATTTTTTCTTTAGTTATGAAAAATACTCGTTGCAATTAATGAATTTTATGCATCAAGTTTTTAATAAATGATTATTATTAATATTGTAGTAAAAATCATTTTATGATAAACGAGTTAAAAAGTATTTATACATTTTATTCCAAATTAAAATTTTTAATTTAATTAACAGGTTTTATCAATATAATTATTTAATAATCTAGAATGAATATATAATAAGATTTTACAAAGTCTGTTAAATCAATAAATTATTATATCTGTGTAAAATAGGTTTAATATTTAAATTTAACGAAAGTAAATCGATTTTACAAATACCATAATTTCTTTAAAGTAATAACTTTAAGTATTAATTTTTAATTAATCAGTGAATTATTGACATTTATTATATTAAAATTAAAATATATCATACAAATTATATTTGAGTTAATATAAATATAGACTTATACATATAACTAGATTATGAAATGGATAATCGAATTTAAATAATTTTAATCTTTATCTCAAATCAAATAAACATATTAAATTATATACATTATAATACTATATATTAAACTTATATATTAGTATATTCCTAGACAATATAATTTTTAGTTTAAACAAATTTATTATAAATTAAATAGTTTTAGACGTATTAATTTTAGTTAAATGTAATTTAATTAAATGTTAATGTTTAATTAATTATTTATTCCAAATCTCTTTCATTGAAAGTCTTATTATATCTTGAATATGTAATATTCGCACAAATAAACATTATTAGTATTAGAGTAAATACATGTACAAATATATGTTTATTTTATACTTTTGATTTATTTTCAATGAAAATTTAAGAATTATAAATAATAATAAATTAATTTAAAAATTTTTTAAATATACAATAAAAAGAGGTTATTTTTTCATATAAAAAATTAGTTTTAATAATTAAGAGAAAAAATAAATTCTTTTTATAATAAATATAGTGACTTATAAAACTAAAAGTAACTGAAAGTAATGAAAGTCAAATTATATTTTCAACTTATCATTTACAACCAATTTTCATCCATATAAAATAATAAAATGTATATCTTTGAATACTGTTATTTTTATATAAATACAATTTTCTTAATTGAAAAATACATATTAATTCTATGATAAAAGTTTTTAAACTCTTATATTTCATATAAAATAAAAATAAAAATAATAAATTATTGGTAATATAATAATAAACATTTACCAAGGATATTAAATTCTTAAATTTACATAAATTTTTTTTAATACTTCAAAGATCTACCTACAGTGAAAAAGAAATAAAAATTTTATGTATAAAATATTTTTAATATGTTAGAATATTATAAATAGAAATAATTTATAAACAAATATAATTTTTAATACTTTATATTTTTACTGAATATATTTATAAATTATTGATAAGATATTAGTGAATTTAGTGATAATATATTTTATAATATATATTTATATATTATTAACTGTTATATGTTAAAGTTCATATCAAACACAATAAAATGTTATTTTGTTGAATTATATTTTTAATATATATTAATGGTCTTATGATAATTTAATAAACCAACAAAAATTATATTTTTATTAAATATAAGATTGCATTAGTTTTTTATAGTCATTAGATGTATCATTTAGAACAAATTAACAATGTGCTTACTAATAATTATTAATGTTTAAATGTATTGTATAGAATAAGGCAAAAAATTCCTTAACAATTTTGTTCAATTCGTACAGATAAATCTAATAATAAAACATACAAATAAGCATAAAAATACTTTCTCTTACATGAATAGAGATTATTAAATTTACCATAAAATACATTTAATAATTAAATAAACTATATGCAAAGCTGTTTTTAATCAAAAGTACTTAAAGAATATGAACCACATTATAAAAATTTTAAGTGAATAAAAAAGTGCGCTTGGCCCAAATGTAAATTTATGTATTCTTGTCTCACACGTTGTCTGTGCCAGTGCGTAATAATAACGGCCAATCGTATAGAAGTGAAAACACGCTAAGAGACCTGGACTTACTTTATATACGTATAGGGTAATGGAATATTACACAATGTATAAAACAACTTACATTTCGAAACAGTTAACAGAAGCCATGGTGTCGTCTGGAAAATCTGCCATGGTGATTACAAAATCTAATTTAAGATTTTCTCACTAAATACGACACCACATAAATGTATCATGCACGTAACATATGCAAAAGAATTCGTTGAAGTATGCGCGCGATTACAACCGTTCAACGCTATTGAAGACTGGAGATAAATTCAAAAACTTATTTCTTGATGCGTTCGCTTGATGTCGCTGTGGAACACCCTGTATTGTAAGTGAGTCCGGCAAACCAGCGTTTTACAAATTTAATAATTAAAGGTTATGGTATATAGCATTTAAAGTGTCCAGTAGTATTTTTGTATAAGAATATTAAGTAGCATTTAAAATATGTGATATTATTTTTAAGTCAGAATATTCAACCTTATTTTAAGTATGTATTTTTATCTAATATAAAATATTAAAAAATAAAATTACAATTAAGAAATTGTATACATTTAACTTATAAATATTTTTTCACGAACTATTAAAAAAAAAGTCAATAATAGTAAAAATATAATAAGATAAAAATAAAATAAATAAGGGCTTCTAAAACAGTTGACATATCAAAAAAATGAATTGTACTAGATACGTATTGTACTGTCTGGAAGCATAGATCATCATTAATGAAAGCATAATGAAACGACATCCAAAAGCTACAAATAAGGATTGAACATCTACACTGTATATTATGTGAAGCATTTGTTTTTTATATTATATAAAAAAATATAAAAATATAAAAAATGTGATAAAAAACCGTTGAGAAACTATAGTAAATTATATCAGTAGTCAATTCAGCTTGTTGAGAATTTACTACTGAATTTCTTCCTTGTCCTTTTTCTATACTTCACACAATCTGTTATTGAACTCCGTAAGATTAATATATTACAATATATATATCCGCTCAAGTATTGCCTAATTTAACAAAATTTTTTCAGTAAAGTATGAAAAATAATTTGTTTAAATATTTAATGTCTACAAAATGAACTTATTACTATTTAATTCAATAAGTAATAATTTGTTCAAAAAAACAAATTATTCGTCCACATTTTATAACGCTTACATATATTAGTATTTTATTTTTAAATAGATTTATACCGAGATAAATTTAGCGATAATCAATTATATTTTAATAATTATATAAATATTAACTAGTTTTCATTTTAGCCTTAACAAAAAAGGGGACGAAAATTTTTACCTATTATGTTTTTCAAATTATAATATTGAAATGAAATTATTATAAATTAAATTTTCTCGATATCCATACAAATTTTTTTAGCTTATTCAATTAATAAGTAAATAATATCGTAATATAGTTGTAGGCAATCAATAAAATAATATTATTTGAAAATGTACTGCATTGAAATGAGTCTAAAAAAATTTATAACAAGCTAATTTTATTACAAATTTTTAAAATGTTAGAAAATCTAAATCTATTATTATTTACAATAATTAAGTTGAAGAATATATTGTTACGTTTTTTTAAATATAATACATATAACATAATTTATTAATTAATAATAATGGATTAAAAATATAAAGAAATTATAAAAGAAATTCTATTCTATTATAAAAATTTATTTAATCATTTTTATTAATTTGAACATGGATTTCATATATTAAAAAATTTATAAATTATTTTTAAAAATATGATAATCTTTGGATTTAGACTACACTTTTTCTTTTTATGTTTGTCATCCATCGAATTTACTTAAAGCATCAGACTAATATTAAAGATGAAATTAAATTTATACATTTGGTACAATATACTTGCAAGCCTTTTAAGAGAATGATTTAATAATGTTTAATGATGTTATTTCATTTGAACACAAGCACAATCGAAAAATATCGCAGATATTGTTTTTTATTTACCTTCTTTATATTAAGTTTGGTTCTATTTGGTTTATATTTTAGTAGATTTCATACTATATTACATTTGCATACAAAAGCGTATTTCTATAAATAACTTCAAAATTTAATACTATATTAAATACTATTACAGAATGACTCGTGAAATTATCAAAATCGTTATAAAGGTATTTCTTATAACATTAGTATTTGTTCTCTGCAATGCATTAGCTTGCAAACTTATCTATGCAATAATGTGGATACTATTAGCACTCATCAGTTCGAAACTTTTTTTTGAGATTGTTCTACCTTAAACATTTTTTAAATTCCCGCGTTCTAAAGCAATGGCAATAAGTGGAGTTCAACATATTCGCGACTTATTAGTGACTCTTGTATCTCTTATACATATATGGTTGCATATAACTTAAAAATTTGCTTGTGTACGAAACTTGCAAATCACTTGCCAACGAAGAAATATAAGTACGTGTAAAGATGACAGTGCAACAAGCCGAGTTGATTTTAATGAACAACGATAAGAATGTGATTAGTCTTGCTGAAATGAATATTTACAACAACCTTGAATGTTTTCCTACGTCAGTAGCCTGAAAAAAAATATTTTGCCGAAAGCATCCTGAGATCCCGGTGCTCGTGCAAGTTCCTTTCCTGCAATCGCTTAACAAGCTTTGCACGAATATTTTCAATTAGCCGAGTAACAATCTATCCACCGACAATACTTTCTTAGGATCATGTTTGCTAATTTGAAGAATAAAATCAAGGAAGAAATTGGTAGTGACGTGTCCTCGGTTGTTAGAAATGCGGAAAGTATTCGTTCTCTAAATTGGCATTTGTCTCAGGTTTGATATTTACGCACTATTGCTTTGTTAGTCAGCCTTCACTGTATATAATTGATATGAACATTTGATAATTTTGGTTGATAATATTTTGCTTCTTACAGGCTGGTTCAAGTAATAGTATCAGCGGTTCTCAAATTTCACTTACTGAATCAAAAGAAGATAGTACTAAGTGTTCTTCAACCTCCATTTACATGAAAAGGGAAGATAGTTTTGACTTAACACTTGGAGATGAAACTCTATTATCATTGAAAGATATTAAGCGACTAGAGAATAGAGAAAATGAATGGAGAAAAAGAATACAAAATAAAGAAGAAGACTTTAATAAGAAAATGGAAAAAAAAGAAGAAGAATATAGAATTAAATTATTTGAAAAAGAAAAAGATTGGAAAAAAATTATAGAAAAGCATGAAAAAGAAAAAGACAAACTTATTGAAGATAGATTAAAAACCTTAAGTATCAAAAATTCTCTGGAAATGGCATTAAATAATGCAGAAGGTATTATTGCACTAAGTTTTAATATATTTATTATTTAAGTAAATTAATTTTTAAAGCAATTTTTATGAGTAATTAATTTATATATGTGAGTGTGTGTGTATATATATATGTATATATTCTAGAATATAAAAAAAAATTGTATAGCTTTCAAGAGAATGCAGAAGAAATGGAAGGCTTTCAAACTCAAGAAATGGCAAAAATAAAGCATCTTGTAATTTAAAAATAATTTATTATTTATACTTATATGTAATAAATACTAAATCTTTATTTTATTATTAATTTTTAGTTGCTTGTTAAAGAGCAGGATGTAGAAGATAAAACACAACGCTTAAGAATTGCAACATCTGAAATAGAAAATTTAAAAACAGAACTATCTCGTCTAAGGCGATATGAAGATGAATTAAATAATATACAGGTAAGGAATACAGAAAATTATTTATATATTTTTTATATATTTATTTATTTACTTTTTTTATTAACTTGTGTATATAAAACAAGTTTATATTTCTACTTCTTAGTAAGCGTTTTTGTAATTTAATACACATAGTTGTAAATACACAATATGTTAGGACGACATTAGTTATGATCATAGTACCACACAACCTAAAACATTACATCATTTTATATATTGAATACATTTCGTTTATTTAAAATTAATAAAATTTTATTTTTAAGCATTGTTATTTGAATAATATTGCTTTGTGTTTTATTATAGTGTGTTTTTTGGCACTCTTTCCTTTATACCTAAAATTTCATATAATATAAACTTTTTAACAATTACTATCGTATACGGAATTTTTTGATAATATTAAGTGTCAGTGATTAAGATGTTCCATAGCTCATAAAAAGTTTTGCTAAGTTTTTTAAAAGTTATTACAAGTATAATTACATGATATTCAATTTTAAAATAAATATAAATTTTGGAAAACTGATTAAGAGTTATGGACCACATAATATTTGTAGCTGAATAACTATTAGTGTGATAAAAAATACGAAGATTTGATTCTATTTAAACCTCAAGACTCCTGGAGAATATATAAAGTGAAAGTTATTGCTTATTTGTTGCTGCTACTGCTGATGGTTGAGGTACGTCTATGTAGCGTAGCTGCTATTATCCTTGTACATTTTTTCAAACTTATGTACAAATCATCCAAATATTACATTCTGAGCTAATCAAAATTAAAAAATATAAGCTATAAGAATGTTATAATAAATTTTAAAATAATTAGAAATTTAATAGAAATTTAAAGTTTAAAATATTAAATTTTTTATTTTTTTACCTATAATACCTAGTTTTTTTTCTCTTATTTTACGCAAAAAAATTTTCCTTTTACATGTATTATTTACATTTTTATACATATTATTATTACAATTTCAAAGTCATAATTTCTGTATTTTCTAAAACAATAGACTTCTTTTAGATTTTATAAGATAAATATAAAAAAAAATTCATTTTAGTTTATATACTTTATTATACTTATACATATATATTACTTTGATAATTAATTGCTCTTGACAATAAATTATTCTATTTCAGGATGAAATGGAATGTTTACGTCATTCTACGCAACGAGAAAGGGCTCAACTGTCTAGTCAATTAGCACAAACAGAAGAAGAAGCCCGACATCTAAAAGATAAAGTTTTTGTTCTTGAGCAAAGGATAGCTTCGGAATCTAGTGATCAAAGAACCGTCGACGACCGAGTAGCAGATTTAATGCGTGAGAGAACACTTTTGGAAAGAAAATTAGAAGAAACTCACCTACACTTGTCAGATATAAAAACTAGTTGGTCTGGTAAAATTTCTAGTCTAGAGATGCAACTTGGAAGACTCAGTAAGCAGGCTGGCGAAGAAGGTCTAGAAAGGAGAAGAGTAGAGCAAGAAAAGGAGACGTTAAAATTAAAGATAAAGAAACTTGAAGCAGAAATTGAGGTGAACAGGGTAGTAATAACAACAAAGGATGCCAAGCTTTTACGCATGACAGAGGATATTGAAGAAATGGTCACAGAGTTAAAAGAGCTTCGAGCTAATGTTGATGGAGAGGTTGAGGAGTTCAAGCAACAAATTGTGAGTTATCGTGATGTGCAGTGATAGTGTACATAGATCAAATCGATTTTAAAATGAAAAATTGTGTTTAGTATGAATACGTGTTAAATTGTTGTTTAGTTAATCAATTTGACAGTAATATTTGTTTGTAGTTTTAATTTCTTTCAAAACAGATTTTTACTTGACATTAATTATTTCTCATGATTTTCATACTTCATACCATTCAAAATCTTACACTTTATGTCTTATTTTCAAGTCTATAAATTTATAAGCACTTGTAAAGAGTATTACATAACAAAGTGATATGTATTATTTTATTATTTTATTAGATGTTATAATTTACAAGAATGTTCTTCATATTTGCTGCATGAACTTGCAATTAGAACTCATTAATTTTTGTTTATTTCTTACTATTCTTAAAGTTGTATGCTTTTATTGTTATTTATATAAAGAATGAAATAAGTAAAAAAGATGTAAATGGGTCAAAATATTTTTTCATTATTTCATTTTAATATTTGCTTGTACTCTTTTCATATATGTATATATTAATATAATATAATGAGTTATTTTGTTGAAATACACCATGTACAATCATTCATATGTATTTTTTATTTCTTGAATAAAGAGAAAAAAATTTGAATTTTTTCTTTATTTATTTATACCAACCGATTATTTAAACTATATTTTATTGTTGAGTCTTCAATTTTCATATTTTTTCTTCATAAATAAATATTTTTTTAAACTAAAAAATATTTATTCAAATAATAGTCTTACTTATAAATTGATATTGTCTTTGATATAATAATTTTTAATATTATTAGGAACGTTCAGCGCAAGAAATTACTCGTCAAAAGTTACATTTAGAAAATACTATAAATGCACTCGCAAAAAAAGAATCTGAATTTTCGGAATTGCAATCAAGTTTTGAAGAAAAAAAATTGGAAAATTCGATGTTACAATTAGAAATTGTTAAATTGAAGGAAGAATTAAGTACAGAAAAGACAATAAAAAAAAATATAGCCATCAGTTTAGAAAGAGAAAGAACTGAAAAAGACTCGGCTCTGGTTAAAACAGCATTTATTTCTCAAGAAATTCAAATTGCTAAGCAAAAAACTAAAACACAAGAATTGGAAAACGTAGAATTACAAAACCAATTAGATAATCTAGAAAAAATTGTAAGGAATAAAAGTAAAGAAATAGAAGAAATTACGATAAAATTGGACAAAACTTTATTAAGAATTGAAGATTTTGAAAAAATAAAAGGCGATACTCAAATATTGGAAGGAAATGAAAAAATACTAAAACAAAGTTTAACAGATTTAGAAGAACAATTATACGATAAAAATAAGGTATTTTAAAAACTAATTATATTTAAGAAATATAAAATAGATAAATATTTATTGGTGATTGAAAAAAAATATAAATTATAAAAGACATTTTTTTAAATATATGATCATTAATCATTTATATTTCTCATAAAGATTCACAGATCCTTTAGAGTTTATAAATAATCGCTTAAACGAAAAATTAAAAAACTTATAATTTTTTATTTTTAAACTATAGAATTATAAACATATAAATCTTAATAAATATCTTATTAATGATCGGTTAATCTTTATTCAATAATTAACGAATTTTTAAAACTGACTCATAATTGTTATCAATTTCTGATGTAAATCTATTTCAAATTATTTATCTTTAGTTTAAAAAAATTTTTCTTCGATTTTTAACAAAATAATATCAATTTAAATAATTATACAAATTTTATTTAACAAATTTTTATAAAGTCAATTAATGAGCGTGAAAAATTTGATATTATTTCTCAAATATTGACGAACTTTATAAATAAATTTCTTTTAATTATTCTTATTTCTATTTAAACTTTTTCGTCGTATTCTTTTCTTCAGACCATAAAAATTCTTCAACAGAGACTAACGGATATGAAAAAAACTCTTCAGAGAGAGTTAAGAATCCCTTCTTCGTCATTAGATAATGATACTGAACAATCTCTAACAGCAATTCTCAATCCTAGGTCATCAAAAACCGTCTCTATCAAGCATAATATAAAAGAAGATGACGTTAATTTTAAATATCTCAAACATGTTCTTATTAAGTTTTTAACTAGTAGAGAATACGAGGTTAATACGTGTTTCCTAAAAAAAGAACTGTTTTTTAAAAATTATTTATTTAAAATAATTTTACATCATTTATTTTATCACTTTTAGGCATTACATTTAACTAGAGCAGTAGCGACGCTTCTACACTTTTCACCAGAAGAAGAAAAACTACTACAAGAAACGTTAGAATGGAAAATGTCTTGGTTTGGCTCTAGGCCTAAACTAGGTATTGGACAATTGGCAAAAGCAATTCCTCCAAGCTGATACTATAGTTAATTTTATTTGTAGATATTAAGTTATTTTTAATTGTTATTAGTCTATGTAATGTACTATTCATTCAAATATTGACAAAATTTTAGAATTCAAGATAATAAATATCTCGCCTGTTACCATACATACATGAATACTGGTAATGAAATTGAACTTTATTATAAATTATCAGAAAGTCAACAAATTTTTGTAATACAAGTTAGGATGTTAATATTTTTATAAACAAAATTTTTATTCTAATGGAAATTAATTAGTCCACTTTGAAGTTAAATTTTTATTCCACTGTACATATACAAAATACTAAATATTTCTACCTAGTATAACATAAAACAAATTAAGTATATTTATTATCTCATTGTATATAACTTAGAATTAAACTAGTAATATGAATTTAATTTATTGATTCTTTTAATAAAAACTAAAAACAATTAACTTGAAAAGTTTAATTTATTTTAATATAGATTTTATATTTATTTATAATTTTAATATCAAAATAAGAAATAATTAAATAATTTAAGAAACCTAACTTTTAAAATGCGATTAAAATATTAATTAATAAAATTAGATCATTTATGTTTGGTAAGTAAAATAATATTAAGTTTTTTACATTTAATATATCTTCTTGAAAAAAAGCATGGGAATGTTATGAATAGTCATGTATAGTAATAAATTATTAAATAATTTTATCTTAAATAATAAAAAGTTGTTAAATACAAATAACAGTTTTCTGCATTTCGAAAAATAAATATTTTTTTAATAATTAATAATATTATATACATATCAGATGTCTTTTATTATGAAATAGATATTTAATATTAAATTGTTATATATTATGAAACAAGTCAAAGAATAAAACAGATATTAATATCAGATTTAAATTGTTCTTTATTTACATACAACAGAAAAATGTCAACAAATTACTCAACATTCAGTCTTACCTTACATACAGTGAATTTTTGAAGCCCTCATAACTGACTGCTTTTAGTTCATATATTACCAGTGGATTTATCATCATGCTTTTCATTTACAAATTTATAACTACAGTAAAAGCGAAAAAGTATCGCTTACAATATCGATAACTAATTTATTAATATAAATAATTTCAAATTTTTACAATATGATTATTAAATTTCCTATTTTTATATTTATTTAAAGTTATTCTTTTTCACACATTTGTAAAATTTACGCAAAATAAAATAAACTTAATACGGCCGTAAAATTTAATTTTTTCAATTATAAATTATATAATTTTCATTTCTATTCATTTTTTAGGTGGGAAAAATTCAAATCACCTACAAAAGAGTATTAGTCTCTTGTTATAATAAGAAAAATTTTATACCTTTTTTATCTCGCTGTACTTTTATCTTTCAATTATTTTATACAAATTCACAAATTTCAACGTACACAAATGTGCACTATTTATACAGTACACGTATAGTGTATACTCTATATATATAATACACGAAAAATGTATATTCTCTCTATATATAATACACGTGTAACGTATATTCTATACATAAAGAATATGCACGTATAACGTGCATTGCCGGAAAGAAAAATCTAACTACTTCTCATAAATGAATTTTGTTTTGTATTAAAAAGTAAATGCGAATTAAGTTACAAAAATTTTATTGATATGATATATCAAGAGAATCGTTTTCATTTAAAATTTCGTATCGTTTCCAAACCAATTAAACTAGTATCGAATATAATGCCTGCTACAAGAATGTTTGAAGTTTTCCTTTCCGGCATTAATTATTAATGAATTTATTATACATTAATGAATGAATCATTAATAAGATAACTTTTTAACAATCATATTTAAGCTATTAACGAGGAATGAAAATTAATTCAATAATTATCTTTTCAATATCATCGCCAAACGAAAAACACTAAACAAAGTTTAATCGAGTTTATGTTACAACTAATGGCACCATTAAATAGATTTTTTTCTAATGTTAAGAAAATATTTTTTATTTAAAATGCACTAACTTTGGGCTTATATATTCAAAAAATTTTAATGTAATTCGAGTGAACAGTATTTAAAAAGATATTGTTTTAATGTAAAGTTATAAATACACAACTTAGTAAATTTTTTATTTTTAATTTTATAAAACATGTAATGAATCTAATATATCTACACAAAACTTATTTTATAACAACGACAATGCGATAAAGTAGAAATAAAATTTTTTACTAGATGCATTAATTTCTAATATCTTTTAACTACCTATAAATTTGAACTAATCTCAACCATCTTTATTTTATTATTAAAAAATACACATCGCTAAATCTTTGACAATTAGAAATTTTGAGGAGAAAAAAAAACACTAATATTTGTACCCCAAATTTGTCACCATTGTGCATGAACGTTAGACGTTCGCTCACATAAAGATGAAATACTTTAACATTGAGCTAATATCGTTTTGCAAAATTAAATATACGCACCGTGCGTGGTCATAAATTTCGTTCATAAAAAAATTTATACCCGTGTTTACAAGAATCATCACATTAATATTCTCGTTTTCGATAACTTTGTTTCTCTTTCCAATTTGTTCTTGTAATTTTTATTTCTGACATTTTTTTTCTACCTTTATGAAGAATCGCAATGACTTTATTTTTAGGGTCGATAGGCAAGTATTGTAAAAATGTAGATAATTTGCGTTATTCGATTCAAAGAACTACTAAAGAGTAGTAAATGTAAAAGAAACGCTACTATTTGTAATTTTTTTACTTTTCTCCCAGTCTTCATTTTTTCTTTTCCTTTTTTTAAGTAAAATATCACGAAAAGTCCATTACAAGAGCTTGTTTCGCTCAGCGAGTTTAAGATATACTTGTTATATATGTTTAATATAACAAATAAATTTAATTTGAAGTCCTTCCAGTATCGCTTCTCTCTCCATCTGCGTAAACACGTAAGTTGGTTAGATTACAATAATCTCGTTAACAGGCCAAGAAAGCTCTATTCTGTGTGTAAATATATATTTTTACGTGTTATGATTTGTTAAATTTTTTCGAGTTTTTATTTTATAATTTTGCTGTGCCAGATATAATTTCCTCGTATAGCTCGGGTGTGACTTCAACATATTCTTTATTGCCGGATCTGAAATATACTTTATCTTGGATCTTGTTGGGGTCGAAACCTTCCTTTTGTAAATTTATTTTTTTGAGCTTAAAGGTACCAGTAAGCTCAAGTTCTTTTACAATTCGTAAAAATATTGGTCGTGCATAAGACGGCAATGATTTATCTAGGCCTTCTGCGAGAGCTTTAAAATCTAACAGACTGTCGGGGTCGACGATGGCTGCCATTCCAGCTCGACCTTCCATTCCAGGTACCTTAAAATTATCGAAAAATATAAACAAATATTTAAATTAATTTATGAGTACGAAGTAAATTTAATTTTACCACCCAATTATGATAAAATATTTCAAATTTTGTAAAATCTTAATTATCACATTATAAAATTATAAGTAACTAAATTATCTTTGAAATTTAAAAAAATGTAATTATTATTAAGCATAACATCTCTTTTCAATATTTTAAAGAAAATTTGATATTCTATTTATAATTTTGAATTGTAACTATGTCTGGAAAATCTTGTTATAAAAGCTTTAGAAAGAATAAAAAAACAAAATAATGGCATGAAAAAATTTTCGCAATTTTAATTTTGAAAACCTTAGACGCAATTAGATTTACAAAGAAAAAGAATTTAAATTAAATATCATTCTACAGTAATAAGGATGAGTCATTTTTGCTGTTTGATGAACTGATTGTTTTGTAAGGTTTGTATTACCGAATAAGTGTAATCTTATCAAAATTTTCGATTATTTTGTTGCCGTGAAATGAAAAAAGAAAGATTTATTATTTAATAAGCATTTTAAATTTCAATAAAAGCAAACGATAATTTGACTTATTCATAATTATATTTTGTCAAATACAAAAAAAATGAATTTAAAGCATAAAACACTCTATTTTTTAATTTTAAACAATTTTGGATAATTACGACGTTTTTGTATAAAAATTGTTCAATTTTTCTATTCAGTGAATATTTAAAATAATATAATGTTAGAAAAGTAAATTTAATGCAGCAGTTTTATATTTTTGCATCTTAAGCAAAAGTATCATTAATAAAATTTTGTTCATCATAAAATTATTATTAATGAATAATTTACCTGAACACCATAAACTGTAGTATCCCTATATCCTGCTACATTACTAACTACACCTTCGACTTCAGCAGTTGCTACATTTTCACCTTTCCATCTAAATGTGTCACCTGTTCTATCTTTAAAATAGAAATAGCCATATTCGTCTTGCACCAATATATCACCTGCAATTACAATTAAATTAATATTTGGATTTATAATTAATATCATACATATTTTTTTCTAAACTAAATATACTTTGATTTATAATAATTAATAAATTAAATATTTGTATTCTTATAATAATTTAGTGTTAGAATATTTTTTTTCATGTAAACATAAAAGTTTTTTATATCGAAACGCTACTTTTGGAAATAGTTTAATATTTATAATAACATATTTAACTGTCACTATAATTACATAAATACATTTTTTAATAACATTTACAAATACACTAAAAATATAAAAAAAATATAAAGTAATAAAATGTGTAGTATCGGTATGTTTCAGTAATCAATGAAATTTAATGAAAACCTATATTTATAAAAATAAAAATATTTTATACATTGTTAATTTCTTTATTTACCGATGATACAAAAGTCGATTATATATTATAATAAATTAAACTTCATTCGTAATAAACAAAACGGTGGACCAAGTAAAAATTCCGCTTCATCATGTGCTGAAAATTTGAAAAAAAAGACTATATACGGATTTTCACTAGTTAAACTGAGATGCAGTACTAGAGGGACAATTACATCTGTTTTTAACCACAACCAAGATGAATAGCAAGTTTATAAAGATTCATTTATTTATTATTAAGATCTCGTTTAGTTTCTATTCTCATCTCAAGCTGCAAATTGTATCGATGATCGTTAACATAAAAGGAATCTTGAATTAGAATCGGAATCGAACATATTCAATACGTAAATAATAGAAATAGTGAAAGGTGTCTATGAAGTGTTGGTACAAAGAAGTATGAGCAACCATGAAAGAGTGTCAAAGTAGAATACATTATCAAGACGCTACAAGAGTGATTATATCGACGCATCACAATGATTGCACATCACCAATATGAGAATTAAAAGACACTACGTCGATCTAAGTGATGTGTACCAAACATCAAAATATAATTAACTAAGGTGAATACGTATTGGAAAATTTATCTCTAAAACAGTTTCACTTCAATAACAATACGTGAAAGATCAAATCGTTTATTAAGAAATTACAAAAATTGGTCAAGAAAGAGCTAGCCAATAAGTATAGAATTCAGGCAATAAACATTGTCGTATGCGTCTTTGACGGAATTATGGACGGTGCAATTTCTTGGAGCTATTTTTTCAAATACAAAATATCAGTAATAAGACTTACAGAGATACAAGGCAAAGATAGTGTATAAGCAACCAGTTTACTAATATGAAAGAAAAGAGATTGTCAAGAGAAGCAACGCAAGGACCTTAAGACTATGAGAAATCTCTTTATTCCATAGAGAATTTCAAAGATATCTATGTAATGTAAATATATCTACTCTAAGCGCTTTAAGACTCATCTAATAATCTTAAAATCAATGAAATTCGCGAGTATTTATTGAAAATTCTCAAAATATTCGAGAGTTCTTTTTATCATTTTTAAACTCAAGAGGGATTCATAAACTCAGGTTCTAAAATATTCAAAATATGTCACGCAATTTTTAAATCTAAGAAAAATTTAAACTATTCCAATAAAATTTTTTTGTCACTGTCTAATATCGATAAGCTCGTATGCGTTGATATGTTTACAAATATATGACTTAAATCAGGTAGTCTTGAAGTGACTTTTGGCCTCTGAATTTTCGAAAATTAGTCAACGCAATTTCAAATTACCTATTGGGTATCCTAAATTATTGAAATAGCGGACTACTTAAAATTATAAAAACAACGGTTCTACACACGATAAAAATTCGGAAAAAAGATAATAAACTTAACAGAAGGGTTAATATGAAAAACTTCAAGAACAAGCAAAAAAATCTGTAACAATATCGAAGATGTACATCAACTAAATAAAGATACATTTATTCAGTAATAAATAATTCTCATTCAGTTCTAAAAATTATCTCTAAAATAATTTAACAATTAAATTTAAATTAAATTAGTTCAAAATTTACGTTAGTTTATATGTATTGTAAAATTATCAATGATAAAGTATTTTAAAAACATAAAGCCTTAAAATGTTATAAAATAAAATATCCAAATTTTTATTAATATAGCTCAAGTAATCACACCGATTTAAAACATTTTTTTATCGATTATATTATTTATATATTTAATATTTTAATTATATAAATTAATGCTCTACTGCATTTATTAATTTCAATTTTTATCTAAAATTGATAAATTTAAATATTTTATTATCAATCAATTTGTTTAAATATAGGGAATGGATAATCTTTGAGATACATAAGACTTTTAAAGAAAAATAGTTTAAATAAAAATAATAAAGCAAATATAATAACAATAATTATATTATTAATTATATTAATAATAAAACAATGAAATACCTTAAATAAATTAATTATACAAATTTATAAAATATAAAACATTATTTTAATCAAATTTAAAATTTAAAAACCAATGTAAGCAAATAATATTAATTATTTCTATAAATTACAACTTGTAAATATTTTAACTATTTCAAAAGTAATTTAAAAAATGATATATTCTTTATCATTAACTTAATTTAATCCTAGTTTTATATATTTTCTCTCTTATCAATTAATTTATAATGTATATATTGCTTTAAGAACTAAAATTGGGTAAGCTAACAGATTTACCAGTTAAAAATGCCTTGTCTCCTATAACGAATACATTTTCTATTGTCTTTTTTTTTGATGCCTCTTTATCTAGATAGCCATTAAATTCTCTAGAAGCATTACCTTGTTTTATCAAACCTATTAACATACCAGGTTCATCTGTAATTACGAAAAAAGTTAAATTAAATTATTATTTTAATCAATTTATTATTTTTAATGTTACTATTATTTAAATTACGCACTTGGTGCTGCTCGTATACAATAATTATCAGGACCTCTAATAGGTTCACATGTTTCTGGATTAACACGTATTATTGCGACGGGATGAAGTGATTTTGGTAGAATAGATGGTACAAAACCAACAGCACCAACAGTGTTGTCAACATTTACTAAAAAAAAACTTTTTTAATATAGAAGTAACATGTAGTAGTTGTTAAATATAGAAAATAAATTATATAAATTAGTCTGTTTGGTATAATCAATTTATAGAAAATTCATTCATTCATTTATAGTTTTAATTAAAAGAATAATACGTACTTAATTAAAAATGGCAGTATTTATGAAATGTACACCAATATGAAACTAGGGAAATTCGATTAACTTTACATCGAAAATTTATTTTTCATATTTAATCAAAATTTTTATTTTGTTTTCATCTTTAATTAATATTTAGTCCAATATTAATTTAATTCAATAATGTTTAATATCAATTAAAAATAATATATTTTAATAATTAAATATAATATTTAATTGTATTTTATACTTATTCTTTTAATTTTATATAATAAATCTATTTAATCCTATGGTGTAGTTAATTATTACTAACTATTAAATAACATATTAATTAGTTAATAGATTCAAATTTAATTTAATTAACACCATTAATTTAATAATATATTTCTTATACAAATTATTATTTAAATTAATTAAATACAAATACAAATTTTTTATTTTTATTTGAGAAAAACATTTTTATTATAAATGATTTTTCAGAAATTGCTGTATAATTATAGTGAACAACCAATTTATAAAAAAAATAGGAAAATATTACAAAAATGGTCATCAATTAAACAAATATTAACTTTTTAACTATAACTAAAAAATGTATTCTTATAATTTAATAAAACTCTAAATGCATAACTTTAAAATTTTTAAATATTTAAAAAAATTTTTGCTTTAAATGATAGAAAAAATATTAAATTAAAAAAAACATTGTTAAAATTTATCATAAAATTTGAAAATATTTTATCTATGTTTTTTTTAATTTTTATTAAGTAATTTCTCTTTAAATTATTAATCTCGAAAATAATTTGGTAAAATCTCAAAAAAAATCTTAATAAAGAATATTTTTGAAATAACATTAATGTCATATTTAATTTATTATATATCTATTTTTATGCATTAATTTTATTTTAAATGAGTGCAATCTCAATACCACTTATAATATGTATTAGATTAACTTAAATATTTTTTAGCTATTTCCTTATAAGCAAATAAACTTAACACAAAGATATTATTTAATATTTTGATAATTTTTTATGTGGCAAAATGTTTTATCAATTAATGCTTCTGAAACTTTATATACAAAATGAAATGAAGTGTATCAACTCTTTGAAAATTTTATGAAAAGAATTTATAACATAACGCGACTTAATAATTGATAGAAACAATTTTAAAAGAATAGATAAAATAAAAGAAGCTTGGTTTATGTGTTTAAGCTATCAGTAATCAATGATGAAAACATGGCAGGAATTAAAAATGTAGAATCACGGTAAGATGAATTGATTAATAAATAGCCTTAATAATATATTACTTCTGGAATACATTTACTAATTCTTTTAACATGAAACAAATTTCAATCTAATTTGTTACAAAGCAATTTTTGATAAAGTATCATCATATAAGATTGTTTATTGGAAAGCATAATATTTTTTACTATTATAATATATTGAAGTAACTATTTATTATTCAACAAATTATACTACTCTAACGATTTTAGTGTATTATCAAAAATGACCTACAAATTTTTGCTATTTCGTTATTCAATTTAGTATTCAATAATATAGGATTGGGACTTAATCAGAGATTGAATTCAAAATAAAATCTAAAAAATTATTTTATCATTATTTTTGAAACTAGAAACTATTTTTACATAATAGCAAAATAGCAAAAAGGGTAGAAAAAACTTTGGTGAAAACAAAGAAAGCATTTCACAATAATTAAAATTTCCCCAAGAAAATAAAAAAAATATTGCTACTTTTGTCTAGCAAAACGTGTATATTTTTATACAAGGAAATTATTGTTTTACTTTTTGTTGAATTTTTAAAAAATACTATAAAAACGCTATAAAAGATTGATGACTACTAACTAATATTAGCATTTCCTTCACTTGAGCCATAAACTTCATTGACTTGTTCTATTTTAAATCTGTTGACAAAGTGTCGCCAAATTTGTGGTCTCATACCATTACCAACCATTAATCTTACAGGGTGGATTCTATCTTCTGCACGAGGTGGTGCAGATAATAAATATCTGCACATTTCTCCAATGTATTGTGATATCTATAAAAAAATAAGCTTCAATAGGAAACGAATAAAATTTGCATAAATTTTAAATAAATTTTAACTTTACACACCGTGCAATTGTATTTGATACAATCAGTCCAATATGCAGTTACAGAAAATTTCGTTCTTAGAACACTAGGTATTCCTTTAACTAGTGCACATCCAGTTCCAACTATTCCTCCAGACATGTGATAAAGAGGAATTGGATTATAGATAATATCAGTGTTTTGTCTTAATCCAAGCATATGATACGTCGCAGTTTGTACCAACAAATACCTATAGATTATTTGATTAATACTAATTATATACTTTTTAATTCAAAAATCTGTTAACCATAGAAAATTGTTTTATTTTACAAAAATAAATATTTATTTAAAGTTTATTAGTTCTAAAGTTTTTTCCCTATAATTCTGATTGATTTGTTAATTCTTACTTTTTCTTTTTATTTTTACATACATTTATCTTTTTAAAATGCTTATGCGAAAATAAGTTTTGAAAACTAATAAATAATAGTTTTTGGAATTATTATAAAATAATTAATTTAAATTATCTAAAAAACTATACATTAATAATTTTTAATTTTGTACAATTTGATAATAATCAACGATTCTTTACGTTAATAGCACATATATATGCCAATCCATATAGCTCTTTCCTACTGTAATCGCATTCCCTTAAAGTTGTGGGGTCTCTGACAAGATTATCGATCTTTTATTATCTTATATATAGTACACTATCTTTATACTTATAACTTTTAACATATTATATAATACCAAAAATAATGATGTTGAAAATACGATCAATGAGTATATCGCTTTTAATGTCTTTTTAAATCTATTGTAAACTAAACGAAATTAAAACCTAACTTATTTATTGAACGATAAAATTAAAAAAAAACTTTTATTATTTGTATTATCAAATTATTTTTTACAAATTTTTACTATATATAATATCTTACTTCTTTTAATATTATTGAATTTTTTACTTAGATATTTATAATCACAAAATTTTATATGAAAAATCAGCGTAAACAATTTTATGTAATAGTTAATAGATAAATTTTATTTATTGTTCTTCATTATTATTATCAACAACCATGTTTTAAATAATTGAGTAATAATGTTTTTATTAATTTCAATAAATATACAAATGAGTTGTATTATTTTATATTATTAATACTCAACAAAATTCATGATGTTAAGAATTTAAAATTCAATAGTTTTTTATTTAATATTTTTTTTTTAAATTAATATCCATTATGAACTAGACTTGACCTACATTCTAATAATCAATAAGTATGAAATTTTTATTTAATATTTATTCAATTGTCGAATTCATATTATTCATATTATCGAAAACATAATTATTATAAATTTATATAATTAATATTAGAATAGATGAATTTGTGTATTATTCTTTTAATTATTTATTTATTAATTAGGTAACTATTCAAGGTTTATATTTTGTAAAATATTGTACTAACAAATATGTTTTGTATTCTTTCTTTACAAATTATAAAAATTTGAATAAAAAAAATATATTTAAATTAATATAGTCATTATTTTTGAAGGAAAAAATGTATTTCTACGATAAATTAATTACAATTATTGTTAATTTTTATCATTTATTCGTGTAAAATACTTAAATACATTCACAGTTAACTAATTACATTAAATTTGTTTTTGTTAAAACTGATTATATATTTACTTATAAATCTATAAAGAGTAATGTGATTTTTACAAAAATTTTTAATATTTTTAAATCAATTTTTTAATGCTTTAAACATTCTTTCTTTTTTATCTGTATTATTCATATTTTACATATTTGGATGAATTTATTAGAAATAATATAGTTAAAATGATAATGAAAACTTTAGTATATTTATCCTTACATATCACTCTTTAATATTTAATGAAACTATTTAATAAAATTTCTATTACATCTAATATTTTCATTGCAATTAATTTTAAAATATATATTTATATATTCAAAATTATTTCGAGATTTTCAAAATAAGATTATTAATTACAATAATGATAATTTATATTACAATCTTAAATATATATATATATATATAATCAATTTCATTATTTCAATCATTTTATTTAAGCTTATAAAATTTTAATTTACCTAGAATTGGGGAATAAAGCTGCTTTAGGTAGGCCAGTTGTTCCACTTGTGTAAATGTATAATAAATTATCTTTATAGCCCGGTTCTTCATTAACTATTGGCTGCTGATCGCTAGCTGAAGACATTATTTCATTTAAATTAAGAGCGCCATCCGTGCAAGTATTATCGCATCCTTGCTTATATCTTTCAATGTTTGGTAATGATGCAACAACATCATCGATAGCTTTAAAAAAAGATCGAATAAATACATATTATTAATGATCTGGAAAACTTGGTCTTTTTTGTGAAAATAATAATTCCTAGTTTATAGAATACACAACAGTAATTGATGTGTACATAATGCAATAATTATTACTAAATAATAAGAGCTGGTAGAAAATGTTTTGCTATGGAGCCTAAATTTAGGATTGAAAAACGTATAAAGATATAGAGAAGATCCAAAAAATATATTAAATGTATAATGATTCAGATAGAAACACACCGGACCACATCATGATGACAAGAGATAGAATGGAAATAGAAACAGCAAAAAGATCGGTCAAATTTGAGCTCAAATATTAAGTAGTAAAAAAGAGGGAGTTATAGAATGCATGAAAAGTAGAATGGAAGATGGTCGAGAATTAGAAAGCAGTGCAACAGGAATTAACAGGTATGGTAGGAAAAAGCTAGACTCCTGCCAAAACATAGGCTAGTCTAGTGGATTTGTAGGAGTAGATGAAATCAGGCAAAGACATATAGGAGGAGTTACAGAAGATACGAAAGGGGCAATAGCAACAGAAGTGGATAAGTGTATTAGAGAGAGCCAAATACGCTGCTGAAGTTACGAATATCGTGATGGCTAGTATAAAGTGAATAAAATCATGTATAAAAAAGGGGAAGGAGAAAAAATGGGATTTAAAATAGACAATGAATCACGTAACAACAAAAGATGACTCAAACCGGAAGATAGATTGTGCAGATTGTGCAATAGATAGTGCGAAAGATATATACAGATTATACAAGATTCATTGAAGCAGTGAGAGTAGAAAAAAGGAAAGAGAAAGAAAACTGATGGAGGAAATCTAGGTATTGGGGGAAAAAGAAAGAAGAATGTTTATTAACTGAAGGCTAAATTACGGCTAATATAAAAAAGCGAAAAGTGATTAAGAAAGAGGATCGTTTAAAACTAAGGCAAATGCAAAGTATGAGATAAAACAAAAAGTGTGTAAGTCACAAAGAGTATTAAGTGTTTGAAAATAAGTAAATAAATTGTCAAAGTATGATATAGAACTAATGTACGTGTATAATGATGAATAATATGTGTTTAGAAGTAAGATAATCGTAAATTATGAAATAAAACAATGTATGCATATTATTATGAAAATTATGTGTTTGGAATGTAGATAAATTCAAAGTATAAATATATTATATTATATAAATAAAATATAAAATAAAATAAAGTATAAATATATTTTTATAATATACAGCATTCTATATGACTGAAAGAAAAAGGTGCAATGAAAATAGGCAATATTAGCAGCAAAGAACAAATAGAAATAAAAAGAAAATATGTATGAGATTAAATAAAATATTATCTAATGTATCTATCTCATAAAAATAAAAGTATTTACGATACACAACTTTGAGCTACTGCTAACAATTACAACATTTAATTATTATTTAATATTTTTAATTGTTTAATGTATTTAAGTATTTACTATGTTTAAAATATTTAAATATGTTAATAAAACTAATTCAAGTAATAAGTTTATTAACTGATTTTGATTTTTTGACAGTAATATGATTGGTTTTAAGAACTATTATTAGTATTTAAATTTTACCGTTGTAAACTTTTTTGTTGAAAATATTTGCAATAGTATTGCATTGAAAGACGAAGTAAATTAATTGACATTTAAATTTTAGTTGGACAATATTGGTTGGAATCATAAAAATATTATTGGCTTTCATTTTACTGTCATCAATCTCTACAGTGCATTGGCAATTAATAAGAACAAAAATGAAAAAAGATAATATCATTTATATTATATATTTCCTTACCAAATGCGAGTTCATCAGCATATATAATGGCTTTTACTTTGGCTATAGTCAAACAGTGCACTAGTGACTGCATGCGTAGATTCGTATTAATGAGAGCTGTAATAACGCCAAGTTTGCCCAGCCCTAACCATGTAGCTATATACTCGGGTCTGTTAGGCATTAGTAGTGCCACTGCATCACCTTTAACATAGCCGGCATTTTGGAAAACTGATGCTATTCGGTTACTGTACTTGTCGATCTATAGACAGATTAAATAATAAACAATAAATAAAATTTTATTAAATATATATAACTCACTTATTATTTTTATATTTTCTTTCATATTTACGAACACTGATATATATTCCATTCAGTTCAACTGAAAAAAGCTAAGAAGATTAAAAGCGACGCTTTATTAAATAAAAATGTGAATGGTTTATGTACTCTATATTGATCATTTCTTTTTGTGTATTCTAATATAAAAATATATTTAAAAAACGCTTAATTTTAATTTTACGAGCGTTAAAATTTGAAATTCATTTAATGTGATCATTTCAATTACGCACAGTATGAAATTTAAATTTCCATTATGATTACTTAAAATCATTAGGTGTTTTTATGAGTATAAGAGTATAATAGTACATTATCAATATAAAAAATATCTTAAAATATAATTGTCTAAATATCATGATTAATTTCAAATAAACAAACTTATAAAAAATATTTGTCATTTAGTTTCTTTTTATGCATAATCTAAACAATTTTTATACGAATAAAAAAATTATTTATAATAACGAGTATTTATATATAATATAAGCAATTGATTTTTAACTAGTAAGCATTTTTATATATTCAAGTTATTTTTCATAAATTATAATCATTTTAATTTTTAAAAAAAAAATTTTATCTTGGTAATTTAATTATATTATTAAAATGCAAGGCTATTAAACATATAACAGATTAATTTTACTCCAATATATAGTTAAAAAAGTTATTGATCATTAAAAATATCACTATTTTATTTTATTACGTCTGTAATTTTTATAAAGTTTATTAATAATAATGTATTATATTATATATTTTATATTATTAACTTAATAATTTTTATAATAAAATATTTTTTTAATCACTATTAGTTTATATTATGCAATGCTAATTATATGATAAAACTTTTATTATTTATTAATTTTCCTTTTTTATAAGTGTTGAATTATGATGGTTAGTTTAAGTATCAAATTATACATATAATTAATATAATTAATTAACGTAAAATTAATCAAAATCATGAAAAAATATAAACATATTTATAATATGTATAGTATATTAAAAATCTTTAGAAATAAAACTTTTTTCAAATAATTTTTATTTGGTGTTATTAATAGTGCTGCTATTAATTAATTAATATTATTATTATTAATATATTAATTACTTAATATTAACTTTTTTAAGGATAAATAAATATAAATAATACGAGTTAAATGGAAAAATTTAGAAAAAGGAAATCGGTAAATAAATTTTATATGCAATAATAACGGAACATAAGATAAAATTCAAAATAAAATAGAACGGCAAAAAAGTGTTTAATTCTATTTTTTCGAAGCATTCCCTCCAACAATATACAAATTTTGTGTAAAATTACAGAGTAACTTAATACTAATCTTATACAAAGTCAAAACATCATTTCATTTTACTTACATCATCATTTGTCCAAATACGATCTTCGAAGATAAAGCATTGTTTATTGGGGTATGATCTTGCTCTGTCTCTGAAAAGTTTCATCACCGTGGAATCATTTTTAACAAATTGGCGGGTTTCACGGTCAGCATTAATGTAACGATAAAGAAATCTGAAAGTAACAAATAAAAAACAATATCTTATTTTCACGTATTATAATTAATTTTAATTTACTAATATATATTAGATATATATCTATGCAGTAATAATATGTAAATTTTTTTTACATCGTTCAAAATAGTATAAAAACATAAAAAAACAAAAAAGGATGATTGATAAAAGTTAAAAATTTTTATAATATTATAATGTTACAAGGTAGATATTTCATAAATGCATAAACAAATATTTTTAATTCCTTTCACTTAACTTTAATTCCTTAAGAAATATCATCATCATTACAGTTAACTTTTTTAATCTATAAATTTATTTATAAAAATAATAATGAAATATATGAGTACATTAATATCAAGTGTTCTTAAAAGATAATTTCATTTCGCGATAATAGCAGATGCCCAACATGTATTAATATAATAAATATAATTAACCGAATAACTGAATCAATTGATTGTAAAATTAAAAAATATTAACTCAAAATATTTATTTTTACAAGTTTTTTTTTAATTGGGTATATTATTAATAAAAGATAAAAAATGTTAGAAAGATTGATTTTTACTTAATTCAATGCTTTAAATATATTTTATATTAACGTATATGTGATATTCACTATACTACACAGATACAATTTAATGAAAATAACTAATTTTTCAATTGTTCGTTATAATTTGAAAAAATTTGAATAAAAGTTTGAAAAAACGTGTAAAATCTTCCAAAAATAGAATTATGCATAAATATTGAAATACGTAAAAAGCATATTCAAAATTTTATTCTATGAAAAATTATAATAATGTATAATAAAATGATCGATTATCAATTAAAAACGTTATTCATGACAAAAAAAAAAAATATGGAACAAAATCTCATTTCATACTTACAAATTTAATAAAAAAAATTGTTTATTTTAGTGATTTATATTATTAATTATTTATTTAATAAAATTTAAATTAAAAATATTTAATAATATAAATATAAATTTTAATATATTAAAAAAACGCATAAAAAATGTCTGTTCTAAATAATTGTAGTGAATAATGAGATTAGAAATAGTATAATACTTTTTTAATATGGGCAAATCTAAAATGTTATTTTTCCATCTTAATTCGTTAAGATTAATAAATTACAATTAATGGATATATTGTTAAAATATGCTCGTTAATAGAAAAGCTTATTCTAAAATTGCTAAATATATTATTATAATTTATTATATTATTTTCACATTATGAACATCTATTGATTAAATTTATTCATCTGTGATACACGAAAATATTATTTTTAAATAATATTTCTTTTATATTCTATTATATACTCCTTATCTATGAAATCAAGTAATGAATTATCTGTATTAACAAGAATGTGTAAGAATTATTAAAACTATTAAATATTTAACATTTTAGTTTTCTATATTATTCACGTGATTGTTATTTTGAATAGTTAATATTTTGTAGTATTTGTTTAATACTTTGTGAACTGAAAATTGTAATCCGTTCTGTTATTTACACAGAATATTTTAATGATAAATACATACATGTCTATATATATATATATATATATATTATTTGTATGCAAAATTAATTCGAGTAATAATTTTTAACCAAAAATATTTTTGTAATTATATAAATATATAAATTATTTTTAACTTAATTAATCATAAATACTCTTATTTTATTTGTTTATTTTATTGTAATTAGTGATGATAATATAAAAAATAAAAAAAAAGTTAAAAATTTTAAGTTTTAATAATTAATAAATTTAATTTAATTGAAGTCTAATATAAGCGAAAAAATTACAAAATTATATAATAAGAAAGTAAATGATCAAACTCTTATAAATCTTTTAAAATCCGTATGTATTTAATATGTACGCATTCACAGTATGTGTGTATATTTTATATATACTTCTAAAAATAAAAAATAAAATGTATTAATTACAATATTTTTAACTAATAAATATTTTTTTATAAATTATAAATATGTCTTAATAGTCTCTTGTGATTAATCTTTTGTTACTAAAATTTTTACTAGTAAATTATAATATTATTAAACAATACAGATTTTGTAAATATTATTTCGAATTAAAAATTTATAAGTATTTATTACATATTAAATTTACACAATATCAATTTTATCAATAATTATGATATTATATTATTGTAATTTTGGTTTTAAGCCTTCATATAATCAAATTAAAATCTTTAATAAAATTATCTCAACAAGTAAATAATTATAGAGATGCATTGTAACAAAGTATAATAAAGTATTTCAGTATATATTTTATCGTTTTCTTCGTATCTTTATTTTTATATGTTACTACGATTTGAAATGTGAAAAGATGATTGTATTAACCATACAATCATGAAATATCATTAGTAATATTAAAACAGTTAAAAATACTAAATTAAAATTTATTCAGAGTTTAAACGTGTATTTTTTTAATCACACGTTAATTCATTATTATTTAGCATAAATAATAAAAATAATTAAAACGTGTATTATAACTGTAACTAATAAGGATTTTAAATAAATTTCTATAAATGGTTCTGTTTGTAAGGCTCATTTTCAAATTGTAAAAATGAAAATATTTAAGATTTTTTTCACATTTTAAAATAAGTATTTAAAGTTCCCAATTTTTAGTTTTTCAATATAATAGTTACAAATTAAGATTAATTTTCTTTTGAAAATATTTACCAATTATTATAAGTTTTATAAAATCAGATTTAACTAATTAAAATTTCTGTATAATATTATATAATAATGAGCTATAAATAGTTAAAAATAGGCATTTCTAAAATGTGTTATATTTTGAATACAGTAGTCTACTTACTATGATTAAGTCCACTTGTATAAGTTATATTATGTTCAGATTTATTTATATGACAATATTATATACAATATAAAATAACTGAATTTTACTTCTAAAGTAATAATAAACAATTTTTCAAAAGCAATACAGTTTGAGATACAGTTCATTGTTATGCGCATGTGCAAATAGTTATTAGTAAATAAATACCAGTATTTTCTGGAATATAAAAATTTGTATTGTAATAATACTTCTAAAATTTAGAATACACAAATGATTAAAAAATAAATTAACATATTTTAACAATAATATTTATTGTCTGAAATGGAAATTATATTAATCTTATTGATAAATGAAGTTTGATATTTTAGAATAAACATTAATAATAAACTTGCGTAATAAATTTGATTAAATGTTAAATTTATCGAATTAAAAAAACCTGAAAACAGTTCCATTTTTACACTATAAGTGAAAAACAACGGCATTTTATAAAAATTGTTACAAAAATATATACATTTTATCATTAAAAAAATTTTTAATTTCATTTTTAACTAATAACTTGAATAAGAAAAAGCAGGATGAGTATATTAAGTTGAGTACAAACCTTAGAATTAATAAATAAGATATTAAATTTTATTATCTAATTTGATATAAATAATGTATGAAAAGTAGTACTTAATCGATTTGCTAAATATTTCTTTAAGTACTATACACCTATTCATTCATTTATGTAACTAGTATAATATCATGTAATCTGGAAAAAAGTAGCTTTTATGTGTATAAATATGTACATTGTTAAATTTCTTTAATATATTTTTTAATGTATAATATATTCAATATCTTTATAGGAATTTATACCGATATTAACATGGAGGAAATCATTAAAAAATTATTTTTATATTGTTCCAGTATTTACTTTGATGTATACATAACTAACTAACCTCACTATGTCGTTCAAGCTTTAAAAGTCGATTAATTCAAGGCAATAATTTAGAAAAATAAGCAAAGAAAAACATAGATAGGGAAAGTAAAAATGAAAGTTTGTTGGGAAAAAGTATAAATTACAGTAAAAATTGATAGAAACACAGAAAATGACATATGATGGAAAATCTTAGAGGGTATTGATAGTTCTATAAAATATTGAGTGATGTCGATAAAAAGGGAAGGCAAAATATTGATTCTTACTATAATAGTTGGCTAATGTAAGCCTCTTCAATTAAGTGAAGAAATAAAAAAAATTTGACGGCTATTTAAAAAAGTTTCTTAAAATAATTGAAGCCATTTAAATTTAATGAAAAACACAAGTTAGCGATTTATTAAAAATTACAGTTCTGAACGGCAAATAATGCACCGAAAGAACAACTTTTCCGAGAATCGAGCGAAAGCTCGTTTCTCTGGGTATCTCGGCAGACAACCCTTACGAACAAGGCACACTTACTTGATATCCCTAGGTAATGTTCTCAGGATTATGTAGATCTTGCGCTGGTAGGTCCACAGCAAGGGCACAACAGCCGCAGCCAAGCCGAATTGGACGATGCGGGCGATAAAACCAAGTTTCGAACTCAAGCCGGCGGCCATCAGACTGCCGACGATCACCAGTATGAGGAGCGCGAACCTGACTTCCATGCCGAGAAGCAAACCCGCGTTGCGCTGGCTGCTCTGCAACACCAACAAAAAGACGCGCGCGCGGACGCGCACGCACTACGATAAGAAGGGAGTTTGCGCGAACGCGTCACTTGCAATATTCGATGCAACTGCCGGGTAACTGTTGGAGTAGTATAGTTCCATACCGCTACAGCATCGGGAGGGGAAGCGCATCTGCCTATCATTTGCGACCCCTCCCTGCCTCGCACACCACCTGCCACTCTTCCCCACCACCGTCTCCGCCCTGTACCATGACTTTACTTGCTGTTACGACAGTGGCGACAAAACTCTTTTCCACTGCCTACCCTTATCCGCTCGACCTCGTCTAGTCTTATATCTCACATCTACAGTCTTATATATCTTATATTTTATTTATTTAAGCATGTCACTACTACGAGGAACTACTCCCGCTTTTACTAACTCTTTTTACGCGCTTCGTTCCGTTACGATTAGACTGTACCGAGCATTGCACTCTCTCGTCTCACTCCCGAGCCTTACATTTCCTTCGTAAAGCGTCTGCTGGTTCACTAAGAATTTTCTTATTTTCAGTTTGTCTCTTGACCCTGACTAAGCGGATCGTATGATTCGTATCTCTTTAAAATTTTTGGGTGAAGCCTTTCTTCGTTTTCCTACGACCTTTTAATGTTTCTAAGACCTTTTATCACAAAATTTTTTCAAACATGACTAAAACACTATGATTGTATGTGCAAAAACTATAACCATCTATAATCAAATTTATAAATTATATTAAAGATAATATTATTGCATATTTTTCTATAGTATGTCAGATTTACACCATCTGGTGACCAAATTAACATTGCACCATTAAAGTTTTGTGACAATTTTCTGTTTATAAATGATTGTGTCTAATAAATAATTGTACTATTATATATTATAAAATTAAAAAAAAAAAAACATTATATAAAAAAGATATATATTATTCAAATATACTTAATGATACCTCATACATCATACTTAATGATTACTGAAACGGTAACGGAAAATAAATAAGTTATATTATTTATGAATACGTATTCAGTTTTAATTAGTTTTTTATCTGCAATTTCTCCAAAATTTTCTCTTAGATGCCAAGCACTACAAATTTTATATTTTTTATAATGTCTGTAAATTATTTAATTATAACTGTTTGAATTATTTATTTTTATAATATTTAAAATATTAATTACATATTTAAAAAATATATAACATTCTCAAATGAAGATTAAAACAGAATACTCAAAATCAGCCTTGCGTATTTATATTTTCACGTTAAGAATAATTTTATTTTAAATCAGTTACATATTTCTTAAAATTAAAAAATAATATGATACATTTATAGTAACAATAATTAATAAATTAATTGTTACATGTAACATATAATATTACAAATAATAATATTTCCTACAACATTTGTTTAATCAAACAAAGTAATATCCAATGAAATAAATCAATTTTATAAGACGTATTCTTGAAGAGTTGTATTTTATTTTAAATCACATAAGCATTTTGTAAATTCGCATTTTTAACATTTAAATATTACATATTACTTGTATGTAAACGTATGTTTTTACTATTTACATATAAATTCTATACATATAAAAATTTTTAATAATTAGTGCGTGAGTTCTTGAATATTGTATATTCTTGAATATTCTATAATCGATTGCTTAACGCAAAAATGAGTTCTATATGATTGTACAGATAGTACACAACTAATAAACTTCATCGAAAAGGATAAAAAATATTACATGGGATTTATTCAGAACTTTAATCCACTTATTTTTTATTAGTAAAATTATATTAATAATTAATGATAATAATAAGTATTATTATTGTTATTATTATTATCAATGTTAAAGAGATTAAAAATTAATTTACAGTTCAACTTTACATTATATTACAAATATTTTTAGAATTTTTTAAAAATTAAATATAATTTAATGTCTTCTGTAACCTAGCTAGTTATTTTATTATTGATTTATAAAATCTGGGATTTTATCGTATATTTTTTTACTCTATTATTTATAATATATATTAAAATGTAAAATTATTTAAATTATTTCTACAAAATCTTTATCTAGCATATAAAACATATATATATATATATATAAATAATGACTTATAGTTTCAAACTTATCTTCACGATTATTTAAGCTATAGAAAAGTATAAGCATTTTACGAATACCTTTTATAGAAATCCACATTTAGTACTACAAAGAATACATGACATTTTATTTAATTTTACTTATTTATAATATAGTAAAAATTGATATTAAAAAATGAAATATACGTGATTTAATTTTTTGGTTGTGTGAGAAAATGAAAAATTAATAATGATATATTTATAACATATAATATTTGGTACATAAATAAACTTGTATATGCGCATGCATAATATGATCTCATCGTGAATAAAGGAAAAGAATTCCGTGGAGTAAAAACACAAATAATATAAATAATCGTCTATTAACGTTCAAATTATCTATTAAATTTTTATATATGAACTAAGCTTGACGTTTTATGCATAAAACAATTTTTTTTGTATTAAAAACTGAAATAAAAAAATATTACCCTTGGTCTAAAATAATTTATGAATTTATAAAAAGAAGCTATGAATGCTCTTCTTGAACAGATAACAATTTTTAGCAGATATCAGAAAATATTATAGATCTACTAATCAACAATAAACGCACCTACTTATTTATTTTTCGTTTAATTGATTTATCCTGCATGATCTTGTGTCACGTGTTCTATATTAAAATAAGAATAAAAAAGAAATATGCAATATATAATAAATATTGTCAAATTATTTGTTAACATACATAATATAATTGTAATATTTTAGGGGTTTTTATTTTATAAATTCTTACCTTAATAAAAGCAATTACTTTATTAATAAATTTTGTATAAATACTTTGGTATTCTAAATTTATTATTTTTCAAAGAAAACTAGTAAAACTACATTTAAATTTTTTTACTTAAATCAAGTATAAATTATGCTGAAATTATTCTGACTTGTTATAATTTAAAAAAATTCATTAACCTATTTAGTATTTATTTTCTTAAATTTTATGAATCATACTAATAAAATAAATTTTAACAAATATTTCCTACTATGAAAATAATTATATATTAGCTTAAAAATATAACTATAAAACAGCTTATCCAACATAAGATTACAAATTTAATACTAATTTTATAATAGTATTTTTTCATGTGCAATTTGTTTAATTTAAAGATAGAATTATGATTTTAACTGTATTTAAAACACATACATAAAATATTTTATTTTCCCATGTCAAAATACATAAATACAACATTGAATGTTTGTATACGTGTGATGTATGCATTAAATGATGTGATGTATTAAATGATATATTAATATCATTGTTACATAATACAGTTACACGCTAAATTTTGTACAACAAGCAAATAATAATGTTAAAAAAAAAATGTAAATATAAAATTATTTATTATCAGCTTAGAAAAATCTATAAAAAAATAATTAAATATATAATTAATATATTAATATATATTCTTGGGCTGCATAGATATTGAAAATAGTAGTTATTTTTAAGGTAAATATTTTTACTTTTAATATTCTAACAATTAAAGATAATTATTTTAATTATATTATAATTAAAATTTATATTATTATATATTATAAATAATAAAAACTTAAAAAAAAAACAATGAAAATGTAAGATATAGAAAAAATGAAAAACTTGTTAATATAAATTTTAAATGTGAGTAATAATACTTAACAGTTTTTCAATTACATCTTCATATCATACGAAAATTAAAATTTGTATTAGGTAATAAATACAACAGTTAAAAAATCGTGTAATGCATTTAGTCTGCATTAGAAAAGACTTCAAAGAAATTATCGATAAGTACTATATAAAACATTTTTTAAATAAAATTACATTACATGCAAATCATTGTAACAATCATATCGAGAAATTAAAGTTTGGTTTCTTTATCTATCTATCAAATTTCATTTGAAAAACTTCTTTGAAATTTCAAATTTACAAATTTCATTCAATGAAAATAAATTTTTACCAAATGAATATATTATCACCTAATATAATAACTAATTATGTTTAATATAGTTGATTAAAAAATCTTTTGATGTATTTATAATATTTCTCTAATTTATAATTAAATTTATCTAGTTTTATGATAATATTGTTACACATTTTATAAATAATGAAAATTCACAATTAATTATTCATTTTTTATTAGGCTTAGCTAATTATAAAAAACACAATAATTTTTATTCTATTAATAATTTATAAATATTTATTTTATAATTATTAAATATTTTTATTAAAATATATTTATTTAAACTGCCGATCTAATCGAAATTTTTAGCTATTTCCAACTCGAATATTAAATTTTTTTTAAACTTCATATTTAGAGAAATTTGTAAGTTTTTTTATATTCATCAGATATATTATTAATAATCGAATAAAAGTATAAATAATACAAAGTTATAGATTATTATGAATGAATAAAATAAATATTCTGATTATAATGATAACTTCAAAAAAACAAAAAAATCTAAAATTAAAAAAATTTTGTAAGCAAATATAAATTATATTTATTTTAAAAGTCACATGATAATTTTCTATTTATTTAATTATGATTTTGTTTACATAATTTATTAATTATGAAAATTTATATTATCTTATTAAAAAAGGGTCGTTACATTTTTTTATGTATTTACAATAAATTCTTATTCGCATAAATACTTATTCATATGTTGGTTTTTCTTTGATAGTCTATATTTTTATCTGAATCTTTTTTTATAATAATATAAGTTATTTAAAAGTAATCTTTGATAGTTCGCAGGCTATATCATAAAACTAACTCATACTAGATAATTAATATAATTAAAATGTAACTCATAAGAAATGCAGATGATGCGAGTTTTGAATTGAAACAGTCTGTCTATCACTGCTAGATTTTCATTTATAATTAATAACGAATGTGAAGAGACCTTAACGTAGACCTATGCCGAGCAAGATATTATAGTCTAAACTGTATTACAGTTACTACATCTATGAAGTAATTAAAGTCAATGATAATTGGCAGATTACAAAAAAGTTTAAATACTTATATCTCAATTGTTCCTAAGTAGAAATTAACTTATTAAATCCTACAACTATTTATGAAATAAAAAAAATTTAAATTCATTTTCCCTCTTTTTCCTTTTATTTATACTTGAAAAAAATATAAACAATACAATATATGATTTATAATAAATGAATAGATTAATAGTAAATAATATTAAATAATAATAAATAAATAAATAAGATTAAATAAAACGTCAAATAAAAAAACGTTTACAAATTTATTTATTGTGGTAATGTTACGCTTTAAACGTATTCAACATTTTTATATTAAATTTTTACTTTTTCTAAAAAATAAAAAAATTTTATCATGCAAATTAGAAAAATTATAGCTTTATATGCACATTTAAAGTATTATAATTAGTGTAACATAAACATATATAATATTTAATATCTAGATAAAATTTAACGTATGTTTGCCTCGTAAAATAACTTGTTATGATAACGTAAGTTAAATTTATCAAACATTATCATAATTATTAAAAAAAATTTTTTTTTTTAAATTGGCTTTAACATTTCAATATATTTCCATTTCATTTTTTAATATGATAAATCTTTAATATAAATAATATTTATAAATATACATGATAATAAATTAATTATTTTGTAAACTTAATTATACTTTTACACATCAACTATAATCATATTTTCAAAACATACTGCAATATAAAGTGACAATATTCCCACATTACATTAAAATTTACGTATATTATGTAAAACCTTAATTTTAAATGTAATTTAAAAATTATCTTATCAAAACATAAATTAATATAGATTGATATTATTTCCAACTATATAAAAATAGTTTACCTTATTATTTCCTGTGTTCTTTAAATAATCATCATCAATTAAATTTTAGCTTATTTTATAATACTTTACAATTAAATTTTACAATAACCTTGAATTAAAAATAAATTTAATATATAAGTAACAATAAATTTATAAATAAAAACTAAAATTTAACACAAAGTATTTCGTAATTAAATTTCACAGTATTCAAAACCGATGTAACCGATATGAAGTTGAAAAGGGCTATAGGCACTATTAAATATTATATTTAATATGACTAAATTTGAGAATAATAGAACAAATATAAACAAAAATTGGATTAAAAATTAAAAAATAATTGTTTGAAACTCCAAATTTACATCCAGATTTTAAGTGATACAAATAAGTAAAAATTTAATATTCACTTACAAACGGTAAATGATTTATTTAAGAAACACGTGGTATATTTTATTGTAAGAATGTAGAATATAGTAATTACTGATATAAAATTTATATTTTTATTCTCAATATTATATAAATCGAAATATAAAAAAATTTTGTACTTTGTCTTATTTTTTTAATTGTTAGAATAAATCATATTCTAATTTAATTATATCGAGAACAATTAATATAACACAGAAACAAATATAAAATGAAAAAATAATATACATACAAAACGAGGTACAAAAAGAATACAAATACAGATTATCTTTATACATATTCCGTTTTATGAAACTCATGATATATTTATAATTTAAAAATTGCAACGTATACTTATTTATATAAACAAATTTTTTTATTAATATACGCTATTATTAAATATAAGAAAATTTTTATATTTAAAAAACAACATATAAATCATAAAATAGTTTATAAAATAATGTAGCATAAGTTTTTAAAATCAATAAAAGTATCACGTATATCTTAAAATATTTAAGTAAATTTAACCGTTTTTTCTGAATGTCATTAATTTTAATTTCTTTAGGAATTTATGAAGATATATATAAAAACCTTATAGTAGTACACATTTTTAATTTTAATACATACAGTAATCTTAATAATTATTTTAAAAAATTTGTTTGAATAATTTAAAATTTTCTCTTACAATTGTAATATATTTTAATGTAAATCATAATTTATGTAATATTGTCGAACAATGTTTATAAAAAGTTAAATTTACAAAAATTATATGTACTTATTTTAATTATTAAAAAATCAATTTGTATAAACCTCATTTTTTAAAATAAAAAGAACAATATTAAATTGTATATAAGCACACATTTACATTAGCAGTAAATAATGTAAGTTATCTATATTTATGTAATTTTGTTAAATATAGGATTTAATTTTTAAAAATTTCTATAAATACTGTTTATATCATATATTTTAGTAAATATTATTTTATTTATCTATTTCTTCTCTTTTTCATATCATACATATAAAAAATAAAAAATTACTTTTCTGTAGAATATCATTTACTAAACTATGTTGCAATTAATAAAAGTATACCGATATTTCAATTAATTAAAAACTTTTTTTACGATATGTTAGCTTCATAAAAATATAACTTTAATTAATGCAATTACAATTTTTTAATAAAGGCAGAAATAAATTTATAATTAACTTAATTATTCAATAATTTGATTAGCTTCATATAAACCAAGTCATTTCATTTAAGTTCAACACGATTTCAAAAATAGATAACTTTAATTAAGTAACACATAAATTAAGATAACGTTATACTAATGTTTTAAATATTATTTAAATAATAATATTAAAATTCAATTAAAAGTAAAATAAAAATTACACAGAAATTCATATATTCTTAATATAGATTTTATAAAGATAAAGTAAGATAAAAAAAGTTTCATTGATATTATTTTGCTTACTGTTATTAATAAAATATGTTACGAGTTAATCTTACAAATATATATAGATCTTAAGATTTTGTATAATTATGTATAAATGTATCTTAGGAATATAATTAAATCATTTGTTTATATTTTTATAGTTATATAAAATACATAAAAGTGCATGCTGAACGAAGGAATTATAATTTTAATATAAACTTTTGTCTTTAACGAAAGTATCAATATTTTGATTATAAAAAACTATTTTTTTATCGAAAATTCAATGTCATTTGATAACAATAATTATTCTCACAGTTCCTTATCAATATTTGGATATAGTATCCGTTAAATTAAATACTGTTATTTTTTTATTTCTGATTATCTAATTTCTGAGAATTGTTACTACAAATCCCCTATTAACAAAATTTTTTCAAAAAACGATACTGTATCTTTATTTTTACTTACTATTTAAAAAAATTAAATAAGCATTTAAAAAGATTCATAAAAAATATTATAACTTTTCACTAAAAATTCTCAAAAACTATTCTTTTTCAAGTTTTGAAATACAAACAACCTTTTAAAATCTAAAAATATTTCTAAAACGTCGGGAAAATAATTTTTACATTGTTTTAAATTCAAGATAGCTGTTGTACATCAAATAAAATAACTTTTTTATAAATTTTTAATTTTTAATAGTACACTACAAATATTAATTTATGCAAAAAATAAGTATTAATAAAAATAATAATGGAAATGGAAAATTAAAAAAATTTTTCAATTTGTATCAACTATCAACATAATTAAATAATTTCGTATGTATTTCTCTGTCTAAATTCAATATTAACCTTATTTAGACGCCCTGGCATATCGATCATACTTCTCGTGTGGCATACGTAAAAATTTGTTTTTGCAATATCTAAAGTTCTAACTATATCAAGTATAATAATAAAAAAAATTATATAATTTAAAAAATACCAATAGTTTTAAATGTTTTTATCAGAAAAATTATTAAAATACAAAAACATAATGTAATTAATATGACAGTCTTCATAGTTATATGTACAAAAATAACAAATAAACATTCTTATATAATTTTGTCTAAAACTTTGTGATAAATAGGTGCGCATAAACGTGTTTATAAGCATAGGGAAGAAAAATAAGTAATTTAAAATCCGATGATATGAAAGATGATGGATTTATTACATCATATTATATTTTGTAATTGGAAAATTAGCTATAAAAATTTAAGTATTTGGACCTTTATTCATAATTAAGATTTTAGTATTATCAATAATTTTTTAATTATTTTTAATAGAAAACGTAATTGATTTTTCTTAGATTTTTAACATGATTTAGAGGTTAGATGTATTAGCTTACTGTGTTAATTGAGTAGATCATGGTTTTGCTGACTACAGCGCCGTGACTGCTTTGGTCACTCAACATCATAAACTATCCTCAAAGTTTTCATATTTGAATAACGATGACTGTACTTGTCTACATTATCAACGAACTAACGAACACTCACGCAACGCGTGAGCTAAAAATTTAAGATATTTAAATATTAAAATACATCTAAGTAGCTTATCAAGTCAATTACAACTGGATATAGAGTAAATTATCTATCAATTCTTATAAAATTGAATTTTAATTTAGATATTTTTAATGAAATATAAATTATTGTTAATTCTGGAAGGAAAAAATTACAAAATTTTAGTAAATTTTAGTAAAAAGTAAAATATTTTGCAATACTTTTTTTGTTACTCCTTTTTATGCTTTCTTAAGCATACTTGAAATCAAGCATTTATTTCTAAAATGCATGTATGTATATAAAAATATTTTAAATAATAAAATATAATTATAAGCCAATTTTCCATAAAAGTAAAATATTAGACTTCACTCGATCAAGTCTGATATTCATTTATGAAACATACAGATAAATATAAAAATAATAATGTAAAATAAGATAAATTAAATGTTAAACTATAATTAGAAATTGTATCTGAGCATATTCTGCAATGAATTTTTTCATACATTTTTCCATGAAGAATTACTATTTAAAAATAGAAATTTAAACTATATTTATTTTTTTAACTTATATGAGTCACAAAAGAACTATATTTCTTAGGAAAGTAAAACAAAAATTATTTATTTTAAAAATTGAGAAAAAAAGTAATATATATTTTTCAACCAAAAATTAACCTCAAAAATTAAATTAACCTAGCAATATTGAGAACAAAATATTACCCTCAATCTTAATATCTACACAGCTAAATTCATGGGAAGAACAAAGAACGGAACATTTACGTGTATATGCAAATAAATATTCTTGAAAGAATAAAAAATATAAAAGTAAATCAGAAATTTATAAAAATGCGTTTACAATTATTAAATTTGAAAATTAAATTTCGAATGCCTTTTTTGCTAGTCTGCCATATAAGACTGAATTCAATAATTAAAGTTTTCGTAATCGTCAATTATGCGATAACTACGGTTTTTTGTATCACCCTATCGATCGTATTGATGCCAAATATCGGAGGGCTGCACCATTCATGTGACGATAGGATAATGGAAATAACGCAAAATTACTATTCTATTTTTCACAACTATAAATGAAACATTATTTACAAAATGTAAATTTCTAAGAACTCGCAAGTTCAAATACAAAATAGTACACCCACTATCAATTTTGTTTGCAAGAGCTTAAAACGTATTTACAAAAGTGACACTTACAATTATCGCTCAGCGTGTGTAGAATTTTCGAAAACGTGGCGCTCGACGTCAAGTGCCTGCGCACAAGCAGGCTACAAAACTATTCGTTAATTTAGATGCACTTTTAGTTAATTCTCTTTATATTTTCCTTTATGTATAACTGGTACTTAAATGTACTATCAGCCACCAATACCTCTAACTGAAATTGATTTAACACAGACTTAAAACTACTGAGAATTGAAAACGTTGTACTGTATGTACTGTGCGAATTGCTTAGCGCTGAGCTCGCACGGATTTTCAACCCCCTCTTTTCTACCGCTGATGTGCTCACATCCTGCGTCTGCCCTCACTTTCGCTAATAGTACATAGTACCCTCTGCTTTCCTCTTTGTCTCCCTTACTTTTGTACCATTTGTGGTCTCTTCTTGCATCGCATGCGCATTGTATACTCGATTTTAAAACAAAGGTTTTTAAGTTTACTTATTCATTTAAGTTGAGAAAGAGACAGAGAGAGAGAGAGAGAGTGAATGTAAATAAATAAGTTACGATTATAAATTCTCAATTACAATTACACGAATAGTTTTTATGGTAAAGTATCGCGCTTAAACTAATAACTCAATATTTTGTTTCATTTGTTGTTGTTTTCTTGTTAGTTGTTTTTGTTTTCTTTATTATTTATTATTTGCAAATATTATTATATTTATGTTAAGATATAAACATTTTACATATAAGCGATATAAATATAATAGTTAAACCAAAAGTACTCCTATAACGAATATTATATAATTCTTTTATATATATTTATATACTGATAACAATATTTAAATTAACATTATAAGAAAATTATTGACAGTATTTAAAATATTTTTTACTATAATTATAATTATGTATAAAATCACATAGTGTATATTGAATTTTCAAAAACTGATTTCTCATTCGTTGTGTCCAATTTCCTACTTTTATTCACATATTTTGTCTGCATACTAATTTTTAAAAAAAGCACCTTACTCTCTCATGCTTTTAATCCTCATTTCTGCTTATTCTACTGTAAGTATAACCTCTAAAACATTTGAGTAATCGTATGGAAGTGAAAATATAGACATACTATTAATATATATATATGCATATATATTAATTTTTAAAAAGTTGTTTACAATTATAAAAACAAGTATAATTTATTAACTTTTATAATCTACATTTTCCTTTAAAAAAATTTATACTTGTATTCATTACTAGGTAATACGTAACTAATTAATTCAAATGATTAATAGTTTTGTTTAATTTAAATAATGTATTTTTCTTAATATATACTTTATAAAAATAAAATAGTAATTTTTAAATTTAATTTATTTTTTAATATTTATTGTTAATAAATTTCATGAAATATATCATAAAATTTAAATTAACTGTTTTACTTAAAATTTTTTAAAATAATATTTAATTTATTATTTTGAAGAAAAACTTTAAATAATAATTTATAAATATAATTATTTTCAAGATTTTCATCTCAAATATAACTTTATGAAGATTAATACATTACCAGTCCATATTATGTTAATTTACAATTCTATATTAAAAAATATTTATAAAATTTTTTTTTGTTCTATTATCGTAAGTTTTATTTGTTACAATATTTTGATTGTATTGAAACTTTATTTTCATATTTTTCTTCATTACGACAAATACATATGTAAATAAATGTAAGGTAAGAAACAGATAAAATAATTTAAATACAGAGATCTCTGATAATAAATTACAGTTTTTACAAACAATATTTTTAATGTTCAAGAATAAAATAATAAGTACAAAAAATTTTTAATTCAAGATAGTAATCTTTTAAGATTTAAACTTACTCGTTATATTGTTCTTTTACTAACTTCTTTTATTGATTTAATATTTAGTACTTATAAATACATATTAAATATGTTATCAATTTTTTAATTCAATAGTTTATGTTTATATATATAAAATGCAGTTTTATTTTACTATAATGGATGTATTTAAAATAAAAAACAGTTTATAGAGTACAATTATTAATTATTATAGTTAAAAGTAAGTAGAGTAGAATTTAAAAAATTATCTAATAAATTGCTAGAATGTAAAAACATGTTTTACCAAATTTTGAAAAATTTATCTAATATTAATTTTAAAAAAATTTTAAATGTATAATTTTTAAACACTAATTTATTGCTTTCTAGAATCTAATTAATTACAAAGTCAAAAATATTTTTATACATTAAAAAACCAAAATTACTGTTTAATAAGCAGTTCTATTTTTTAATGAATTGTTTAATTAAATATTACATTTGATTTTACAAAAATTTTATATCAAATACATGATTGTAATTTTGTAGATAATTCTATAGTGTATTATATAATACATTTATAATTTTAATTGTATTAATTGAATTTATTTTACAAAACTCCTTACAGATATAATTCCAAGAAAATTACATATTTTAGTATACTTCTAGACAAATATAAATATTTAAATTAATTATATTTTTATTTAATTGTTTTTTAATTCCTTATTAATTCCTTTATTTTAAACAATAAATTTTAATTTAAAAAATGAGTGAAAATGATTCAAAATTAGATGTGCTTTAATTTTGCAGTATAAATATGTGTAACGTACTCTCGTCCTTTTACGCCAATCATACATAATATGAATTATACGCATATCTATTTCTATATTTTCTACATGCGTTAAACTCTGTATAGAGAAAATAACCATTATCTATCTATTATACGACGCGCTCCAAAACTGTTATTCATCTTGTTTACTACGCGGATCATACTATCTTACATACTAGCGCTTACGCATCACGCACACCATACTATTTTATGCCTAGCGCTTACGCATCACGCGCTTCCTACTATCTATCTTGTTTTCTATGCAACTGTTCATCACCATACGAAATATATTATTCAACGACTATTTATCTGCTCCGAACAGAATATTATTTGAATGTAAATCACTAATGCAGTATTAGTAATCATAATAATTAAATTTGTTTTTTTCAAGAGATATCTATTGTATTTCTAGCATGTAAAAACTTCTGCACTGTCTAGATTTTCAGTCTAGCAGATCTGGAAGTCCGGTATAGTCGAGAACAAATTTTAAAAGAACCATCAAGAAAGTCCAGATCAGAACAAGAACAAGAATCATAACTTCTTCAAGTCTTAATGTGTGTATGTGTTTTTTTTTTTGTTTCACGTAAAGTTGTTGCTGAACATTATATTGTAAAATTTAATAAATACTTTTAAGTAAAAGTGAAACAAGTTATTAAAAGAATCCTCCATCTCTAACTTATCCCTTTACATTGGTTGTGAGAAGTGCGGGATTTTCAATTTATAGTGACGTAAAATATTAAAATTAATGCAACAAAATGACGACAAATGTATATGTGGCATTCAACTTAGTTCCCGAGTTTAACGGAGAAAAAACAAAATTACACCGATTTTGTAATTCTTACGACATCGCGCTTTCAAATGAAGTACGATACAAAAAATTATTATTCAAAATATTGCAAACAAAAATAATGGGAAAAGCGGAAGATATACTCACATTAAAAGGAAACCTATACTGATAAAAAATCAGAAAAACAGCGGTTGCTCGAATTAACATCGTGCAATGAAAAATATAACGAATACATTTCTACATATTCTTAAAGAATATGAGAAAAGTTTTTTAGAAATAATTAGTAATCTAGACTATAAACTCACAGAAGACGAGCGAAAAAGATATATAAAACAATTAAAAAAACAAATCCTAAGGATTTTCATCGAAGCATTAAAATCAGAAATTTCACTGATTGTAATAATTAGAGATCCCGAAGACCTAAAAAAGGCAACATGAATCGCGCTTCAAGATAAAATAAAAACCTTCAGAAATAAAAGAAGAGTATAGAAACTATAGGGAATATAAATTCTGTAAAAATTGTCATAAATCGAGTTATTCAGAATCTCAATGTCGTAATATAATTTATAATACATTTCCAAATAATTCAAATTCCTTTGTACAATGTAGTTTTTGTAAAAGATTTGGACATTTAGAGTCCGAATGCCGAAAAAAAAATTTAAAGTAAGAATATATAATGATAATGACAAACAAACTGTCAATGGACTTATGAAAAATTCTGTAATTATTGCAAAATTAACGGTCACGATATTTGAAAATATAGAAAAAAGCAATATAACGATAACAGAAGACAAAATTCTTACGTTAACTTGAACAATAATCAACAAACAGTAAATACAAACACAGTTCAAACATATATTTAAACTAGAGTCATTCTTTGGTTACTGCCAAACCAAAGAAACTCAACCCCTCGAAGGCAGTGCAAAAATAAATTTAAAGCTTAATCGCTTAGTACAATTAATATGCTAAATCTACCGTAGACCTTGACATTAAATTCAAACATAGAATTACTAGTCGGTACTGGTGCCGACCCATACCTGTGATTAAAGCTTCAAATTTTTTTACAGACACCGAATATTACGATAATATTAAACTCAACACAGTGGATTATTTACCGAAAGAATAAAAATAATAGAATATTATTTCATCAACATAAAGATTAATAACAATACGTACAAAACCATTTTTCACGTAATAGAAGATAATTTTCCGATACCTCATTAGGGAATTTTAAGAAATGACGTAATTACAAATTTAGGAATATTTGTAAATACTTATCAACAAGTTTTTAATTAAATTATAATAAAATTTCTTTAAATACTTACAAAGTTAAATTACAACAAAAAGAAACTCCTCCAATTAATATTGAATGCAACAATAAAACCAAAATTCCCGCTGGATCCGAAACATTTGTGAAAATAAAAATCTTAAATGCAAAATCAACAGAGGGCATAATAAATAAAAAATTAATACAAAATGTAATTCTTATTTATCAAAGCATAATCAGAGAGTATGAAAACGGAGAAGCTATTACATCAATATTTAATACACATATACAAGATGTAGAAACAGATACTCCTTATGTCCAAATCAAAGAAATTGCACCAGATTGTAAGATTTTAAATATAAATACAAAAAATTGTAAAAATCATTCGTCAAAAAGAATAAAACTATTAGAAGACCAATTTAGATTAAATCATTTAAATGAAGAAGGAAAGCAACAAATATTATAAATGTGCAGAGATTTTAATGAAATTTTCTTCTTTAAAGGCGATATTCTGAGCACAAATAGGAACTAAAGAAACAAATAGACGAAATGCTGAAAAACGACATTACCCAACTTTCGGAGTCACCTTGAAATTCCCCCTTTTGGGTTGTTCCTAAAAAATTAGACGCTTCAGAAAATAAAAATGGCGTATCGTTATAGACCATCAAAAACTAAACGAGAAAAGAATGTGAGACTCTTATCCTATTCCGAATATTTCAGAAATCTTAGACCAATTAGGTAACTCGGAATATTTTATAACTCTAGACTTAGCGTTAGAATTTCACCAAATAACGATGATATTCGAGAGAAAGAAAGAAACTATATTTTCAATAAACTTCGGGGATTATGAATTTAATCGATTACCATTTGGATTAAAAAATTTTCCAGATTGCTTCTTTCGCTTGATGCTAATAGCTTTAGCCGGTATCCAAGCAATTCATTGTTTACTCTACTTGATGACATAATTTGTTACACTGACTCATTAGGTAGACGCAATAAACAAATTAAAAGAAATTTTCTAAAGACAGCAAGAGCATAAACTTAAATTGCAATCCGATGAATACGAATTTTTAAAACGCAAAGTGATGTTTTTATGTCATTTACATAACCGAAAAAGGCGTGAAACCTGATCCAGAAAAAATCAAAGTGGTAACAACCTATCCGGCTCTAATTAATCAAATAGGTATCAAATCTTTTCTCGGATTATCGAGACATTAAAGAGGATTTATAAAAAATTACAAAACCATTAACTTCTCGTTTAAAGAAAGACGTTAAATTCAATTAGACAAATGCGCAGCAAGAACCATTCAGAAATTAAAGATTGCAATTAACTTTTCCCCTATTTTACAATACTTGGACTTCAAGAAAGAATTTGTATTAACTGATGACTTAAATAAATTTGCGCTAGGCTCTGTCTTATCTCAGAGGAACGAAGTGCAAGATTTACGTATAGCTTATGCTAGTAGAACTTTAAATCACGCTGAATATAACTAATGTACCATTGAGAGAGAGCTACTTGCTATAGTATGGGCAGTAAAGCATTTTCGACCATATATATACGGAAGAAAATTCAAGATCATAAGTGATCACAAACAATTATTATGGTTATTTAACTTAAAAGACCCAAGCTCAAGATTCTTCTAATAATGACTAAAATTAGAGGAATACGATTTTACAGTTGATAAAAAGTGGAAAGATTAACTGCAAACCTGACGCGCTTAGCAGAATTCCACAATTATTATACTCTCAACAATTATTTAAAATTGGCATAAATAACCTGTACATTAATATTTTAAATTCAAACGATATAAATAATTCTATTTCTATTAAATCTACTAAATCTACTGAACCTACAATATCTAAAGATGCATCTTGTAAAATAAATTCTATCGAATCTGCAATACCGCCAAATCAATCTAGTAAAAATAATTATTCCTATAAAGATTTCAGAGAAAGTTTAAAAACAAATATAATTATAAATGATAAAAAAAACGAAACTTGTGATTGCATATTTTTTGCAAAAAAATAATTATATTATTTACATATTTAAAGATCTCGATTTCACAGAAGTATTTTTGAAAGAATTTAATCTGAAATACAATAACAAAGACTACTTAGAAACACAAAATCCTGAGTTATACGATGTTATAATAGCAAAAAATAAAAATTGCACTAATTACTATCTCGTTTTAAAAAATCTACTGGGATAATTGAGAACTTGAAAATTTATTTAAATGTCTTATAAACATAAAAGAACTTTTATTAGAAAAAAAACAAAATTAAATTAATTTACTACAGAATTTAGATAAATCTATATCATCTAAATAAAACATTGTTAGATCAATGTTTAGATATATTTTTCAAAAAATAAATATTTCCATTGACATATATTTAAATCATAAATACATTCCAAAACTTAGCTAAATCGAAACTATACTGCGAAAAAACCATTGCTTATCTAGTACTAGATATCCTGGATTTCACACAACTTATCAAAAATTAAAAGAAAATTATAAGTAGTATAACATAAAGAGAACTGTCTACGAATTTATGAAATACTACGAATCGTGCCAATTAAACAAACTTGTTAGAAATAAAAATAAAAAACCTATGGAAATTACAACTACTTCAACTACAGTATTTGAAATAATAGCTCTAAATATAGTTAGTCTACTTACTCTAACCGAATCAGGAAATAAACTTGCACTAACGTTGCAAGACGATTTAACGAAATTCACCCTAGATTTTCCAATACCGAATCACGAAGCCAAAACAATTACTCAAATTTTCACGAAAAGATTTATTTGTATATTCAGTATACGTGATAGTATACTTACTGACAAGCTTAAAGATTTTCTATCCAATTTGCTTAAAGACATAGAAAATGGTTTAAAATTCGATAGATTTAAACAACACCTTGTCATTTCTAAAGAAATGGTGCACTAAAACGAATCACCAATCCTTGACAGATTACCTACAATATTACATAAGGTAAAGAACAAAGCAATTGCAATGTATATTTAGATTATTTTTCTTTTTTATTACACTAAGCCTTATAGTTTTACAAATTATACTCCATATGAATTAATATTTGGCATAAAACTAACTCTTCCCTCTGCTATCATGAAACCTGTTAAATTTAATTATACACACGAAGACTACTTAATAAATTTATTACAAAAACTAAGAAAAAGCAGAAAAATACCAAGAGACAATGTATTAAATCAAAAGAATAAAATAAAATGTATTACGGCAGCAGAGCAAAATCCATGAACTATAATATTTGAGATAAAATTTATTTTAAAACTAAACAGTTTATCAAATCAAATAATTTAATGGCTCATTATAACGGTCCTTACGAAATAATTGATATAATTTTTCCCTCTAATGTTATCATATAACAAAAACGTTAAAAGATACACGTTGATAACATAAAACCAGCACATTCCAAAGTGTAACTCAAATCAACTTTTTACTCTTCTTCTAACAATATTATATATAACAAAAGGAAAGAACAAAAAATTGCTTATTATTCTTATATGATCTACCTCATAATATTAATCATCATATTATACATAATATTCAAACTTTGTAAATGTTACAGAAATATTAGAATGTCAAACAGAATTAAAAGAAGCAATAGTATCCTTCTGAACCAAACATTAATCATGGAAAGCACGAGAAAAAATCATAAAAGAAATTCCGAAGAAACGCAATTAAGCACAAGGGTTAAAATTTAAATCATTGTCAAAAATTAAAAATAAATTAAAGAAAAATTATATCTTTAAACTTAGGAAGGAGGTGTAACGTACTCTCGTCCTTTTACGCCAATCATACATAATATGAATTATACGCATATCTATTTCTATATTTTCTACATGCGTTAAACTCTGTATAGAGAAAATAACCATTATCTATCTATTATACGACGCGCTCCAAAACTGTTATTCATCTTGTTTACTACGCGGATCATACTATCTTACATACTAGCGCTTACGCATCACGCACACCATACTATTTTATGCCTAGCGCTTACGCATCACGCGCTTCCTACTATCTATCTTGTTTTCTATGCAACTGTTCATCACCATACGAAATATATTATTCAACGACTATTTATCTGCTCCGAACAGAATATTATTTGAATGTAAATCACTAATGCAGTATTAGTAATCATAATAATTAAATTTGTTTTTTTCAAGAGATATCAATTGTATTTCTAGCATGTAAAAACTTCTGCACTGTCTAGATTTTCAGTCTAGCAGATTGGAAGTCCGGTAAGGTCGAGAACAAATTTAAAAAGAACCACAAGAAAGTCCAGATCAGAACAAGAACAAGATCATACTCTTCAAGTCTTATGGTGTAGGGTTTTTTTTTTGTTTCCGGAAAGTTGTGCTGAACATTAGAGGGTAAAGTTAATAAGACGTTTAAGAAAAGTGAAACAAGTTATTAAAAGAACTCCTCCATCCTAACTATCCCTTTACATATTAATCAAAATTTTAATTGTTTAAAATTTTTATAAAAAATATTTTATAAAAAATTATTTATGTTGGTATAAAATTTTATATATAAATATGTACAAAAATCTTAAAATTCGATTATAAAACTTTTATAATAATAAATTTTATTGTTCAAAAATAAAATAAAAGAAAATGTATTCTTGATCTATTTTTTTTCTTTGAAAACTTTTTTTATAGACTTCTTTTTATTAGCATATAGAATTAATTTATAGTAATATTAATGCAAAAACCTATATTTTTAGAAGAAAAAATTAGTAACTATATGAAAATATCCAACAGATTAATTTCATTACTTTAAGAACACTTTAATTTTTTTATAAATAGCTAGACAATCTACAGGATCATACATCTAAATTTAAATAAAAAACTGTTAACTTTTACATATCTAAAATATATATTATAACGACGAACATTCTTTGAATAAATAACTATAAAATACACTAAAGTATAAATGCTGATCGAAAAATTTATATAAAATAATAAACATATATCAATTTTTTAATTTATTCATATTATACAAAAATGTACGTTTATTCTATACACTTAGAATTAATAAGAAAATGACATACTTTTGTATAGAATATATATATATATATATAAAATTTAAACAAAATTCAAAAATAATCACTCAAAATAAGAATTTAATCTTTTTAAATAATTATTTTTATTAGTCACATACGCGGTATTTATATTTATATAGTATTGTATAGAATATATATATATATATATATTTATATATATATTAAATTTATACATTTTTTTTATGAATAATAGTTTAGAGTTATAATAATTATGGAATATAAATAATTTTATTTTATATCAGAATAAAGTGTTTTGTATACTTCTGTTTCAAAGAACAAATTATACATGTGGAAATTTATAATAAAATAAATACAATAAACAAAATAATTTTTTTATTATTGTAACAATTTACATATTTGCAGATAGATACCATAATCACAATTTCTAATATTATTCAAAACTTAAACTTTTCAAAATTCATAGTTTTTTTAAAAGTTCAAAAATTGGAAAATCAAAAAAATTGGAAAATCAAAAAAATTGAAATATATAAGTTTTTATTGATTAATAATACTGAAACTTAGTCTTTAAAGAACACTAAGTTTGAATATTAATATTAAATATTAATATATTTAAATATTGCTTTTAAAATAATCGATTACTTATCGAACCATGAAATTATGTGTTTTATTAATTGATTTTGAATTAAACTTTAATTGATTTACCTCAATGAATAAAAAACATTAATTAAAGTAATCATAGGATATTAAAAAGCAAGTCAATCTAAATACTTTGTTAATGATCGATTATTTTGTATCAAATATCTATATAAATTTAACATATGTCAAATTAATTTCAGTATTATTTATATTTGGAAAAGATTGAGTAGTCTTAAAAATTTCCAATTCAATACAATAATTGTAGTCTATACATGGTGATTTACTTTATAAAATATACGATTTTCTTAATATAAAAATCTAAACATTGTGGAGTTTTTTTAAATTTATAAAAATCTTTCAAGGTACTTCAATTTGAAATTTGAAAATTTTATTTCAATTTATTTAAAAAGCATTTATCATTTAATTAAACAGTAATTGTGTATTATTTATACATATGCAAAAACTTGGAAAATCAGTAAAAACTTTACTATATAAATATATATGTCAGTCTTAAACTTAATTTTTAGGGGAAAAATTATATTACATTTTAATTATAATAAGAATAATTTAATAGTAAAAGTCGGTTTGTTGTATTATTTTTGTTGGCATTTAATGTAAGAGTCTTCCTGGATATATTATTTATATAATATAATATAATATAATATAATGTAATGTAATACAACATAATATAGTATAATAAAATGTAATATAATTTCTAGTAGAAAATACGAATTAACTTAGATTTTAACTTAGTTTAGTCCTATTCTCAAGTTGAATGTAAATAGTTTTGTGTGTCGGACGTAAAACTTCATCTTTTACTATCCTTTCATTATGTTCTACAATTTTCGCTCTACAATACTAATTATTGTTGAGCTTTTCATCACTCAACGTAATTTGCTTAAAAAGCGAACACATTAAAGTTTTAAAATTATTTCTAATCTATTCCAACCAATTTTAATTATTAAAAATAAAAAATTATTCATACTTACTTGTTGATATTTCTTTTTTAAATAAAAATAATTTAATTATAACTTACAATAATATAAATGAAATGATTTTATACTTATATTATACACCTTCTATTTTTAAGAAATTTTTTTCTTATGTGATTTTCTTTTATTAATATTTAAGCTAATTTAAAAAATTTTTTTATGATAATGAACATTATGTTTTTGCATCTATGCATATATTGGTAATTAAAAGTATATTATAAAAAAGAAAATATTTTATTTATTATAGTTAAATCTTATTGTTATATTATAATCGTGTACGCTTAAATATTAGAATTTAATATCAAGTAAAAATTGTACTTTTTAAAAATATGTTTTTAAAAACTGTATTTAATAAAAAATTTATTGTATGATTTCAAAATATCCTAAAATATTGTTATCTATTTTAATTCAATGCAATAAACTTAATTTAATTTAATTTAACACAATAAACAGAAATATATTTAAGATAATTTGTCGATAAAATTAAACTGTTTCTTTATTTTATATAATTTAGCTTTTTGTTTATTTAATTTATTATAATTTTCTGTGCTAAGGAATAATTTTAAGAAATACATAAATCCTAAGTTATTTTACAATGTGTAAAAGACGGTCATTTTTTAAATCTTTTTATTTTAGTTTTATTTTAATATTCTAAAGGTAAGTTTATAACAGTATATAAATAAGTAAATAAATAAAAAATGTAATTATAAATTTTATAAATTAAAAAAATCAGTTTATGTTTGTATAAAAAAAAATTATATTATTCAGATCTATAAGGTCTCTAATAAAATTTGTAATTAATCATTTTGTTGCGTATAATAATTTCCTTTGATATGGAATAATGAGGCAAAAAATTTAATTGCATTTATGTTCATGAATCAAAATTGGAGCAGGTTATTAATTATAAAAAATAGTTAATGTGCATTAAAATTGAAAATATTTTACTTTTTTTATATTTGATTAGCAATCAGAAAAAATAGTCCAAACAATTAATTTAAATAACATATAATCTATTATATAATTTTATATATACGTTATATGTAAAAATTTATTTTAAAGCTGTAAACTGTACTACCACATAAAAAATTAATAATAATTTAATGAAGTTTGAACTTGTAAAATTTTAATTTATTTGAGAGAAATTTTACTTGTTTACAGTCTATCAAACTTTAGAATGACGAGTTTCCGTTATGTCAAGAAGAAAGCGCAAAGTTCTTGAATAGAGGGCAAACACAACAGTATGAAATGTAAAGAATAATATGTCGCGATATTGAATTTATTTATATATAATTTTTCATACAATTATATGTACTAAAGAATCATTAGTTAAGCTATGAATATATTTATTGGATAATTAGAAATTGTTTTAAAACTAAATTTAATACATACATATATATAGTTTCATTCTACCTCGTATAAAGTACAAAATGTAAGTCTTATATAAGATCCCATTTATTCGTGAAGCTAGTGTAATTAGTATTTTTTACGTGTGCTTTGAACAACATTACGTCGATAAAAAAATAGAAGAATGCAATCAAGGAGAAAGAATGCAAAATAGATGATCTTACTTTAAAAAATTTCCTAGTTTGTAGTTTAACGTTGTTCGTCGATCTTTAGCATGATACAATAGGCAATCGTAGTGAATTAGTAAAAAAACGAAAAAAAAGAATGAAAAACGATGCACACACACACACACTCGTAATCCTCAGACTGACACGAACGAAAGCAAACTGACAAACTATATAAACTGTACTGCAAGCAGAGAAGCTACTTGCTCATGACTATTGGTGAGGGGTTCGACTAACACTGAAATAGAAATCCCATAGTAACCAAACGCGTCGCGGACAAATTCAGTTTTTACAATAATCATTACTTCGAACTTACTTAACTCAAATTCTTCACTTTGCTTTAAGTTTTTAAGTTTTTTTCTAGAGTATATCGATTTTAGACTGATTTTATGTTTAATAATATGCCTTTTTTATTTTTATGTTTAATGATATACCTTTTCATAATACGAAATTAAGAAAATCTAAAATAGTTACCTCAATTAATAACTATTTTCTTATTTAATTTTAATTATGCTTGTATTAATTTCTATTAGTATTTTACGTTGTAATTCATTGTCTGCTTTTTAAATCTACAATTTTTATAAATAATATTGCTTTGTTTTTTTATTATTACAGCAATATAATTACAATTAAGAAAGTGCTTAGGTAAAATTAAACTTTATATAATTATATAACGTATCAATTGACATTGAAATAATTTTATAACTCGTTTTTAACTAATTTATAACTTATATTTTTCTCAAAGTATGTCATTCGTTAAATCACCAAATAATATATTTAAAATAAAATTTTATTGATTAATATTAACAAATATTATTCTATATTTTTCAAAATATATTTAAAAGTTTGTAAAATTTTCTAACATATTACTTTACGGCTTTTATATAATTTAATAAAAAAAGAACTCTCTTGTAAAAACTACACATATTTAAGTTTGTGAAATATATTTTGTATGTATATGCACAATTAATAAATCAAATAAAAATAAAACAATACAATACAATTTTCTAATAATCGTAAATTTGTTATCTATTTTATTTCTTAATGTTTAATTGAATAGATATAAAGCATAAAAAAATTATGACTCCTTACTAATTTTATGACGCATATATTAAATATCCATGTTTAATTAAATAAAACATTTTTTTTATTTTCGTTTTTGATTTGTATTTTTAACTGGAATAATAATAAACAATTATATTTTCTTATCGTACTTATCTTTAGAACAATCATAAAACCTTTTCTATGGCTTAGTATATATAATATATAATGCAATTCAATTCCTGCAAGAGAAGCATTTTAAATTATAAAATATTCTTAAAATATTAAAGTTTTCATTATAAATTACATAACTAATTAAAATCATGTAACTATTCATATAACTTTCATGAGTTTTTAAAATTAAAAAATTTAAATATTCATAAAACACATCGATTATTTTATTGAAAGTTTTTAAATTTAAACGTATTTATATTAAGTAAGTAGCTTATTTATATTACAAATATAAATTTGAATAAATTAGAATACTTAAAACAAATTTTATTTTAAATAAAAATAACTATTCAAAATGAAACTTAAGATAACAACTATCACACATACACATACATATATATGTATATATAATTATTATGTATATATAAATTAAATAAAACTATTTTACATTTAAAATTTATTTTAGATTTTTTAGAGATTATCACAATTTTGCATACTTTTACGGTTAATTGCAGTATATTACTCATATATTATATTATATAAATATACACTCCATTATTGGAATTAAAAAGGTACAAGAACAAAATTAAAAAATAGTAAAATTTTTATTCTAAAAAGATAACAAGCAACAATATATTTTTAATTATTGCATCAATAAGCTGCATATGTATCCCACTTATAAAAAAATATAATCGCCATAAAAAAGTACCACTTAAAACTAAAAATATTTATCAACATTACTGTTCATAATTTGACAATAAATGAAAATTATTCCTTTTTATCTTTATAATAACAGCCATTCTATTTTTAATTTAAAATATATAATATATATTAGATTAAGATTTTTAGTAGAAATAGATATTTATTAAAATACAATAGTAAATATCAACTTTTTCAAATATATTCTAATTTTAACATTTTTAAAAATATATTCTTTTGTTAAAACCAAGACATTTGTTCTTAGTTGTTTTTTAAATAACGATTGTAATATTAAATAAAATTTGTATATTTTATTTAATTGTCAATTTTAGCACTTTTCAAGTATCTTACATTGTTAGTTACACTGTACCTATTTAATTTATTTACGTAATTGCAACATTTATTCATTTTAGCTACTTTTTATACATTAACAACTAATTTCTTTGCTTTGATTGTTTTAAAATATAAATCATTGATCTGTATAATAAAAAAATATTTTAAAAAAATAATAAATTTTTTTTATCAAACTTATACAAAATTTTGTTTCATAATTTTAGTAAATTATATAGTGATCAATTAGAAATAACCAAAGAGATTCCATTTATTGAGCAACATATAAGTGTATCACAGATATGCATGCAAGTTTAGTCTAAAATTTTATTTGAACCTACTTTATGAATTAACAATTTAAAATATTTATGTAAAAAAATAATTATATTGTGTAATATTAAATTTTAATATAAACAAATTGATAATAAAATTATTAAGATTAATTATTCTTTTACGTGAAATAAATAATTATAAAAAAATTATAAATAAACAAATATTTAAAAATACTTTACGAGTTACTAAAAATTTTGTATTATTTTTAAAAAGATTCAAAGCCAAAGTGTAACGTTTCGTTGAATTTTACATTCAATTTCTATAAATCAATAGATTATATTTAAAAAAATTTCAAAATAAACAAATATTTAATATTGCAATATTTATAGTTTTATATTAATGAAAATACAATATTTTTTTCAAAAAGAATTTTTTATCGAAATACACAAAACATGCATAATATATTGAAAGTTTCATTTTACAATTCTAAAATATATTGTTCATTGTTTTTTTATAATTTTTATTTTCTTTTTTTTTTGATAAAAATCAATCTTAGTTTAAATTTATTAACTTTATATGCTCTGAAATGAAGTGCATTGCATATACAAAAATATACATTGCTGTATTGTATATTAACAAATGTATGATCATTAAATCGGCACACACTTCAAAATGTTAAGAGCTGATTGCCTATTAAAGCTTAGACAGTCTTGCTCCTTTAATGTGCATCGTTTTCCTTTATATACATTTACGTAAAAAATGCATGCTCGTATTTTAATAACGATTTCCGTTTATTATTGCAAAAATATTATTTACAAAGGAATTTTTAATAGCGAAAATTGACGAAAAACTATGAGCGTAACAAGTTAATTAATATCAAGCAATTTTTTATCATTTTATTGTGCGCATTTACTTATGTGTAAATCCATATATTTGTGTCTAACCAATTTTTCGACTATTATTTATCTTTTGATTCTTTTTATACGCTCATAATTAATTGAAGACACTATGAAGTCTAATCCCTTACATGTGCACATCCCTTCAGAAACGGATTTTACCCATTTGTATTTGATCATATATGTTCGGCGTTAGTGGCTGGTATCCCACTTTCGGATCCATATAGTATAGTTTGTCATGTATTCTTCTTGGATCATAGCTATCGACTTGAAGATCTTTTTTTTTTAACTTAAATGTACCTAAAAATAGTTATAATTTGTTAATAAAAATATTGTTTTAGAAAAGTATAAAAATTTTTAATTATTATTACATGTCAACCAAATATAGTAAAAAAGTTAAAAATAAATTATTTTTATAAAAAATATTTTTAAATATTCGTTAATAAATATTATAATAGTACAATAAAATAAAAAATTAAATTAAATAATTATTATTGAAAATTTTATTCGTAAACCACATAATTTGTAAATTCCAAGTTTCATGTAAATATTTAAACTTAATTAAATTATAGTTATATATATTAATATTAAATACGAATTGTAACACAATATGGTGCATTGTAATATGAATTTTAGTAAAAAGTAATTAAGAAAATAAATATTCTAATTTGAAACTAAATTTAAAATTAGATATGTTATTGTATAAAAAGTGTTGATACAATATATAAAATATATAATAAATTTATAACTTTGAATATAATTTATGCATTGTGGAATAAAATAAAGTTCTAAAGTTTTTCATTTAAATAAATTTTTTGTATTGATACCTATAGAACGTTTATTACAATTTGTATTTATTATATGTATTTGAAATAATATAAAATAATAAATAATAAAAAATTACACTAAAAAATTTCATAACAAATCAATATATTAGCAATATATTAATCAATATAATAGTGCAATAATAAGTTATTCAATTTTTTTTATATAACTTCATTGAAAATTTTAGGAATTATTAATTTTTTAAATGAAATTATTTTATGTAACTTAGAATTGAACTACATATAATTATTTTAAGAAATTTGATTTTAAATCGTATTTTATTTAATCATATATTATTAACAGTTATATGTTTTATAAGTGACATATTTAGAATATTTACAATACATTTTTAAAGAAACTCTATAATGTATGTATATATGTACATATATATATATATATATATATATATTATTTTCCAAGTAAGCCTATCTATTTAACCTGTGTAGATCTAGATTTTATTATAAATTCTTTTAAAACTTTTAAAATTTTTAAACAAAGATAAATATTAATAATGTAATCATATAAATGAAGGAACATCGCAGATTATTTTAATAATTAAATGTGGACATCAAATTTCATTTTATATTTTTGGTCGTTATATTTTTAATATAATTTTTAAAAAATGAAGTAATTATCAAGGAAATTATGTACTCAAATTAATTAAAAATTAGTTTATTAAAATCTGTTTTAGATAGAAATCTGTTTCAATTTTATAATTGAAAATGGTAATTTTAAAATAAAAAAAATTAGTATATTTGGTTGAATCTAAGAAAAAAGTAAGTATTTGTATCTTATCAATGAAAAATGGAGAAATACAAAATCCAATAAATTAAATCAAAATATTTGAAATAATATATATATATGATTTTATATGATTTTGTAAATAATCATATCTGCAAATATAACCTTTCATAAATAAGATCATTTTAAATTAAAAATCAATTTATTTAAAGTAAAGCATTATTATTGTAAAATTAATGTACAGACTTTCTTAATGTTAAGATATTGTTGAACAAATTTTATATAACTATATCACCAATAAAAATCATAAAATAATTGTATAATAAATTAAAACACTAATTAACTAGTTAACAAAAAATAATTTAAAAAATTGTTACAAAAATAATTAACATGAACAATGTAATTTTATTTGAGAAATTAACAAGTTTGTATACACAGTTCGCATACATGAAACATTATTCATTACATACCTAATTATTAATAATGAAATATTAAAACTGCAACTATCTAACAAATTTAAAGATAATATTAATTATTAAAATTACTTCAATAAAATTTAAACTGATTAAACTGATCTATTAAAAACTTTATATAATAAAATACTTGATAATATATTTTTTATGGATTATTGATAAAATATTTAAGATATCAGAGCAATATTACCAGTGAGATCAATTTTTGTTAATATCCTAATAAATTGAGGCCTTGCATAAACTGGTAGTTGTTCCTTAACGTCAACCGCTAATCGATCAATGTTTAATAAACCGTCTTCATCAAATATTGCTGCCATTCCAGCTCTACCTTCTGCACCATTTACCTAAAATAAAATAAATTTATGTGTAATCGGGACATTTGTATATAAAATTTAAAAAATTACAAACAAATCACAAAAAGTAGTTTATTTACTTCAACACCATAAACGACGCAATCTCTGTAGTTTATAAGATTGCTAATGATTGCCTCAATTTCTGATGTTGAAACATTTTCTCCTTTCCAGCGAAAAGTATCTCCTGTTCTATCTTTAAAATATAAGTACCCAAGTTCATCAGCTACAAGAATATCACCTGAAATATTTATAAAACTATTACGTCATATTAACAAATTTATAAGAGGATAGTTTGTTATTTCTAATATGATCCAGGTTTTTATAAATAAAATTATTTGAAAATTTTGACACATATTTTAATTTTCATTAGTACTTCCAAAATAAATAAATTTTAAATATCACTTAAAATTTTATGAATAGATTTACTATTAAAAGTTACTTATATTTTCTTTGCAGCAAGAATGTAAGTTTATGTTAATAAAACATAAAAATATATACAAGATTAAAATTAAAGGCAATTTGAAAATTTTTTTGTGTAATAATGTACATTGTAAAAGCATATATTATCAAAGAATATATTTATTTAAATAATTTCAAATATAAAAAATTTCATCAATAAAATTTAATTTTTTAAATTATATATACAAATTTAAATAATTATAACATTAAAATTTTAAAATAAATATCAAAATTGAATTTTAAATTTAAGAACATAAAATATCTTGAAAAAATAAGAATTTAAGAACATTTCAAAAGTAAATATTCTTTAGTATATGTTTTTGAAATATATCAAATGTTATTATTAGCTTTATTAAACAATTATTTATTTGAAACTTACATATCTAATTATTTGTAATTATTCATTCTTTTCACTTTGTTTATTTTGTGCTAGATACCTAAGCAATGGTACAGTATATTAGATTATTGTAAACTCTATTTTATAGAATTCAAGAAAAAAATAAATACAGATTTTTTTTAATTTTTAGAAACATCGTATGAAATTAAACTTTTTTCAAAAAATAAATAAATTAAAAAATTTTTAACGAAAATTTAAAAAAATTGTAATTTTAATAAAATAATTCAAATTTTTATAATGTGCATTCAAATTTCACACAATGCAATAGTCTATAAAATGAAATAAAAATTATAAAAAATAAAAATAAATAGAAATAGAAATATAAAATAAAAATTTGTTATTTTATATAAATACACAATATAAAATGTTTCTAAATAGAGAAGATATATTTTAATATTCAAAGAGAAAATAAAAATATTTATATCTTAATAATAAATTTTGAATACCAGATTACTGAAAAATAATAAGTAGAAAAATCGTGTATAAGCAAACGAACAATTTTAAGTTTACAGTAAAAATAATAATAAAAGACTTTTATAAAGTGTCACATAATATTAATATAATAATATAATATTTTAATAGATATTCATTTGAATCATTAAAATATATCTCAGTGACTCAATTAAACACAAAATAAAACTAAATTTTTAAAAGATTTTTATAATAAAAGTAAGTTATAATAAAAATGATTACCTGATAAAAATGCGGAATCACCCTTTGAAAATACATTATAAACAACTTTAGTCTTGGATGCTTTTTTATCTACATATCCTAGAAATGCCCTGGATGGATTATGTGGAATAATTTTTCCTATAAAAACTCCAGGTTCATCTAATAATTAAAAATAGATATATCTTTTAATAAATTAAATATAAATGAAAAATATTAGAAAATTACAAATTCAAAACTGTGCTTAAATTCATAAATGCTAATCAGTATTTTTTATAAAAAAAAATTGATCACTTTGAAAATTTGAAATTATAATTTTTTTCTAATCAAAATTTAGTTTTAATTAATTAATTAAATTTATATTTAATATATCCATATCACCAATATACAAAGTACATAAAATTCAATAGCACATACTTGGTTCACACACTTGACAAGTCCTTTTAAATTTCTAATTGGTTCTCCATCAGCGTTAACTTTAATAATTGAAATAGGATATACTGCTGGTAATATGCGGGATACAAAGCCTATTGCTCCTATTGTATTATCAATGTTTACTGAAAGATTTTAGAAAAAAAAGATAAGTAATTATATAAATTCAATTATAAAATATATTAATAAAAAAAAATTACTATGTTATAATTATATAAAAATTAATTTTCTTAATATATAAGTAATTCAATATTTACAAATTTTTAATTTTTAAAAAAGGTATTTGTGATTTTTATATTAAACAAAAATACTAATATTGGTATAACTATCATTTTTATTTAAGTCATTTGTGTCAATTTTGTTTTCAAAAAAACAAACGTTTAAAAAACTAATAAATATTTGAATCTATTTATTGAAATTCAAATTACATATTCAAAATTTTTAGTTTTCATAATAATATAATAGAATTTTACTTTAAAAATACACAGATTAAATATATAATATAAAAAATATTAAAAATTTGCTTTTACCAATATTTGCGTTCCCCTCAGTAGCACCATAAAATTCACAAACTTGAGGAATGTCAAATCGCGATATAAATTCGCGCCAAATTTGTGGCCTGAGTCCATTCCCAAATATAACCCGGATGTTATGTTTTTTATCCTCTGGACTTGGTGGTACTGCTAAAATATATCGACACATTTCTCCAATATATTGCGAAACCTATTATAAAATTTTTTTCAGATTAATCTGTAAAATGTTTTAATACTCTTAAACATGAAATTAATGAATCTTTAATTTTTAAAACGCTTTCATAATCATTCAATATTAATAATTGAGGTTATTTTTGAAAAATGTTTATATAATATAAACGATGCTTATAATTATATACTATAACATGAAAGTTACTTTATTACACATACTGAAAATAATTATATTTTTAAAATAATTTTTAATAAGTTTTAAAAGACTTAATTTAAAATATAAATCCATATAATATATATATAGATATATATAATAGGTAATATTTAATCATAATATTTTTTTTTATAATTCTATCAAATTCATAATTCAATTATATCAATATTAACAAAATCTTTTAATTACATACTAATAACATTTTATCATTAAATATTTATATTTACATTCATATAATTGATAAAATAATGAGAGAATTTAGCATAAAATAAGGTAAAAATAATATTTAGATGAAAATATAAAGATGAAATTAAAGATTATTTTTAATTATTTAATATTAAATAATGAAAATGAATCTTGTTATTAAATAAAATTTACTTAATATATTTCGATACTATAAATATTCTAAAACGTGAAATATTTTTTAAACTAAAAAACTATGGAGAAATTTATAAATATCTTAAATTACCGATAATACTAATTATTAATATTAAACTAATGTGATTATAACTTTTTATTATATATGGGCCATAATAATTGTAATAGAACAATTTAAAAATGTTTCATATTATTTCTATAAACAGTAAAAATTTACATTATGTAATATTTGCGTATACACTATTATAACACAAAATATTTTTATAATTATATTCTTTTATTTTTAAAATATAGAAATTAATTTTTTTATTATTTGAATAACTTAAATTTAAATAATTTAATTATTATTTGTACTCATTAAAAGAAATAATTTAATACGTCAGTTATTTATTAATAAAATACTTTATAAACTATAATAAGATTTAAAATTAAAATTAAAAAGATTAAGCTATTATATGTTTTTATAGTACAGCTATTACATTTTTTTCTCGTATTAATATGTATTTGAAAAAACTAGACAATTCCACATATGTTCTAATTTTCAAAAAAATTAAAATTTAATTTATTTTCTACTGAGATGAATTATTTCAATACAATATTTTATTGTAAATCTTTATCTTACCGTGCAGTTATATTTGATACAATCGCTGAAGTACGAACTAGCAGAAAACTTTTTTCTAATGACGGTTGTGGCACCATGCAACAGACTTTGACCTACAGACATAACACCTCCCGCCGTGTGATACAGTGGTAAAGGTGTATAAAATCTGTCAGAATTGCGAAATGCTGCCAAATAATGAATACCACTAGCAATAAACATAAATCTGAAAAACGTAATTATTACCCTACATTTCCATGAATTTACATTATAAATTAGAATTTATAAAATATTTTTATTTCTAATTATTTTTATTATATATAATAGTTATTTAATTTATAAATACTTCATTTAATTTTTTCTTTATTTATTATACATACTTTGTTATATGTTATATATTCATTATAATAATTTAATTAATGAAATATATTAATATATTATTATTTAATGTATTGAAGGAATAAATTTTTTGAATTAAATTTATCTGGTCAAAAAATTATAATTACACAATTGTGAAATAAAAGCCACTAATTTAATATTTATATTTTTATTTATTATGCACTATTTCAAATTAAGTTACATTTGACAATGTTGTTTTTTTTTAGTCTCTTACATTTTTTCTTCAATTAAAATTTTTTTTTGTTACTCCTATATTGTCTTTTTACTTTGTTACTTTTCATTTCTCTGTTTGCTTCCCTCTCAACTTTAATGATCTTATATAATATCTATAAATTTATATTTTTTTTCATAATTTTCATCCAGTTGTTTATATTTATCTCTATAAAATTGCATTTTTCTAATGTGTTTCATTATTTTTTGTCATTATTGAACAACCTATAACGTCTATTTTTCTCTGTCAATAACTCTTTCTTGTTTTATTCTTTTTTTTAAATCTTAATGGTTTTTTCTTTTCCATTTATTTTTTCTCTCTTACTTTCTTTTCATATACAACTTTTTTTCTTTCAAATATTTTTGTAATATAATTTGTTTAATTCCCTCTGCATATTTTTATTTTTCCAAATTATTCCTCTAATATTGTTATTTTAAATTTGTTACCTCCGTTTCCTTCCATATTATCTCTTTTTTGAATTTCTGCCAACATTTGCAAATTGACCTTCCATAATTTGCCAAAAATTTACCCTTTTATTCCATAGTTTTCTTTCTAACTTTTCCCTTTATTTCAATTTCTTTTATAAAATTTTTTTTCTAATTTTATTTTTCTGTATTCTTTGAGAATTCTCAACTATGTATATGTATCTATATGAATTAGTCAATATATATTCAATATACTCTGAACAGTTTTTATCTATATTAAGTATCTATTTTATGTTTTATAACTTTTCTATTTCTTCACATTTTTGTTCTATACAATAATACGTTTTTACTAAATCGTTGAATATTTTTTTTTCTTTTTAATGTTTTTTTTTATACTATCTTTACGCAATTTACCATATTTTTGTTACATCCATATTTGCTCTTTTATCTATAATTTGGTATGCTTTTAATCCTATTATTTGCTTTAAATTTGTATGTAAATATATTTATAACCCTAAATATGTGAATTAATTAAAAATTTCTAATTTTATTCCTTTTCATCTAAATTCTAATTTACTCCTTACTTTACTAGATTTCCAAATTTCATTATTTTTTAAGCTTTAGAACTTTTATTTTTAAAGAGTTTTTAAATAATTTCAACATTTCCTTTAATTTATCCTCTGTTTTTACTAGTATTACTTTATCATCTACACGACTATCATATGAATACGTATAAATGGTTACACATATCGATGATCTTAGTATTTTTTCCTTTAACTCTATTTCTAAACTTCTATATTTTTTAATTCCTTCTCCAGATCTACTTTTGGGATTTTGAACAATATTGCCTAACTTCTGCTTTTGTTTTTGTTTTCCCATTATTTCATTATCTATTTTAAGTATTCGTATATTTCTTTTATACAATTGTTTAAATACCTTTTTATCTCTGTTTTTTCTATGCGCAAATTTTGTTTCTTTCTTTTTTCCACTTCTTCAACTGTTCATCTACACCTCTTTAATAAACGACTTGCATTTATTGTATCTTTTTTTCTTCTAAAGTTAAATTGTGCACCATTAATTACTTAATTCTTCCATACGTTACTATATTTATTTTTAATTGTTTACGTCTTCTGTTTCCTTATTTTTAAATTGGTACTATTTCTCTTCTCTATGCTTCTGAAATTTTTTTTCTTTTGTACATTTATTAATAATTTTTAATACTTCCTTTCATTACTTGTTTCAAACGAACTTCTACATTTCCTCTTCTTCATTTTCTTCTTCGTCTTCTTCTTCTTCTTCTACTTCTGGGCTTTTCCTCAATTTTATGCTATTTTTATTTCTTTTACTTCTTTCACTTTTACTATCTTATAATGTCCTTTACCTCTTCTATCTCCTTCTATTTCTTTTTCTGTTTTTTTTTTTTTACTTTTAGTATTTTTGTATACTTTCAACGCTTCTTTATTTTCACAATATTTTTTATTTCACTATGATTCTAATTTTATACTATTTCTATTATATTTCTTTCTTTCGTGGCTTCCTTCATTTTCTTTATAATTTCTGTTTATGTTTTTACATTGTCTATAATTCATTTTTTTTCTATTTTTCTGTCAACTATTTTATTCTCTTCACTTTCGTCTCTTCATTATCTCCTTTATTACTTCCTCAACTAATTTAATAATTTAATATAAATATAAATTTTTAATAAAAATTTGAATGCTGCTTTATGGATAGTTTAAAATTTCACTTTTTAAAAAAAATTAATAAATTCTTTGATAACGCAATTTATATACATTAATATTATTTTTAATTTGTATTACTAATTTGAATGAGTATTAATATTTGTTTAAAGCGTATATGATAGTTTATTTAATCGTATATAATATTATATTTTAATTCAATCTTAAAAATATTTTCTTTTAAAAGTTTATTATAGACCAATTTATTTGCTTATTGAATACTATCTATAAATTTTGGTATATTCAAATAATTTTAAATTATAAATAATTAAAATAATTAAAATAATGCTTTTCAAAGTTGACAATGATAAATAAAATAAATATTTTAAAATCTGGTTTCTTGTATATCATAGATTTCAATTTGATATTATGTGCATAATTTGAATTATTATGTAAAATATATTGAATTAAGATATATTACATCTAATTGAAATAATAGTAATGTCATTTTTCAGTATATACAAATTACTGTAACATATGTATTTATAAAGTAAAGAATTTTCAATTTATTGTTTAGTCGTAAATCATTTTAAAAACATTGATAATATAACTCACAATTTTGTATATGTGGTTACATTTTTCGTGAACATAGTATCTTATAAATAAATTTAAATTAATTAAAGGTTGAAGAAATAGTAACAAAATAGTAGTAAGCATTATTTATTCGAAATGAAAAATCAACAGAATATACCCACTTTTCCATCCCAATACATCAGAGTCTAATTTTTTTTTATTTAAATTTATTATTAATTATAATACAAATATAATTATATGCTTACCTTGAATTAGTGATGACTGCTGCTTTTGGTAGACCCGTTGTTCCGCTTGTGTAAATGTACATAAGTTTGTCGCTATAATAACCCTTATCTTGAATGACTGGAGGTATATTTGGAGCGTCAGTCAAAAAATTTCCTAGCTCTTTTTCTTTCAGGCCATCTGAAGGACTGTTCACGTCATCTGATAACCGATATAGAACGAGTTTTGCATCTAAAGATGACGCGATATCCATTACAGCTACAAAATAAATATAATTAAACTATCAGAGAAAGTATTTTCCGTATATCAGTTACATTATGATTCTTATTTTTTTTTATTTCATTATAACTATTTATAATTGTTTAATCATTACAACGAAAATATACTAATTTATAATCTTAATTAAGAATTAGAGTTATTAAAGGTATTCCCAACTTTTCATTAAAACTTGAAAATTTAATTTAAATTAAAATTTTTAAATAAAGAGAATAAAACTTCAAATTATATATAACATATTTTGCAAAAAATGAATAAATCTACTAGAAAATTATATATTTCATTAAACAATATTTAATGTACCAACAAATTTTATGAAATTATTAAAAATAAATACTATGTGAATCATCATAAGTTGTTACGAGTGTGGGTGTGTCTGTTTGAATTATATATATTTTTTTTATTGAGGATTTTTTCTAAACTGTAAAATTTTTAAACTCGTTTTATTTTATACTATATTTTTTCTAAATGCATACATTAAAACTTTCAATGTAGCACATTTCAATAAGTTCTACTTGATTACTTAAAAATATTATTCGTAATACCTTTAATAAATCTTTACAGTTTTAGATATGGATGTTTTTATTAATAATGTATTTCAAATTGGATATTGTCAGGCTAAAATAAATTTTTTTAAAATAAATTTAAAATATAATTTTTTAAACAAGCTATAGTGTTATATTAAATATATTTAAATCAATATTTGTATAATATGAGTGAAATAGGCAAAGTCTCTGTTTGTATTAAATAGAAAGCATAACGTTGATTACATAAATTTTACCTTTCTTATAATATATAAATTTTTTATTTTTTTAAACAGTCAAAAATTTTTATTTTAAAAACTAATTTTCAAAAATTAAATATTTGTTTTAAAAAGATTTTTAATTTATAAAATTGTTTACAGATGTTTTTAATTTATTTTTAGACCTTATATTATTCTTTGAAATTATTCTTTAATTATAAAATTTACTGTATTAAACGTTTTTTTATTTGCTGAAAAAAAATACTTCGATAATTTGAATAAAATTTCAAAATCTTTTTTTTATCGGTATATTCTACATATAAAATATTATAAAATTAAGCTTTATTTCAATACAATAAAGATAAAAGGATTTATATTTTTTGTAATGATAAAAAATATCAGTATTTTAATTAAACTAGCACTGCATTCAATTAGTATTTTAATTAGCAAAGTATTTACAAGTGTAATACAATTTATCGACTCAACGTAATGTACTTAAAAAACGAACATTTATAAACACAAAGTCAAAATAAAATATATTCAATACATTTTTCTATTTTTATATGAATTTTAATAAAAATATATTAAAGTAAAAAGATTAAAACGAAATAATTATATATTTAAAGTGACAAATTGTAATAAATATAATTTTTATAAACATTATTATATTTCTAGTTTTGTATAATTTTTGTTGTCTATCTTTTAAAATTTTCTGCTCACTGTATAAATTATTGAATTATTTAATATATATAAAATATTTTATTTGTATCATGTAAATATTAATTTTTTGTTTAATTTTTGTATTTACAATATTTTTAAAAATCGTTACAGAAGTGACTATTTCATCAATTATTACTTTAATTTATAATTTTATATATACTCTAATGAGAAAAGAAGTATTTTTAATACCTTCTGCTAAATCAGCGCCGTAAATTAATGCTTGACATTCTGCTACAGTGATACTATGAAGAAGAGAACTTTTCCTCAAATTAGTGTTGATAAGTGGTGTGATTATGCCAAGTTTACTTAGACCTAACCATATACCAACGTATTCAGGTCGATTTTCTAGCAATAGGGCAACAGCATCACCTTTTTTATAACCGTGAGTTTTAAATACGAAAGCAACTTTATTACTGTAATCCTCGATCTGAAAGATATATCTTATGTAATATTAATTTAACATATAACGAGTAAAACAAAAAACCTATGAAAAGATGATTTTTTTATGTAATATACTTTCATTCAAGTAAATGTTAACATAGAAGTTTTTCTTAGAAAAATTGTCTTATATGAAAATTATATAAATTGAAATATTTAGATGTAGATCTAATTGCTATTATTATTTCTTCATAATTCTAATAGAACTAGGTTTTAGTTTAATACTTGATAAATTATAACTTAGTTTTAATAAATAATATTAAAAAATGTTGAGGAAAAGAAAAAATTAAATAAATTATATTCTTTAACTATTATAATTTATATTTAAAAAAAGGTTTAACGACACTATTTCCATGAAAATATTTTAAAATGTATATATATTTATACTATAATCTCAAATTATATTATGTTAATAACGTAACTAATAAAATCACGAGTATATAATATTTTTGCTCATTTCTAGATAAATGCGTAATATTTAGTGTTATATTACTTAAGTATAGCGATGAAAAACTAAATTATCAAAATTTCCTAATCATTGATTAAACTATATTATATTGTTTAAATAACACAAGTATTGAAGTCACGTAATTATTAAAAAATTTTAAATAATAAATTCTATAAACTCATCTTAATTTTATTAATTTCTATTTAATTTAATATATAAACATATAAATATTTTTTAAAAATTACATTAATCATTCATAATTTATTAAACATGAATGTACATACCTGCTGAAATGTCCATTCTTGATCTTCAAATACAAGACAAGGTTTATTAGGATTTTGAGCAACATGTTGTTGAAATATATCAGCGACGCTTCGACGTTTTTTTTCGTGTCCTTTTATTACCCACAGTAAACAAACATAACGACAAATTGCCCTAAAAAAGAAAATTTTATCTAAACGAATAGTTGTAAATAAAAATATTTTTTAATATTATAATTAATTTTTTTTTTTAATAACCTGATATTTATCTACTAAAACCAATATATATAATGAATTATTTTTTAAATAATCTTATCGATAAAGAAAATTTAATATTTACAAAATGAATGTTTTTATGTTATACATTAATAAACGGATAATAAGATAAATAAAAGGTAGATTAACATATTTTAATTAATTAAATTTCATCTGTTTTTATAAAAACAGATAATTCTCATTTCTTAAAATTTAATACAAAATACTTCTGTAATCAGCCCATAATATTTTAATATTGTAATTCGTTTAACATAAACCCGTGCGTTAAGCGTAAGTTTTTTAACTTATATTTACTTTTTCTATATCTATTTAGTATTGATTAACACATATTATGTATTATCGATAAAAAATTATGTTTTAACTATATATATAGATATATATATATATAGATATAATATATATATTAAAAATTTCTTATATCTGTCTTCAAGATTCCAGAAGAACAAACTTGATTGATAGTTATTAGAAAATAAGATTTTAATACACAGAATATATAACTATAATTTATCAATCTATTAAATTCTTTGTTTAAATATTTTCTCACTCATAGATATAATCAAAATTTAATATTATTACAATAATAAATTTAATTAATAAAAGTTTATTTGAATATATTTGATCTAGAGTAAACTTTAACATAAAAGTATTATATCCAAAATTATATCAAAATTATAAGTTATATTTAAGATTACTAAATTTCTATATTTCTTTTAAATATTCATAAATATAAAAGAAATTATATTAAAAACATAATTTAACAAATAAGTATAAGAAAACTGTTGATGAATCATTAAAGTATAAGATACAAAGATAACGTTAGTTAATAGTTATTAAAAAGACATTATTTTGTATAAAATAATAAATTCATATTTTGATTAATTAAAAATAAAAATATAAAATAATAAATTTATTAATCAATATTTTATTGCTTAAGTATCTTAATTTAATTTCATAGTTGGTTCTTTAATCAATATATTTAAACATAAGTATTTTACATAAGTATATTAATTTCCAAAACAATATTAGATTAATGATTGATTAGCAAATGTTTACCCCTATATACATTCAGACTTTCTTACATTATTTATCTTTGTCATTTAAAAGTAATCTTTGCAATACTAAACACAATTAAATTGTTTTCATAATTTAATAAAAAAATAGTTATTATAAAATTTTTAGAAATTTTCTATTTATAGAAATATGAGACTATTTTATTTTTAACATTGTTATTATGAATTTATAATTTTTATGTTTTTGCATTCAAAGAGTATTAATAAAAAATTGAATCTTAAAAAATTTTTAGTTAAATTTTTTTATTATTATTAAGTAGAATTATTAACATTGTAAACTTAAATATGTTGATTGAAGAATAAACCATGAAATCGTTATGAGTACGATGTTTTACACGTGCAATTTAAAATATAAATAAATTAAAAAAATAATTTTATCCAAATATATTTCATTTGACTTATAATAAATACTATCAGAAGCAGCTTTCCATTCATCCACAAAATGAAAAATTGTAACATTCCGAAATTTATAGAATATTATAAAAGTGATTTTGATATTGATAATTTATATAAATATATTTGTATAAATATTAATCGTAAAGTATATTTTTTAACAATAACGCGTAGAAAATTTTGTAAAATAAATAACATTTATTTTAGATTTATATATTTATATTAATATTTTTTTTTTATTATTTACTAATTATTTAAAAATTGCTTTGCAATAATATTTGAAATAGTATTTTAATAAATCATGTCTTACAATAATGGTTGGACAACTTAAAAATAAAATTCATCAATAATTTAACAATAATTTATATAATTTTATAATTCATTTATTATTTTTACAAGGCAGTTTAATAAAATAAAAATTCCAAGGCTTCTGTATATGAATTTACATTTACATATCATTTAAGATAGATTTGAAATGTTCGGTTACGTTTCTTGGAAAATAACAAATACCAAAATTAATTAAAAGAAAAGAGATCTATAGAAAAATTGCTTACATAAGAGAATAACCATTTAAAACGAATATTTATTATATCAAATATGATAGATTTTATAAAAGATTGGTTGAAATATCTTACGTAGATTAGATTATAATTATCATCGTCATATCAGGTTGATTAATTTAAAAAGTTATTTATCAAACGATAATTTCAAGAAAAGATTGTAGAATAAATAACAAATAACTTTTAGTTTTTATGATAAGGAAACATTGTACTGTTTCTTAAATATTGATTAAAATTGTTTTTCTTCTTTTTTTACAACTTCAATAAAATCAGTGTATGAATGTTATGAACCAATGACACATCCAGGAAGCGACTGCAAGCACGATTGTCGATACACGTAAACGAATCACTATAGACGAAGACCCTGACAAGCCAAAAGCATTTTGTTTTTTATATCATCACATTTGTTTTAAATAAAATATCCTGTTGTCTACTAAAGAAGACTAAGCAATTAATGACAGCTTTTTAATAAAAGCTATTTATATTATTGAAAATTTTGTAAATAAACTTCATAATTTTTAATGCTTTAATTCACAAACTAAGTTTGAAAATCATAATAATACTAATAAAATATAATTATTTGAATTTTTCTTAAAAATTTAATAACAATATTATTTTTAAATTTTTATTTATTAAAAATTCTTTATAAATAGGTTATACAACAAATTATAATTTTATACGAGTAAATTATAACGAAATTGAGAAGTTGAAATGTATAAATTAAAAATAAACTTAAACTAAGTTGTTTTTTCCTGAGGTGATTTTTTATTTACTATCTTGAATTTTATTATTTTGAACTAGGTATTTTAGTTATAGTATTAGGAATTAAAATTTATTTAAATTTAATTTTTATTTAAATTTAAATTTAATACTATATAATAAAGATTCAATTATGGATAATTTCATACTTTAGTATGTAGTGTAGTTGTAATTTACCTAATGAAATCGAGATGAGGTATTGTATACAATACATAAGGAACAACTTTTTAATAATACAAATTCTATATAGCTGTTTGATCATATGTAGATTCCTTAAGATTAGAGATCATTACAATTGGATAAAAATACTATCCACGATAGTATAAACATAGACTCAAATTGCTTTGCTTTATTTAATTCAACTCATACATAATGATATTCCACATATAATTACGCATTTTTAAAATACATTTAAAACTTTTTTGCATGCTCATTCTCATTTTTTTTTCTGTAGAAGTTTTTTAATATAAAATGTTTTCGTACAAGGAAAATGTTGAAAAATATTCAAAATAAATTTATGTAAAAATATTTGACTTGTCATTACTCAAGAGTTTAAATGATATTCTGAACTCAAAAAAAGATAATTAAAAAAATGATTTTGCTCGTTATTACGTAAAAATTGAGATTACAAAAAATTTTGAAATATTTCTTACATTTATATAAATATAAATATCAATTACTATTAATACTATAATATTATAAAATTTTTAATATCGATGTTTACGTTGTAAATTTATCGTTGTATCGTATTAAATTTTTAGTTCTGAACTTCTAATTCTTGGGTAATTTGATTTGCTCACTATTATTGTTGATATGTAGGAATAAATATCCGCAGGTGTAGAATTTATATACTGTTCTAATTATGAAAACGAATTATTTAATAAAAATAAAAATTTTATGAAGTTCGAAGTTTTATTCTTCAGAACATACTTTAAATTATATTTTATATCGTATTATTATTAGCGATAATAGACGTAGCATAAATAAATTATGTTGTTTTGTGAATTTTACATGTCAAAGTGTTTTTATCAATGAAAATGACACACAATTGTATTTAAATTCTTATTTTAAGTGGCTAATAAAATTAAAATATAGGATGTATATATATATATATATATATATATATATATATAAAATATATATATATAAACTATTTAAAATTTGAAAAGATAATTATTTTATTAATAAATTATAGAAGTAAAATGCTGTATCTAAGAATTAAAAAATATTTTTATAATAAAATTATATAAAATAATCATAAAGGTAATAAATACTTTGTATGTAATATCATAACTAAAAATTTTAATTAACATACTTTAATTAATTTTATATTTTTATAATTTACAGTTTTAAAAGTAATTATATATATATATATTATATTTACATCATTCAATATTTATTATATGTAATCATCAAATATTATTTTATCTTTTATTATTTTATTTATTTTACTTTAATATTATTATTTTTTATCATATATGTTATATAACCAATATTATAAAACAATAAAAACATATAGTATAATCTTACCATAATAACTTTCATGAGTTATAATTAATGAAATGATTTATTACAAGTATTGAAAATATATATTAATATATAAGTGTATACGTATATACATTAAAAAATAATAAAGTTATTTGAAAGTAATTGATAAGCTAGACAATAATATGAATATATTAAAAAATTTATGGAAATAAAATATCAAATACATAAGTAATCAATAAAAAAAAATAATAAAGAATTTTTGTTAAAAATCGAATAATTTACCATTAAAACATACGCTGATAATATTTTATTAATGTTATTAAATTTTGAAGTGAATAAATAATGAAATACAATCTATAATTATAATAAATAATAAATTAAAAATTTTTTTAATAAATTCAAACGATAAAAAATAAATAAATAATTCTGAAATGTATCGTATTATGAGTTTCAGAATGATATAAAATTATGTAGCATAAATAATTAATTCAACGAATCGAAAAAATCTATTATATATCATGCCATACGTTTGGCATATGAATTTTAAATGAATTACTGTTTAATCTTTGAACCTTGATCGCGGAATAGTTATATGATAATTATAGAGAGGAACAAGTAAAATAGGACAATTTGAACAAAAATTGCAGTTATTTTTTATTATTGCATAAAAATGTAAATGCAAAGAAAAGTTAGTGCTCGTACCCGTACTGCATGCGTTTGTCAATTTGTTATTAATACTCCCCAAATGATGCATTTAATATGTATGAGACTCTTCAGCGCCACCTAACAACCTAGCATAATTTTCTTATTTAGAAAAATTCGAAATCCATAATTATTTGTCGTCATGAATTTGTGGCTTTAGCGCTTTGGGTCGTTGACACACCGTCACATACAGGGAAAGTATACCTATGTCACGCGAGAAAGAGAGAAGAGAAGCTGTTCGCGTCCTCCAAAGCAGCGCATAAACTAGGAGAAAGCAAGAACGTGGCACGAGCATTAATGCATCGAATACCATACCTTTTGCTTTGAAAAATGAATATTGGAGAATATTCATATATATAAAATAGGATTATCTTTTTAAAATTAAAGCGATTAAAAAGTATAAATCAGAGAAAGAAAGAAATAACGAATGAAAAATTGATAAGCGTCTTCATAACACAGGGATATAGCACAAATATTGGACAAAAGAAGTAAAATAAATGTTTCTCCTCTAATGTATTAAGATTTAACACACAACGAGTAAACTCAGCTTTACCTAAAGAAGTTTTGTCATAAAGAACTGATTACACATGTAAATTTAGTTTTTTGTTAACTAAAATTAAGCGGTTAATCACCTATTTATACTTTATTTCTTAGTTATTTATCGAATGAAGTACATCGCGAGAGTAATATACTCTTTCTACAAATTTCATAGCAAGCGAGTAGATAAAAAAGCTCTATATAGTTATTAAAATGATAAATCGGAAAAGCTAGAGTAACTGAAAAAATAAACCAGTTAACCAAAACGAGGTTGGTAAATGGGAACAACGTTAGAACAAAACTGAGAGCAAAGAAGTTCACTGGCGTCACGAGGAGGGGTCAGATAATGAGATGCGTGAATCGCGCGTTGTTTATCATCCAATAAGCATGATAGCACTTACTTGATGTCTCGCGGCGCCGTTTTGAGCGCGACGGAGAACCACTTGAACCTGCCACCAGCGACGAAATAAGCAACCAGTGCAACCAGACAAAGCTGGACGATGAAGACTGAACCCATGTATAGCCATAGAGTGATGAGTGCGGCCAAAAGGCCAGTCAGCAGGAACATTGCCAATAGCAGGTGCCGTAGCAGACGGGTGACTGCGGCCCAGCGACGATTTGAAGATGAGCTAACACGATCGCCGGCGCCACCAGGTGCTGCCGCTGCCGCCGCCGCTCCGAGCTCGATCAAGGTGACGGAGGCGGCCTCCGAAGCGACTCCCGCTGACGAGTCGCCCGCAGGAGAACGCCCCTCTACGCGCACCGAGATATCGCGCGAGCTGCAGCCGTTCGTCTCCCCCCTTTCCACGTCCTGCGGGCATAAAGCAAGCCGGCCGGTTAAACAGAAACTCTAACTACCCGAGTCAGAGTCAAATGCCGAAAATACAATCCGATTGAAACTGCTTGTTCTTGATGCTTGTATTGAGTCTCGGAACTATAATTCTCGTACTCTGTAACTGCAGAGGTTGATGGTGAAGATTTACAGAATCTTCAATTTTTCTTTCCGAAATCTAAAAGCACAAAGTTTTTATCTTATAGATCTAATACTATTTTGTTTGACAAAAGAAAACCGTTTAAGAATACAGATATCAAATAAAAATCATTGAAATAAAAAGTTCTTTTAAACTTTAAAACATTTTCATCGATTATAAAATATTATAATTTAATAATATGAATTAATTTTATAAAATGTAATCAAGATAAAAAAGCTGTAAGATTTCATAACTCTAAGACTCTAGGTACCATTACTTAATAATGAAACCAAGTACCTAATAAATTATACGTGAATTACAATGTTTGAAATTAATTTTAATCATAAATATGTTGAGTACTAAATGTAATTATATGATTTCTACTTTGCCGACATATACTTATTTACCATTGCCGTCAACCAGAAAACATGCAATTTTTAAATGATTATTATTCTTAGCATTTATTTAAATATTTCCTATCTTTTTTCAATTAATAATATTTTTTACAATATAACTTTGCAAAGTTACATTATATATTATATAAAATTTATATTATAAAATAATATACAACACCCTGTAGAGTACATTAGCTTCAGGAATATTAATTTTTAATTAAATTTTCTTGGATTTTTTAAATAAATCAGACTATTTTACAGTCGTTATCAAAATTCATAAGTAAACAAAATTACAGTTTATTGAATTCAACTTGTTCTTTATGTATTTCTAATAAAAAATTTTATTTAAATATTATTCTCAAGTTTTAAAATATGATTTTATTAATATTATAATATTCCTATAAATGACTATAATCAATTCAAATATATTAAAAAAATCATTACTATAATAAATAATTAAGAAACTTATTAGAATTTCCGTTCATGTTCTCGTCCATCGATGTCATTTCGCTACGCAAGTTCAGAAGTTGGAGTTTATTATTAGTGTGAAAAGGAAAAAATAAAAATAAGAATGAAAATATAATGTATGTATATACACTTACAAGTTCTTAATAAATCTCTACTCTCATAAATTTCTCGATTAATCATCGTAATTTTATAATATAATATTTCCTGATAAATTAAGTTACATTTAAAATACATATATATACACATATATGTACATATATTTATTTATTTATTTACATTTATATTTACAGTAACTTATTTTTAAAATCTAATTTAATTTATCGAGAAATATTATCTTATAAAATTACAATGATTAATTAAGAAATAATATACTAATATATACTTAAATAGATAGTTTATACGTAAAATGTATTTGTACACATAAATATGATAAATTGTTTTACACATAGAAGTATTAAATTTTATTGTATAAAAACGTAAACGATGTAACACACGATTTATTGTTGGTTAAATACTAACTATGATTGTTTCTATTTATTTTTATTTGCACTATTTAATAAAGATAATTTCAAAATGAATTAATCATTTCATAAAACTATTCATAATTTTATTTATTTAAGTTTTTATTAGACATGACATTTTGATGAAGAAGAATAGTAATAGAAAAATTTTATAGTCCACAGTATATACTGTATGTGGATTCACATTATCTTAACAAAATAATTTTTTAAGATGTACAAATAACTTATGGTGGTGGATTGAGTACCTCTATGATTTAACACTTAAGTTTTTTCCAAAAGCTTTTTTTATATGTAAAACTTTTTAATGTAATCTTTCTTTTAAGATGATATACTTTTACTAACGTCACTGTTATTTCCTTAAACCCTCTAAAAAATTTGATTTGTCAAACTCTTTAAATAATATCTATCTCTTTGATGATCACATTTAATTTTAATTTTTTTTCTGTGGGCTATGTTTTTCTATTTGAGAATAGAAAGAATTAATTTAATAATTCACTATAGTAGTCAACAGTCATTAAATTTCCTTTTTTCAAAAATTCCATAACGATTATTTCAAATTTCATAATCTCGTATTCGTAACCTTTTCTGTCAATGAGATGGAGCAGATTCGCTTGAACAAATCGGTTGTATTGATTGTCGTTCATTTTTGACGTATAGTTATGTATTGAGTTTTCATTAACGACGACGACTCGACATAAGAACTCTTATAGATTTTGTTTAAGCATATCCAAACACTGATCAAAAGTTGACAACCATATTCACTCGTCCACATCTTTATTTTTTATAGTTTATCATGTAAAATATTTTATGTCCGTCATGTTTACGATATTTGCTACGTTGCCCAAGTATATTCGGAAATCATTAACTTTGCTTCACCGATAAAAGCGAATTAAGATTTTTTTTGCTATTTTTGTTTTTTATTATATTGAAGAATATCGAAATATATCTAATACAAATGTCTATCAAGTTGAAACTTATTATTGCAAAAATTTGAAATTTTGTGTAACATCGTTTAAAAGACATTAGAACACGATAATAATGTCAACTTCCCTCAACGCTACTTATCTTCAAACGCGTTTATTAGGTTGATTATCTTTTAGAGAAAATCATATTTAAAATTTTTTTTCACTTTTACAAAGTTATATATGTATTTCAAAATATTAAATACTATTTTATTAAATGTTTTATTTAATTTACTGTTTCTTGTCTATTTTATTTATATCTTTCGTACAATAATCAATACTAAATATAAAAAATTCAATACACTTGTTCAATAAATAATTAAATACAAATAGAATTATTTTTTTCAATATTTATAATGCATTAAAAAAGTTCTAATTTATCTTTAAAATAACTCTTACGTTGTAACTTATTTATTTTATTATCCTTTAAAATCAAATCTGTATTAAAAGTATTATGAAAATGATAATATTTTTAATTAATACATCTAACTTTTTATTCAATACATGATTAAGATATTAAATATAAGGTATTGACAACTATCGGCATTTTTTTAAATTCTACAAATATTAACGATAAATTCGAAATATTCTAATTAAATTATATAACTGATTGAAAAATTATAAACGTAAGATAAAAATGTTTTAACAATTATCCGCCATAAAAAATTTATAATTACATTATTAAAGAAATCAATTATTATTTATAAAATATTATTATATATATTTTAAATATTTAGTATTTTATAAGTGACTTAATTATAACTACTTCTCTTTATATAAATAAAAATATAAATAAAAATTTTCTGGTCGTTAATTTCACATTTTATCTATAAATTATAAATTTGTTTAACTATTACTAATTATTACTAATTTTTTAATTCAATCCTTTAAATAATCATTTAAATTAAAAATTCAAGAAATAATTAACCATTATAATCAAAGAGTAAAGTTGTTTTATGTAATATATAAACTTAAGAAACAAAAATATTATTATTAGAATATAAAATTATACTAATAGAAAAATATATTATATTTTCATATCAAAAACTTACTATTAATCAAAATTTAATAATTAGATGCAAATATAATTAATTTATTTAATTCTAATTTGCGTAAATGGAAATAAGTAAGGTTAATTTGTTTAATATGCATACCAATATTTTTATATTTAATATGAAATTTTTTTTATTAAATAATATTTTATTAAAAATTTAAGATAAAATTATTGTTATTATTTATCATATATTTGTTGTCTTTAACAAACTATAAAATTTTCATTAAAATTTGTATGATCATATAGTAATTTTAAATTAGATTTTTAAACAAATATTACCTATTGTCAAAAAAATTTTGAAATTAAATTATCTTTTATAATTAGAAAATTTTATATTTATTAAAAAAAAATTTTATCTGAATGAATATTGACTGATAATTCATATTATATGCGATCAATGGGAAGTCTTTTTTAACTTAAAAATTCCAGGCATTGTATTTATTATTTATTTTGTACAATACAATACAGCAATACTTAATAATTAAAAATATTTCTATTTTTATAGCAGTTGTATTTTAATTTTAATTTGATACGGTAATAAAAAAATCAAATTATGTATAAAATATTTATTAATAATATTCCTTTTGAAAATGAATAATTTTAATGAAATTTTATGAAACACATATTATTAAATTTTAATTGTAACATTTATATTAAATTCTATTAAATTGCTTATAGTTGAAATTTATAACTTTATAAATTGTAAAAAAATAGAATTTTTTTAAAACTTAATTAGAACGTTTATTTAGAGTCCTGTATAAATGCCAAGATAATTTCGATTATTTATAACAAGTATATTAACGTAATGAATCGTAATTATTCAGAGAATTTAATTATTGCAAACTTAAATTAAATGTAATTTATATTGTATTATTGAATTTATACGATGCTTTTTTTTCGAAATCTATTATTTTTTTGCGTGAACAACACAATGTTTAATATCTCCTAAAAAGTATGGAGTAAGTTTTTATTGTATGCAAATATCTTTTTTATGAATAAGATTTGAATAACTAACTGGATTCAATATAGTAAACTCCAACAAAAAAATAAAAATAAAACTTTCTCGAGTTAAGTATCATTTTAATTTTAATTAGTATGATTATATGAAGTAAAATTTACTTCTTGAAAACTACTTCAATTTGCTATTTCCTCATGTAATTCAATAAACTATAAATAAAATCATTATCGAGTAAATAAAACTTCTTTTACCATTATGATATATCCGAAATAAGTAGATAATTTAGTAATAGTACTTAATTTTTTGAAATATATGAGATTTGTTCATTATAAATAAAAAATGTGCTATTTTTAATTAGTAGCTTCCTTATGCAATACCACTATTAATGTATTTTTAAAGATAAATAATTTTACTTCAACGTTCAAAAAATTGTATAATAATGTAGATTCAAATATTTATAAAATTAAATTTTATAATTTTATAATTTTATTAGATATGATATAGTATATATTATAGATTATTTTTGAACATATTGATTATTAATGTCTCTATGTAATATAGCTTATAGAACTTCTTAATCTAAATAAAAATTCGTTAAATTTTGGTTTGTAAGAAATATAAATATCTATTTTTGAAATTACTACTTGTATTTGAGATATTATAATTTGTAATTTTCTTGAACTTAACATAGATTATAAGAAATATGTAACAGTGTTTAATAAAAAGAAATATTGAAAGAATGCCTCTTTAGTTATTTAGTATTACACACCAAGCAATCAATCTATTATTTCTATAAATCTTGAGATATCTGACCAATTTATTATAATTTATAAATTTTCTAATATATAAAAATTAAATCGATAAATAATAACGTTACGAATATGCAAAAAAGTGAAAAATTCTTATTGAAAGTTTTTCAAAACGCAGTTTTTATGGTATAAAAGCATAATACTGTTTTGAGGTCAAGAGGTTGTAGGAATGAAATTCTCTTAACTTATTACCATACTAAAACAAATGAGAAAGGAACTAGAATAAAAAATATAGAGGGGGGATAAAGTACTCACTCCGAAAACGGAGACGCGGTCAGCCGCCCAATAGACAACCTGTGTGCATGACCACTTGCAGACGTTGTGCCAGAGTCTGAAGCCGGAAAGCCTTCGTTGTCTTCTTGCTAGTGGCTTCCTTGCCGTCTGCACTTCATCGGTGTTTTTTAAATTTGATTACCATTAATTGTTCAAAAAAGACTTTTCAAGACAAAAATTCGCCTTATTCTTTACAATTCTTATCGAGGATTCTGCTTTTCGGAGACGATGATTGCGTGCTCGTTCGTGAGAAAATCAATAATGTAACAGTGCTGCTACCCAGTGACAAGATACTCAAGCTGTTTTTCTCTGAACTATGCACGTTTTTTCTATATTAACTTCGTTCATTTTTTCGGAGAACTATATTTTGACAGAATGTAATTGTTTTATTGAGACAAATATCCTATCATCGCAATGAAAAATACCTAACATATATAGAAAAATATTTATAAAAAAATTTTTTTGACGTAATTAAAAAATTGGAAAGGAAGCTTTAGTATTTGGTGTATCTTTGATTCATACTTGACAAGGCTATGGTTCTTTTATAATTTATCAAGTTATTATACAACAACAGATGTTCAACATTTTTTAATTTCTAAATATAATATTAAATACTGATTTTAAGATAACAATTATAGAATAATACATAACTAAAATTATGCATAATTTTAATAATGCTTATCATGAAATATAATCTACAATCTACATTCATTTTAATTTTAAGTTTGAAAAAATTTAATAATATAAACGTAATTACAAATAAAAATATCTGAATTAAAGGAAAGCAGAGTATTATATTTTCACTTACATTACATTGAACATATTCTTATTTTTTACTTTATTATTGCACAAAGAAATTTAAGTATACATCTAAATAAAGTCAATCCTTAAAAAAATATTAATAAATGTAAAATTAAATTATATCAATATTTATATCAATTCTATAAATTATATTTTAATGAGTACATTAAAACTATTATTATTCAATTACAAAAATGTAGCAGGTAGTTTTTTCTTAGTTATAATAGATTCTTATTATAAAATAGTAATAATAGGACTTTTGTATTGTTAAGATGATGAACGTTCAAATTTTTAATACTATTCATATAATAAAATACAATTTAAAATATTTTTAATTATATTAATATTAAACTACTTGGTGAACACATTTTTATATTATTTTAAATTAAATAATTTTGTTCAAAATTTTTAACAGAGAACTTATTTTTAAGGGGAAAAAATAAAACGTAAAATTAGTTTATTTTTTAAACAAATTGATTTATATTCTTTAAAAATTATTCATTATAACGTATTTAAAATTTTTTAATAATAGTTTTAATATCTTACGTGTTACAGTATTATAACCTCTTAAAAATTTACGTGTTTGATACAATTTATAATTGAAGTTAATAAAAACTTTGTTTTAAAAATTGTATATAAAATTGACTATACAAATAGAAATAAACTAATCTAATTTAATTGAGATATTATTTTTTAACATGTAGTTATAAATGCGATATGCTATTCCAATTCTTTTTTTTTTTAGAAAATTCAAATTTCATCAATGAATAAGTAAAATAATTTAAGCATTTATTCTTTCCGTGATATAAATTTTTTTATAATAATCTATATATAAAAAGTATTTTTTTTAAATTTTTTGTAATATATTATCATAAATTAATACATTGATTTTTTTTATTAAAACACAAATAAAATTGTTTATTTTAAAAAATCAATTAGATATAAATAAAAATAGTGAAACCAACAAAGTGTAAAATGTGAATACTTTAATTTAATTTAATAATCTAATGATTTATAATATTTATTTAATCGTGCCGTTTAATTTATTTAAGATATAACCATTACGATATGAAAAATATGTAAAATATTAAATATATCTGTAAACCGTAACGAGTTAAGTTATATTGCGAGATAATGTCTTACTGGACTTTCACAATTACTTTACAAAAATTGTGAGTACGCACTTACTTATTTCTGTTTGAAGCATCAAAAACTTAAATATTTTAAGAAGCTGATATTTATAATTATATTGTATCTGTTCATAAAATTGTACTGTTTTAACTATTATATTTAGATCTATAGCGACTATTCAGATACTACACTAAAATATTTACAAATAATTTATGCTAATTGTTTGAAAAAAATTGTGCTTTTAAACATATTTTTCTAACTATAAAATTACTTGGTATGAATTCATCTTTTAACTTAGATTTTTCACTATACTTGATAAACCTTTATTTGTAACGAAATTCGGCAGTTTTAATATATCAATTACTATATTGGAAGCATAACAAATTAAAAGAATATCATTTGACTTACTCGATCAATATCATTGTTGATCTTCATAATACTCGCATTTAATGACTTATTTCTATTGCCGATATATTTGATCATATTCTTCTCAGTAGCTTATGGTTTTAGCTATTTCTCGGAATGACGAGTATATACATATAGAAAACGTGCTGATGCAACGATGCACAAATATAAAAATTTAAGGATGAAAAGAACTTGGAACTCAATCTAATGAGAACTTTTGATTGGAAGGATAGTAAATAATTTGAATTGAATTTATATTTAATGTAGCAAGGAAAATCTTGATCCCATTGTAATTTCGTTTGTTTCACATAGATTCTGATATTCCATGCGAAATGAATGCACTAAAAAATACGCAATGATAAAATAGACCGGTTTGATCGTCACAAAAACTTCAAAGTGTACATGAGTACAGTAATTTCGCGAAAGTCGTGGACTTGCCGCCAGGCTAGCAACTAAGACTGCAAGTACATTTGGACCGACTAGATTTGCGGCGCTTTCGTTTCCCTCTCCCTTCTCTACTTTGTTGTAGGTTACACTACTATTTCTGCTCTTGATAATTATTTCACTTTTTCTATAAAACATTGAATGACGCATAGGAATGTCAACTATTTGATTTTTGTCATGATTTTCACATAGTTTTGATATTACCATAAATTTTCATTATTTTAAAGATAAAATTTGATTCTATTATGATGCACATTTTTACTTCTTTTCATCTTTATTCTAAAATAAAATGTTGCTATATAATTTCAAACTTCAGAAAATTTGTTGTAAGATACGTTTTTACATTTGATTAATCATGACTTTTAGTTTTATCAATTTAACCTTTTTTCTTTACTACTATTCTAGTTAAATTTAAATGATATTTGTGTTACGTTTAAATTCAAATAAAATTTAAATTTATGCTTGAACACCAAATAATACTGTTATTTAGTTATTAATTTTCCATAATAAAAAACGATTTTTTAAATTTAAATATAGTATATTACAAAATTTGTATACTTAACTATAGATAAAAATATGTCCTAAAATATCTATACAGATATAACATAATTTCATCATTTATGAATTTAAGTAAAAATTAAGTTAATTTATTTAGTAGAAGTTAATGTAGTAGTTACAGAAAATCAAAATAGAAATGTGATAAGTATATTGTATTATTATGAAAATATTTATATTAAAATATTCTATTAAAATTTTTTTTTTATTCTGTAGAGATTTATATAATACTTTTTAAAAAATCTTAAAATTTATTTTCAGCAACTATCCAAATTATACGCATTAATAGAAAAATTAAATATTATTAAATTGAAAACTTGCAACGGATTCTGAATATATTGTAAACAAGATAAATTTGTTGTTTTATTTCATCAAATTAATATTTACATTCGTTATATTTTTTAATTATCGAATAATTTATACTATAAATATGAAAAGAATAAAAATGCACTTCATTATTTTATTAATTTTTATAAGTATTTCATGTAATAAAAAAGAGAAAATATTCAATATTTAATAGAGTATCATAGTGCAATATATACGAATAAAATGATTATACAAAATTTAATGAAAAATAAGATTATATCAATATTTTAATATATTTCTATTGAGATTCTTAGATTTAGTAATTATTACAGATACTAGTAATTATTACGTTTCATGTGTACTTATTTAGTACTATCGTATTGTAGCAATTATTAATGCTTAAGATATGCTTGAAATATACAGGTTAGTAAGTGTTTGTGTAAAGAAGCGAACGATGGTACATCTTTCATTGTTGCCTAGTCAAATAACATTCTACTTTCTCGTTGTAAAATTTTTACAGAAACAAAATAGAGATGAAATCTCGATAGTTTAAACAAAACCAAAGTTTATAAAATCAATTATTTATCACATACTTGAAAATACGATTATTCAACAAAAATAGTTATTTTTATAGATACGTCTTAATAAATTATGTCATTATTCATTTATATAAAATTAATATAAGTTTTTTTTTAAGCAAGATTTTATATAATTATGAATTTTTGTGTAATATTTAACCATGCTTAAACAATAAAATATAGTAAATATAAAATTTATTTAATGTTATTGAATTTAAAATGCATTTCTATTAAATTATTCATAAAAGAATTGAAAATTATTTATTATTTAAAACACTCTTTTAAATAATATAAACTTAGATTGCTGGAATTTGTTAAAAAATTAATAAAGCTTATTAGTAAGATTACCACTACACTAAAAAATATATTTTAAAATTTACTTTATTATTTTTTATGTAATAAATCCTCTAAAAACTAACTACATTTGTCTAATATTTGTGATCACAATAATAATTTTTCGTTGTCATAATTTAAATTTAATTTAAGAAAAAATTTATTATATATGTTTCAAACTACGGTTTAAACAATAAAAAGAAATATTTTAAGTCTCCAATTCTAATAACTATAGTATTCTCGATTAAACGCTTATTTTTACGCACGCACATATATCGATTAGCTTGAGAGCTATAATAATTTTTAAATATAAGAAACTACTTTCTGATAATGTTATAATCTCCAATTAATTATATCTGAAGCTTAACATAAATAAAAAGTGTTATATTTTTCATTCAGAAAACGATTTTTTTACCAACTTATTTATGATAAATCTAAAAAAAGCTCTCTTTGTACAATGTTAAACAGAGAGTGTAGAGAAAAGAAAATGAAAGAAAGCTAACGAGGAAGAAGTATAGGTTTCAAAGAAGAAAAAAAGAAGAAAAGAAATAAAGAAAATATGTTACAATGTATTAATGAAAGTGTATTATAATGTATATCATGTGCAATATGACAATTTATATATTGTTCAATAATTGAACTAACAAACTAATTAACTATAAAAAATGTGAGTGCAAATTTTTAGTTTTTTTTCTGTTACGTTCTACTTTTTATAAAGCATTCCATCTTTGTATGTGTGGTGATAAAAGTAATGTGAACTTAATGTTCATTATGTAAATGACTAAATTAATTATTTATAAAGGAAGATTAGATACTAAAGTATCATATGTATCTTTTAAGATTAATATTTTTGTTTTTGACTATAAACATTGTAGATAAAATTCCCTTGTCTTAGGAAAAATATTTTCAAGTTTGTATTCATAATCTTTTTATATTATAAATTATTATTAAACAAGAACTTACTCAAATTAGTAATTAACAATATTACAATTGTAATAAATTTTTTTATTATTTAATTGTTTATTTTTATTTATTAAGTAGTATGTATAATATTGATTATAATTAGTATATTATCTAAAGATAAAAATGTGCTACATTTGTTAATTATTTGACAAGATTATTTTTTTATTAAAGTAAATGATTACAATATTCGATAGTACTTGAAATTATAAGCATATATTGAAAATTCTAAAAGTATAATTAATATTTAAATGTTATGTAGACACTTATTTACATTTTTAAATATAAATTATTTATAAAGTAAAAACCTTTGGGAACTTTTTATTGAAATCAGAAGTTTATGTTTTTTTAAATAAATTTTCTTTCTTTGAAAAATACTTGATTTATATTTTAGTAATTTCTTTTTTAAATTAAAAATAATAAAAGAATACATTAGTTTATTTTTATTTTCTTGTAATAAAAAACATACATTGATATGTGCATTTATTTTGTGAATTTAGTTGATATCTAAAACATAATAATATATTCATCGTTACCAAAGTGTTAATGAGAATTTAATTATTTTTTGATTTAAAAATAATTAGTAAATTCTTAAATAAAAATATGTACAATATGTTTTAAGATAAATAAATAAATCCTAATAAAAAAAACAAATTTTTTTTAATTTAATTACAATTCAAAATTTTAATAAATTTGTTAAATCGTAACAGAAACCTTATTGTTTTTAAATATGCTTAATAAATAATATTATATCAATAGTATTGTACTCGAAATATAAATATTGTATAATACTTAGATTTTAATATTTATATAATACTAATTCGTGTACACTTTGTTAATTGTATGTGGTGAACTTTACTTGTGTACTAATGTTTTAAGAAATTCTAATTATTTCATATATATATAAGTGATATATATATATATATATATATGTGTGTGTGATATACTGATAACTATATAGTTAATGTAAAGGGCAACATTTTCTTAATATAGTTTATTTAACATAGTATAATAAAAAATGTACAATTTTTACAAACTTAATATTTTTAAAATTCTATTTAAAGAATTTAAGAGCGCTTGAATATAAGAGTGAAGGCAAGTGTCATTGACTGTGCTCTAAAACAATAATGTGCTAAATTTAACGGTAAAAAGTTACACTTTGTAAGTAATGCGAAGACAGCAGCAGAGCCACTTTCTTTGAACTATTAAAAAATAATACCGTTCATCATAGTATAGTAAATTAGTCAGTAGAATCTTTACCAAGTAAAATATACAAATACAGACCATAAAAACTAGAAAATATAATGTAAGAAAAGTAAGAGTAAAATTGTAAGATCTTTCTTTGGTCATTTATAATTGCTAAGTTTCAAGCTAAAGAATATTAATAATTATCTTTTAAAATCTTTGTTTACTCTGCAAGCACAGATGATATTACTAAATAATTTTCCTTCTGTTATTTAATTTATTAAAATATATCTGTGTATCTCAATCTTAACTTGAATAAATTTTTTTACTTTTTAAAAATTTTAAATCTTAATTTAGAATAGAAATTGAAATTTTTATAGTAAACTTTCATAACAATTAAAAATTTAATTTATATTTTAAGAACGAACTCAGCAAATTTAATGCGTACATATAGTATAAATTTGAAGTAAAAAGAATTTATATTTTTTTATACTGACTCATTTACTGTTTTCATTTTAAGTCATTTAAAGTAATTTCTTGAATTAATACGTATATAATTGAATATTATAAATAATTGTTTATAAATTTTCGGTTAAAAAAATATGAAAATTATTTACATTAAAATCTTCGATACGTGTTGAAATATTGTTTTCTATAATATCTAATAAATATACAAACTAAACTTTAAAAAGTAAGTTTTATTTAAAAAAATTAAATAAATATTATTTTGTATTTATATTTAGACATATGAAAGCTTTAATTACAAAATATCAACTAATAAATAATTTAGTATATTAGTAGTCTATTGTACTTATTTTATTTTAAATAATTTTTACTTGAAATATATTTTTTACCGTTCAAATCTACAAGAATTTTTTAAATATTGGCATTTTCTAATAAAAAATTTTTTTAAATATAAATAATTAATATACTGTGATGAATGGATAAGTTTTTATGTTAAACCTTTCATTCTATTACTTATCATTACAATATTTTTAATTAAAGTTTTTCATTTAATTACTTACAATTATGTTGCACAGTATATATTTTACTTAAATAACAGAGCTACTTTTACGTACACCGGTTATTTTGTGAAAAGCTGAAAATAAAGTGTAGTATTCCTTTTCGCACGGTAGTGATAAGGACCGACAAAATATTTGAGGACCACTGCAAAGTAGAAGTGAGTTTCCCTAAAGAACAATGATACAAGTAGACACGCGAAATAATATTTGTTTATTAAAAGCCATAAAGGACCTTTGCGCGAACAGATTGGAAAACTGATTTATTGCGCTTAAAGAAAAACAGAGTCAAAGCCTCTTGAATTATCTTTAGATATTTACATTTTATCGAGTTTATTTTTTAAAATTACATTATATGCCTATTAATCTTAATACATTACAATGTGTATTTATATAAAAATTAAAAATTATAATAAACTATTTTTTCATGGAATTTTTTTTAAGTATTTTTTATTTACTTATTTAATTTTAATTTAATTTAAAAGAAAGATAATCTGATACAACATTATGAGTTTTTTTTTACGGAGAAATATTATAAATAAAAAGGAATAATACGAACAGGAAAATATAGATAATTTAATTCAAATTTTATTATTTAAAAGATTTATCATAAATTTTAATTTTTAAAATTTATTTCCGATTTTAAGTTTATCGATATTAAATTCTTAGTAGTTTTTAATAATCATAGAGTTCATTGATCAGTTTTTTTTTTAACAGGAATAGAATACAGTAATATAAGCAGTCATTATTATTATAACTGGATATATCTCTGCTTGAATCAAGTCAATATAATCAACCGAGATTCAAATTTGATAACTTCCAAAGGTTGTGTGCTTTGAAATGCTTTATTTTTATACAGGAAACAAAAAATTAGATAAATACTTTTTAGAAAGTTTTTTATAAAGTTTAATGATTTTTTTCTTTTATCATCAAAAATATTAGATGCGATGAATACTTTTTATGCAAAATATATGTTTAATACTTTTTAATATTAATAATAGTTAATTATAGTTTTTAATACAGAGAAAAAGTCGCACAGAAAATATTTAAGTTTATATTAATTGTACTTAAAAAATATAAAATTTTTGAAATTTTGAATTAGATTATAAGTAATAATAATAGTATGATTTTATGTGTAGTTTTTACAATATTATTTACTATTGACTTTATCTATTACTCATTGTTTTCTGTTATTGTAATTTTTATAACTATTTGCATAATCTTTCAAATAGCAGGCTTAAAAGTAATCAGAAATCCTTTGTATAGGAATGTTAATAATTTTACAATAAAACATTATTGATATATTATTTATAGAACTAAATTTTTTATTAGATTATGTAGTATTTAATATTAATTTTAGCATAAAAATATCTTTTATGTATGATACTAAGAAAGATTCTCATTAAAACATTGTATGATATGGTTTAAAATAAGATATAATTTAAGATATCTCTGAGTCGTAATATTTCGATTATTTGAAAATTCATATATTTCGTCTAAAAACTACGGATTTTGGTACTTTTAACAATTTCTAATATATGAGTTAGATTTAAAAAAAATATAAACTTTAATTATTTTAACTAAGGTATATTCAATATATAAGTTAAAATTGAATGTACAATATTTGTATTTTACTGGGAATGGGTTTTTAAGTAATTTTTCGAGGCAACTCGCTGTGTCAGGCGACAGTTTTTGGTCAACGCAGTCACTGTTATGTAAGATATTCTACTGTAATTATATATAATATTATACTTTTAACTTTTGTTTATTAGAGTAAAATCTAAGCAAATCTAAGAGTTGAATTTATTTCGTTATGATATATTATACCCACCTTTTTCAAGATATTAGTGAAGCTATTACTAATGTTTAAATATATAAAACTTTTCTTTTTTACTTACCCTCTTTCCACTCTTTTGGGAAGGATATTTAGCTTCTGTTAGATAGTTCTTTCTGGCACCTTTCTGACGGATTCCTGAGAGAAACCTTCAAGGGGTTCATAACTTATCAGTTTGTATTTAGTGAAAATTAATTTATTGAAGAGCAAGCTACTTGCTTCAAGCTACAAGCTATTTTCTTCTAAGTGATCAAATATGCAAAGAAGGAATTTATTCTTAGTAAGTACAGAAAAAATCGCGATACTTCGTTATTCTCAAGATTCTCCATTCTTTCACCGAAGAAAAATATTAAATCCTACCGCATAAATCTTGAATCCAAAAACTTTTCTAGTTTCCTTCCTGTAACTTTATCATAATCGCATAGACAAGGAAATTTCAAATTATTGTTCTGATTTATTTGTTTATGTCCTAGACCGTTTTAATTTGCCCTCGCCAAAACTTGACGTAGAAGTTCCCTCTACCTCCAAACAAAATCTTTATCGTTCATTGTCATTCAATGAAAGGATGATTGTGAATTAAAATTAGTCCCAAATTTAATTTAGACTTTCACTCTATTACCTTTATTCTGAGAATCAATAACGTCCAGTACTCTACCTACTAACTTGTTCACATTAACATAATAGTTTTTTACTTTGTAAATAAGTCTATTTCAGACTAACAAATTCTCGATGAGTCAAAATAAAAAAATCTTTATTAAATGTATCCACCAGATTCATAATAAAAATAAATTATTAGTATAATAAATGGCTAGTCGAATATTGAACCTTGAATGTACAAAATATTGATAACGTTTATACAAACGAAAGAATTGATATTAATACAGTATTACGCATCTACTAAAAGAATCTTTTTCACTCATTTCAGTGGATTTTCTAGTTAAGTATGAACTACAGAATAAAACTGCAGGATTAGTGTTCTATCGTAGAATCTATAGAAATCAAGATATAGACGTTTTATTCGTGTATAAGCCTTTTCTTCTCCTTTAAATAAAGATATATATCTGAAAAATATTCAAACCTTTTTCATTTCGAATACAGCCATAATTACCTCCTAAAGCACCTTTTCCGAAACTCCAAAAATAAATTTTTCCTCAAAACCACTGGTGGTCCCTCTTTTTAAAATTTCTGTGCGTTAATATTAATCTTAAAATTTTCATAATAAAAATGTTAATATTGCAAAAAATTTTCAAATTATCAGTGATGTATTCTCTGACAACTTTTTTGTGACATTCTTCAAGATCTTTTATAGAGCTATTTTAATTCTTCAAATAAAGCAATATTTAAATTGGCTTCTTCTCTGCTATACCCTGGAATCTCTTCTCCATAAATGCCCTTGGCCTCATTTTAGAGAAGTTTACAATGTTATACTCAACCATTCAAGGAAGTCAACAAAATCTCGGGAGCAACTACAGCTTTCACTAAATCTAATTAAAAATTTTTCTTATTAATAAAGCAAGGGTATGCGAGGGATAATAGGAAAAGGAAAAAAAGGGTCGTAAACTTTTCAACCGGAGAATTAGAAAACAGAAAGATTAAGAAGTTAGAGAGAAGTAAAGAAAAGGAGGAAACAAGTGAAATGAAGTTTTATGAAAGACATAGGAAAAATAATATAAAAATTGCTGGAACAACTTGAAAAGAAGGTGAAAGAGAAAGACGAGTATAATCAAATTAGAGCCTGGAAATAAGGGAAAAAAGAAAAAACGAAGGAAACAGCTGAGAGTAAAAAAAAATGGAGGAAATAAAAGACAAGACAAAGATGGTATAAAGTAAATATATAATCAGAAAGAGTGATATGTAAAAAGAAAAACCAAAGAGAAGAAATCAAATATATGTTGGAGGAAAGGGAAAGGAAAAAGATAAAAAAGAATATTGTAATAAAAAGGTTTACTGTTCAAAATAATTGGATAAAGAGAATGGAGAGAAGTGACTGAGAAAAGTTCAATGTGAAGATTTAAGTAAAAAATACCTATTTGAATAGAAGAAATAAAAAAATGGCGAAAATAAAATACAACAAAATAGTAATATTGAAACAAAAAGCATATTAGTGAAGATTATTATATTATATTTAACGTTACTTGCATTTTTGAATATTTCTTAATCTAAATTCCATTTTACATTATTTAATTTTATTTATTTTCTCATATATATATACGTAACATTTAATAATTCCTTTTTCTTCTTCATTCTTCAGTATTGATATTACCTTCCCAGAATGCATATCTTTCACTTTAATGCTTTGCCTCAACTGATTCCTATACAATATATATTATTTTTTGTCACATTTCATAATATTTTCCCACTTGTTTGCATTGGTCCCTAAAATATTCAACTCCTATATAATATGCTTTATTGTTTCTCCTTGCTTATTGAACAATCTACACATTATTTCCTATTTTATTAGCCTTTGTTTATTATTTTTCATTTCATTCCTCATTCTAAATTTCGACAGTACCTATATTTCAACTTTTCTTGTTTCTACTTTTTTCTCTGCACATAATTATTCTTTTAAACTTTCTACTATGTGTTTAACTTATCTTTCATGTCTTGCTGTTCCCAAAGAATGTACTTAAATTTTTACCTTACCTTTTCTTCTTTCCTTTAATTTTTTTCATCTTCAAATTTCTGTTCCGTGTAATAATTCATTTTTTATTAGCCTATTGAATGTTTAAATTTTTGTTCTAAAATCTTATTCAAACCATTTTTCTGTATCAATTCATACTTTCCCTAATGTAATGTTTGCTCGTTTAACTATAGATTCTGTTATTATCTCTAAATTCATATCTTAAATATGTTTATTACTTATATGTTTCTATTTTAATTCCATTTCACTTAAATTCAGTCTTTTATGTTTCCTCCTTTTTTTATGAATTTTATTTTTTGTTTGGTTCGTTTTTTTAATCCCTTTCTTTCTAGTTAGTTTGTAAACATTCTGATTAATTTTAATTTAATTCCCTCTTGCTGTTTGCCATAATTACTATATCATTTGCATATTTTAGAGACTTAACCCTTTTTTCTTATTTTTATGCCTGAGCTTTTAATTCTTTTTCCACATTTACTAATGCTGTATTGAATAACATTAGGCTCATTAAAGTTACTTGGCTTATTTTTCTATTTCCATTTCTACAATTATCTCGTCTTCTATTTCAATTTGCAACCTCTATCAATTCGGTTTACGTAGTCAATCACGTACTTTGTCATTCTTGTTTATTTCACGGTCTTTCAAATTTTCTTTCTATCAAATTCATAATTGTATAGGTACATAAATTGCATTAACTGTGTTTCTTTTTCTTCTAAAGCCGAACTGCGTATCATTATATACCTTATTTCCTTCCATGTATTCTACAAATATATTTTTCATGTTTCCGCATAATTTTTATTATGTGTCCGAAAGAAAGTGACAAAGAGATAAAAAGTTATATAAAGGCAGAATATGTCCACTAATCAATTAAGATAAAATTATGAGAGAAAATAAAAAAGGAGGTAGACAAAGGGGATAAATGAGACAAAATTTCACCAGCAAAATTTTCTGCGGCAATTATCAATATTTTTAACTTTTTTATGCGTCTCCAGTATTTTCTCACAGAGTGCAAAGTTACTATCATTGTTTGCCTTGCAAAGGTGTGAAAAAATTGTGAAATTTAAGTTACAAAATTAGATCGTTAGAATCAAATATTTATCGATGATATTTAAAACATAATTATTGCATCAATTTTTATATTTTTGAAAATATATTTACGTACATTTGCAATAAACATTGAAATAAATTAAATAAATGATTAAAATCTATAACTTACCTTTGAGTAAAAATCTAATAATTATAATAAAATTGTTAACATATATTTTATTTAATACCTATGCTATTAAAGTATTTTAAAAAGAAGAAAAATACAATAAATAATTTATTTTGTATTTAAATTTAGTTATATTTAGTAATATAAAATAAAAGTAGAGTATTTATAATGTAAAATTTTAATTTTTACTTTTAATTTTTATCATTTTAAAACATTACATTGAAAATAATTCAAGTATAATACAAAAATTTAGACGTAAATATTTGCGAGTGAATTTTATTTAATGAAGTACTAATATATTATTTATAGAAAAATTTTATCCAGACTAGATTACTTAAAAAAATATTTCTTTTTCAACAATTTAATTTTTTTTTAACCTATCAATAGTTTAATTTTCTGTGAAAGTCTATTTTCTATAATACTAACTTTTTTTATATTGCAAAAAAATTATAAATATATCAAATATTATCAAACTGCTCTGTTTATATATACATATTTCATTCATAAAATTAAATATTTACTTTCATTTTATCGTTACTCTAGACATCAATTTAACAAAACCTTGGATAGTAAATTCAATAAATGTATACAAGTTTTCAAAGTTTGAAGTAACTTTCAATTTTTGAAAATTAAATATTTTGTTTTTTCCCTTGTATTTTATATTTTATTTCCACTGATAAGCACTAAGTTTTAAAATGTAGTATTTTCATTACGGTTATCTAGTGAATCTTTTAAATTTATAAATCTCGTGATATCGATGTTGCTTGACCCATCAAGTGCGCTACTTCTACCGAGGGTTTGATCGAGACAAACCACTTCTTTTTTCACTGTATTGAGCAGTAGTTGTGAACTTTCAAGAATCTGTGGAAGTATAAAGTACGCCAAAAAATAAAAAGTTTATTGCTTTTAACAAATCCATTAATAAAAAATTTAGAAAAACCTTTATATAAGCTGATTCGGTTTCTTGGATGGTGTGTTCGTAATCTATGCGTGCCGCTGACTTCTTACCGAGACTCTCATTCAATTGGCTGATTCTGCTATTCATCTTTTCAACCTCACGCTGTAGTCGAACCTTTTCAGCTTCTTCAGCTTCGATTTCTGCTTCGATACTGTTTTTCGTTGCTTTCAAATCCTCCATACCTTCGAAGTTAAAAGTTCTCTTAATCTCTTATAAATTATACATATAATTTTTAAATTATATGTATAATTATTATATGTATAATTTAATTATTATACATATAATTATATCTAAAAATTTTGAATTCATAAATAATTAATAATTAATATTTATTGCTTTATGAATATTTTAACTGGAATTTAACTAAATTTTACTTTATATAATTACAAGCAATATGTATCATTAAAATAAAAAATATAAAATTATTTATTATTGATCTTTTATTTGCTTTATTAATTTTCCCATCTGAGTTTTTTTTATTCAAAAATGATTACTATATATTATGTCATTTACACAAACTTACTAAATAAATCAAATCTTTTGTTAAATAAATATAATTCTACAATAAATTACATTTATTTAATTAATATATCTTCTAAAGTATTCATATTAATTTAAATTTCTATTATTATAGTTTATTTATATCATTTTATTAGTACATATTTATAATTTTTTATATTATGATCTATTATTAAAGTAATAAAATTTATAAAAACATTCACACGAAAATCAAGCAATATTTAAATTACATGTTTTTACCTAAATTTTTTTTTAATTTAAGTTTACGAATTAATATAATTTTATTATTCTTAAGAATCATTCTCAACTTATTATTATTGTCTTAACAATCATAGTGATTAATATAAGGTTACTTACATGAAGATGGAATTATTTAAATTGAATATTTTATATAGCAATAAATTATAAATATGTAAGAAACTAAAAATGTATTTAAAACGATAAAGTTTGAACTAATATTCTTTTTTTAGTATCTTTAAAAAAAATATGTATTCCTTATTAAAAACATGTACAAAATCTTTTTTACCTACATTGAATTAATTCGTGGTTAAATGCTTGCATTGCTTCTCCAAAACGATTAACCATTTTATATTGTTACTTATATTATATTGGATACTTATATCCTAGTAAATGATAAATTTATTACATTTATTTTTTATTACAAGTTACACATAATAAAATTAATTTTGAATTTTTAGGTTTTTTTCAATCTCTCTGAATTTAAATTTAGAAAAAATTCGACGCTTTTATTTTGTTTTTTTAAACGCTATTCTTATTTTTATTAAAATTAAATATTAAAATAATAACTTTTTTATAAATCAATTTTTATTTATGCTTATAGTAGACATTAAACCTGATAAAATAATTTTCTTAAAGCCTTAATATCACTTATGAAATTAAATTTATATAATTATATATTTTACTGAATCACTTTTTTATAACAGTAATCTGTCATATATTCAGCAATAATTCAGAATTGAATTTTCAATACCATCGTAAAGTTGTAAATCAAGACCTAATCTGTAATAAAACATTTTTTTATATTAAAACTAAGACTAAAAAAGATTAAGAATATAAGAAAAATTTATTTTTCAAATAATTACTCTTTAAAAACTTTAATAATTTCGCCTGATTTTGAAGGACAGCATACTATTGCTATTTTACAAGCACTTGCATCAAATAACGGCTTAATATATTTAGAGGCAACACGTTCTATATCTTTGATCGTTACCATAGAAATATTCTGAACCATGCGTTGATTATAATCATGTGGTGTTCCTTGAAAAATTTGTGATAAAGATTTAAAAATTGTATCACCTACAGTTTTTTGTGCTTGAACAAATTCAAAAATTAATGAAGATCGCGCTGATTCAAAAAATAATAATTCCCATTTGTTTTCGTTTAAATGGTTATCCTATAAGTGAATATTTTAATATAATATGGTAATTAAATTTTATTTTATACACAATATAAGTTAATTAATTTAAATAACTCACAATAATATTTTTAGTTTCTTTATAAGCACCTATAATATTAGTTGCTTTAGAAAATGTTAAATATAATTTGCCTTCATTTGGTTTTACATACATATCATAACTGTAAGCAAAACCTTGTCCTCTGATTTGCCTCCATAATGGACCCTGACAAAAAATAAAATATGTAAATTGGCCTAAAATCTTTTTTTTTTAAATCTTTTAATAAATTATATATAATTATATATATAAATACAAACAATTAATTTTTACCTCCATCTGAGTAAAATATTGTAAGCATACTAAAAGAGGTGCCAAATCTAAATCTAAGTAATCGTTAATACTAGAGCAGCATTGTGAAAGAAATGCAGATTCAATAAAACCTACAGAAGTTACACATCCATTAATATTAATTTCTGACAAAGGATTCATTAGCTTATGATCCGGAATAACACGAAATCTGTACAAAATAATATTATATTTTGAAAAATTTATAAAAAAAACTAGTGCAACTTTGAATAATAAAATACATTACTTTTTTTTTACTGGACAATCAAAATTAGGAAACTCTGTCCATGGTGTGTAAATATCGCCAGCTTGTGATTTCACTCTCTGTAGATCAGCCGCTATGTATATAGCCATATTTTTTTTTGAAGTTAAAATACTTCGTACAGACTCTATTTCCACTAAAACTTCTTTCTCACCATTTTCTGTGCTAAGTCGTTTTAACATTTTTGTAAGAAACTTTTGTTGACGTAACATACTTGTAATAAAATGATTACTTTCTAAACAAAACAAAATATTTAAATTAAATTTTTTTTTTAACATGTGTACAACAAATTTATATTGTTTTAAACATTTACAATTAATTACATGAGATTATTAGATGATTTTAATAAGTTTAACTAAAAAATTATTAAATGATTTAGATTTGATAATGTTCGTTCATATATTTCCAAATATGATGCAGTATATGCGCATATAACAACACCAATCTGCCAAGTAAGTTAAGCCAAGTTATGTTTAACTCTTATTTGTTTTAATATAAATAATTATAAAAAAATTCTGATATAATAAAAGTGATTTAAATATCATTTAAAATAATATGAAAAAATAAGTTGCTATTAAGAAAATATATTTTTACTTGATAGGACTTCAAACCTGAAAATTGTGTTATCTAATAAATTTAATTCAAAGTTTATCATTTTTTATTGAACTATGGAAAAGTATTTTTTGTATTTCAAATATAATATATTTTATTACCTTTTTTATATATTATACTTTTCATAAGATCATCAACTATTTTTTTTCCTTTACGTCTCATTTGCGCTACATCATTAATTATTTTAGAAGCTATAATCTTCAGTCTATTAGGAATAAGCTCAGAAGAATACAGAAGTTCTTTAACCCATGTTATACCTTTAGGGTAACTGTTTATTGAAAGCTATTTATTATACAAATTAGATTCTTAAAATTAGAAGTTTCAATTAATAATAATTAATTATAAATATATTGTAAATAAAAACAATAAATATTTTACAATATACCTGTAGAGCAAAAATTGCACTGTGACTATAAGCACCACAATTAAACCTTGATGAACTTTTAATTCCTAGGCCTGTATTAACCGAAATTGTATCTCTTTCTAATTCTGAAACAACTGTTTCATAAGGTATTAATTTTCCATTTCGTGTAACAGGACATTCCAAAATTGATTCCAATATTAATGGTATATAAGACCTTTGTTCTATTGGAACATCTGATGTATCCATTAACACAAACATCTAAACAAATACTTACTTTTATTTAAAAAAAAAAAAAAAAACTGGATTAACATTTACACTACTTACATATACTTACATATACAAAACTAGTATTAATGTGATTTATATAGGTATAAAAAGGTGCTTTGTCAAAATTAAAGTTTAAGTGTTCGTCAAAATTTTCTGTAGAAATGTATTTAATAGCATGGAAGTTTATAGAGTCAATTTTTGGTATTGGTATTGATGTTAAAATATCATCTGGAATTGGCGTCTGAAAATTAATAACAACATTTTTTTCTTTTGTAAGTATTATTTAAAATAAGTAATATAATTTAAGTACTTCGTTTTCTATAATTGATTCTTGTAATTCTTGTTCTTTTTTTTTTAAACCTTCACTTTGTAAATTTTGAATTTGTTCAAATATGCGTTTGCGTTCTACATCTATTAGTTCTTCTTGTGTTTTTATACTTGGAATACCTTTAATAACTACTGAAGGTGCGTCAAGGAAATATTTTTTTAATAAGTATTTCCAATAACTTAAAGGTTCGTTTTTAAATTTTTTTAGACTTTCAACTTCATTTAATCTTATATCGAACTGTTAAAAAATATAAAAATTGATATTTACATTGTTATTTATCATTTCAATATCTGTATATATAAAAAATGTTTAATAATAAAATAAACAATTAATAACAGCTTACATCTTCTTTACTATTTCCAAATAAAAAATCTCCAATAATTAAATAAGCTAATGTATCATGTGTATTTTTTTCAAAATGAATACGTATATCACATATATGTCTATAAATTACAGTCTCCATTCGATCCATATCAATTCCAATTTCATCTTCATACATATCTTTTAGTACAAACATTAGACGAGTTGCAATATTATAAATTTTAGATACTGGGACATTTTCAAATGTAAAGTATAAAAGTGATTCAGTATTTTCTGATAATGAAAATTTAACATCACTAGCATAAGGTTCTTCTAGTTCTACAAATTTTTTTTGTAAAAAACTAACTGATGTATCCGTTAAGTACTTTAATAATAAACCACAACCTAGTAACTCATATCGATTTTTTGCAGGTGGACCTCGCCATCCAATATACACTAAACCATTATCTTCATTGCTACATGGATAATAAACATTCTGATCAACATTTTTAATAAATGGTGGAACTGTACTTTGCCAAGGTTTTGTAAAACCATCTCTATTACCCTGTAAATAAAATCATTTTATTATACATTAAGCAAATAAATTAAAAATTAAAAAAGAAAGATTTATTACTTTTGCTAAAATTTTTTGTTCTATTGGTTGTAATGCCTTAAATACATCTGTGTGATTTATTTTACCAATTATAATAACATTCAAGTTTTCAGGTCTATAATAATCTTTATGGTATTTTCTAACTTTTTCATTATTAGTACTTTCTCTTAAATTTTTTAGGGCACCTTTATAATAAATATATATTAATAAAAAAAATAATATTATATATATACATGATAAAAATAATTTTAAAATAATAATTACCTCCTGTATTAGATTTATATCCACAAATCCCAGGATAAATTGCTTTTCTTAATTCATGATATGCTAACATTTCACCAACATTTTCTTTTCCTTGCATTTCACAATAAACTATTCCTGCATCTTCACCTGCCCCAGTGATATGGTGTACTTCAGTATTAAATGCAGAATTCTGATAGATATAATATTGTATAAAAAAATTTTTGTCAAATTTATATAAAATATAAAAAATATGATATATTACCTTAAGAGTAGGATAAAGAATATGATCAAGGTACACTGGTAAGAGTGTTAAAAAACCTTCACTTCCAACAGTTTCCATAGTATAAAATGTGTTGTCAATATCAGTGCATGCATTAGTTCCTGAAGCTAAACACCTGTTAGCCAATAGGTCTAAAATACCCTTGTATGGATAATTTTCACTACCCATAAATATAAGATGTTCCAATGTATGTGGTAGCCCATCATCATCAAGTGCTTCAGTTACTTTTAAATAATTATAAGAATAGTTATAAGTTAATTTTTAAAAAATGGAATATACCAAAAATATATTAAGTTAAATTAAACGAAAAAAATCCTTAAGTAAAAAGCACATTTTTAATTGTTTTTTTTACTTACACAGGCACAAGTAAAGCCGCTTACAATAGGTCCGTAAACGTTTGCAATAACAATGGTAAGACCTGTATTTGATGATTTATATTTATCTATAGGTATAACACCTTCATATTTAACCGAATGAATCAGTTCAAAACCACCCATGTTATTATCCATTGAATTATCAACAGGAGCCATGTTTTTGAATATTGCTATATCGTAAATTTAATCTGTTATAAATGTGACGTAAAATTACAAAAAATTAAGATAAGATAATTATCTAGCTCTAAGATAATTCATTATTTTGTTATTAATTAAAAGTTCTCGTTTTATATTAAATACTAAGAAAGTTTTTTTTAATTAATGGAGGTTATTTATAATTTTAAGATTTTGCCAAAGATGAGAAGAAAAGGTTTAAATAATTACTAAAAAATTTATCTATGTTTTTAAGAAAATATTCACTAAACGAATATCTTTAAATTTTGAAAGATTTGGAAATATTACCTTATAAATGTTTAAAATTTACTTAATTTTCGATGAAAAAATCAATTGGTTAATTATTTAATTCACTAGACTTTGCGGGTATTTATATTAGTTCCACTATAAAATATATAGCTAAAACTAATTCTATAAAAATAAAATAGTTTAGTGTTCTAACACGAAGAGAGAGTTAATCACCAATGGTTGCGTAAAGTTTTTTTTTTTTATAAAAAAGGTTCTAAGAAGTTTTTAAATGCATATAAAACATATATTTTTTATTATAATAAAATTACAAATAATAATAATGAAAATAGAATTAAAATAATAATTATCATTTTCTATTTTTAGGTTACCCCTTGTGCGAAGGCTAGAATTCTTAATTACCGTTTCATAAATAACTAGAGAGTATCGTTTTTTATGACAATATAATCCTTTTCTAGATTATTTTCAATAAATGTAGTCTGAAACAAATAAAAAACTACTGAAGTTACATATTTTTAGAGATGGTGATTTATTTTATCATCATGAATCTACAAAACGTATTTTTAATTTTGTAATTGAAGAATAAATACCAATTAACAAAAAATCGTCTTTTGAGGTTATTGTTTTTGCGCATGATTTATAATTATACTGTTCTTGAGTCATCCGATATACGGAAAACCGGATAAAAGAAACTATGAACACTTTTTTCAAATTTTTACATATTTTGAAAGATAAAGCCAGTTTATATTGAAATTTAAAAGTTATATTCTTAAAAATAAAATAATAACAATGAAAATATTTTAAAAAAAGAGATTGTTTGGATATCATGTAGTGTATATAATATTTGCAGAGGATATTAAGGTAAGAGATTTTTTATTTTAAGGAATATTACAATATACAATTTCAATAATATTTAAGGGCAAGCGATAATGTATAGTAACGAATTGCATTTAGAAAAGTAAAATTTATTTTATAAGTCTGTAAATATTTGTATTTTATTGCAAAGCTTACTTTGTAAAATGTTAATGATCCGTATACATCTGAACGCGCAGTTGACAACACGGCAATCATGTTTGTCATTGATCATCACGCTTTAACATAAATTTAAGCTTTACGGCTACTTTTGCGATGATGCGTTATTATACTGATATATTTAATCACTTGTACACAAACACTAGATACAACTTATCCAGCTCGGTTTAAATGTCTCTTTTAGAATAATGTGCTGTTGTTAATATACTAACTGTGGCATGCTGATTAGTTTGCAAACATAGATTCTTTTATGTGTATTTTATTTCTGCCATATATTTAACTCTGAAACAACGATTGCGTGTGTTGATTGTGGCTTTTACAGTTGAAGAATACATTTAATAATATTTCATTACATTACGAAATATATTCGAAAATTATATCAGACTCAATTGGAAAAACACATGGAAAAGAGTATCAAGATTGAAAAAAGTACAAGATGGAAGCTATATATGTATTGAAAAACAACAAACTTGAATCCTAAAACTAATAAAAGCCACTAGATTTATAATAAACAGTAAATAAATTTCTCCATAGTAAAATTCATTTTCTTTTAAGAAAAAACTAAAAAAAAAACTAAAAAACTAAGTGGACTGCAACAGATAATTTAAAACTACAATTTCTTGAGAGTATATAGTATAAAGTAACATTTTTCAATTACTCCTGTCTATTACCCCTAAATATACATCATAATCTTCGAACAGTTGATGAAATTGGAAAGACAGGGGAAAGAGATTACTTATGTTGTTACCTTAGAGAATAATTACAGTTATTTCCAAATCTATTTTTTGTAGATTATAGGGTTATTTTCGCTTTTATTTTACTATTCGTACAATATTTTTTACTTAATTTTCGTACATCAAAAGACGAAGAAAAAAGTCCCTCAAATATCACGTACATTAGAAAACTCGAAATAATAAGAGGTATTTACAGCGAGTAATGTAGAGCAAAAATATCGAATTTGCCGATAGCTGTTGAAACTTCTGGTTTCACTTACCGAACAACCCGTCGACTCCGCGGTGGGCCGTTATAAATTCTACAGAGTTTTAGCCTCTTCCAGATTAGTTTCATCTTTTTATTGTCACAGTTTCTATCATCGCTTTTTTAAAGGTAGTTAAGAACAATAAAAAATGAAAGAGACAGAGCAAGAGGGGTAGTGAAAAAATAGTATATGATTGTGTTCGCTTGCGTGTAGTCGTTGCAGTAACCTGGTATCGGATATGGATACTGATGTTGACTGGCAGGACATTAAGTAATAGGTTCTATTGAAACTGTCGTCTTTTGCTCGAGCATCTTCGTTTTCTCTGGGTCTCATTTGGTCTCTTTCACTTAGTCTGTTTTTTTATCCTGTTTTTTCCTCTTAGAAAGATAAGACAAGCCTCATTACTTTACAAATTTTCAAGCTGTCTTTTTTCTATTCCGTTCCAGGTACCATATAATTATAACTACAACTATACTGCATCAATGAAGAAAGCAAGTGTTGGTTTTTTACTACTCAGGTTCAATGTATTATTCGAGCGTAGGTTGGGTTTAATTGTACCATCGCACGTTGTCTGATTTTTGACACCAACTGATGCCTCCATCGCAATGGGAGGGAGGTTTTGCTCTTAAGCGTTGGTCGCTTTACTTCATTATATCCTGTATGCATCAAGGCGTATGAATAAATCAGCATATATTCAGTTTAGACGATTAGCATACGTCAAAATGGATTTCAAATTTTTAACTATTTAATTAGTTTTACACTTCATGATTTTGATCATTTATGATTTTCGTAGTAGATACAAGATTTTTAATATATTCTTATTTTACTTAATTTGGAGTTTTTTCATTATTTCTATGTTATATAGTGTTTATAGGTTATTAACCATAAATATTGACGAACTAGAAAACATTTTTATTGACAATGTTTTTATGTTAAATAAATAATTAATGATTTTTAGTAAATTGCTTTATTTTTTAATATTACAAAATATAAAAAAAATAAATTAAAGTTAATGTTATATTCTTATCCTAAATACGTATAAATTTTGCATTTCTAACACAATAAGAAGAAATAGACTAAAGATTATAAGTTGCCACTATTACATAAATTTGTAGTGGCCATTGGCCTGAGTGAACTGCTATAGAGTTTTAATATCAATGAGTATTTTGTATATATAAAAAAGTAATAGAAAAGAAACATGAAATTTATAAATGAAGCATCGTTTACAACTACTCCAGGTTTTTGCCCTGATTGTGGATCAATTTTACCACAACTTGACAGTCAAGGGAAAGTAATTTGTTATGCGTGTTCACGAAAATGGGGAGCAGAAGGTTTATATCTAATACCTTATATAATATTTTATTAATAATAAACATTGAATACAATAGAATAGATATCATATTGAGTAGACAAATCATTAGTTTAAATACATAGTATTCATTATTTTTGTAATTCCTTGAAATATAATACATTCAATAAAATAAATTATAATAAATTTAATATAAATTATAACCTCAAAAGGGAAAATTGTATTAATTTAGTATATTTTTCAGAAAATTTTTTTAAATTATTTGTTCTCAAATTATTCAGCCTGCTATTTAGAAATTTATCTTTCAAATTATTTTAATATTTTGGTTTTATATTTTTTAATGAATTGCAATTTTTAACTAACCTTTACATGAGACGTGTTGAAAATTACTTCAATTATAATCGTGACCTATTATAATCACATAAATTATTATATTAATAAATGTTGGTAATTGATTTTATTTTATTTAATTAGTTATAACTCAAATTATAAAATTTTTATGTAATCAGCTATAGTTAGCAAATGTTTTTGTAATTATATAGAATATGCATTAACGTAACATATAAAAAACATTAAGTAATTTATATCTTCAAGTATAATTTGTTAAAAAATAATTTCAATAAATTTAATTAAATACAGGGACATAATTTATAAAATTCTTAAATATTTATTAAATTACATAACATACATACCATATAATAGGTATTTTTTTAAAAGTATGCTAAAGAAGAGTATTCGACTTTATTTCTGTATTGATATGATTTGACTTTTGAGATTAATAGTTTTATAAGCTTGTATATAAATATTAAAAAAAAAATAGTTATATTATTATAATAAATAATCCAAAAATATTTATTTAAAATTAAATTTTAATGTATTTATTGTGAATTATTATAAATTTTATGTTAATAAATATGTAAGAAATTTAGTTCATTATTTATATAAAAGTTAAGCTTCTAAACTCATATAATTTAATATAGATCAAATGTTTGTAGAACAAATTTATTTAATTTCTATTACAATGAAATTAATATAATATAAATACAATATAATTAATATACTATAAATATTTTACTATAATAAATTTTAAGTTTTATTTGTTTAATAAAGAAACAATGAAAAAATAATATGATACAAAATTATAAATTCAAATTTAAAATAAATATTTATTTTTTAGTTTTTGGAGATATGTCAATGTCTTACTTGGTTATTTTTAATAATGAAGATTCTTATGCATCTGTAAAAGAAACAAGCCTAATTGAAGAAGAATCAACAGGTCCTATTGTTAATCGACAATGCTCTCAATGTAACTGTGATAAGATGTCTTATGCTACTTTGCAATTGCGTTCAGCTGATGAAGGTCAAACAGTATTTTACACATGTACAAAATGCAAGTATGTAAATAAAATTTTCAAAACATTCAAATAAAAATTAGAAAACTAATTCTGATTTCGTTTTTATTCCAGATTTCGGGAAACTGAAAATTCATAATTATGTATTAAGATTAAAAAATGTCAAATATTAAATAAAACTTTTGTTTTATTTCAATTATATTCAACATCTAATTGATAGTGATTATACAAACATCTTTCATTTTATTCTAAATTTTCAGACAGATTTATTTTGAATTTTTTTATTTTACAGCAATAAAATAGACATTTATAATGCATTTATAATTAAATATTGTAAATTTTAAAAACTAAGAGAAAAAAGGTCTCTTATTAGATAGAATGATTGTTGACAATTTTTTACTTTAATAAGTGTTTAAAATCTTACAGTGTAATTATTAAAAGTTATACAACATTTTTAATTATTAATTTGCTTTAAAAAAATTTAACATGGAACTAATTTTCATAAAGATTCTTTCATTTGTTATCTCATGATATACATTGGAATAATTAATTAATAATTTTTTTATTAGATAAAATGGAATTTTTTTAACCGTAAATGTACATTTAATACTGTTACAAGTTAATTAATACAAATTCATTTACATAAAATTTATTACTAATTTCACATGTTACAATTATTATTAAAATCCGCAATTATTAAAAATATTATTAAAAAATTTTTTATTTGTGTGTAATTGATGCTTTTACTAATATTTGCATTATTTTCACTTTTATAAATTTAAAATCTGTTATTTACACTAGTATTCATGTTACAATATTGCAAACATCTATGTACAAATCATACGATATGTTGTTTATCGGTATATGTTATTTTTCAATCAAGATAGTTTGAAACATTCATCTAAGAAGTTTTCCATTGAATGATACAAATGAAGACGCATTCGAGCAATATCATGAGTTTCATCGGTATAAGTCTGAAATACAAATTAAAATATAAATGTGGTTTATTTTATTTTTTATAGCTTTGACATATTTTTAAAATAATAACATAATAGTTATAAATAAACATTAAATCCTTACAATATATATTGTTAAAATTATTATTTATTTAATTATTATACACGACTTCTTTATATATTATTATTTTAAACTAAACTTTTGCAAATTCAATTATTTGCAAGTTATTTAATTTTGGTTAAAAACAACTGTAAGTTTCTTGTTAATAATAATTATAAAATAAATTAATTTATGTAATTTATATTTACTATTTATTAATGTAATTTATTATAATTTATATTATTTTTTGTTTTCAAAATCAATCTAAGAAGAGTTAATAAAATTAAATATTAGCATATAAAACTTAAAATTACTCGATAAAATTTATATTAAGAGATCTTATGCAATTATAAATTATTTGATTGATTTTCAAACGTTTATTAAATTTTTTATAACTAATATTTAGTAAAATAAAGTTATAAAATTAATTGTTGGAATGCTGGCAGTAGAACGTAAATTTTGATTATGAATGGATAGTGTTGCACGTGTGAGATAAAGAATGAGAAAATATATCATAAAATTTTATATTTTATAATAAATATAATGTATAATTGTAATAGGGATTATTATGTGACTATACAACTAGACTGCATAGAAACAACACGCATAAAAATATGATACACGCAACAACATTCAACGTATAAAAAACAAAAGTCGTCGTTATGCAATCATTCTTTTTTGGCAACTGTGTTAATCCTCGAATATTACTCAATTTCACACATGCCTTACTGCACTTTAACATCTACTTCTTTCTTAAACAATTATTGTTTTAATAAATTAAATTTTCATCTTTTTTATTGTAAACATCTACCTTTCCTTTATTTTTTCTCCTGTACAAATTTTAGCCATCCTTCATACTTTTCACTATAACTTTTTTATTTTTCTCAGTGTAGGTCTGCTAGGTAAAGTCGCTCAAGATTTATGACATGGGCAGATACCTTTGTTAATTCTTATTATTCTTTGTATCTTATTTCTATATTTTTGCTATTCATTGCCTTCATTGTTATAAACGCTTCTTCCGTCTCTATCATTGTCTTCCCTATGTCTACCTTTTCGGACATGTATTTTAATTCACTGTTTTCTTTTGTAATTTTCTTTCTTTGCTCTCTTGTCAATTTCTGGGTATCTAAACTATAATTATTTTATTTTTTCTTCTTTTGCTTTCACTCATTTTGCCTTTTAATGTGATCTTATTGTACCCTTTTTAAACTGTTTTATTACAAACAAAAATTTTTTCTCTATTTTTGCTACCACAGTTTTGGACGTATTACTATTTCCCTGTTTTCTTATTTATAATACTTCACTTTTGCTTGTCTTCATTTTACTGACAAATTTAACATTTTCTGTCTTTATTAATTCAATTTTCCAATTTTACTCCTTTCTCTGTTCTTCACTATTTCAGATTTTTGCTTCACTAACTATTCCTGCCATGTATTCCTCCTAAGCGCACCTAGCAGATCAATATGTTCTTTTTAGTTTGACATTATTTAACGCAGGACAATAATGACTTTCTTCCATCTTCTCGAATATCGAAAGACCGAATCCCCGTTCGGCTTTCTTCAATATATTTAGAATCTTAAAAGTACTTAAATATAAGATTTTATAAATAAATTCTCATAAATTAATTTTACCTGTTGTCGAAATAGAATATCCTTTTGCTCTAATATTTTAGCAAGCAGCATAGATTGTTGATAATGAACATTGTCGTCGAGAGTACCATGAATCAAATAATAATTTTTATATTTTATATTATCAACTTTGTTGAGAAGTTGACTTTGATCATAGCCCCAAAGATTGTCAGCGACATCAGGAAGACCCATAAACCTTTCGGTATAAATGGAATCTGTAATTTAAAAAGATGATTAATTTATCAGAACAAGACCAATGAGTTAATATTAGCATTATTAACTCTATCACGTATCAATATATTTAAAATCTATAAAAAAAAATAATAGAACATATACTAAATCTATTACAATTTTCTTATATATATATAAAGATAGATTGATAAATGCTCGTTTTAAGAATTTTTTAGTTTAAATTAAATTCCTTTACACAATATAATTTTTTCATTAACTCTGTTATATTTTTAAATATTTAAAAAAATATAATTATTCAAACTCTTTAAAATAGGCTTTTGTCTTATTGACGTTCTTCTTATTTCAGATGGATTTTTTCTCATATGGTTTTCATCCGATTCTTCGTATCAGGTTTGTTTGTAAAAAACTAAGACTTTCATTGTTACTTAGCCTCTATCAATGGATACTGGTTTTATCAACGACGATGGCTAGAGGTAGAACTATTTGAAGATTTCTTTTAAAAAGCTTTAAACTCTGCTTTAAAATTAAAGATTGTATCTTTTTTTTATCCGATAGTATACAATTGTAACATCCATCGAGACAATAATTTTATCATTTTATTTATAACATATCATGTAAAATTTTGGTTTCTGATTTATGTACAATCTATCTAATACGAATAATGAAATTTTGTTCAGAAATCAGCAATAATCATATTCTGAATCGATCCAAAGAGTTCTCGTTATTCATAAAAAATCGATATACTTAATGATTTATCTCGGCACATATTACTATTTTTAATTATTTACACAAATTTTATCTTTCTATTACATCTGCAATGGCCAGGATGGAAGGTTTGAAATTTTGTTAGATTTGATTAAATTGTTACTACTCCTTTTGTATAAAAATTCAAAGATATTTAACAAAACTTCGTTTACACTAATTTTTCTTAAACTATGTAGCAGTTTTGTGTACTTGAAACTCGATTTATATTTAACAAGAAATATAGTATCGAGTAGTAAATAATAATGTCCGTCGGAGTTTTGATATAGGAAAGATCTGCGTCGAAATAATAATAAACGCAATATCGGATAAGTGAATAAGTTGAATGAGAATAAGAGTGAGAGTTGTTATGTAAAACAGGTGTGTTTTTTTAGAATAAAGTAGAGTATGCCATAATACTAAGGAGAATGGACTTGACGAAAATGTGATGAGTTAAGTATGTTCGTTACATTTCTCGGTTCACTGTTAGACGCGTAGTAAGCAAGGTCTTATTAAGAAAAACATAAAGTTGGATGCGCGCGTTGTGTCACTTAGCTTGATAAGCAGTATTGTGTATGATCGGATGCATTCGTTTCGTTTTTCAGAATGTGCTGATCATATGCGTACGTACACGTTTAACAAACACTTGTTGTTAAATGTCAAATAAATTTATTAAGCTTCATATATAAATTTTAATTTATATATATACGAATGTAATTTATATTTGGCCTATAAAATTAATAAAATATTATTATAGAATATTCAAAAAATATACACACTTTCTAATAGTAATCATATATAATTATGAATATTATGAATAAAGTAAATATTATAATAATAAACAATTTTTTAATTGAGAGTAGAATAAATTCCATTCAAACTTAATTAATGTAATATAAAACAATTGTCAAAAAATACGAAACGTTAATTTTTACAAGTATAAGAACACCTACAGAATAGAATATTATGATCTTACAAATTCTGAAATTAATTATATTATTTACAAATGAGTTTCAATAGAATATACGCGAAAATTCTGTCGATTATTATACTTTAATAAAAAAAAGTTTCATATATCGATAACTATTTTGTTGCGAAAAAAAACGAAATCTAATCCTTACTGTTCGAAATTAATCAATTTTGATACGTATGGTACCACCACATGGTAATCGATAAACCGATTATTTATCGATAAGGTCGACTCAACACGTGATGGAAAAGGGGGTGGTGCTTATTTCGTGCGCTTCGATTGCGTATCAATATGCAATCAGCGCGATGGACTCTCCTACCGTGCACGATGTAGACCGACTTCACACTAGTTTACTCATACTTATACATTACTTATACATACTCATACATTAATTGAATAGTGAAATCAATCGCAACGACACGCATATACTCAGAGCTTTCTTTTTCGACCAACTTCAGTTTGCTCATACAAAACTTTGTATAAAGATTGGACTGCTTATTTGCATAATTGCCAATAATAATTAACAATTATTTGTTACAAAAGTACATCAACATATTATCACCTTAATAAATCAACTCACTAGAAATTAATTATTAAAACAATTGCTCTATTAAAACATACACACAGACACGTTCACACTCACACTACACATGAGTTCTCTTATTTTTATTTGTACAATAGTTGAGTAAGCGCGTTTATTTAGAAGTTAAAATAAGTGCATTCTTTAGTCAAATAAGTGTGTTCATTAGTAAAAATAAGTTCATTATTAGTCAAATAAGGGCTTTTATTAGTTTATAAGTGCGCTCGTTCATAATCAATTAAATGCGTCATTATTTGAAAATTAGCGCGATAATGTTAAGTTTAATATAAGTGTAAGTTATTATTAATTTGCTATTAAGCAATAATAATATTTAACAATCTTTTTTATTTTATTTTTATAAAAATATGGGGTGTTTTATTTTTCCCCTGCTCACATTAATGTCTCAAGTCCTTTCTCTCTCTCTCTTGCAAAACATCATGGGAAGTTTAGGCACTAATCAACATTTACTTATAGCATAAGTTAAAAATAAGAATTTAGCAATAACTGTAGAAATGTAATTGATTGTAATTTAATAAACAATAAAATATCGACGAACAATAAAGTATGTATTATATGAGACTACTTATCAAACTGGAATTTATAAAATTATGTATCAAGTGCGTTAGATCTGACCTTACTCTTTTTACCATAAAAATCAAAATGTATAGTCAATGTATGGGGAAAGAACGATGTTACTGATTGAATGAACGTAGTTGCTCAGCATATGCCCGAGTATATGTGAGTGGCCCAGGGTAAGCCATCGAAATGAGCGACCAGAAGCGCAGGTGGGCGATCCCGTCCAAGCTGGCGCGCAAAGGGAATTATTTCTGATAAAAGGGTCGTAGATATTTGTAAATAACTAGCCAAATCTCCATCTACGTAGTTAGAGTGTATAAGATTTTTCCTCCTGATTGGCACGCAAGATGGTTTTTTATGCACAGCTAATCACCAAACCAATGGCCATTTGGGACCATTAGAGTTGTAAATAGTAACGCAGCTGTATTCGAAATAAAACAAAATTTAACAATACATGACAAGTAGATAGGAAGGCGATAGACCGAAAAACCAGAGAAAAGGCTAGAAAACATTCGGAGAAGGCAGTTTCGTTTCCGTTTCGGTTTGATATCGTTGTTTTTTCGGATATAAGAAAAAACACGACTGGCCTTCCTTCCTTTTACTTCTTGATTGTCAGTATCATCGAATAAATACCAGATTAAAAGCACCATTCAGTCTAATTATTTCACAGCATCTATCTCTCCCGATCCTCACTTCCGTAACGCTTACAAGTGATTTAGCTGAAAATCAATGAGAATATTTAATGAGTGTGCTTACTTACTCTGGGGAAAATTTGAAGATATTCTACACTAATTTTGCAAATCTTAAGATGTCTGATCTATGCACAGACTCATCATTAGTCTTGATCAAAGTGTATAATAGAAGTTCAGTCAAAACGTTTTTTGTATGTTATTATATTCAATTAAACCGTAAAAGTTTTAGCGATAAAAATAAAATAAAATCTTAAAATAAAATTAAGTAAAATTATTTGACGAAACTCAAAGATATATCCAGATACTGTAACTCATTAATCTTCTATAATGGTGATATCATAAACTAACCACAGCCAACATCTCCAAGTCAACTAATGTTATTGAACTGAATTCCAGCATAAAATAAAATGAAAATATAGAATAAAATCAAGTATAATTAATTTTTAGATTCGATTAAAAATTTAAATTTCAATTAATGAAAATTTTTTTAAATTAAAAAACATAAATGATATTAAATAAAAATTAAAAGTTTTAAATAAAGAGAAAAATAAACAGACATTATTAATAAACATGAATAAATTAATAATATCATTAATAAACAAGGTACCTAACCATGACGTAATCAGTTAGGAATGAACTTGATAGTAATACGTAGGAGTGATTTTTATTATATGAAATCCTATTAAAATATATGAATTCCTATTATATGAAAAATTGAAAGCCACAATTTCAGAATCATTTTATGCCTCATATATCAAAAAGTAAAAGCAACTACATCCATCAAATTTTAGTGGAAAATTTAAAAAACATTCACAATAAATATTTCGAAATTCATTCAAAATTATTATTCTGTTAATATTTTCTTATTTGATGTTAGTATAGATTTTTAAGTAATACAATACTTTATTATAATTGCTGTTTTACCGTAAAGTGTCCAATCAGTTACAGGTGCAACTGACAAACCACATTTAAAGATTCCATCATAATCCATTGCTAGTGCCATACCTGTTGCATAGCCTCCATAACTCCATCCCCATATAGCGGTTTTTGTGCGATCAATAAATGAGAAATTATTCTGCAAATGCCTAAAAATATTTGAATTATCTTTTACAATATTTCTTTAGCAATAATAAAGTTTATTATTAACTAATAAAAATATAAATAGATATGTACATTTTTGCTTTACACTGTATACATAGTAATTTATTAGTAGTTTACAAAATATAATAGTACAACAAAAGAGTTTCTATTTTAATTTGGCAAATTGTAAATAGCTAAATATTGTATAAGTCAAATACAATTAATTTCAATGAACATTCAAATAAAATTAATAATTAATATCTGTTTATATATGAACAACATGTATTTAATAGTTTCAACGCATTTTTGGCCAAAAATAAACACTATTCGCGACAGAATAGCCAAGGACGACCAGGCGAGCCTACCCAGGTAAGTGACCGAAAAGGATAAGCATCCTGAAATTGGAAAAGTTTTAAAGTTGTATAGAGAATGGAGAAAAAAAGGATGCAGAATCGTGAATTTAAAGACGGAGAGAGAATTAGAAGAGGCTTTTTGTCTTTCTGTTCCATCGGAAAACATCACGCTTCTCGTATTCCTCTTATATTTAACGATAGTGCCGTGCGTTAATTTTTTTCTTCTTTTTTTTTTAAACGTACGATAATTTTCAATGCGCTATGTTGACGCGCACCGGGTCAACCGGGCGGGGCGCGGCCGTGCCAAGTGTGCGGCGCGTTGCCGCGACCGACCACCGGGGCCGTAAAGTAAAAACAGAAGGAATCCTACCGATATAAGCAAAAATCGGGTCTGGCGGTTTATGGCACCTGTCGCCCGACTGATGATTGGGGGCCGTAAACTCGTCTCGGCGACTGGAGCCGATATAGACCCGGCTTATATCGGTAAGGTAGACGGCCGCGGGAAAGGCCCCAACCGCGCGTTTCGACGTGTTCGACGCGCAGGTCCGAACGCGCCGAACAAGTGCCGCCCTGCACGCTCAACTTCCCGTTCGGGAAAAGTATTTAAGCCGAAGGTCCTTGGCCAAAGGGCAGAGAGAGGAATCTCCGAGAAAGCGAGGAAGAACTCTACGTTGTAGCCACAGGGAGCTCCCGTCCACGGCGTAGCTTTTTCTGCACCTCGCACCCCAATCCGTCCTTCTCAGGGCGAACATCAACTTCGCGTGCACCTAATACCTAGGTGCGCCGTACATTGCGAGAGGCCCGAAGCCGGCAACAGCTTCGGCGCCGCGACAACCGCCCTTCTTAGGGCGAGCCTCCAGCCCAGCGAGCGCCCCATCGGAGCGCACCACGACCATCGGCCTTCGACGATCGTACGCACCGCTCAACCGGCGCACCGCGCCGACCGGGTAGCGCATCGCCCCCAGCCAACGACGCAGGAATCAACGGCCTCCAGCCCACGCCGGCCCCCGTCCACTGGGCGACTCAGGAGAGGTCCAGGAAAGCGTCGGCGAGCGTTTTTCTCTCCTCCGAACCGAAGGAGACCCGGGGCGAGGGAATATTTCCCCCCTCGGTGCCTTGACGCTGGACCTGCCCCAAGCTCTCGGGAGCGAGGTCTCCGTCAATGTCAGTGCCCACCTTTCCTGATCCCCATTTCGTGACTAACAAACGCAAAACATAAAAAATTTAAAGTGAAAAAAGTTTAGGGTAAGTATGTTTTTAAACTCAAAAAATATTAAATGAATTTGAATTTTGTAGATAATTCTTTGAAAAATTCTATAAAAAAAACTGGGTAAACTAAGTTGGTCGAAAATATTCTATTTAGTGATTACAAGCGTTTGACCCTATTCATTTGAGTAAGTATTTTGAATAGCATAATAATGATGAATAAATGCGTATAATATTTTTATCGTAGTTTTAAAAAATTTATAAAAAAGTAAACCTAAATTTAATGTTGTACATAGAGATACTTTACAATGTACACATTTGTAAGATATTATTTTACATTTGTTGTTCGCGAAAGGAGAGAAGGTAGATCGAGGAAAAGAAATATTACGAAATAGTTAATTTTTCAATTTTAATTTTATTCAGCACTTCAAATATATTCAATAAAGAAAAACCGAATAACACACTGACTTATGTCGTTCCTGGACGGCAGTTTTTTTACATTTAAAAAAAGGTTATTTTCTATTGGCGGCAGCAAGATAAGACTGAAATTAAATGATCTATGATGTTTGCACGTATTGTACTACAGGCAAACACTTTTGAACTTGAAATGTTCATAAACATAATTTCCACGGAAATTCTTTCTCTAGATAGTGTTTCAGTCGCCGCATGCCGCCATGAAAAAATAACTTTACATGCGGATAATATTTCGGTCGGCACGTACCACCGCCGGAAAATCACAAATTATGGATAATATTTATTTCGAAATTTATCACTAAACAATAACTAGATGGTATATTCCTGGCTGTCCCCACGTAGCCCTACGTGTAGCCGATGCACCTCCCCATCAGTAAGCGAAAATATTGTAAAAAAGTAATGTAAACTACAAGCATGGAGGTATGAGAAAAGGTAAAAGTTTAAGCGCAAATTCAACATGTGCTAGGCAGGTGGGCGCCCGAGAAGTAATATGGCTCCCTCAGTCATGCCGAACATAGGCAAAGTAAAATGAGTCGGAATTATTTCTATTCGTAAATACGAAAGGTAAGAAAGAATGCGTACGGTAACTACGCATGAAGTTATCCGGGCTCATATCGTGACTTAGGCACGGCACTGGAAGTACGAGCGTTGCTGTGGCATTCTCTTCTACTACCTACTCCCCACTCTCGCTCTCTCTCTCTCCCTCTCTCTCATTGTCATACGCTTACGCGCTAGGCGCTGTCCCTGTCTAGCATAAGTTCGTTCTCTCTCACTCTCATGCGCTATATTCTCTCTCCCTCTCACGCGCTCTATTCTCTCTGTCTTTCGCTTACTCTTACACGCTTATACGCTAGGCGGTCTCTCTATCTAGTGCGCTTCTTTTCTCTCTCGCTCTCATACACTCGGCTCTCTATCCTTCCCCACTTATTCTTCATTCAAACCTACAATAGTGATGTTACTCTTTTTTCTTTCTCTTTCTGATTCGTCAACATCCATTCTGATTACTCTTTTCATATTTCTTCTTGTTTGCTTCAAGTATTTTTTCACTATCTATGTTTGCTCCTTATCTTTCTCTTTTGTTATTATTTTTTCCTTATATCCTTCTATTTTCGGTTCAAGCTTTTCAATTTCTTTTCATATTTCCTTAGTTCCTCTGCATAGTTTTGACGAGTTCTCACCATGTCAAGCGTCAAGGGATGGAGGGGTAGGAAAAAATAAAAAAAAAAAAAACGGAGAGTGTAGGATAGAGGTTCAGAGGATATGGGAGCGTGGTCGGGAGGGTAATAGATCCCTCGCGTCTTTTTTCCTATTCTTAGAACATCGAGAATCTCAACGGTCTTTTAACTTTCGCGGAAAATTAAAAAACCGTTAGATGTTACTCGATCTTATGTTATTGCGCGTGCGATTCGTTTACTTAACACGCGCCGGCCTGTCGCCGACGGGTAGCGCACGACAGTTTATTTTCTCATTATCCTAGGTGATTTATCATTTTCTGATCTTTTTAACTAATTTGTTTTCAAATTTACATTATCGTTATTTTATTTATTTTTAAGTTTTTTTTAATACTTTGTGCCCATGATATGTCTCTCACGCGAGCTTTTTTAACAGTATATTTCTGCTATATAACTATCTTATTTTATTACTCACGTAATCATGTTTTTGCTTTTAGCGATTTTGACTTTCTTCTATATCACTATATCGATTCGTTTCAATCTTTGAACTTCTGACACACTTGCTTCCAATGTGTTGCTTAGTTTATCTATTTATTCTCTTTTTGTTCAGCTTAACGTGACCTGAATCTAATCATTCTTACATGTATGCATTTTCAACCCAATATAAAATAAACATGTTCATTATAACTACAAAAGACAGAGAACGGCCCCGAAGGCGACGAGTGCGTGCAATCATTTCGAGGCCGGTGAGCGAAACGAACGGTTTAACGGGGGTAAGTAGGCAATCCTACTGAACAGCCAGTGAAGGGGATTATCCTGAGATGTTGCAATTCGTAAAAGAATATAGGCGATATTTTTAATAATCTTTAATGAGAGGAGACGAATTTAGAAGAACGCAAGTGTGCGATTAGATCAAGGTTTTATTATTTGCGATCCTTCCGCGATTTGATACTGTCCGATGCCATGTGGACACCTCTCCCTTTACGACAGGTTTACGCACCATCCACGCACTATCCAGAAAATCGATGGTCAAGTGTGACCACCGATTAAAATGATCTCGGTGTCTGAGGTTTCATCATCATGCTTCATCTTGCTTCCATCTGGCAACCAGGACGTTTTTTTAAGCCCACAGTCATTGTCGCAATCAACGACAAGTTAAGAAGTGAACCGCGGAAGAATGATCGAATGCATCTATTAAATTTAACGGGACGATCAGATAGTCGAACGATGATATATAAACAAATTATAAAAAAGAAAGGAGAAAAGGAAGCGCAAAAATTCTTAAAAGCACGGCTTGAAGGGCGAAATCAGCTTTTTACTGATGTTACATTGTTCAAAAGAACGATTTAATATATCTATGTATTTTTCTTTTAATAATTTCAATTATAAATAATAATAAAGAAAACCATACTAATTAAAAACAAACAGATAAAACGTGAGAAACATTTCAGTCTAATTTTCGGAACCCACTCCTGCAAACTTTCCGATCTTTCCTCATCCGTAACAATAACCATTAAACTACTTTGCAATTTTCTAATATATTTTGAAAATAATGTAGAATTAAATAAAATTTTTTTAGCTAATTTAAATTTTGGGATAAAGATACCATATTAGCTTATATTATATTATGTTCAATATTGCCTTACATTAATATAAAAAAATTATTTTTGATTCTCTGTATATAATTTTCATAATATTATTTTACTCGATTTCATTATAAATTTTATATCATAATCTTACCATGTTACATTTATTTGATCAGTAATTTCAACTGTACCGAGATTTCTATAGACTGCAAACATCATATCATTGCCTTTTAATCCTGTACCTCGTCCATCTATTGATGCATAGATTATATTTTTATTTGTTACCAGATATGTTCCCCAATCTATATTAAATTTTTCGGTTACTTCATTTGTATCTGGTCCACCATAACTAAATAAAAAACAGTTATAATACAAACTCTATTATTTATTTAAATTAGATAATGTTTTTTGATAATTTTAATTTGAATTTTAACATTACACATTTTTTTAAATACATAAATAAAAAATCTTATAAATGTAGTAGCTGCATATACCAATCACCAATTGGTTCATCATTCTTATTAAATAATTTTTATAACCATTACTAGTAAGCAGATAAAACAAATATCATTTTATATCTATTTACATTATTTTATATTATACATGAAAGAAAATTTAAAATAATCAATACCTTTTATTGGTAAGTTGACAGGAACGCGGTTGAGGTGGTAGTGATTTTATCCATATAAAATCAATAACACTAATACTTCTAATATCTTTATGTAATTTTTAAAACAATGGTAAATATATTATACTAGATTGGAACACGTGTTGGTACAAATACTTATAATAGAAGATGGCACGAAGCTCTAACACGCATACACACACAAATGCGCTGTTCACACGTACACGTACTGCGTCATTAGACCTATATATATATATATATAGCCAGCCTAAGAGAAGGGAGTAATGAACTATGCCTCGGCAATGCCGAAGCACAGCCCATTGTTTCAATTCCAACACTTTTTATACAATTCTTATTTTGTACGAGTAGTTTTGATACACGAATTTTATTTCAATATTCATAATAATATGAGTCAAATCTCATATAAATATAATCAATAATTTGTATATAAATACACCATGTATTAATCGTGCTATCCTTTAATTATAGAAAACAATTTTTATTTAGAAATTATATTGATATTTTTAAATTTTAATAATTATATAGTACTTAATAGATTGAATTCACCACGAAAATGATTGATATGAAGTCTAAATTAAAAATAAATAAATATTTAAGTATGAATATTTTAGGGAGTTAATTAATAAATAGGCTGTGTATTATTATATTATATTATTAGTAATAAATAATTATATTAAGGCCAAGCGACTACGATGTCAATCAAACAAATTTGGAATATCCAACTGCTACATATATAATATACATTATTTGCGTCTTGAATGACAATTATGCTGCGGTAGGTGGCATAACTAACGTATGCAGTGATTATTGATACAATTACAATTTTCAGAAAAATAAAAATGCAGAACCATTAGTAAATTAACTTTTAAAGCAATTTGAATAATCCACACGTTACTTTTAGCGTTAATGAATTAAGATATGAATCTTTTTTCATATTTTTTTATCATATGAATTATGTAAATTAATATTTACGATTTTATTTTTTAATGTAAAAAAATTATAATTTAGAATATTTCTTTCTTATAAAATTAGAATACTTATATTATTGTAAAATAAGATATAAAAGTTTGATGAAAGGAGTTATAAAACTCGCGTCTATTCGATATGTAGAAAGGAGATAAAAGTGCAAATGGATAAAACTTTTCGAGACATCTTATAATGCATATGTGGTACATGTAAGGCCTTTAATTTACGCTTGCACTCTGTTCTTCTTGCTCCTTTCAAGCCGCGTTATATCCGTTCAGAAACCCCATTACTTTTAGAGCTTTTAGAGAGAAAGTGTGCAGTAATATCCACCGATGCGTTTCAATTTTACCCCAGAATTGTTTTGCGAATCTGGAATTATTGACCGGCACAGGATGATCGCCTTATTCGCATTTGCGCGAGGCCCACTAAATTTTTGATTTCCGTGTACCCACTTATTACAGGAAGGATCAAGTTTTAAACTTAAAACTAATCAAGTTTAACACTAATAATATTAATTCAAATAATTAATTACGCTTTAATAATATTTTTTGTATTATATTAAGAAATTAATAATTTAGAATAAAAAATGCAAGAATACATTCCACGAAAAAGGAATAATTTTTATTGCAATAATCTGTACAAAAATTTCACGATTTAAATGTTCATAAGCGAATTGTAATTTATAATATGATTTAATTTAATTAATAATTATATATATAATGAAATTGAATTACATTATAAACCTTATATATTTAAAATCAAAGAAAAACGTTAATTGTCTTCAATTTTTTCTTTACATTTACAATTAAGATTATTATATTATTTTTTTACGTCGAAGAACTTTTTTCTAAGAAGCATAATATTTTCAAGACTAAGATTTCTTTAAAACATAAAAAGTTTTTTTTATAAACTACACATCTATGTACACACTTCACATTATTTTTATTCAATAAATAATAATACGTTTAATTTGTATGATTGTTTCACCATAGTCATTTTTGTGAGATAAAATAAATATAAAAGTGTTCATATAATAGCTTTTGCAATAAGCTTGACGTATCCCAGCTTGTTTTGCATTTGTAACATGGAATAACTCACAATAGGTCACCCGCATGAGTAACAGGAAATTAATATAGTTGAAGTAAAAAAATGAAATAATCATCGATGTTTTCCAGGAGACTATTAAGCCTTTCTTCTGAGAAGCCATCGAACGGCTATTGGGACCTTCCGAGAAGCAACAGTCCAAATCGTCGAAGAGTTTTCGTGAATCCGTCATTATAGGATCGGATAACTTGAATAGGATATCGCCTTGACAAGTATAAATTCGCTAGGAAAATGAGACGGGCAGTAGAATCTCCTTGGTGGACTACTCAAGCGTAAAAGAAAAATTACTTCGTCGTTCTTTCACTTGCCTTCCACCGCTTTTAGCCGTATTTTCCAGAGAAATAAAATAACTTCGAATATTGCAGCCAAAAATTCAATGCGAAGACTACTTGCATGAACCTACGATAATTGAGTCTAATAAAATAATTATATCTTCAGAATTGGTACCAAAAATCTTCGAAATTTATTTACCATCATTGTTGGTGATGGAACTGCCCTCTGCATTTGCCGAACCTGCACGAACGGTCTACTAAGGCGGCGTTTCTTTGGAGTTTTATAGGGGGATAGGTAAGCAAACCTGCCCGGCTGAGCACCTAGAAGGGATAATCTCAGAAATGAGTTGATTATTCTGTAACCAGCGAAAAATAAAAACAATTTATTGACATCGACAACAGAAGTATAAACGCGCATTTTATTGCTGCTTTCTCTTAAATATAAAATCTGAAGAAATCTATCAGTGCCATTTTGTTTATTTATTTATTTTTTTAGACAAATAGATTTCAAACTTTATTTTCACGTTATTTAGTCACCCTAATTCCCGATTCTGCTTTCACAAACTAACAATAATTTTAAAATATTTTATACTTATGTTGGATATAAAAAATTCTGTTAATAATTAAATTTTTATATTTTAAGTATTTATTACTTTGTTTGAAAAACATTAATTTAAATGAAAACGTAATAAGCTTATTTAAGTAAAAAAGAAATCAGCATACTGACTTCTTCTTGGGTGTGGAATATCTCTTTTTAATGAAGAATTTTTATTAAATAAAGATTAAAGAAAGAGAAGTACTTTTAAGGATGAGGTTCCTAAATAGGTTAATCGTCGCGTTTTATTGGACCCGGAGGTGAAACAACACGTGTCTTGTACCGGTATGTTTGCGTAACCCATACGAGAAAAAATAAACGTTAATGAATCAGCGAACAACAATGTTTTATCGCCTTGGTACTAGATTATGTTCCACAGTATGTATAGTGTACGTGAACGGAAACACCGTACTCGTGTTAATAAATTAGTTACAAGATGATTATGGGAAGTACCCTGATCAGCACACATTAATATAAAATGAAAAATTTACTTTAAATAACTACTAAATAAAATATTATTATAATTTATTTTTGTAATGATAACAATAAAAAATCTTATTATAATATTGTTGGAATCAGTATGTATTGTGCTTTGGCGTCAGCTGTTGCGCAGCACACGGAAGCGTCGCTACATGCACATACAGATACATTTGTGTGTGTACACGGCGTCTCCTTGACGACGCCATGACAGTTCTAGTATAGCTTTTTTATATCTATATACTAGACGCGCTTACCAACAACATTATATATATACCTTATATATACATATTAATAATAACAAAACTATATATACAATAATAAATCATATTGGTAGTGAAAAATGTTTTACAATTATTTGTGACTTCTTTATCTATATCTATAAACTCTGTACAAGTCCAGCAAACTTCCCAAAAATATTAAATTCTTTTATTTTATCTGCCTCCGATGTTTTTCTTTCAATTCTACATATCAATTGAAACCTTAATAACTTTTTAAAAAATATCTTATGTAAATGTAAAAGTAAACATACTTAAATATAATTACCTAAAATATAAATATTTTTTCATATTTCTTCCTTTTCATGTAACTAAAATACAATATAATATTTTACGGTACTATTTTATGTAATAATAATGTACATTAACAAGTATGTATCATCAAAACTCAGTAAAAACAGATTTTTCTAAAACCGATTTTACTGATCTTCTAAATATATTTAATATAAATACAGATTTTTCGTATATCGTTATCAGTCACTACTTGATTGATATTTAATTTATATTAATCATTACATTATTTATTCCTCCATGTAATATTTTATGATTTGTCTGTATATCCAACATATTAGTATTGATGTAGCTTTAAATTATTATTTTAATATTATGAACTTTGAAGTATTTTTTATAATATGTATTTAACATAAAATTTATGATTATTAAATATTTAATGGTTTTATATAATTTAAATTCTTTTTTTACTTATATTTGTTTAATTATCTTTACGAATAACATTGATATATTTTGTCATTTTTATACGAATATTATAAAGTTCGATAATATATAAAACAGTTTTTTTATTTAACATAATACAGTTTCAAAGATAACAGAAAATAAGTTGATAATGAATATGATAATTATCTTTAATACAAAATGCAAAATAATGCACATATTCGAAAAATTTTTTTTTCAAAATCTACAAAATAAAATATTTTTGTATAAACAATAAAATTAAAAATAATACTATTGGATGATTGAAGTGTTTGATTTTGTATTGGAGGCCTTATAGGATAGGAGAATACACAAATAACACACGATACAGTACAGTATAGTTTGTATATATTTACCCTTTAGTTTATTTATATATCACAAGGAATGAATGTGTAGTAAATAGAGAGCTGTCAAGCACACAGCGTCCTATCTATAGATATACCAATAGACTGTCATGGCGTCGTCAAGGAGACGCCACACGCACGCACACAGACGTATCGGCTTACCTGTGTATTGCGCAATAGCTTATTCCAAAGCACAACACACAGATTCTATAACACTCAATGAATGATTAAACTAAAAGCGCACTTATTGATAATTTATAAATATAACAATATGAATAATTAAACTAGAAGTGCACTTACTGATGATTTATAATTAATTGCAACAAAAAATACTTATTATGAGCTAAGTAAAACTATGCACTAATAACTATTGAAATAAAATAAAATGAGTTGAGGTGAGAATTTATATGAGTTTTCTGTTGAATATGAAGTTATAGTATTGGTATATTAAATATTATAATAATTAATAATTATTATAATAAAGCGTGAGTAAAATCAGTCTGAACTAAAAAATGAGCTTATCCGTTAGTGTGTAAACAACGCGTGACTAACGTTGAATTGCTTATTGATCACTATTGGTAATCAATAAGCCAATCATATGACTTGTTAATTCTATTGACGAATCATATTCATTAGTGAGCTGAGAGCATGTCAAGTTAATGCGCGGCAGAAGAAAATAGCGCTATTAAATAGCGTCCTCTTTTTCGTTATGCGGCGAGTAAGTTTATCGATAATCATAGACAAGTCGATAGATTGATCTATGATTATCAGATGGAGTTACCCATGTTGTTTTTGAGCATTCTCAAATATATATAAAACAAAAACTCTTAATTAGAGTTAAATGCCGAAAATTTTGAGTTAATAAATAATTTTTGACTAAATGTCAAAAACTTATAATTCCATGTATGTGCTAAAAATTTCTTGAAAAACTAAAATAATTTTTTTTCTCTCAGATTAAGAAAGTACGTAAACAAAATATTATGGATCAATCTATTTTTATTTTGATTTCAACAAAAACATCCCATAACCACCAAGTATGGCTATAAATTATTAAATAACATCACAGGAAAAACTGGTGAAAAGAAAAAATTCATATCAGCAAATAGAGCAAACAAAAAATTCAAAACGGACGATCAAGGTAAGACGTTAGATAATTCAAATTTTTTATGTAATTCTCCAACAGCATGCGTTGAATTCATTGCCGATTCCGAAACAACACACCATATGGTGAATAAAAATATAATGCTAGAAAGTTTCAAAAAATGTTTCGAAAAATATATAAAATCAGCAAATAAAAACAAATTTGCTGGCATCAAGATCGACGAAGAAGGAGAATTAATGCTACATCAAGACAATAAGAATAAAATCAAACTCACAAACGTGATTGCTGCAGAATATGGTGAGTAATAATCTCTTGTCTTTAAGAAAACTGGCCGTAGCTGGAATAGGCATTACTCTAGACATCAATAACATACATATATATGATAAAAATATTAACAAAATCATAATGGAAGGATAGTACAAAAAACAAACTGGATTATAAGATTAAAAATCCAACCAAAACATAAAAATGAATATAACAACAAAGAACGTGCACTATATTTTTGCCATGCAAAAATAATTAGAAACTGGGATCACCCTTCATCTGGTTCAGGGGAAGAAGTATAAAAAACAGAGAATCAGACGAAGTTAATAAACGAAAATGTGAGTGAGGGTATGCTATGGCACAAGAGGCTATGTCATGTTTCAATAGAATACCTAAGTAAATTAAGTAAAAATATAAGTAATTACAAGGAATTAAATTTGAAGAATGTATTAAAAGATGTGAATTATGTGTTTCATCGAAAATAATTAAACTTCCATTCACTGAAACCAGAACCATATCAGTAAGACCACTACATACAATCCATACAGACATCATGGGACCAATCTTTTCCGTTTCATACCCAGGTCATAAAAAATACATCATCACTTTCATAAACGATTACTCAAGATGGTCTAAAGTCTACACCTTAAAAAACAAAGACGATGGAGCAGAAGTATTACAAAAATCCTTAGTATCACCAAGAAACTTACTAGATAAAGACAGCAAAATACGATACAAGCAATCAGATCAAGGCACAGAATAAATGGGTGGAAAATTTAAAGAACTCTTGCAAAAAGAAAACATTGAACTGGTTCCATCTTCACCATATACTCCACAACATAATGGATTAGCAGAAAGATTCAACAGAACACTATAAACAAAAATAAAATCTCTATAACTAGATTCAGGATTGCCTCTAAAAATATGGGACTTTGTCACTGAAGCAGCTTTACACATATTTAATCACATTGTTTGCCCGAGTCCACAATGCATGCCGTTAGTTAATGATTCATGTCATTAACTACACGCGTCCCAACTTTTCCGGCTTAGGGCCATATCAGCTGGTTTATTAGCCGTGCCATTTGGATTAACGTTAACCCGGCCTGAGTGGTGTCGGCCCGTATTATTATATAAAAGCAAATACAACACAACAGTAATTTATACCCAAGGTAAATAGAATTTTTTAGTAGGCTTCAAATCAAGCTATTACGTACTTTGGAATCCTACCTATCTAAAATTTATCGAATAAAGGCATGTCATATTCAATTAAAACCTGACATATAAAGATATAAACATTTTAAAAAAAAATATATAAAAAAACAACAGAACACAAAAACAAGAAAAGTAGAAAACCTTCCGAAAACCAACATAAAAACACTCATAAAATAAAAAGGAGCGAAATAGACATACACGGTCTAATTACGAGAAATAAAACACACAATACAAATATAAAACCAGAAATTATAACAAATTCAATTCAAATAAATAACACAGAAGATGAGGAAACAGAAGAATATGTGTATTGCCTACTGGCAAACTTCAACAAGGACCCATCATACTCAGACGCAAGACAAGTAAACAGCAACAACATTGGGAACAGACAATCAAAGAAAAATTAGAGTCTATGGAAAGAAACAAAGTTTTGAATATCGTTGTTAGACCACAAAAAGATGCTACAACGTAAAACCAAATATCATAGATTCAAGATGGGTATTTAAAAGGAAGACAGACACAAATAAAAAAACGAATTACAAAGCCCGCCTAGTAGTCCGAGGATTCAAGGACAGAATAGCATACGACCTAAAGGAAACATATGCCCCTATAACTACGCTGTCAATTGTAAGAGTATTAGTATTAATGTCAAATAAATCTAAACCTTACATTTGCCAATTGAACGTCAAAACAGCTTTCCTAAACAGTACAATAGAAAATGACACATATATGGAAATTCCAGAAGGTACCTACGAATCATAATACAAATATAAGACATACGTGTGTAAACTAGAAAAGGCACTATATGGACTAAAAATAAGTTCCAAAAGACGGAATACATCCTTCACAGAAGAAGTTCGAAAATTAGGATTAGAAAATGATGAATACCGGCCATACCTATATACATGGAAAAAGGAAGAAAAGCTAATCACACTTCTCTTATATGTGGATGGTATACTTATAGTAAGCAATGATATGATGTACACCAACAAATCAAAGATCATTTGTGTAAAGTATTTGAAATGAAAGACTTAGAAGAATCTAAGTTTTTCCTTGGCATACATATTAAAAGAGACCTGAGACACAATACTATATATATATATATCTCAAGAGAACTGCACAAAAAGCATCTTAAAAAGATTCAACATGAAAAACTATAAACCATACGACACACCCAATAACGAATCAAGTCAAAAGACGTAAACAAATCACAGTAGGAGAATCGACGATGAACAATTCAAATTCAGACAAAATACCCTTCAGAGAAGTTATAGGAACTTTGATGTATCTAGTAAATGGCACGCGACCGGGCATTTCATTTGCAATCAACTTTCTTGCTCAGAAACAACATGACGCTCGCCACTGAAGAAAGTTGGAAAGAAGTGGAAAGGATTTTCAAATAGTTGCAAAGAACAACAGCACGAGGACTAATCTACAACTGTACGTTTGAAGAAATGAAAACTAATACAGACTCCAGTTTTAGAAATAACGAAGACTCAACAACTGGATATATCATCAGACTATGTGGTGATACTATCTCATGGTGAAGTCACAAACAATCACTCATTACGCTATCAACCTGCCAAGCAGAGTATCTAGCAATGAGTGAATGTTATAAAGAACTAATATCTCTCAACAAAGGAATTCGAAACGTTATAGACATGACTTTTTATCCTACAACAATCTGATGTGACAATAAAGCAGGTATCGATTGCAGTAAAATGAATGGACACCAAAAATTAAAAATGTTTGACGACTCCATGGAAGAAATTAAAGAGAAACTTAAACAACGAGACGAAACATGAATAAGACGACCAATGGGAAAAACGCATGGAGATTACATTCAGAGATGCATTAATGAAAGTATAGTCATTGTCCGATGGATACTATCAAAATACAAAATAGCGGACATAATGACTAGACTTATATCTTTCGATTGTCACAGATACCTGACTGACAAAATATTAAATGTTCAAAACAATATTGAAATAAAAACTTTTTCTGTTGTTGACAAGAACTAAATTTATAAAACATCAAACAATATAAAAAATAACGCAGAAAGGGAGGGAGTGTTGAGAGAGTATTAAATGTTTCGGCGTAAGCCGTTACATTGTGTACTTGGCACGTACTTTCCTTCCTACGCTTTAATACTTTTATTAGTTTATTGCATGGGAAATGTGCAAACCAAATGCTTTGGGGTTTTCCCGAATTTCATCACCATAAAGTAGACGATTAAACTTTCAAGTGACTCTCAATCTTGTGCCAGATTTTCTTCTTATACCAGCACTTTATAATTTTCAATATTAAATAATATTTACAGAATACTTATCAAATTATTCATTTGTTTAATTAATTGCAACCTTCTACAACCAGTCGTCCAACATATTTCGACTTAAATATTTATTTCAAATTTAACAATATACTCTGATTAATGTAATTTCAAGAAAATACCAAAAATTTATAATCAATTAATAAATAAAAATTCAATTTATTCAATTTTAATTATTTTATTTTTTATTATTAAAATATAAAATTAAATTTTATACCTTTCGTAACAATATAATTTTTTAAAATTATTTCATTATCCAATCTTATCTAGATCTTCTAATTAAGATTTTTAACAACATTTTAAACAATATTATTTAAAAATTTCCTTTAAATATGTACTGTTTATTTTTATTTTTAAGTTAAATTTATTTTTCTTCTAAACTCGAATTTTCTATTGTAATTATATGTATTTAAATTCCAAACTTTTACATTACATGCATACTTTCTATACAATATTTGTTTTTAATTTAATTTTAATTAATTGAGTTTACTTTATACTAAATGCAGAAATAGATGGTAACATAGATAAAATGAATTTAAAACAGAATCTGATTAATAATCAATAGAAATTAACTTTTTCAAAGATGCTGAAGAAGAGAAGTGAAAAATAAAAAATGAGATGGACATTTTATACAAAAAAAGAATAAAAAATAATGGAATATTTAAGTAATATTCAAAAATGGAAAAAAGAAATGCAAAAGAAATTAAAAAACAAAGCTTGATAGAATATGAACTTCCGAGAAAGTAAAAGAGGTAATAAAATAAAAAGGACATCGTGAACAATGTGGAACTATTACTCTTGCCTTTATATTCACGGAAACAGCATTACACGCTCTAAGTCCTCCTCTTTCTTGACTATTGAGTTTTTTAGTCGATTAGTGTCGTTTATTTTTTATTTTTTTTTAATAAACAAACTTAAAAACTAAATATACTCATTTTTTGTTTTCCTCACTTTCTCGATCCTGCTGCAGCAAATAACAAGTACTGTTCGAGATTACATGATTTGGCTACCTCTGGGGCCATCTTGTGGTAATCGATAATCTGTTGATTATCGATAATAAATATATACTTACCATGTGGTGATTAAAAAGGCGCTACTCAAGTTGAGCGTGTCGATTGCGCGTCAATAACCAATCACCACGATTGAGCTCCGCACAGCATTATAGACAACTTCGCCTCTCTGATTCGAACGGCAATTACTCATCTTATTTGACAATAAGCATGATATGTAGTATAATTGTAAAGTACCAATGAATAGTATATAAATTTACCACTAAAATATACTGTTAAAAAACTGCAAATTCAACTTATTAATTTTACCTGAAATAATAACTATCCTCAACTCCCGCTATCCACATCAATGTGTGTTTATTATAGACTATATTTAAAACAATACATAAATTATGAAGTGCCAATTATATGTGTCAATTTTTTACGTATAAATTAATATTATGTATATTATAATTGTTAACAAGGTGCCGCTCTGAAACCGATGCCCAGGAGATGTGGATAGCTTGATATAAAAAAAACATTTATTTTATAAATTAAATCAGTGGTACGACTTTTTCGCGTAGCGTAGATGCTTCTTCTGTTCTTTGGTTAAAAACCTCCATCCATCGAGGCACTTCCGTTGTTCCCAAGTTACATTTATGCGAATTTATACCAAAAACCTTAATAGCTGTTAGTTAGTATCTCTACACCCTCGAGGGCCGTTTAATGGTCACCAAATAAATCCATTGTTCGTTGTTTTTTCGCGCGTGAGATCAAAGAAATTTGTTTAGTTTTCTGTGTAAAGACTAGTCACCGACAGCCGGGACACGTCAATGTGTTATATTCTATAATAAATTGAAATAAAATAAACTAATATTCTTAAATTTTCCAAAAAAATTTATTCTCTCATTTTCCGATGCCTTTTTTCATTTAATACAGTATCAAGTTAATTAATCAAAAATAATTAATATCCCTTTAATGAAATTTAATTTAAAAAAAAATGTTGATGATTAAAGTAAGTAAGTTAGATGATATTAACGATAATTGTGAATACAGTCGTGTGATTCCTATCTTTATAAATCAAATATATCGAATGTTTAATGACAGGATTAAATTCAATACATTGAATTTTGCATGTTAATATTATTTTGGTTTTCTTCTTTTTATAACATTATTGTAAACTTGTAAATAAATATGAAATGAATGAAAAATTTAAAATCAATTTCCTTAAAAAGTTTTAAATCGATAAATTTTATATTATATTATAATTTTAATTTTATTTAATTTATTATTCATAAGTGAACTATTGAATTTGTGTCGTCTTAATAAATGCATCTTTTTTCTATCTTCTGTTCTACATCTATCTATCTATACTAAAGATTTTATAGTATCAGTAGTAGCACTGGTTTATTGAACAATATTACAATTGTCACGAATTATTCCATTATTTAATTATACATTTAGCGTATATAAAAGTCTTACATACAAACATTACATATTTATTCGTCGTTTAACGTCTAATTCTTTACATTTTTATATTATTTAATTAAGGAATACCCTAGCCGAGGATAATCCGATTAGGTCAGAAAGGGCCGGCTTCCGTCGGCTGCCCAGACGATCGAGACGGATAATCTGGTTGCTCGATTCGGCGAAACCGAACTACCAGTTCGAATACGCCGATCGGGCAATTTGGGGAAATTTGTGCGACTTTTCCGCCTATCTAACAGCGCCTGGATTGGTGGGTACACGCGAAGCAAACTGGTTGTCTGGTCCACGCGCCAATCAGCTAGCTCGGTTTCTCTCTCGCTGGGGATAAAAGTTAGGCCCACCGGGGTAGCTAGAGAGATTTCTTCGGGAAGTAAAGGAGAGAGTTGAACCTTGATGCCACCCGCTCCAGCCGCCGTTAAGAAAAACCTTGCTTTTTTTTCTTTCAACACCCTCGTCTCTTGGCCTGATCCACTCTTCTCAGGGCGATTTTTGGAACGTCGTGTTCGCTGTCCCAAACGACTACCGAAATCCTGGAACGCCCTTGAACACCGCGCTCTCCGTCCAAGCGAGTGCTCTCGAACGCCGCACTCGCAACTCACCTAGGTGAGCGCCGATCGTCCCCGGACGACCTGGGGGTGAACACCTCCGCTTCCATCGCGGGAAATCCGGGGCTGGGAGAATATTTCTCCTGCCCGCGCCTTGACGCCGAGCCGTCCCGACCTCTCAGGCCCGCGTCAACAATAATGTTGAATTTAAATTTTAATTATTTCCCATGATAGTCAGTAATATAAAAAATATTTTCTAACAATAGTCCACCTTATTTACATTTTATATACTACTCTACGATCACAAAAAAATTTGCCTGTGAAATTATTTTTTAGAAGTTTTTATTCATGATACTTGACACTTGATTAAATATTTAAGACTATTTGATTCTGACCTAAGTAGGTAGCTAGGTTTGAATAAGATGAAAAGGAATAAAACATAATTATAATTTTTCTTATAAAATTTTTACTTTCTTTTAAAATTTTCACTTATAATTTTACTTAAGCCGACTCATCTTGTGTTTTCCAAATATTGACTAATTATTCGACATTCAACATTTTCCTTAATTTTGTCTCTTATTATTTCTAATGAATTTAGATTTACATCATGTCTAAAATTGTCACACAATATAAAAACACAATCTAACAATGCGATTGAATGACAATAAATTAATGAATTAAAATAATGTATGGAAGGGCTTTTAAACACAAAATCAAAGAAATTATCTAGTATAAAAATATGTGAATGATTAGGTTAAATGTTTAACAACAATTAAATCTATTTTTTATCACACTTTTCTTTCTATTTCTTTCTATTTTCGCATACAATGTAATTTGTGAATCAATTCAATATGTCAAAATTATATACATAATTAAATATTTTCTTTATTTTTTGTTTAAGATCACAATTTTTTGTGTGTTGTGTGTGTTTATATACATATATATATATATATATATTATATATATATGTGTGTGTGTGTGTGGTGGTATTCAATCATTTGTACGTTTGAGTCACATAGTCGTTCTATCTTCACAGTAGAACGAAAAAGCATGGATTTTGAACTAAACTTGTTCACGCTATCAATTATTGACGATACCTTAGAAGATAGAATCTAACAATTTTAGCGTTTGTGCATGCCCAATAAACAAAACCATAGGATCGATCCTAACCAATACCAAATATCGTTATCAATTTTTATTTAATATTGTTGTTATGAATGAAAGCATTTTCGATACTAGTGTTAATCGATCTTTTTACAGATAACACCTTCCTCATTTTGTTACCTAATTTGGCCACGTTACAAAGTCTTCTGTATTTGCATCGCGTTTCATTTTCCTTGTAAAATTTTATCTGTTTCTACGTGTGATAACCAGCTGGTAGAGCATCAAAACATTCCTCAAATGTTTGCACTCACATTTTATTTTAGTATTTTTTTATAAATACTTTTTAAATAAAGTTTGTAAATATATATATATATTATGTAGAGTGCATTATGTATAAAAATTCATGTGTATTGTACAAATTTCAATCCTCATTACTAAATACATATAATTAATATATATACCATATTTAAAGTTCAAAATACATTAGAAATATTATGTGTTGAGAAATAATTAATTCATCACAGACAAGATACGATTATATTATGTAAATAAATACAGAAGCATTAAAAAAAATTTTAATTAAATATTGACATAATATTTTATAAAATAACTTATATTTTTGTACAAAATTTAAAATAACTAATTTAGTACAAAAAAAAATAAAGAAAAATAAAATTAAGTGTACTTACACATAAACGATCATAGGATATTTTATTTTTCCGGATAAGTCAGCATTAGGTGGTAAGAGTAACTTTACTTGAGCTTGGAAGTCTCCTGGTACCGGTACAGTAAATCTTTTTACTATTGGAAGAGACTTCTTATTGATAAGCTCTGTTACAGCTTTATTGTTCTCCCACGTGTATATTTTTGTAATATTCTAGAAAAGAAAGATTAAAAAAAATTAAGAATAGTATTTAAATTTGAATGAATAATAATGTTAATTTATGTCGGTTAACAATAATTTATGTAGATATATTTTTAAATGTAAGTGACAAAATTATTGATTTTAAAATCAATAAAATAATTTACATATATATTAATTAATGTTAACTATAGGCGACGTAGCCAAACGACTTTTAATTTTAAATTACTGTAAATATAGTTTAAATAAAAAAAAGGAGAGAAATGGTGGTATAAAGACAATAAAGTTTGACGCGCGCCAGGGCAACCGGGCGGGGCCGCGGCCGTGCCGAATGTGCGGCGCGTCGCCGCGACCGACCACCGGGAGGCCATAAACGGGTATGAGTAAACGAATACCCGGCCGACAATCGGAAATCCGGGTCGGGCGGTTTACGACTTTGTCGCCCGACGGGTGATAGGGGTCGTAAACGCGTCTAGGCGACGGGCGCCGGTGAGGCCCCGGATTATGACGATGCGGCAGACGGCCGCGGGGAAGGCCCAAGCCGCGCGTTTCGACGCGTTCGACGTGCAGGCTCGAACGCCCCGGACGAGTGCCGACCTGCACGCTCGACTTCCCGCTCGGGAAAGCCTATATAAAGCGGAGGGCCCTGGCCGAAAGGAGCAGAAATTTCGAGACCTTCGTGAGAACCGGAGGAAATCTACGCGACGGAAACCTACTCCGCCTACGCCGTGGACTCCTCCGCTTCTTGCACCCCAATCCGCCCTTCTCAGGGCGAATACCGACGATGCGCGCACCCAGAGGTTCATGCCGAATTTACGAGATCTCCGAAGTCGCCAACGACTTCGGTACCGCAACAAACCGCCCTTCTCAGGGCGAACATCCAGCTCCGCGAGCGCCTCTCCGGGCGCTCCGCGACCGGCGACATCAACGAGTCCAGCACGAGGCCTCCCGAGCACCTCGCGCACCTGCCCCGACAAGTGTGCCGCACCTGTCGACAAGTGCGCCGCACTTGGCCGACCTGCTCGCTGCGCCGACCGGACCAACGCGTCGCCTCCAGCCGACGACGACGGCATCGGCTCCGGCCTTCAACCACACCAGCCCCTCCAGCCACCGGGCGACTCAGGAGAGGCCCGGAAGAAGCGCCGGCGAGCGTTCACCCTCCTACAAATCGAAGGAGACCCGGGGCGAGGGAATATTTCCCCCTCGGCGCCTTGACGCCGGACCTACCCCCCGAGCTCGCGGGAGCGAGGCCTCCGTCAAGTTATACCCAAAAAAGAAGTGTTAACTTATAGTAAAAAGGAAAAATGGTTTCAAAAAGAAAATAAAGTTAACGAAACTAAGAAAAGAAAAAGGTCATAAAATGAATGAAGAAGAAAAATAATATTAGTATAATGTTCTGGAATATAGTGGGTATTAATTAATTAGATAAAAAAGGCTGGGAGTACATACAGAAGACTGATATATTAGTAATTTCGGAAACGTGAACAGAAGAGAAATTTAAAGGAGCTTTAGAAAACAATTTTTAAAATTATAATTTACTTATAAATGATGTAAAAAAAGAAAAACAAAAGGTAGAGCAAAAAGAGGACTTTGTTTTGCTATCAAAAAATCAAAAGATATACAAATATTGCATTGGAAAAATAAGAACATGAATTCTCGTGTATCACACTAAAAATTAAAAAGAAAATAAACGTCGGCCTAACATATATGAGAGAAAAGAGAACTGAGGATTTATAAGTTTTTGCAGAATAGATACAGAATAAAAAAACAGTACAATTGTATTATGAGGAGCTTTCAATGCAAGAACTGAAGATCTAGGAGGAGGAGTTAACGAAATGAGTTTACAAGAAAGACTCTCCATAGATAAGTGTATAAACTAACAAGGATCAGAAATAATTGAATGGTTAACTGAAAATGGTCTATACATTATCAACGGAAGGAATGGGGAGAGGAAAAAAGAATTCACATGCAACGAACCTAGAGGCTCATATGGATAGATTATATTATAACAAATGAAGAAGGTGAAGAAAATATAATGGAGTTAGACATTGAAGTTAGAATTGAATCGGATCACCAACCCCTACTAATAAGACTAATTGAAGATATAGAAGAATATATTCAATGGAAAGAAAGTTATAAGTTACAGAATGGTCGGAAAAATCGATAATGGAATACAAAAAAAAAATTAGAACTGAGTAAGGAAATAAAAAATTGGAAGAAACTCAAAATAAGAATATTGAAGAGTATTAAAAAAAAAAGAAAAAAGATATAACAACAAAGAGTCATAGTGGGACGAGGAAACATGGGAAAGTAAAAAAAGTAAAAGATAAATTTAAAAAATGGAAAAGTTCTATCAAAGAAATAAATGAGTCAAAATTTAGAATAGAAAGACAAAAATTTAGAAAATTGATAAATACGAAGAAAAAAAAGAAATTGAAGGCGAAATAGAACAAGCAGTAAAAGACAAAATAGGTTAGACATTCTGGAAATTAATAAATAAAGGAAGGAAAAAAAGAAAAAAATCTTTAATAATACAAGCTTGGAAGATTGGAAAGAGTAATTCAAACAACTTTACGAGAAAACAGACAAGGAAATTTATAAATAAAATGAAAAAGAGAAAAAGACAAAATCAAGAGTGCCAGAAAAAGTAAATGACAACATAAAAGAGATAGAAATCCATAATATTATCTCAAAATGGAAAAAAGGAAAAGTCCAGGTGAAGACGAAATCACAAATGAAATGTAAATATATGGGGGTATAGCAGTGATAAATAAAATTTCAGTTATATTAAATAAAATAATGAAACAGCAAAAAATTCCAGAAGAATGGAAGAACGCTGTTGTAATCTCAATATACAAAAAAGGAGACAAAAATGTGTCAAATAACTACAGAGGGATATCGCTACTGGATACAGAATATAAAATGTTAGCTGAATTAGTAAAAAACAGAATTGAAAAACATCTAAAACAAAGTTCGAAACTCGATGAAACACAAATGGGCTTCAGAAAAAGGTGAGGTACCACGGAAGCAATTTACCTGTTAAGAACCGCGATAGATGCATAAATAAAAAAGGAACAAGGAAAAATCTTTCTATGTTTTGCTGACATGAAAGCGGCATTCGACAATATGAAAAGAGAGGCGATTTGGAAAGCAATGGAAGACATGAAGATCGAAAAATATGTAATAAATTTGGTAAAACAATTATACTGTAGCTCAAGAATGAAGATAAAAGTAGATAACAAAATAATTACAGAGATAATAACAAACAAAAGGGTAAAACAAGTTTGTCTCTTGAGACTTTTGTTATTCAACATAGCCATGGCTGATATAGAATGTTTGCTGAAAAAATCCAGTACATCGGGTATAAAAAATAGGATCTAAAAAAATTAGATCAATCTCTTACACAGAAGACATAGTAATAATTGCAAAAACTGAAACAGAATTAAAAGAACTTCTAAGGCTATTAGAAGAAACCTTAAAGATAAAGGGCTTGATATGAATTTCAAAAAATAAAAATAATGAGAATTAAAAACCTCAAAAGAAGGAAAAAAAAATTATCATTAAATACAAGGATGTTTTTATTGAATCAGTTAAAATACACAACTACCTAGGTTACATATTTAACCACAATAATAAAGACGACGAGCATATTAAATACTTAAAAAAAAATCAAATACAAAAATGGGAAAAATATGACCTAGAAGAGAAGTGGTTTAAAGAGGATATAAAAATGAAATTTAAAATTTTTGACGGATTAATTAATGGAATAGCTTTATATGGAGCGGAAATTTGAGAATGAAAAAAATATGGCGAATTTGAAAAAACCCAAATAAATTTTTAAATGGACTCTAGGAGTAGATAAAAACGCCTCAGACGCCAGACTGATGTTTGACAGCAAAAGAAATAATTTGAGTATAAGGGCAGCTAAGAGAGCTATAAATTTTAAAGGAAAATAATCGAGAATGACGATAATGCGCTATTAAAAGAATGCCTGAGAGTTGCAGTGAAAGACGGAAAGGATTTTGAGTTCAGGGAAAAAACAACAAGAGATGGTCAAAAACATCAGGCGAAAAAAGGATTGAATTTTGGAATACCATCAGGTGGTCGGACTGGATATACAAAATAATAATGGACAAAACATGGAAGGAAGCCGAAATTATCCTTCAAGAGCAACATCAACAAAATTGGGTAAAAAACTAAAAAATTAGAAATATGCTAAAGAAAATAAAATCATTATTTTAGAAGGTCTTAGAAATAGAACAAGTGTATACGAAAAAAAAATCATGTGAAAACGAAGACAGGGAAGAAACCCTAGCCAGGTTCCGAATAGGTATTGAAGCCCGAAATACTTACATTGGTTAAAAAATGAAGAAAAAAATTGCAGGTTATGTCATAAAAACAGAGAAATATCCAAACATATTTTAGAAGAATGCGATATCACCAGCTTCAAAGATTATCACTACCAAAAAAAAAAAAAAATATGAACAAACTCAACAAAATACTAAAGGAAAGAAAAAATGAAGAAGAAAAATAAAATTATTATCCAAGGAAAAGGAATAAAAAAATGAAGAGTCAGAAATTAATATTAATCATTAATAAACATTAAGAAAGCGAAAAGAGGAAGAAACACTCACCATTGCGAAGATATCTATCATTAAATATGAATAGATTTATTTTCATTTATAATTTATATATTAATTTCATTAAATACGAATAGATTTAGTTTCACTTAAAATTAAATATTAATTTCATTTATAGATTATATCAAATTTTAGTTTAATTTCAAAGTGAATAATGAATACACCGAAATCATTGTTTAATAAGGATGTTATATTTGATGAAATTCGCAATAACTGTAAATAAGAATAAGTATGTAGAAGAAAGGTATAAATCGTTCGTGTCGAACGAGTAGCTTTTTCTGCTCGATACGTTCATCAAGACAGATTATCATACGGCCGATTTATCCATTGTAAAAATAATAAGATGAAATTAAATACAATTTATAAAAAAAAGAGAAAATTATAAACTTTAAGAATATTATACAGAGAGTTTATATAACCATTTCTAAAATAAGCATAATTCTCTTTTCCAAAATTATCTTTGGTTGTCCTTACACCATGAAGAAATTTATTATATCGGAATAACTTGATCCGCAAATTATTATATTTGCTTTGTGCAGTCAATAAATTGTTCAATTTGTTTGTGAAAAATTGAATGCAAAGTTCAATTACTTTTAGGTCAAAATCAAACGTATATATTAGTGAGATATGTAAGATGTATAAGACTCTTCTTCGTATTTCCTTATATATATGAGAAGACCGTTTTTAAATTCAGGATTATATTTATGGTTTCAGGGACAAATAGCTTTCTGACGGTAATGAAAACCTCTTTCTAAAAACAGTTATAAATTATTACAACTATTATAAATGAAACAAAATAAATTAAAAAATTTTTTTTTTAAATATAAGTAGAACTTATTTAATAAGCCTTGTAATATATACTTTATATCAAAGTCATAAACTTTATATGATTTATATTATTGGTTTTTTTCTGTATTGAGTATTGAAAGTTTAAGTGTGATATACTTAAAACTGTTTATATCACGAACTTCTGCTTTATCTGAAAGTCGTAAGCACTTAATAATAGAGTATTTTTTCTATTTCCCTAACTATTCATTTTTTATACTAATAAGAAATTTACATATACTTTTTTTTATTTCACGGATGAGTGCTAATTACTTAAGATAGGCAGTTATGAAACTCAAGAACAGAAAGAGTGTCTGCAAACTCCTTGGATAGAAAAATGGAAGGAGGATTTTAGGTGATAACATAGTATCGAGTCATGATTTTTTACGAGGATCTTCGTGGCATCACTCGTTACGTCTATCTGTCGTCAAAGGTAGGAGGCTTTATTTTATACCCCTGCAATCGACCCCACTATGACCATTGCTAATTCGACCAGTCAGCAACAGGTCTTTGCCAAGGTTATCGGTAGGGCTAATGACAACAGGGTTTCGTAGTATTGGCCTACTACATCATTTCACCTGCATGCACGAAAGTAAAAAGACTTGTACTATGCGCTCAATTATTACAGTACACGTTAACTATTTTTAGATCACAAAATTATAATCTTATCTTAATCTCAAAATATATTCATGGTTTTTTTTTAAATTGGTAATAAAAAATTATTTAAACTCTTTTTAAAGTTTTCTCTTATTACATTATATATAATCGTTTCAATAGTTTTATTTTAAAGTTTAAAAATTAATTTAATATCTTAGATTCAAATTTTTTATTTTATAAATATGTAATTTGTTGCTAAAATGTATTAGGAATACTTTGTATAAAATGAAAAACGTTTAAAAAATTAATTATTTATATAAAATTAATTTTTTACTTTAAATTTACATATCATATTTAAAATACACAATTAAAATAATGTATTCCAAAATTAAAATTTATTATACTTATTTTAGAAAGATTATTAATGTTTGTTATACTAAAAAAAGATGCATTTAAATATTAATTATTTAAAATTTCAATAATATTATGTATAATAGCAAATTTTTTTTAATTTTTAAATATTTTCATTTTTTAAAAAAACGGAAACATTCCAATAAGTTTTGAATCTTTTTCTAAATTCACTAGCTTTACAAATAAAAGTGTAAAGTTAAAGATGAATTTAAAAATTAAAAAAAGACCTTGGTAAAAACTTGATGCGTGCCGAGGCCGATCGGGCCCGGCTGACCAGACCGATACCGTTAATTCGGATAATCTGGCCGTAAAGCGCCCGATGCGGCCCGAAGCCGGGTAGAAATCTTATTAACGCGTTCGGATAGCTTAATCCAGAAAGGCCCGGCTTCTGTTGGCCGTGCGAACGGTCGAGGTAAATAATCCGATTGCTCGATTCAACGAATCGAACTATAAGTTCGAATGCGCTGATCAACCAATACGAGAAGATTCACTCGATTTTTCCGCCCGGATTAGATCGGCCGCGCCAAGCAGACTGATTGGCTGTTCAACGCACTAATCAGTTGCGCTCGGCTTCCTCCCTCACCGAAAATAAAAGCTGGGCCTATAGGGAAAACGAAACAGATCTCTTCGGGCAGACGAAGGGAGAACAAGAGGTTGACGCCGCCCGCTCCTGCTGTTTTTAAAGAGGAACCAACTATTGTATTTTTCTTTTGACTCTTGCACCCATCCGCCCTTATCAGGGCGACTTTCGAGCGCCGCGGGGAATCCCGGGCCGGAGGAATATTTCCTCCGTCCGCGCCTTGACGCCGAGCCGTCCCGAACGCCCGGATGCTCAGGCCTACGTCAAACTAATACAGAATTAAGATTTTATAATCATAAACATGAATTGTTTTTCACTATAATTTATATGTGAATTCGTTAAATTCTTTAAGTTAGATATTCTTAACAAAATAATTAAAGTCAAATATAAATATCTAGCTAAAAGAAATATAGGTTAAAAGATATTGTTTATAGTGCAATATAAATGTCATAAATTGCATAGAATTTATTTCAAGAATATCTTTCAAAAAATAAATAAAAAGCTAAAAATTATATTATTATATAAATAAAAAGTTTCAAATTAAAATAAACTATTTTATTTAAAAGCAATAATTTCGGTTGTATTATTATTAAAAATATTGTAGGATCAGGTGAGAGATGGAAGAAGGTGGTTTAATGTTTCACAAACGTAAGGTTATATTCATAGATTACAAGTATAATGTGTATAATCAGTTATGTTAATTGCTTGACGTGAAACTCAGGGAGACATCCCCTACACTGATGGGCCCCCCGGGGGTCTGCCTGCTGGGAGGGCGGACGTCCCTACGCTCGCCGCCAAATGCCACTCCGCCCATGCACATGCACACGATAGTCTCCTGCTCTCTCTTTCTCTCTCTCTCTCACACTCATACTTTCACTTTGTCATACTCATACTCTCACTCCCACAATATAAAATTCATCTTTATCGTTTTTTGCAGTATAATATTTTAAAATCGAATTTTTGAAAGGAGGTGTACAAAATTGCCGTTAACACAAAAAATGGAAAATTTTTTGTAATAAATGACACTAACATAAGAAATTTGGATATAAATGTTACCTTCATATGCAAAAAAGAATGAAAATCGTAACTAAACTACACAGTTTTCTAATATTGATACTTACTTTGTTATAAATCATAATTTCAGGTACTCCTGGTCCAGCGCAAGTGAGAACATAATGTGAATTATCTTTCGAGAATTCTGCTGAATTATAAAGACAATAACTTCCATCAGATTCGTTTTTTATTTCGCAACTAAGACAATCAGATCCACGATCATGATCGAGAATAGAAACTCGATATAGGTGCTTCTGAGCAGGATCCTGTTCACTAGTTGCCAAATAGTATCTATGAACATATAATATCAAAGATATATGAGCCTATAAGAATTCTCGTTTAAAATACCAATAACAATAATAATGTATTGTCTTATTAAAAATGTAAAAAGATTTATAATTTTTATAAATAGCAAACATATCTTATTTTAGAACTGATTTTTATTTTATTTATTAATTAACATTTATTTTACGGATTTTTGTATCTCTCCCAGATTTCAAAATTATAAAATTAAAATAAAATCTTATGCTGTATCATGAAAAATAAAATAATTGCTTTTCCGAATTTTATAGCCGACGTTACTATAAAATCAGTTATACTAAATCAACAATAACCTGAATAAGTTTTAAACGACTTTTAATATTCTATTAATGCTTTCTTATAAAAACTTATATCGTTATCGAATGAATAAATGATTTTTTTCCATTATAAGACTCCTAAAAGACTTAAATTTTTACACAGTATTCTTTTTTGGACTAGACTCATATTTATTCTTTTTCTATTTTTCAACTAATTTGCTTGTATTTTGGTTTAGTTATATTAGTGTATATTCTATGAATCGGTCAACTTTTACTCTATAGTTTTACATTTGTTTACGTAGAATACATTTTTTTTCAAGATTGTTCTGATATTTTCAGATAAATGTAACCGATGCATCCACCCGCTCAATAAAGATAGGAGAGAGTTACGGAACGAAATGCAGTAAAAAGGCTGCGAGTGCAGTGTATCCCTCCACTGCCGGAGTGCAGTGTACCCCTCCAAGCCTCCCTCTCCCCCTTTCTTTTTCGCTCTCGCACGTTTCTTTTCCCTCTAGTTAGGAGGAATGTCGCGGCGCTGGAAGCCCACCATCAGGGTAAACGAGGCCCCTCGCAAACGAAAAGACCCACCGTCGGATAAGCGTGGCCTCTTAAAAGAAAAGAGGTCCGCCGTCAGGGTAAGCGCGGCTCCCCTCGAGTGAGGTTCAGCCCCGCGGGAATACTGCGACTCCGATGCAAGACAGGCTCGGACGGGGGATGGCCACAGGTACGCGGTTCACTCGAGCGACAGGAATGGATATCCTGGACTTCAGCCCGATAAGTTGCGTCGGCAAAATCATAAAGGTTGTATACGAAAATTGGGTGAGCGCGCGACGAAATTATATACGACTCACCCGACGTACGTTAGTGAATGTAAGAATCTTTTATTCTCCGTTAATTGGGCAGAGGTTTTTTTCCAGGGCTAGGGCTGCGGAAAAATTATGTAACGGGCAGGGCACGATGACCACTTGACCGGATTACTGGCGATAATCGGTGATACCGTTGTTTTTTAATCGATTTGGGATAGGTGCGGGCGAGGCGTATTATCTAAATTTGCGACAAAGAAAGATGTTTCAACAATGCTCCGAATGCCATCCGCAATAAAATATTGGTGAGAGACTGGATAGACAGTAATTATAGATTTCAATATTGTATAGTTAGCCCGTTTTATTGTAGACATTCAATTTTTGTGTAAGCTGAGCCTTCGGCGGGTGGCAGGTAAGAATTGTACAGACGAAAGTGCAAGAAAATTATAAATATAAGGAAAAAGGCAATGTGGGGGACGTTTTTACACGACGCGTTGACTGTGTAAGAATATAAGAGTAGAATAAAATTATCTAAAACTGTGTCGAACTTCCTTTTATCTTTCCTACCTTCACCACGAACACGAAAGAATAATTCACGCGATCGCCTACAATAAATATTGTTCATATGTACTCAAAATTTTTATTTTTAATCTCTTTCACACTCGATTTATAATATTTGATTATTGGAATTGTTCTGCACATTTTTTTTCTTCGTCAAATTTAATCCATCGTTTTTTTTTTGTACCATAATAAGATATAAATTTGTGAAAAATTTCAGATTCTACATTTAATTTCTCAGTTGATTTAAACAGTCGTTTAATAATTATTTTTTAAGTTATGCCTTTAAATTTCTTTTACAAAATTTTAGGTTCTTATGATATAATTATCTAAGAAAGCAAGATTGATGATTATATAATACATATTCATTCTTTGCCAATCTTAAAATAGTGATTAACAATATATTAATCGATCTCGTCTTACATTTTATTAATTTGCTTTCAAATGGAATATCCTTTTTTGGAGCTTTTATTCGTAATATATTTCTTTCAATTTCTAAAATAATTAAAGACTTAATAGTTTTCTATCTTAAAAACAATTTTTTGTGTAACTTTTCAACTTACTACATCTCCATCATAATATTTTTGTATCTCGCCAATTTAATTTATAAATACTCTTTAAACTACCTTTTACAATACTTTATACTTTTTTTAATACTTGGTTTACTCTCTTTGTCATAAATTAAATTATAAAATTATATTGAACTTTACTTTATTATGTTTTTGTTTTTTTTATTTCAAATAACGTTATTCAATTTTATAATAATAGGGACTGTTGGCGATTGAATGGTTTAATTCTGTCGCCACTTACAAAGACTGTGCATAGGCGAGTTCTATATTCTCCACCAATAAAAATTATATCTGTTGTTTTTTATCTAATAACCGTCGCAAAATAATACGCAATTAAGTGCATTTCCCGCAAAGTGTAGGAGATGAGAAAGTTTACGTTAAGAGAAAACATGCGCTTTGCGGGAAATTCGGCGCGTGTACTAAGCTATGAACTGAAAATAAGCCGTAAATCTCCGGTGTGTAAACACCGACTTACAATACGGGAAAAGGGTATAAATACGACCGTTAGCGGGGGAGGCCAGATTATCTTCGACCTTTATAAAATACTGGCCGATTACCCTGTAACTTACCCTGTAAAATAGTGCTGAGCAAAGAAAAGTGTAAAATCAATTTACCTTCTTTTTAGCCAACCTCGTCCGAAATTACACGTTTGCGATCATTAATAGATTAATAGATAATAGTGAGATAATACTTTTAATTTTAATGTAAGCAAAATGAGAAAACAATCAAATAGAGACCTAGAAATAGAAGAGACGACAGTGAAAGAAATACAACAAATAGTAAATAGAAAATAGAAATAAGCCGAAAAGAAGGTTCAAATAATTACAGAGGCATTACGCTTATGGACTTAGGTAACAAGATTTTAGCTGAAATTATAAAAAACCAGGTTAGAGGAATATATGGAGAATAAAAAAAAATTGACGAAATATACTTTAAATTTAGGAAGAATAGAAACAGTGTTAAATATTATAATTAAATTAATTATAATTAATATTAATTAACTAATAAAAAGTATTTGTCAAAAAATTATATATATATATATATATATATATATATATATATATATAGACGTGTTCTAGCCTTGTCTTAGGAGCACAGAAAAATGGTTATTAAATTGTCCAGACAGGGTGAATAATAAGCTCTGAGAGCTTCTTAAGGGACCGTTAAGGCCTCTCAGAAGCCATACGTAAGGTTTTTCGAAAAACCATTGATAGGACGTTGAAGTCGTAAGAGGCTTCTCCGGAAATGTTTGTTTAAGGGAACCGGCAAGATGGGCGAGGTATCGCTCCAACGGTATTTAGAAGATCTTTTGTGTATATAAATTCTTCTGGAAAACAGAAAACACCAACAGAAACTCCCGAGCGCGTCACAGAATGTGCAGAGTTACATAGCGAAAGTAATAACTGTCGTCGTTGTTTCCCCCTACCTTCCATTCTTTGATTACGTGTCTCGGAGAAGATGTGTTTGTATATGTATATATTAATGGAAATTTACTTACATATATTGATTTTCTTCGTCCCAGGCTACTATTTCGGTAACGACAAAAAGACCGGAAGTTAGTGCAGTTACTTTTGAAGAATTAGTAGTAACATTTGTTACTAATACTAGATGCCTCCAATCACCATGATTTCCCTGCTTTTGAGGTAAGATTAATAAAAAAGAATTACCATCTTTACTGTGTAAAGGTGGCACAAACTGCTCTACCCAACCATTGTTTTCTTTGTATGTAAGAGCCTGCAAACAAATTTGTAAATGATGTTTTTAAAATGTTTATATTAATTAAATATGAATTTTTCAAATTGATATAATGAGACTATAATATGTATTGAAGATCACATGTATTGAAATAAATCTCAAAATTAAAATAAGATATAAATCAATTAATAAATACCCATTGTATTTTTATTCGTGACAAAATTATGACTCTTTATATTTGCTGAATAATAAAACTAAATTTACTATATACTTTTAGTAAAAACAATTTTTATATATGTCATAGTTTTGAATTTTTTTAAATGTATAAATACTATGAAAAAAATTATTTACCGTTGTGCAGTTTTGATTTATAATATTACAGATATGGAAGTAAGCTTGATTTTGTACTCTATTCATCCATATAGTAGAGACAAGATTTTCAGTAGGAAATGAGACTGCTGTTAAAATCCGTTCCATGTTTGATAATTGAAGTGGGCACTTAATTTCAATTATACTTATATTACCTTTAATAACTTTTTCCAAATCGACGTAATATAATTTTACTATTGGATTTTGTGTTCCACTCTTAAATGAAAATTAATGATTGAATTAAATAAAAATGATTGTAATACTATATTTTTATAATAATTAATTTTTTAGATCTCTGAAGTACTTATAGAATTTAAAAAAATAAAAAAAATTGATTTAAAATAAAAAATATATATTCGTTTCATCATCGTATTAGAATCAAAGATGTAACTGTTTTTGTGTATAAATAAAAATAGTTTATACATTCAGTATTATTGATGAACCAAGAAACATGTTAATTGCTTTAATATTTAAGAACATTTTAAAAATTATTTCAGCCTCCGAATTATTTTTAAAGTAATTTTTATATCGAAACCAAAAGTTGTAGTATAGCTGAACATAATTTACTAAACATAGTGTAATTAAGTATTTTGAATATATATAGAATCGCAAACATTTTACCATCCTCAAAAATGTTCTTTCTTTAGTTAGCTATTGTTATTTGATTCGAAACTCCAGTACCAATATTTGATATAAATAATATCGACAATTTTACGATTATTGCATTATTTCAAATTAAAGCAAATTTACAGATACATAGATCTTAAAGCAAAAAAAATTAATAAGTTTACTATAATGAGTTGCGAGAAAAAATAAAAAGGTTTTTCATAAAGATTATTCAAATATAATACTTATATAATATTAATATGAATAAATCTACATATGCCAAAGATTTATTAGTTTTATTAAATATATTAAAATATTAATAAAATAAGGCGTCTGACATTTAGTTACTTTAAAAAAGTAAAAAACTCACCCGAGGGAATAAGAAAGTAGTACTAGTGTCATTTTGGGGTGACTAACGCAAACAAAACCGGAAAATATGTTTGGTTTTTTATGCGACGACAAAATTATGCGGAATTAGTTTAAACAATCAATTAGTTGTTGGCTACAATCGGTTAAATCATTATCCAGTATTCTAATTAGATTCCGCAGGTTTACGTGATGTTGAAAGACAACATTCACGAAATTTTTTGCGCGTGAAAATGTTTGTCGAGGACCGGGCTGCACAACGATTCCTTTATCGTGAAAGAAACCGTAACCAAAGTTGCTACACGTATGGAATGTAAATCTTGATTTTCGGCGCGAAATCTTCGCTGGCCTGTGCCACATATTCTATAAATCGCGAACGCAGAGAAGTTTAGAGAAATTCATCTACCCGCCACGACGAAAATTTTGGAGAACGTATATATGGATATCATAAGGAACGTACCGTCGGAGAAAGAAAATTGATAAACGCGATCATTAAAATAAACAAACGTGCCAGATTTATAATACACGGATAGAACGGCAATCGGATGGCTCTAAAAGAAAAGATGGAAACGAAGTTATGGTCTCGCACTACGAGTTAGAGCTAAAAAGCGAAACTAGGTAAAGGATAGTAGGCTTGAAATGGGACACCGCAAAAGATTATTTGAAATACAACTTAATCTTCCAAGAATGACCTCTGAAATATTAAAAGGTGTTCACATACCCATGAAAAGGGAAGTTCTGAGTCTATTGATATCCAGATTTGATCCTTTGGGTATGATAGCACCGTTTATGTTGCAATCGAAACTACTGGTTAGGACCAATGAAAATAGCTAAACATTTTCGCGTACCTTGTTACATAATAAAAAATAGAAAAATGTCACGAGAGACACAATTACAAGTATTTTACGACGCGAGTTCAATAGGTTATACGGCCCTCGCTTATTTAACAAGCAAGAACAATGAAAGAAAACTGGCCGGGTTCATTATGTCCAGAAAGGTATATCGAAAAGAGTCTTGTGCACGGACTCGATGCTGGTAATCTTGTAGTACCAACCAAAACCGCGGACACGACAATTTTTTATCGCAAATAGTCTACACGAGATCGTCGAGTTAACAAAAATTTTCGAATGGTGTTGGATCTCGTCCATCGACCACCCCATTGACTAGGCTATGCAAGTAAAACCGCTGTACAGACACGTAGTTTGTAAAATTTCTGTTTTCCATAAAAATGGAATAGCCACGCGAAAGACCGATAATTGCTAAATAGGTCAAGGACCTCGAACGTATAGAAAATAAACGTTCATACGTCCTCACCATTGGGAGAACAAGCTCGCTGTTAACGTTAAAATCCCCACTATTGAGGTGGCCGAACACGTTTCTTTTTCTTGCGTGATTGAAACGCAAGGCTGCCACATAAGCCCGAAGTCCAAACCGTAGCTGAATGGACAACCTAAATGCACTCGCAATTCGTACACATTTTCAGCCTTTTCCTCCTTATAATTTATACCAAATGTTTAAAATAACTTTACGTTCCTAATCGTCTTTCGCCTTAAAAAAATCCTTCTGTGTACCAAGCAGGAGGGAAAAGCCTGTACAAATCTAATTTCTCGGGCGGAGGTCCGATTCGTCATTTTCACCTATTTCTAGTATTCCGGTCACAATGTGTTAATCTTCTGTTATCTTTGCGCGACTGTCCAGGTAAGCTGTCACCTATTCGCGCATTCAGGTACGCTCATTTACGATGGTTAATTCCGGGTCTCTCACATGTACTCGGCATATGCTACGCGGTTACCTATCCTATCGTCAAAATTACTACTAACTATGAATTTTTACTATGTAATTTCATCATTATCACATTATAATTTTATTAATGTAAAGTACACATAAATTAACTAAAAATCAGTTATTTTATAAATTTAATTAACTATTCAAAACAATACATAGTTAATTGTACCGTGTTATAAATTATTTCAAAAAATTTATTTTTTATAATTATTTACATAACTAATATTTTATAAAGAAAATCAAATTAAAAAACCTTTTATTACGAACTTTATTTTAAACGAAATGTGGACACATGGTGCAGACATAATCATAAATGGATTAACGAAGATCTTAAACAAACTTTTGAAGGGGGATAGAATTACAAAAGAATGGGAAAGTGGAGTTGTAATTCATATTTTCAAAAAGGGCAGCATAGAAAAATTTGAAAATTACCGGGGAATCTCTCTAATGGACTCTGGCTATAAGATCTATGCAGAACTGCTGAAGAACAGAATAGATAGTTATATGGAAGAAAATAAAAAATACTGTATTGCACAATTCTGATTTAGAAAAGGAAGAGGAGTTATCGACGCAGTGTTACCATAAAAACGACCATATATGTACAACTAGACAGAGTCCAGGGAGAGATGTGGGTATGTTTTGTCGATCTAAAATCAGCTTTCGACAAGATAGTTAGAAGTAATTTTGGTAAGAATGGAGGAATTAGTTCTAACCAAAAAAATTATCGCAAGAAAATTTCCATAAGCACAAAAAAAGGGACAGGGTTCAAAATAAAGTAATCGGAGAAATTGCAGCAGATAAAGGAGTTAGACAAGGATGTCCTCTGAACCTGACGCTTTTTAACATATGGAATGTCGGATCTGGAGAACTACTTAAAGGAATCTAGATCATCAGAGATTATTAGTACAGGATTAAATAAAATTAGATGCATAACATATGCAGACGGCATAGCGATCTTGGGTAAGAGTGGCGTGGAATTAAGGGAACTATTAAGATGTTTAGAAAAGTTTCTGATGAAAAAAGAATTTTAAATTAATGTAGAAAAAACAAAAATAATTAAATTTAAAAAATTAAAAGATAATTCATCAAGAAACAGAGATTCATTCCCCTGGAAGTACAAAAATATTGAAGTGGTGAAACAATATTCTTACCTATGATACGCTATATTGGACAAAAATAATGATAGATTCAGAAGAGAAATCTGGCAAAAAAGCGAACCTGGTGATTGGAAAAGTATGGAAAATAGGAGAAGCTTATTTAAAAAAACAATTTGGTTATGAGAATGAAGCTATTCCAACCACTAGTGAAGAGTTTAATAACATATGGTGCAGAGATATGGGGATGGGAGGGTAACAAAGAGATAGAAGTAGTGCAGAAAAAATACATAAAGTAGTGTCTGGGTCTGAAAAGAAATACACTAGACAGTTTTTTAATGCTAGATAGTCATAGAGAAAAAATAGATACATTCGCATTAAAAAAAGCAATAAAATATGAAAATAGAATAATAACGAAAGAAAAAAATGATAAATAAAATACGATAAATAAAATTTTTTCACATGTGAATAAATATTGTCTTCTACGTTTTAATACTTGTAGCCGATAAACGAAACCGTCGCTGTTAAACTAAAAATTCGAAATAGAAAAAACCTGCAAGCGTGTGGGCATCGAGAAGCAGCGCATTTTCCCTAGTCAGAAAGAAAAATTCAGAAAAATAATATAAGCTGAAATTATTTCTACAAGAAAATAGAAAAATACGAGAAAATACCGTACAGAAAAGATCGTAACGACAAGCCCACGCTCGAAGTGCGAGCAATACTGCAGCAGTCCCTCCCACTACCTACTCCCCACTCTCAATATCTCTCGCCTTTTCTGTCTCTTACTCTTGTACGCTCACGCCAGGCTCTCTGCCTAATGCCATTGTCCTTTCTCTCTCACTCTCACGCACACTACTCACTCTCTTCCTCTCTCTCACTCTTACGTGCTTGGCGCTCTCTGCCTAGCGCACGCATCCGTTCTCCGTCGCTCTCACGCACACTCGGCTCTTTATCCTTCCCCACCTTCGTCACCTTACGATCTAACTGCGAAGCCTCGCGCCTGGTAAAACTAAATGACACCGATTCGAGCAAATGAGATCAACCAAGATGACTCAATAAAAAAAAGGGGTGGCACCTATTAACCCACCAAGGTTTCTCCTTTCCTCCACTTTCACCCTTAGCACCTACTCACATTAGAGAAGTGGGGCTGAAGTTAGAGTCGGACAGTAGGGATGCGTCGTGGCATTAAGGAACCATCGCCGTGGGTGTGTCGTGATCCTTGAGTAGGAAAGCGTCGGAAGATATGCAGCAAGCAAACAGGGACCACCATCGTAGACGTGTAGCACTCCTCCGTAGGTAAAAGCGAACCTCGCATGGGTGGCACAACTCCAAAACGACCAACGATCAGTTGGAGAGGGCAACTGTGGAATTTCAGATTGCCCGGAAAATGATCAAGACTTGTTACCCCGACCGCGTCAAGAAATCGAAAGACGATTAAAAATACTATGCATAATTTAGGTAAACGTGCGAGGCATCCCGCTTGAGGTACGGTAGATTGTGAGGACTTTTTCCCTCCGATGGTTCAGCGTTTTTTCAGGTCCACGTAAACGAGAAAACGAATTTGTCACAAGCAGGACCGACTGCGACTGTAACGGACGAATCGGTATATGGTTTGGGTGCTGCGGAACATATGCGAGTATATTAACTAGTTGCTAAATGTACAATATTAGTTTAGTTAGAGTGAAATGTAAAATATAAAATAGAAAAAAAGGACGTGTAAAAAGTATGCCAGTAAGAAATAAAATGTAAGTATGTCGTAAGTGCGAATAGGGATTAGCAAGTGTTGTTTTCCCTTTTTGTAATGGGCGAGAAATGTGTAATTGCTAAACGAGTTTTTTTTAGAAAAGTAGGCGTAGAAATTGTAAAGGTTTATGCAAATAATGCGTCGAACTTATGTTCTTAAATAAAATTATATTGTATAGGATTAGATATACGCGGCACCTGAATAGTTTATTAGCCCTCCTTGTTTAGTTAGTAAGTTTATGATAAAGAAAAAAGTTTACAGCTGCGCAAAAAGAAATATTAAATACCGAAGCTTATGGCGATCGAACAGCTTCTTGTCTCGATATTCGCATCGCGATAGAGCTGTTCTTATCCGTTTGTAAATCTTGGATATTATAGTTTTTTTAAGCTGAATAAACTTTTCATTAAAAGTCTTATCTCTTTCCTTCTTGAGAAAAGAAACTAACAAGCCGCGATCGGTTACAGTATTCATACATATACTTTTAAAATTTATGTAAGTGTCTTATCAAGCACGAAAATAATATAACATCATTTTTAGATAAAGTGGGAACAATTATGTACAATCAATAGAAAGATAGTTGTTCACTCTACGTCGTTATAACGTTCGTAATTTTATAGACTATAATATCATTTACAATTTTTACTATTGTTTTATAATTTCTTTTTAATATAAAGTTATAATTATATTATTCTGTAATAATTGAAATGTAATAAGATCATAACTAGATGCTTTAAATGTATCATAGAATACTTAATTTAAAAGATTTTTTACCTTAGGATAATGAATCGGTATAGCTGTAGGGTATTGGAAAGTAAATCCTGGAAATCCATAATATGGTATATTCATTACAGGAGTAAGCGTATCATCAAATTGACCAAAAGCTAATTTGGTACCATTTGGAGAAAACCATACAGCTTTGTTTGAACTTAACACTTCCTCTGAAAATTAATAATAAATAAAAAATCTAAATTGTATATAAGTTTTTCTAGATAGTAGTTTTTAATGACTCATATGTTTCATATATCAATTAATTCATTATGTTGAGTATTGCCTGAGCTATCTTGATTTTGCAAGAAAGAGAAAGGATTCGAAGCAGTAATGTGAGTTCAACAAATAAAACACCTTTTACATATGTAAAAAAAAAAAAGATAATTATTATTATCATTATTTAACAATAAATAAACAGTCTTATTAACTTAACACTAATTTAAGCACTTTATTTAAACAATACAACTCAGTTAATTAACTTATGAATAATCGCAACTAAGTAAACTAGTAAACACACTTATTTAACTTATGAACTCTCGGACTTAGTGAACTAGTAAACAAGATGAAAATGAGCTGACTCTTGTGTAGTGTGTGTGTGTTTATGGTGTAACTATATCAATATTTACTTATTGGTGAGAGAATGTTGATGTACTGTTTAATAAAATATTTTTTAATTATTAATATCAATTAAGCAAATGAGTAATTCAATGTGTTTATAAAGCTTTGCATAAGTATACTGAACTTAGTCGAAAAAGAAAACTCTGAGTGCGTTGTGCTAAAAACTCTGATAGTGTTTATATTCATTTTATTATAAAAAATACAAAAGTATTATGCTAACTATGACTATTAATATTACTAAATTAAGTTTTCACAATATAAATACGATTTATTAAACACTATTTTAACACTTACTAAGAAATGATATATTATTGTTTGTCTATATAAAAGAATCCAAAATTAGTGGAGAATATAATAATGCAGCACGAATAATATCTACTCAGCGTGGCATTATAGAATCTAATAAACATATTAATGTTACTGATTGTAAACGATACACGTGTAACGTGTTCGTAGAAGGCTAATTCCTTTTCCCGCTGAAATTGTAATTAATATTAAACATAGAAAAATAGAATTTTAGTACAATAGGGCATTATGTTCTATTTATTGTACTCGTGTTGCACGCGTCGTTTATAAGTTCAAAATTATATTATTTATATTTTTGTCTAAAATACGCCGGAATTTATATTTATATTTAAGTTTGTTTTATTTATTATTTATTTATATTTAAAATTCAAAGAAAGGCTAAATAAAGGGCCTGTTTATAGTGTAGAAACTTATAGAAAAGCGTAACGCAACACGAGTATAACTAAATAGTAATAACCGATAGAAATAAATATTATAATTAGAAAATAAGTAAACATGTTGTATATACACGTCGTTTCGAGCGCGCAGGTCGAAAAATACGATAGGAAATATAATCAGGTAAGGAAATGTAGCAAACAGGTAAGTAAAGGGAAAAGACGGTACGCCTTAACAAGAGCCGATAGTTCGGCAGAAGAAAAATAAAATATTATCGCAGAAAATATTCTACCCTGGGATATTTTCGGAGTGCAGGCCCATGCCGTGCGGGACACGGACTCGTGCACAGCCAAGCTGCAGCGTTACCCCTTCCCACTTCCAGATCCTAGCTAGCTCCTCTTTCTCTATCATACTCACGAGTTACTCCCTCTCTCCCTTTCGCTTACTCTCATGCGCTAGTGCGCTTGACACTCCCGCCTAGCGTACACGTTCTTTCTCTTCCTCTTTCGCTTTTACACACTGCTCTATCATTCCCTCTCTCTCGCTGCTATACACTTATGCGCTAGGCGCTCTCTGCCTAGCGTACATGCTCTCCTCCCCCTCTCACACTCACGCGCTACTCTCTCACTCCCTCTCTCTCACTCTCATACACTTATGCGTTAGGCACTCTCGGCCTAGCGTACGCGTGCTTTCTCTCTCTCTCTCTCGCTCTTACATACTACTCTCTCTCCCTTTCTCTCACTCTCATACACTTATGCGTTAGGCACTCTCGGCCTAGCGTACGCGTTCTTTCTCTCTCTCTCTCTCTCGCTCTTACATACTACTCTCTCTTTCCCTCTCTCTCACTCCTATACACTTATGCGTTAGGCATTCTCGGCCTAGCGTACGCATTATTTCTCTCTCTCTCGCTCTTACACTCTACTCTCTCGTTCCCTGTCTCTCGCTCCTATACACTTGTGCGCTAGGTACGCTCGGCCTAGTGTACGCGTTCTTTCTTCCTTTCTCTCTCGCTCTCACGCGCTAACTTCCCTCTCTCTCTCTCTCTCTCACTCTTACGCGATCATACAAGCCTCTTCCTCTTTCCCCTTTTCTCCTGATCCTCCCCGACGAACCTCCCTTAGATGACAGAATCATATCCAATGCAACGATCGAATGAGGGTGGGACTGATCAGCCCGCCGCGACGGGCTGGGGATAGACTTCGCGATCGCGTCTCCTACTCGCGGTTTGCAGCACGACCTAGGGAACTCCTCCTCACCTGTCCCTTCCACCCACTATTCCAGGTTGTGCATGAGAAGTAGGCCTGGGGTTGGAGTGCGAACGTGGCCCCTGGGGGGACGAAAGATCGTTTGCAAAGAGGCTGCGGCTCCAACAAAAGGGTACGAGCGGTCGCGGAAATGCGAAGCTGCTCGACACCCAATCTAAGATGGCGGAGGGGCAAGGGCAGCTCGTGGAAATACGATGCTGTCGAATGTCGAAGAGAAAGAGAAAACTTTTAAAAACAAAAAGCGAAATTAATACCTCGGCCGTACGTTAGGAAACTGCACGTTAAAAATAAAAAAAAATATTGTAAATATGCGACGAAGTTCCGCTCGCGGGTAAACAATTGTAAGGGCCTTTTTCCTCCGACTGCTCAGCGGGGGTTTTTTCAGGCTCAGGGACTCGATGACGAATTATGTTACGAGCGGTTCAAAGAAATGCGAAAGGCGAGCGAATCGTTAAAAATCTCGAGAATCGGGCGAAGATATGATATACAACAATTTAGCTGTAAATGCGTATTGCGAGCGCACAGGAAACATAATGAGTGCATTGTACAAAACTACGACGCAATAACGTTAGGGAAAATATTTATACGACAAAAAAAAAGGGTTCGATGACGAGTGAGTGTACGCGGAATTGCCCGGAAAAGCGAAGGGCATATAAGCGAAGTGCAAGACGACCGAGTAGATTTTCTGTCCCGAAACTCATTGCGAGACAGAACCGATATTTCCGCACTGCGACCTTAGTAGTTCAAAAAATCGAAATTAATAAAGAAAAACTGAGCAATTAACTTGGTCTAACAATTCTTTCCTCCCACAACTTCGAGAACGCGACGCGATCGGTTACACTGATTATATATATATATGATATAATATGCATATTTATTTTTAATTAAAATTTTTCCTGATTTAAGAAAAAAATCATAGAATTTATTTCTTATTTTTACATCGTTATTCTAGTCTCATTTCATAAAGTTATTAATAAAATTCTTAAATTTAAGTATTTTACATTCAAATACAATGAGAGCTGACAGAATAATTATATATAGTTTATTTTATAAAAGATTAATTTTAATATAATTTATAAGAACGGAAACTTTAATCACAAGTCGACGAAATATTTATGATGAAAGTAAACATATTGATTTTTACTACATTAAACTTATTGGAGATGCCTGTGACATAACTTAACAAAATATCAGAAAAAAAGGTAATAAATTATGAACAACTCAGCGTAATATAAAAAATAATATAAATATGAAAAATAAACCAACTACTATAAAATAAACATTATATTAAGTTATTATGTGTAATAGTAAAATATATATAATCATGAAAAGTAATACATGTCGGCTAAGGACGATATTGCGTATCGATCTAAAAAAGGATCTCGGGTAAACGACTGGGTAAAAGGGATTATACTTGTTTACGACAAAATTACTTATTAAAAAGAGCAGACATTTTTTACTGTTAAAACATAAAATAAACATCACGGCAAAATATCTGCTCAATGCGCAAATGAACGTCAAGTTGAATATGAAAATAACCAAGGGGGTAAACATAGTCGAGGTCAGAAAATCTTTCTCTTCGTATCTCTATTTTTCTCACACATTCTCTCTCTCCCTCTTTCATGCTTTTTCTCTCTTTTTTTTTCTTTCTTTCTTTGATGTTTCTTCGTCTTCGATTTCGTTGTGTTAGTCATGCACACCACAAAGACGCATAGTTCATTTAGAAACCTGAACTAAAAAGCGAAGTGTGCCGGTGAGAGCGGTCATGTAATCCGAAACTATCTGATCGTTAAACAATCTAAGTCTAGTGGAATTTCGGTGTTGGTAATATATGATTCGGAATCTGGGTCGAGGACAAGAGGTGTCATGACTTCGAGAATCTAGCGATCGGTGGGAAGTACTAAGAAAAAATTTTTTTTTGAATATTTCGGCAAATGAATCGGGTTTCCATCCCTAAAATTAAAATGTAAGTTTTTACCCTCTCTTGGCTCATGGGAGATTTTTTATATCAAGGATATTACCGAAAATTAGTAGCAGTTGGATAATGCGTCTCGGGAAAAAAGCAAAATACAAGCTCGAACGTGACGATCCCTTGTTGCTATGTCCTTTTGTTTAAATTATATTTTGAAAGTGAAAATATTGTGCTATTTTAAGGTCCGGTTCGCAAACATTAATGAGTCGTTAAATTTCGTGCAAATCTCGTGTAACAGTAATTTAAGTCTTTTTATAGCCACTATTCATAACATGATATAAAACTATAATTACATGATTCTAAAAGTAAATTATAAAAAACAGTTTTTTACAGTTGTATTCAAAATTTACAGTTCTTGGTGTAACTCAGATTTTTCCTTCTTCATATTCTTATGGTTTTCTTACAGTATCTTTGAGAACTTTCTGAGGATTTCGTCAATCTCATTTTTTCTCGTGAATATTTTATTTTAAAAGTAAATAAGATAATGATTTCTAATAAAATTTATATATCTAGAAAAAATTCGTAACAACTGCCAAGGTTTTTGAAACCTTGGCGCGGTTCAAGTTTTGCGAAAATGTCAACACAAGCTTCAAAACGTATTATAGTAATGAGTCATATCTTATCAACATTACATAAATAAAGGAAATCAAATATGATCTCAATCGATAAAATATATGAAATCAAATATAAATTTTCTTTAAATAGTTATAATTTCGAGATAAAGTTAAAAAAGGAAATCTTTAAAAATTAAAGATCACAAAAATTCCAGACTTTATTAATAAGCTGGTAAATAATAACAATGATTTACTCTAAAAACAAACAAACGACAAAATAATGAAAGAGAGCTTAATTTTGCAAATGCTTAACAGTAAAAATGTGAAATTAATCATAAACATTTGAAAACGTGAAATTAAAGGATAAATACACTCTAAAAAAGGAACAGCAACAATTTATGATAATAAAAGTGTTTTAGATAGGTAAGTAAGTCTGACTTCTAGTGATGTTGGTGTTGTAAATCAAAACACTTTCAGGGAGTTTTGTATTATAATTAATTATTAATGAATACTCTCAGATTAACAAAAAAAAAGTTACATTAGACAAAAGTATTTGTCTTTACAAAGTAATATTTAGAATATAATTAGATAAACAGAAACTAAAACTGTCATCCACCGAGGGAAGTATTTATTTATTTTTATATTATGTTGACGCGCGTCGACACGGGCTTACAGGAAAAATGTTCCAATACTAATCTGGGCCAATTGGGACACGTTTGGATTATCGGTTGACGGTATCGCAATGTCAACCCAAAGTGACAATGCGGAGGAATACCGAGAAAACGCGTCTACATGGCAGACAGGTTGGCCCAAGCTGTTTCGCCGCGCGAATTAGACTGAAAGGGCCACTGCTCGTATCGACGTGTTCGATGCATGTTCGAACACGTCAACCAAGCTTCGACGGCTACTAAGCTTGCCACTCGGAAAATTGGGTATATAAGCAGGGTGGCCGGAAGGAAAATTCACTTCCTGTCGAAGAAACTATAACGAGTGGACATGAGGCCCGTGCTCGCCCTTGCTGTCCACACCGACGACGGAAATCAACGGTGCCTCGTCTTCTTTTTCAAACCCGCCCTTACCCACCGGGTCCTTCGTATCCTCTATAGAGCCTCGTCCGGAGACGAGGCGAAGTATGTTCCTATCGGGAATGAGAACACGTCCGCCTGCCCCGCCTAGGGGCACGCTTCGAACGCCGCATTACTTCCAGGGCGAGTGCCATCCCTTCTTCGCGGAGGGGATTCGGGGGCAAGGGGAATATGTTCTCTGCCCTAGCGCCTTGACGCCGAGTCTCCCGAACGGATGGATGCTCAGGCCTTGTCAATGTTTATATCTAGTGACGGTGACAAAGCGAGACTGTGGATAAATAATTTATGGTGTTTGCGCGTGCCGTATTAGGCGTAAATACCATTGAACTTGAACCGACAAATTACATCAAACAAAAATTAATAAATGGGACTAACAGAGCATTGTACTTTTGCACAGAAATCTTAAGACGGATAACGTTACAGTTGACGTGTCTCACTGTCGGAATATAACTGAATACTAAATTGCAAAAGTTTGAAAAAATTAAAGCAATATAAAAAAACAAAAGAAAAAATATATTATGAAACGCATCTTCTAAAAGACAACGAGAAGCATCCTATATAAGCAAGAAAGATCTGTGAGAAATAGAAAAATAAGTACAAACTTAGAAATTCGAAACATAATTCCTTTTTTTACACTTATATATATAACTACTCGTAACTACAATATCAAATAACATTGCATAATACAGTATGTTGAATTTATACGTAATGACTATTATATAGTGAACTAACCTGTCCCAGCCTGTCTTACAACAGGCCCGAATACGTAAAAATAGATATTAGATCGCGTAGAACGATAAAGTTAACGGAAAAGGTAAATTCTATGAGCCCCTTAAGCGGCCGTTGAGATTTCTGAGAAGCCACCTGTAAGCTTTTCTAAGAAACCATTGATAAAACGTTACGATCGTAAGACGCTTTTCCGGGAAGCCATTAGTTAGATGTTCGTTTAAGGAATAGGTGAGTTGAACCAGATTCCCATGTATATATACATTCTCTTGGAAAAAAGAAATGAGCAACAGAAACTTCCAAGCGCGTCACGGAATGTATAAAGTCACAGAGTGAATATAATAACTGTCGTCGTCATTTTTCCCCCCTATATTTCATTTTTTTTATTGCGTCACGCCAAGGACATGTGCTTATTAGATCATATATAACATTATGTGATCAACATTATGGTAAGAAAGATTCAGTATGGTTATCTATTTACTAACGTGTACGTAACTTCAATTTCCATGAAGCATTAGCTTACTCACTAAAAGGACTCTGTTTTGAATTATACTAATTTTGGATCCCTTGTGATAAAGAGTGAGAAAGAGCGTAGTAGTAAATTAAATAAAAATAACAATGAAGACACACACTAAGAAATAAACACTTAATATTATGTTTATTTACTAATTTAAACACTATCGCAAATTATAATTATTTGAATGAATAAACAATAAACTTATAAACTATTCTGCACGCAACTTAAATATTAAGAAAATACTAAATACATTTATAAATATAAAACGTAATATTTATCACTAACACCTATAATGAACTTATAAACTAAAACAGAATTTAAATACTATTGTAGTTGAATGAGCTTAAATTTAAGTGTGTGTGTGTGTTTATGTGTGTGAATTTAACCCAGTGGTTTTGTGTACAAATAATTAAGTTTTATTATGTAAGTGTATTGATGTACTGCAATAATATAATGTTTATGTACTTAATAACTATTTTTACATGAAAAACCATGGAATGAATGGTTCTAACAATCGAATTATGAATGTATCAGAATGAATTTAACTCGTGAAGTGCACGTGTAATGTACAACAGTTAACTGAATATAGTTATAAACAACATGAGAAGACGCGCAATATTATCTATTATAATATCTAATCGCTGATAGGCAATTGATTACCCATTGTCGAATAGAGTAATACATTCTACTTTAAATGTACAACGTGAATACGTCTGCCTATACTTCGCAAGGGGTCGACCGGGCTTGTTGGTATTGATGCGCGATCGACGCGCTCGAGATAGATAGCGCCCTCTTTTTCGCCACGTGGTGAAATATAATTAATAATTAATTATCGATTGTACCAGGTGGCGTTAGAGGTACTAAAATCATGCAATCTCGAATACACGCTTATTCGGAGGTAAATCTAGTCTACTACATAAATTTTCCCACAATTAGATAAATGTTTAATTTATAATTAACATATCGCGAATATAATACGAATTTGAATGAATTATAAATCATAGGTTTTGTGTAATACTATCACAATCATAAATTGATTACGAAATATTTTAAAGCCACAGAATATAAATTGAACAGACAATAAATCTATTGAAATTGTCAGAATAAACAATAAGAACGAGTGTAAACTATATATCGAGACATACTCACATATATTCCATTACTTACGAACAAGAATGCAGTAAAAAAATGATGGATAAAATTAAAAAATTAAAATATTCTACGTGTTTGAAAATCTTAGAAAACGGCACTTCTGGCGCCACTTGGTGATCGATAATCAAATATTGATTATCGATAAAGACAGCTTACTACGTGGCGAAAAGAGGGCACTATTCAGCGCGAGCGCGTCAATCGCGCATCAATAACCAATCAGTGCGATCGACCACCCGCGAAATATAATCGACTCCATTTACGCTCTAAATTCAAATACAATCAGCACTTATGATTCGAAAATGAGTATGACGCGTATTATTAATGGTTTATTAACGCCCAATTAATATTCAGCACGCGTGTTTACTCTAGTCGTGATAAGTGCTGAATTCAGTCTGCTCTCAGGAGTCATTCACGACACTTCACTGTCAATATCATTTGTAATATTCATATTCAACTGATTAGTTCAACTAACTTTAGTTTTAATGATTCATTCATACGGTTTTATTTGTTAATTATAGTATCAATCTAGTACATTATCATCTACACAAAACACAGATTAACACATAAATGCAACACATTCTCACAAAGCCATACTCACACATTCACATAATAACACTCACATAGGTACGCTTATTTATTTTAATTATTAGTTCTTCTTCAATAGTTATAAGTGCACATTGTAATTTAGTTTGAAAAGTGCGTTGTAGTAATAAATATTACTCATATAAGTTACTATATTTTCTATAATTGTGATGTTTTCGCTAGTGTTATAAATTAATTATTGTTTAATTCTTTCATATTATTATAATTTCGGTAGTCTTTAAGTTTAATCTTAAGTGTAAAATATAAGTATATATTTTGTTTAATTGTTTTGGGTGAGTGTTGTGTATTATTTTTTCATAATTTTATTACCACTTATTGCCCTTTACACCATTCAACACAACTCTTAAAAATAGTGAGTTATCGAAACATTACGAAATAATTACTTAAAAGAATAAATTGTTGATACACGTAATGCATACACGCAAATAATACACTATGATTTTTATTTTTTTCGTCCCCTACAAACGTAAAAAAAGAATTAATGCAATTTTATAAGACAAGTCATTATTCAAATTTAATAAAAAAAAGTGTTTACTGTTAGTAACTGCAAACAACATACACAAGCACCTTTTAAATTAAAAATATTGGAATACAATTTACCAGGGAAATAAGGTAAGTAAGAAAATTAATACGAGCAACCACGCTCGGAAAGAGTAAGCCGATTCAAGCCAAAAATTGATAAAAAAAGAAAAAGGCCTTGGAAGTGTATAGAAATGGTACGAGAGCAAGGCCGATGGAGGCAAGCCCATGCCGTGGGGTTTTAGGTACGGTGCTCTAGTGCAAGTACACCCCAGGTTGCAACATTTCACCTCTCTAGATACTCTCCCTCCTTCCCCATTCTTCTATCTCAATCTCGCATATTCTAATGTTAAGCGCTAGTTTCTCTCCTTGTCTATCTCACTCTCACATATTCTAATACTAAGCCCTAGCTTCTCTCTCTCTCTCTCACACTTGCATATTCTAATACTACGTGCTAGCTTCTCTCTCCCTCTCTCTCATTCGATCGCTAATCTGTTGCCGTTATCTAGTTTTTCTATATACACTCTCCTTTTATTTATATTATTATTAATGGGCCTGCGCCGGAATCAGATAGGCGCCGTGCCGTTGGCAGTCCACCATAAGGGTAAGTGCGGCCCCCCGCAAGAGAAAATCGGCATCGCGTGTAACGATTCCGAACGAACATAATTTCGAGTGGAAGATTGCCGCGAAAAGGCGGATAATTAGAAATTATAATAGGGTATGGACGAGACCTTGGCCGAATGAAACAAACGGTAGATTAAAATTATAAAATAGAAATAAGAAACTTGACGGAGGCCTCGCTCCCGAGAGCTCGGTGCAGGTCCCGCGTCAAGGCGCCGAGGGGGAAATATTCCCTCGCCCCAGGTCTCCTCCGGCTTGGAGGAGGGAAAAATGCTCGCCGACACTTCTTCTGGGCCTCTCCTGAGTCGCCCGGCGGATGGGGGGCTGGCGCGGGTCGAAGGCCGGAGCTGATGCCTGCGTCGTTGGCTAGAGGCGATGCGCTGGTCCGGTTGGTGCAGCGGGTAGGTTGGCCAAGCGCGGTGCACTTGTCGGGGCAGGTGCGCACGGTGTTCAGGAGGCCCCGTGCTGGCCTCGTCGAAGCCGCTGGTCGCAGAGTTCCCCGGAGGGGCGCTCGCTGGGCTGGATCTTCGCCCTGAGAAGGGCGGTTTGTTTGATGCCGAAGCTGTTGCCGGCTTCGGGGATCTCGCGATGTCGGCGCCCCTAACCTCTAGGTGCGCGCGACGTCGATATTCGCCCTGAGAAGGGCGGATTGGGGTGCGAGATGTCGAGAAGTTTACGGCGTAGGCGGGAGCAGGCTGCCGTGGCTACGGCGTAGAGTTTCTCCGGCTCTCGAAGATTCCAATCTCTCTCTGCCTTTTCGGCCAGGGCCCTCCGCTTTAAATAGCCTTTCCCGAGCGGGAAGTCGAGCGTGCAGGGCGGCTCTTGTTTGGCGCGTTCGAACCTGCACGTCGAACGCATCGAAACGCGCGGCTGGGGCCTTCCTCGCGGTCGTCTACTACACCGACATAATCCGGGCCCTTACCGGCCCCCCGTCGCCTAGACGCGTTTACGGCCCCTATCACCCGTCGGGCGACAAGTGTTGTAAACCCCCCGACCCGGATTTCCGATTATGTCGGCCGGGTTTCCTTTGTTTTTACCGGTTTACAGCCCCCGGTGGTCGGTCGCGGCGACGCGCCGCGCATTCAGCACGGCCGCGCCCCCGCCCGGTTGCCCCGGCGCGCGTCAAACTAACCATGACAAAATATGTCACGAGCAAAACATAAAAACGATTCGACGAACAAAATTTGTATCAAAACACGATTCAATTTCGTTATAGTTATAAAAGTAAGATTTCATTGTCTTTAATGTTAAGGATTCAATTTCAAAAATTTAAGATTTAGTTTCATTAAAAACGCGCAGATTTAGATTCAATAATTACAAAATATGCGTAATAACTTATAATAAATGTATATAGATTAAATTTCATTTATTTACACGTAAATTTCTTTGAAAACGTCTAGATTTAGTTACACTTAAAAGTATGAATAGATTTAGTTTTATTTATGTTTAGTTTCATTATAATTAAAATCAAAGGAGCAAATGCACCATTAACTGAGAAATATATACAAAATTTAAAATAGTACGAAAATTGTTTGCAGAAATTGTGCCGAATTTATTGTTTAATAAAATATTATACTATATATAAGAAAATGCAAAACAACGGCGAAAAGAAACATATAAATGTGTAACGGCTCTGGTTGAAAGCCAGCTCTTTTCCGTTCAATACGTTCATCGAGACGGATCGACGTCTACATTATAAAAAGTTTATATTGATTAAAAAATTATTATTTTTTTTAACTAAAGACAATAAACGTAAAATTTATTTATACCATAACCATCGTCGGTAACACAACGCGATCGTTTACAGTAATGAACGAGTAATTCATAAAACATTAATTATATTAATATAATAAAAAATAACATAATAACCCTATCATCGTACAAATGCAAGTAAACTCGTGCAACCGGTATACGACTATTTTCTATACGAATAACCATGTAATTGACAAGTACAATTTAATTTAAAGATATTAAAGAATGTATAAAATAAAAAAAAAATAATTATCATTCCTTACTATAAAAAAATGTTAAGAAAAAAGTAGATATCATTAATTTACCAGCTGTTGTATTTTTAGATTTTCAACTCCTTTCTACACTATTAAAGTAAAATACTACCGACTGAAATTACACATCTGATTATTATTAATTATTATTAGAAATTATACATTTGATTACTATATTGTTGAATTATTATATGAAAATGAATAAATGTAATGACAGAATTTTTTTGCGAAACACAATTTTATTTTTATAACATGTAATCGAAAAAAGTTAATAAATTAAATGTGGCAACTTCAGTTTTAGATAAGTTCAGTAATAATGAACACGCGAACTCACTTACACATTTATAATTTAGTCAAAATCTATCTCATTTTTTCAGTTACCTAAACGAAACATTTGGTGATGTGTATATTTTTTATTGTTGCATGTTATTTATCACACATAAGTTCTTTTACTTATTTTTATCTTATTTTTATTTTATTTTTGGTATAGGAGAAGTACATAATCAACGTATTAAATAAATAAAGTATAAAAGTTCGATGTTAAAAAAATAAAATAGTTTATTAAATATGAATATATTATCTACGTCTAAAGGAAAAAATAAATGGATGAGCATTGTAGAGATAAGTGATAGACTAAAAATGAAGTTACGTGTTCTATTGGAAAAATTAATAATATGCAATTTTAACTCACCTTCATATACCCAGTCCGGTATTCCGTTATATATAGTTCCAAAGGCACCATTGGAAGTAATTCTATAATCCTCGGCTATTTCTGCATGTGGTCGATAATAAATATTGCTCTGTAAAACATAAATTAAGGCATTGCCTTGCGGAGCCCAAATTGCTAGTTGTAAACCTGTTGATTCATTTCCGTTAAGCAAAGTTTCTTGTCTGAAAACATAGTCTTTTTCAAGTTTATTGCATATTTATTTATATATTTATGTTATTATATGTATATATATATATATATATAATTATTTGTATTATAGTTGTTTGGATAGATATTTATAATCTTGTGCAAATAAGTTTTTGGAATCTTTTCGATATTTAAGTAGTAAATGTACATGTAATTAAAATTGACAATGTTGAATTGGCCATACTTATTAAAACATTTTGTAAATTTTTGTAATAAAAGGTTGCTCTTATTTACAAAAACCAAAATCGAAAAAAGAAGATTTTATAATAAAACGAATTTGATGAATAAGTTATAATATTTATTATTACATTGAAATTTATGGGATCCTACATTCTACAATAAAGTGTTAAGTAAATAATTTAATATTCGCATTAAGATTTCTGAATCTATAAAAATGTACAGCCTTATCTTTAATCGCTTATTTGGTAATTTATTTTATTACATAATTTTATAATAATTTACTTTACAATTTTAATTATTTTGTTACATATACATTTAAATTACATTACTTTTAAACAAAAATTTACAGTAAATTACGATTGGTAACAATGAACACCATGTTTATATTTCAAATATGTTTCAAAATTATTTACACATATATGTTAATATGTCTGACCATATAATTGCATATAATTCTACGTATGTATAGTTAGTAAACCTATTTACTTTCCCAACTAATTTAGGTATTTTATCAAGCATTTAAACTACAGTCTTACACCCCTTTTTATAAACTATTAAGCCAAAATGCGTCATTTGCTGACTATTCTTCAATTTTTTTATGACTTTTTTCTAATTATTCATGCAATTCATAATTTTATATAGTGGGACGTGTGGGTGAGGATTTATAGATAATCGTTTGAGTTAGCCTCTAAAAGAAATTTCTTTTTTTAGTTAGAATTACGTTTCATCGAATATTTTTTTTTTTTATAACTTCTCTATTTTCTAATAATTATCTGTAAACTATTTAATCCCGGCACTGTTTATGGTAGACGAGGAAACACGAATATGAATAATATTATGATTTTTGACATGATTGAAAATAAAAATACTAGAATTCATAAATTTTTGAGAATGCAAAATAAATAAAATTATTTAGGTAAGTGTCATATATAACTTTGATGCGCGCTGAGGACAATCGGGCCCGACTGGTCAGGCCGGATAGATACCGTTAATCCGAATCATCTGGCCATAAACTGCCCGATGCGGCCTAAAGCCGGGCAGGATGCAAATCCGATTAACGCGTCCAGACGCTTTAAGCCGGAAAAGTCCGGCTTATGTCGGCCGTGCAGGCGGTCGCGGTAAAAATCCGATTGCTCAATTCGGGGTATTCGAACTACAAGTCGAGCTATACGGAAAAATCGATCGGCTTTTCCGCCCGACCAAGGGATAAAAGCTGGGCCTATCGACGCAATCGAAGGAAGAACGACATATTGACGTCGCTCGCTTCTGTCGCCATTTACAAGAACAACAAGCTTTTGCTCTCTTGCACCCATCAGCCCGTATCAGGACGAACCTTCGAATGCCGTGGTCGCAACTCTAGGCGAGCACCAATCACAATCATTTCAAACGCCGTGATCGCAGCTCAGAACGAGCACCGATCATTTCGAACGCCGTGTTCGTTTCTCCAAGCGAGCTCGTGGGTGAATGCCACCCTTCCACGTCGTGAGGAATCCCGGCCCGGAGGAATATTTCTCCCGTCCGCGCCTTGACGCCGAGCCGTCCCGAACACCCAGGCGTTCGGAATTATGTAAAATAGGAATTACGTAAAACAATATAAAACATGTACTATATATGTTAAGAATATTAAAAAGTAAACTTTGTAAATCTATTTTACTCGTAAAATAGGATTCATCAATTTACAATAATAATTGCTTTATTTTAAATATATAGAAAAACTAGCTCCTAAGTAATAAACTATATGAAAAGTATGTCATATTGCCGTACGTCTTTATTGCCCTTTTCGCTGCCTTGATGTTAAATTTGTTTCTTTTTGTGTCTAACATTATGATGGAATCAGGGGTGTTTCTGTCCACTCCTAATATCCATTTTATATATTTTTTTGGACTTTTTCTATTTCCTCAAATGATTTCCATCTCCAGATTTCCGGTCCATATAATAATACGCCATTTAGAAGCTCTTCAAATAAGTTGAATTTGATATTTATATCCTCATTAAACCATTTCTCGCTAAGATGCCATATTTTGCCTAATTTTAAATTTGCCCATTTTGCTAGGTGCTTTGCGTGATCTATTTCTTTATTGTTATTACTGATTATGTGCCCCAGGTAGTTAAATTTTTTTACTTTTTCTATAATTTGTCCCTTCCATCTAAACGTTATTTCCTTTTTTCCAGCTGTGTATTACATTATACCTCATTATTTTTGTTTTTTTTGGCATTTAGTTGTAGGCCTTTACTTTCTAAGGTTTTTCTAAGCAATCTTAATATTTCTATTAATTCGACTTCGTCTTTGGCTATTAACACAAAATCATCTGCGTCTGTAATGGATCTGATTTTTTTGTTTCCTATTTTGACACCTGATGTTCTTGATTTTTTGAGAGAGGTTTCTATGTCCTGCATAGCTATATTGAATAACAGTGCACTCAGGGGACAACCTTGCTTCACCCCTTTCTTATTGAATATTTTCGTTATTATGCTATTGTCTACTTTTATTTTTAATTTTGAGTCCCTGTATATTTATTTTATAATGTTTATTATAGCTTTGTCTATTTTCATTTTCTCCATTGCAGGTAATATGATATATATTACCTCTCTCTTCAGGTTTTCAAACGCAGCCTTGATATCCGTAAAGCAGATGAATATTTCTCACTTTTCTTTTTTCTACTGTATGTCTTTGGCCGTTTTTAATAAGTATACCGCTTCTGTTGTTCCTCTTTTTTTCTGAAGCCTATTTGCGTTTCGTCTAGCGCCTTTGTTTCCTCTATCTGTTTTTCTATCTTGTTTTTTATTAATACTGCCAGTATCTTATAGCCTATATCTAATAGAGAAATTCCACTATAGTTACTAGATACATTTATATCTCCTTTTGTAAATATAAAAACTATCGTTGCGCTTTTCTATTCTTTGGGGATGTTCTGCTTCCTTATTATTTCGTTTACTATTTTCGCCATTGCTTTAATTATTATATCTCCACCATACAGGCACATTTCATTTGTTATCTTGTTTTCACCAGGGCTCTTTCTTTTTTTCCATTTCATTATTATCTTTGTTATCTCGCTTTCTTTTACTTTCTCTATTCTTTCTTCGTTCTCTCTTGATTCTATTCTTCATTTCTGTTTCTCTCTTTGCCATTTATGATTCATATAGATTCTCGCAATATTCTTTCTGTTCTTATTTTTGACGATGTCTGTTTTTTCCTTCCTTTTCCTTCCTTTATTAATCAGTTTCCAAAAGGTCTGTCCTGTCCTGCCCTTTTCTACTTCTTCTATCTCTTTTATTAATTCTTGTATTTTCTTGTTTTTTATGAGATTTCTAAATTTTTGCCTTACTTCCCTATAATTAGATCCATCTTTTTCCTTGTTGATTTGTTTTCAAATTTTGTATCTTTCTATAACCTCTTTTTTACTTGTTCAAGTTTCATGGTCCCACCACGATTTTTGGTTTTTTATTGTCGTTTTTTCTTTTCTGCTAATGCTTTCTATCATTCTTACTTTTAATTCCCTCTAGTTCGTTATTTCTTTACCTTGTTTTATTTTCTCTTGATAGTTAGCAATTGTGTCGTCTGTCTAATTTATCCAGTATAGTTTTTTTTCCATTGTATGTTCGTTTTCTATAATCTTGTAACTTTTTATCCTTGGGGTTGGTGATCCGACTCTATCCTTTCCTCTACGTTTAACTGTTCTACCAATTCTTCACCCTCTTCATTCGTTATTACGTAGTCTATAACCAAGAAATCTCTCGCTCCGTTGTATGTATATTCCCCTCCTTCTCCTTCATTTCTCCCATTGAGTATATATATCCCATTGTCGTTTAACCAGTTGATTAATTCTTCTCCCTGTTCATTTGCCTTTTTGTCCTTTGACTTTCTTTCAGTTTTGCCGTTTACTTTTATCCATCCTCCTTGGTCCCCGGTTCTTGAAGTTAAAATCACCTCCTAATATTATAGCTTCATCCTTATTCTTTTTCCTCCATTTTTCTATTGTTTTCAGATTTTCTTTTCTAATTTTCTCGCATATATGTTAGGCTAATATTCAGTATTTTTTTATTTATGTTTATCTTTGCGCTTATGAATTCCTTGTTCACCTTTTCCCAATCTTTTATTTTGATCTGTTTTGCTTTTCTTATAGCTAGGCAGAGTTCTTCTTTAGCTCTACCCTTACTTTTTTCTTTTTCTACATTACTTACCAATATTTCATGGTTTTTTAACTTATTCATTAATCTGTTTTTGTATTTCTCTTGGCTCCAAGTTTCTGTTATTTCTATTATGTCCATTTCATTTAGATACTTCCATCCTCTTTCATCTGTCTTATTTATTCCTGCGATGTTCCAGAATAATATGTTTATTTTTCTTACATTTTTATCATGCGTTCTTGTTTTCTCTTTCTTTAGCTTCTTTTTGAGACCAACTTCTTTTTTCGCTATATATCCATGTTTCTATTTCTCCTATTACATTGTTATCTTGGTACTGCCATTTTTCTCCTTGGTTTCTTAATTCCTTACATTTTTTCTACCATTCTCTTTATTTCTCGTTACTGGAAGGTTATATCGTTAGAAATGTAAACAGTTTTAAATTTATCTGAGTTCTTTAATTTTTTTTTTCATTATTTCTTCTTTTTCTTTGTATTCACTATAGGTCATTCCTCACCAATGACTCTGTCCTTTTTCTCCTTTCTATATTTATTTATGTTTACTGTACTTTTTAGTTCTTTTTCTATTCAGCCCTTAAGCTTATTTTCTGTGTTCCATTCGGTGTGATCTAAACCAGTTATAATAATATTATTTTTTTTCTTTCTTTTTCTCTCTTTTATTATCGATTCTAATTCCTGGGTTTTTTTGTCTTCTTCTTTTCTTTTCTCTACTGTATTTTTAATTTTTTGTTCCATTCTCTCTTCCATATTTTTTAGTTTTTTGGCGGTTTTAGCCGATTCTTTATTAATCTCCACCTTAACATATTCTCTCATTTCTTCTTTAATTTCCTTTTGTATGGAACTAAGTTTTTTTTCGAACGTGTCTATTGTTTTTAAACAGGTTCTGAATGCCACTTTTACATTTTCTAGCTCCTCTTTTAGCTCATCTATTTTGCTAGTTTCCTCTTTCTTTTCCACTTTTTTCTGAGCTGCTTATCTTGTTCATTGCTCTACTCATGCTTATTGTTTTCTATTGTTTTGTCAGTCTCACAGTTTTTTACTCTCTGTTTCTTTTTATTTTGCTGATCTGGCTTCGATCGTTTTACCTCGTGTCTCACTTTGCGCTTAGTATCTATTTTCTCCATTTGTAGTTTCTCTTTTTTTTACTGTTATCAGCACCACTTACCGTTTATTATCTCTGGCTTTTACTTTCTCCACCTGTTCTTAACCTTTCTAAAAATTTTTTCCACTTTTTCTTTTATTAGTTATTCAATCACACTATTTTTTTCTTACTTTTTTTCCTTCTATTATTAACTTCTCGCTACCTTGTTTTTTCTCAGTAATCTTTAAATTCTCTTTGATCTTTTTTTTTTTACTTTTGACTTTATTTTTCTGCAAAATTATTCCGTGCTGCTTCACGTAAACGTTAGATCGGACTCCCGATATTTTGGAATATATAGATGAAATAAAGTGATAGAAATACGAAATATATATATATATAAATAGGAAACTAAAATAAAATTTGGAATAATGATATTAGAAAAATACGAAATAGCTAATAAAATAAACTAACAAAGAATGATAGATAAAAAAAAATATGGAAATTGAGCAATAATGATAATCAAACAAGAAAGCCATGTTATGAAAGTGCAATGGAACATCCAATGCAAAGAGTTTCAAAGAAATAATGACAGAAAATAAAAAAGATTTTTATATATTATACAACATTTATTGGTGTTGCCAATGAAATTCCCGGGGAGCGATAGGATCGGGCCAGCCCGAGATGTAAACGACAAATTCGGGTGCCGCCAAGGAAAATTTTCCTTAATTCTCCGTAGGTTTCCCGATGAATAAAAATTACCTGCCGGATCGGTTAATTCTGGACCGGCTCGAAAATAATAATGTAAGGTCACCGTGTGACAAAAACTACGACCATTGTACCAGCCTTATATAAGGAACGACAGAATGGAAAAATTATTATTGTTGTCACCTTCGAATTCAAGCGGGCAGGTGCACCTCTCCAGCGCAAGTTAATAAAGCAGTTATAAGTATGCTAAGAAATAAAACTGAAGAAAAGATAATGACTAGTGGTTTTAATTGTTTCCCGTTTCTCTTTTCCTCACGATCCGTGAGTAACAATTGGACTAAAAAAAAGAAACTTATTTCTCTGTATATAAAGTAAATGAGAGTTCGCTAAATATTAGTTTCATATGAAAGACGAAAATTTCAGTTAAAAGTCAACCAGGCAAAATTAATCAATAAATTTATATATTTTGTTATATCGGTCAAGTGTACAAGTCGGTGGTACGTGTCTAAAGACTGATGAATTGAAAAATGAATTCATGAATTAAAAAAATTTTTTTTATAAAGTGATCGAGAATAAATTATTACTTTGTTGAAGTTAAATTCAATTTCTTTATATCAATATTTCTTTTTATGGATACATCAGTTGACATGCCATATAAATAAAGAAAATTGATTATCAGGAAAAATATGCAGATGTGTACCTTAAGGTTATTCATCTCGTGAGGAAATATCTTCTTCGTTGCTTACAATACATACATAGTTTATGACAATCCTTGTAAGGGATTACGTGAGGTTCTTGTATAAAAATTAATACTTGGTTTTACTAATATTTACAATATTATAATTATTAAAAATTCTCCATAAAAGTGCTCATATGAAGTTCGTGTGATCACGACGATATGAAAAGATTAACAAGGCGAGAAGTAGGATTAAATCTGTTTTCTTGCATTGTGTAAAATTTGCATGGCTGGCTGGATTAGTCAAAGGTTTTTCGAGTACTTGCTGTACTATATCTCAGGTTAAAAGGAAAATTTTTAATTTAATTGAAAAGAAGTTTTTAAATTATTTATAATGTTAATGTGACAACTTGCGGCTTATTTACTTACAACGTCTCGAGATTCACGATTTTGTAGAAGGCAAGGAACGTATGACGGAAGAGCTGAAACAAAAAAAAAGTATTTAATTTTTATTAAAAGTATTTAAAATTTAATAATATATATTATCAAAAAGCTACACTTTCAACTCCGTGAGTCGAAATAGAAACTTATTTTCTTCCCTGATATTATGAAAACATTTAACGATAATTTAAATCTTATTAGAAATCTTTTCTTATTTTTATTATATCTGATATACCTGAATTTATTTAAGTGATTGATTTTAATAAATTTATTGATCTTTTACATAAAAAAATCATTGAATATATAAACATTATATTTTTCACATAACCAGAAGGAAAGGTAATTTAACGAGCTTAGGTTAATGACAGTAAAAAACTTATAAATCGATTATAAGTGTCCGAGACTCGAGATAAACTATCTCTTCTATTTGTCCCGAAGTATATTTTAACCCTACTGGACTTGGCAAACTTTACAAACTAATTTCATCAGTTGAAAGTAGTACTATTCTCACGCTTCTATTCGTAGTAATTTCTAATTGTAGTAATTTTATTAAGGATAAGAAAATGATGAAAAATAATAAAAATGATTTAAGGTATAAAAAGAATTATAATTTTTAATCATAAGGTAATCATAAGATTTATAAAGTAAACAAAAATGAATTTTTGGTAATTGAATTATCTACATTTTAATTATTCAAATATTCATAAATAGATGATATATATGCATAGATTAATATTTTTAAAAAAATTTTGTTCTGTAAAATTTATTAATAAGTTTTGTATCTGTAGGATAAATAATTATTTTTATTGAATAAAAAATTAATAAGAAGGACTTGGTGATTACAAATTATTTCCTTGTACGTATTGTATTATATCAAGGTTTTAGTTCGTTTAGGTTTATAGCTCGTTTTTCGTAAGAAAATTTACGTAAAATTGGTGATTTTTCGCATTCTTATTATCATTGTCCTATTAACTTATTTATTAATTACAGCTATATAAAAATGTGTACTTATCATTTACAAGAATTTTTTAATAATTTATTTTAATTAGAATAATCACTACAATAATAAAAGTACGAAAGTGTGATAATAAAACAAACGAATTTATTATTATAAATTTTATAGATTTAAATTAAAATTAATTAAAGTGTAATTCCATCATAAATATTGTGATAAATAGGTTTGTCCACTTACTCTTTGATAATTGAAAGCCAATAATAGATACTTGCGATCTGCGGAAAAGTGATGCTCAAAACTTACGACCAGAGACTGTAAAATATAAACAAAGTTCCATATCAATAGTTGGTTTAAATTTAAAGTTTTCATGTAAACGGAGGCACTAGAAATCTTGTGTATACAACTGTATGATAGTAGAAACTTTAAACGCTATAATATTAAGAATTATATGTAATACAAGTTTTAAATAATTTATAAATCAGACTACAAAGTATTTTCTAAATTTTATTAAATATTTATTTAATATTCTATATTATATTTACAGATTAAGTAAAGTTTTTTATTTAAAGCAAATTTTAGAAAAAAATATTTATTTGTATAATTTTTATTAAATTTAAGATAAATGTATAAATGTGTTTTAAAATTCTTTACTAATAAATTTAAATAATAATACTAAATATCTTAATTAGTATTTTTATTAATAATGAAATAGGAATTTAATCTATTTAAGCGAAAAAAATTAATGATTTAATTGACTTAATATTATATTTAAGTGTATATGTTTTAGTATTCATATTTTAAATAAATGATATAATATTCGTTGCTGTTTTTAAAATTGTTATACAAAAGTGTCAAGTATCCGTGAGTGGATATGCACAGCGTTGTGAGTTCAAACGCTTGCCCGTTTGAATTATATAATAAAATTATTCAATAATAAAATTATCGAAAATATAAGTAAGCATTTAAATATAATTGGCGTAGATAAATTAGATCTCTGAAGATCTAGAATATTATACAGAATTCCTAACTAGTAGAGAGCTATGATATATAAAATAAAAAAAATCCTCGATTACGATAACCTTTATCAAAGATCTGAGATAATTACCGAGAAACGATTGCATCAATGCCCTATTCGAGTCTAGAGCGCGTTGGATAATGTCAAATAATTTTTAATACTGGTATCAGAATTCAGAGACATTTTTTAACCTCATACCATAGAATATAAATTATTTTTTCTGAATTTGAAAAGTAATAGCTAACACGTAACATTTAAATGTATCTTACGCATCGAATCAGATTTAAAAGTTTATAAATTAAAAAAAAATCAAATCAGTTAGTTTCACTATATTTATAGAAAATATAAACCTGTGGATAAATTATCTAAATTTTATTGTAGAAATTTTAATCGTAATTTATTGCAAAAGCTTACTAATTATAATAATTTAAAATGACAAAATTTAATGTATTTAATTATATTTAAAAATAAATCTTTATATATAACAAATAAACATATTTTTTTATAATATATATAAAAAATATTATAAGCAATAAATATCAAGACATTTTTAGAGCTGACACAACTATACATAAATGTTTCTATCAAATGAATATCAATACTTACGGCACTTTTTTCATAAAGAATATTATGACTTTTCTTTGAAGATACATTAAAAATCATTAAGTTTCCTCTTTCATCTTCGTACAGTATCTCATTACCTGAAAAAAATATAAAATAATTACGGGTTGGAAAAGACCGTTTATTATTTCATATATGCTTTAAACCATCATTGTCTCTATGTTAATTTAAATATCTTTTATTATTGCCATAATATAAAATAATTGGAAGGTATAAAGGTACCACCACTTTAATTAATGAAAAGTTCTAACGAGATTTTACTATAATGATAAAAGTTTTTTTTTATTTATTTTTTATTTGCTATAATAATAAATATAAAGTTCTAACAAAGATTTTACTATAATTTTACTATAATGATTTAATGACTAACCTGGGATACACACCCTTGAGAGGAATAAGAATAACGAGAAAGTTTTTTGAGTTTATAGAAGGAAAAACTAAAGTAAACAAACTAATACTATTAAAAATACCGACGATATACTTATTTTAATTCATTAAAAAAATAAAGTAAACAAACTAATACTATTAAAAATACCTATGACATACTTATTTTAATTCATTAGGAAAATAAACTTCATTTATATAATAGTTTGCATCGTTAATGATTTACCTCAAAAATTTTTAAATTCAATTACTTACGAAATAAGTATGTAGAAGAGGGAGAAAGAGAGAAAGAAAGAGACAGAGAGAGGGGGAGAGTATGAGTATTTTACATTACTTCTGCGCACGTGAAGTGAAGTGCGGCGGCGAGCAAAAAGACGCCCACCACCAAGCTGACCCCCAGTGGGCCAAATAGTTTAGGACAGGTATCCCTGACTCTCGCACATAACCATATAGCTATACACAAGCAACAGTGTACTTATTATCCCATTCAATAGATTTTATACAATTATTAAACAAGTGTTTAATCATTCTTCCCTTTACCTCACATTGATCCCACAATCATATAAAGGAAATCATACATTTTTCTCCTATTTTAAAAATATTTTTTTTAATCTTTTAATATGTTTTAATTTTCTAGATCTATACGTAATATTATATATATATATATATATATATATATATATATATATATAATAATAATAATAATAATATAATAGTGCGATGATACTAGACTCACACTAATATGAATCGCGGGCAATTTCCAAAAATTTGAAGGAGCTTCTAGGGTTAAAAAAAAAAGTAACGATAATTGAAGTTAAAAATTTATTATGAAGTCAATAAACATAAATGTAGTAAGCAAATAATAGTAATAGCAACAACAATCATAACTTCAGTAAAACTACAGATGTGGTACAATTAATATTATTATCTTGTTATTTATAGCAATATAATATTGTTATAAGATATCAGGATTAACTTTAAAATAAAATAATAATAATAAACATGTAATATTTATATAATAATTTAAAATAAAAAAACTATATCAATAGAATACAAAATTATTATATTCATGTTTTCAAAGCGGATGCTGTGGTGATGACTATTTTAACTGGTTCAAGTTCAGAGTAATACATTGATAAAAGCTACCACCAATATGTAATAAAAATAGAAATGTATGCTAGTTACAAACGAAACAAACATAAATATTAAGGAAATCTTAACAGAAAAAAACTAGATAAGGAGAGTTTTTAGCCCTGGAAAATGCAAAAGTTGAAAATAATGAATTTGGTCGATTTTGTAGCCTTGGACTGAGGGACACTCTTTACTACTTTTTGAAGTTATTGCTTGATACAAACACTGATAAACCAGCGCGTATTTCGAACAGAGACACATGAGCTAATAATTTTAAAAAAATGCAAATACATAACAAATGCAATCAACAGATAGAAGATAAAGATCCATTGATAGAGTTTGTAAACGTGAAAAAACCGTGCCGTAAAAATCGCATACGTTGTATGTAATTAATTGAAATAGTTGTAATAACTATTATAATAAGTTGTATTAATAATTGTAATAGTTTAAATAGTTATAAACCGTTTCGTTTTTTATATAAGCAAGGTGTTTTCATATTCAATTAAATTTTTTAATTCAACAAGTTGTAAAATGATATTTTCTTTATTCTTTTAGGAAATAACAAATTTGATCGGTGAATATTATGCAAGTTATTAACCAAAACAATCTAATTTTAGAAAATTTGTTTTATAATTCTGAAAAATATGTTTTCTTTGAGGATACTTTCATTTATGCAGTTATTATATTTTATAAATGTATATAATACATATATCAACAACCACCTATATATAGAAGTTAGTGAAAAGTTATAAAGACGTTTGATAAATATTTTTAATAGATATATGGAGAACGCCCTATTTTTAAATGTATATTTTTAATTGTTACCTTTAACAATTGTACTATTATAGTCTAACTATAATACTATTATTATATTTCATATATTTTATAAATTTCTGCTATATTTATCAAAGTCGTAATTAATTTAAAAAAATAATTTATTAAATTTAATTGATGAAATTTTTTATTTTACTTATAGGATATACAATTTTACTTTAAAGTAATTGTAGCCGATGCGTCCACCTACCCTTTAAAAAATTAGTATAGAATAGAAACATTTTAGCGGTAAACTGCTAGCGAACAAAGCAGAGTAGAAATAAGAATTAAACATTTGTAAGATAAGTGGGCGGAGCACATGAAATGAGTAGGATTGATCGCTCACAGGCTTAGTGAGCCGGGCCGAACACAAATTTCGGCAAGAAAAGAATGTATAAAAAGGAGGATTGAAGATGGAAGGTTAGGAGAAAACAACAAAATCAGCGGAATTAAAGAAAGAGATTTTACAGCAGATAGAATGAGTTTCTGGTAACAGATAGGGTGGTTCTGATGTATGTGGAGGACGAAAGCAGAAAACCTAGATATATACAGAGGAAATAAAACAAATAGTGTTAGACAACCTAAGAATGAAAGATTGTATTTATGAAAAAAAGGAAGAACAGAAAAGAAGCGGTATAAAAATTTTAACAAGATACAGAATGGGTAATGAAAGTAATATAAATCAACACTGGGTGACAAAAGAGGAAAAAAGTGTAGAATATGCTAAGAAAATAAAGAGACGCTTAAACACATTTTCCAGGAATATAGGGAGGTAAAAGATAAAGCAATTGACTGGACTAGCTGCATGAAAGGAGAAAAAAGACATAAATAAGTTATACAGAATACACTAAATGAAAGAGAAGAAAAGAAGAAAAACAGATGAAGTAAGAGAATAAAGAGGAGTAAAATCGTGAAAACATAAGGTATAAGAGAAAAAAGAAAAAATGTAAATAAATTAAGAGAAGTTCAAGTGTAAAAACAAATAACGATAAAAATTTAATCCAGATAACATCAGTAATAATAAATTAGTAGAATTAAACATAAAGTAGAACAAGATAGCTACATATTTTTTAGAAAATTTTTATAACTTAGTTAATTAAAAAAAAAATCTAATAGTAAAGTAAATAAATATTTTTTTAGTGTTTATGTAAATATATATTTAAGTACATTTTAAAACGATTTGAAAAGTAACAATAAAAAATAAAATTACAATTAATAAACTTACCTATTAGCTTATAGTAAAGAATAAAATAAACGACTATATAATAAAAAATAAATTATAAGATACAAATGTAAGTGAATAAAAGATAAAATGTGTGAATAAATTATACATAAATTATGTAATAATGTAAAACAATAAAATATGTATATTAGAAAAAATAAAATTGTTATGTAAGAGCTAAAATATAAAAAACAAAAGAATTGTAAAAGCATGTTAAAAGGAATAACAATGTAAATATTGTTCAGTAAATACTAATAATATATATGTGTTCATTACTTGATGAAGTAGGGGAAAATTAAATTTAATAATTTTAATTGTAATCATAAATTAATTTTTATACTTTATTTAATTAACCATTTGATAAATTATCTTGCTTCCTCAATTTTTTTGTATTGAAAAATTTTATAAAAATTGATTTATTAGAATAATAATAAATTTTTCATTTTCATTACTATGTTATTAAAAATACTTTTACAATTTTATTTATATAATATTTACATCATTTTTGATAATAAATTATTATATTTTTATAATTTTCATTTTTAATATTCAGATTAATTAAGTTTTACTTCCATTTTTAATAAAATAGTTTTAAAAAATAAGACAATCTATTTATAATACAATAATACTACAATAATACTAGCAATGAAATTTCTGTAACCTTCTTACGATCGAGCTATATAAAAACGGGAAAATGAGGAAGCTTGTAAAAATTCGCACAAAAAATTGGTAGATAAATTATCGTGCAAAAAAAGATTACAAATGGGACAGACAATTAACATTATTTTAAAACGGTATAACGTCACTTTAAGACAACATTAAAATTTATGATAAGTTGAAGTAGTATTATAGTTTTGAAGTGAACAAGAGTAGTCAAGTTAGTTTACACCAGGGAAATAGTTCTTGCTTATGAGATTTTCTGCTAAAAATAGATGAGGATTTTGTACAACGTTGTACCAATAAAAGAATTTTATTTAATATAATAGCGAGTCGTGTAGAAAGTTTTATTGGTAAATTGACTTATTCGTTTGTTATATCATTAGAATGTCAAACTGAGAGTGGATATAACAGCTTATTTATGAATTATTTATTCATTTTGTATCATATTAAGTTACAGTAATCTTGACAAATTACAAATTTATTGAGTTCAATTCACTATTTTTTATTTGTTTAAATAAATTTGTATAGTTTCATCATTCACGATAAGTTACTACAAAGCTTATTACATTTTGTCGACTGCCAATTATCGAAAAGTATGATAACATCAAAGATTATGTAATTTTGGTTTATTTATTAAATAATTTTCATTGCAATACAATCGTTGTGATAAAAGGTTCAAAAACTTTTTACTCTCATGTTTAATTATAATATAAATTCGAAATTTATGCCTAGAAATTGTAATATTTATATATTGAATGTATTGAAAAGATCAAAGATAAAAATATTCTTAAAGATTTGCAGATTCATTCAAAATATTCAGTTTACGAATAATTTAATTAAAATATTGAATATTTATAGATACTTAAATAAAACTATGAAGAAAATTGAAATATATAAACCTAAGAAAACTTCAAGCTCTACATATTTATTCAAATAAGTATAATAGTATAATATAAAAATAAAAATGAGGGAGAGAGAGAGAGAGAGAGAGAGAGAGAGAGAGAGCGTGAGAAGAAGGAAATAAATATATATGACAGAAAAATAGACCTACCACTAAGCCAAGTGCCATTAAAGCTTTTTGTGGATAAGGATCCACCAAGCCAATTGTGAAGCGATATACCAAAGTTTTGGAGATTATTACTCGAGAACGATTCGTCACTATGATTTGTCAGTAAAATACCTGCTGTCACTGTAATTATAAGCAGTAATACCACAGTTATTATTATTCCGATGACCAACAGACGCCGTGTGTTGCATCCCGTACTTTTTGTCATCAGTTCCTGTAAAAAAATTGAATTATGAAGAAAATAGAATTTTTTCAAACGCATGACTATGAATTTTATATATCTTATGAGCTTCGGTATTTAAACATTTTTAATATATTTATTTTCAAAATTTTTAATATTTTTTCCAATGAAGGGTTAACTTGTATATAATTTAACTTTCATCAAATTATGATATTTTCACTCTTATTTATTTATTATTAATGAGAAATTATACGTTTAAAAACAAAACCGAATAAAAATAAATTTTATTAAAAAATTAATATAGTCATAGCGTATTATATTATGTTAAATAATTCTTTTATGAAAACTAAGCTGAAAAATATTTTTAATTATTTCTTAATTATTACAAAACTATTATCTTATCACTTTTATTGATATTAATTTTTTTTAATAATTATTATATAACAAATTAATATTCTATTGAATGAAAATAATAATTTTTATTTTTTTATATTAACGCTAAAAGATATTTAATTTATATTTTTAATTAACACTATTTTAAGTGATAAATGAATTAATTGAATTAAAATTAAACTTAAAATTATTATATGTAATTTTTGAGAGTACACTAAGTATTTCGGCGTAAGCTGTTATATTGTGTATTTGTCACGCTCTTATCTAAAATGCAGCACATAATCACTTCATTGTTCTATTGCACAGAAAATGTATATACATGTTTTGCGGTTTTTCCTAGTTGAACCGTTATTGGTAATAGGATTCAATACTATTATATTGCAGTTCAGTCTTGTTACAAATGTCTTTCAATAAGCATGTATACATTAAAATCTTGTAAGCATTTGTCAATTTTTATTATTTAATTAATATTAAATACTGCATATTATCAAAACACAACTGTTAGTATATTTATTGTAACTACAACCAAATCCTGCGATTATCCATTATTCAACAGTAATAAATATCTACTAAAAATTGAAATCGATAAAAAATTATTTGAAGTAGTTTCCTTAAAACAATTTAAGGAAATAAAAGTTAAAATACAACAATAAAAGTTGTATTTGATTAGAATTCCATAGAGTGCATAAATTTAATATTGTTATTATAAGCTCTATGGTGTATTTTAACATTGTTTTACTTATTTCTATTTATTTTATTGGTTTGATATAATCATAATTTTGATGCATTTTGTTAATGACATAATATGTTTTTATATTCAGCTGAATTTCCAAACTTTTTATCAATTATCTAATACATATTTAAAAACCGTACATTGTAAAATCTTCCTTTTTATTTTCTTAATCATAATTGGGTATTAATAAATTTTAATTACTTAAGATTTTCATATCTTGATAATTCATAAATTATTCGTCAAATGAGTCGGCAAATATTCAATTTTTAGATTAACATTTTATTTTTACTGAATAAATCTTGATAAAATTATTACTAGTAACTGAATAACCAATGTCGCAATTAAATCGTCTAATTTTAATTTACTCTAATTCGGAATGTTCAAATATAAAATAATATTTTTTAACTAACTGAATATTCAAATTTCCTTTTTATTATGATATTTAAAAAATACTGTATATTTTAAGAATACATAACTTTTAAGACATGTTAAATTCTAAAAATAATTAATTAAAAATTCATTAATATTTATATACTTTGATTATAAATTAATAAATACCTAATATATTTATTTATTCTTATTGAAGGATAATGCATTAATTTTTTTATTTTATTTTTTAGTTACTATATTTATTACTAATGTTTATTTTACTAGTGTAAAAACAATTTTTTTTTCATTGAATATATTTATTATTTTTCAAATATATACACAATTTCTGACAAGATAGGTTTTATTATATTATTTCTATTTATTACATTTTTTCATTTCGTTGTTATCTATGTAATGGGGAATCAGAACATCAGGTTTTATTCAAGCACTTTATTCAACGACTTTTGTATAGAATTTATTTATTCAAGAGATTTTTATAAGTTTAGTTTTACAATCAAATACAAATTTAACCGATCGAGCAAAAATACAAATGTTGAATGTTCGACACTTAATGCTTATCACCGAATGCTGCTTCCGAATATAAGTCAGGGTTTTTTATACACTTTAGTTATAATGAAAATTAGGAAAATTTGGTACTAAGCAATTAAATGTTCTTTCCTCGAATTGTAATAAAAATAAATGTAATAGTTACAGAATTTCAAAAGGGATTTTCATGTATAACTTTTTCGGTGCATAAAAATTTTGACGATAAAATTACATGTATCGTAAATATGTAATATAAATATGTAAATATGTATCATATCAAAAAGTTTATAATTGAGTGTGTAATGCAATATTATGCAAAAATATCTATCATAAATAAAGAAAGTTAAAATAATAAATTTGTTAATAAAATAAGTTATAAGCATAATATATAAGAGAATATTAAAATAAATATTTGTGTAGGTATATATGAAAAATATTGTAAGACTTCAATTTTGCATGTAGTATTTAATACAAAGATAGAGTATTCCTTAATTAATGGATACTAAAATATAGATGCATATATTAAGATACGAATAAATAGGTAATGTACTTTCAACTAAGAAAAATATAAAATTAAACAAGATAATAAAGCGTAACAATGTGGTATGGTGTAATATACTACTACTCTATTAAGATTCAATGTTTATATTAAAGAGATAAGGGTCATGTTAAACTATTTTATAAATAAATTGTTGTAAATTAAAGAGTTAAATACACTTGTATATTTAATAGTAAACTTTATTTATTAATATTACACAAATATGCAGTAACACAAAAAATACAAAGAACACACTGCCAATAGAGAATGATTATAAATTGCGCAAACACTAATTATTAATAATATATTGAATTTATTTATACGAGCGAAATTTATTTAAACGCACGCCTTTAGTATGACTATATTTTCTCACGGCTTGTAGACTACTGACTCTGTAAGTGAAGGAAAAACAGTGCCTTGCAGTCCAAATACACTTGTGCTGTTATTGTTTAAAAACAGTATATTGTATAATATATATTTATGTGACTGACATCTTAAAGCCATTACAAGGGACCGAAAAACCGTTGAGTGATGTCATAGGTGCGTCAAATAGTTAAAGCAGTTATTTCTAATGTAAGTGTTCGGCGTACGGCTACAATGGCCCTTTATTCAACACTTCTCCATTACAGCGTGTGTGCGTTGCTGCTTAGAATTAAATTAAACAACATAAATGATATAAAAGTGCACAGATTTTTATATCAAAATGCGAATAGATATGTAAGAATTATATGTAAAACTTTGATATAAGACAAATGTATATATAATGTAATAATTCATGATAATTGTAATACTGATCAATAAACCATTATACTATATTTTAATCATCAATAAATGGCTTTATTACAAATATAATTACAAAAAGATATTCAATGAAATTTACGGTTTATATTATTTAAATTTATTTTTATAGCGTAAACGAGCAGATTTTCTCTTTTACATACATCTAGTCTTATTTATTAAACAAAAATATTATTTACTGTTTTTAATTAAAATGCATTTGGATAAAATTTTACTGTATTGGTTGTCTGACCATACAAACCTAACTTTTGAAGACTGACGACCTGATTCACATATACGTTTATTTACACATACAGAATAGGAATAAGGATTGATGTACCTATTCTCACGTGAAATTATAATTAATTAATTAAAAATTATTTTAAAATATATTTATTACATAAAGAAAAAGACGAATAAACATTAAAAAGTTAATGTGAAAAAGTTTTTGAACAAAAAAGAATAAACTATAGTTATTCCTATAAAATGGTAGTGGATGTAAAAACCGTCATGTTCCAACGATACAAGATTATACATCGTATCAAATATTTTGAGACTAGTTTTCGAAAAAACTTACGCAGCTATTCAGAAATTGTGTTTATAGAATAAAAATTAATTATTGTTAATGTTAATTGCTGGTTGAATTCGTTGAAATATTTTTAAAAAGAGTTTAAATATTATACCACGTAGCATAATTCTTTTAAAAATATTATATAGAAAATATTTACTTAATATTTGAAAGTATATATTTTTCTATAGTTATAGTTATATAGGAAAAGTTTCAAGTTTATTTGAAATTTTATTCAAATTAGATTTGATTAGACATAATTATTTTTTGATTATCCAAGCTTTTTATTGATTAAATTAATTATATTTATGTTTCAAAAATATAACAAACACTAATCAACTTGATTAGTATTGGATGGCAGATCTTTGAGGAGAGCTATTTATTATTTTCTGTATGGGGGATACTAATAACAACACCACACGTTCCGTTTATATATATAGTTTCTTTATTTTACTATCCTCTTTATTACTTCGATATTAGATATATAAATGCTTATAAACAATCGTAGCTGTCGGTAAGTATGGCGTTCTGTATATAGGTATAGCTATACTAATCATCTATCGTGGCGTTGTCAAGGAGACGCCATGCACATACACAGACGTATCTGTTGGTGCGTGTGGCGTCGATTCTGTGTACTCCGCAATAGCTTAAGCTAATGCCCAATACACAGATTTCAACAATTAGAATAACAAATTATATCTTTACTAATTACAAAAAAATCATAAATAATTTACCTCGTATAAATATTATACTTGATTGTATACTAAATTTAATACTATATAAATGTCATATTCTTTGTGCAGAGAAACAAGTATATGTTATCAAGTCACTAAAATATAATCAGGACTGAATACAGCCTATAGTTGGTATAAACTTCATGATAAAATGGGCAGATTGAAAACGCAGTACAAACCAAAAATCGTTGTTAATATACAAAATATCAGAAAAATGATAGAGGAAAGATGACGAGAAAGTGGGCCGTTAAAGACTTCAGTCTCCGAAAACGTAGAGGTTCAAAATAAAAAGAATTATCCTTGAATTACCTTCATCTATTTAGTGCCACCTGCGTTTGCACTATCTACTTATCAAACTTAGTATAGGTCAAATTTTATAGCAAAAAAACTATCAAACAAACTTATATTTTATACTAAAAAGAATTGTGTCGCCGGTTGCCAGATTCGAAGGGTGTGCGCTTTTTAGAAAGGAAAAAAGTCATAATTATCTCCTTCTTAAATAAATTGTCGGGAACTTCAGTCACTCTTATAAATTATTCAATTTATTCAGCACTTTACTTGATTGATCATCAATCATTTTTTTCCTTCATTTGCCAGGAACGGCGCTCGCTACATCATTCGCACACATTAAAATTCTGTACATTTTTATTGTTAGTAATACGGAACATTAGTAGTAAATCAAAATTGCTAAAAAAATATTTTTATTTTTAGCGTTGTATTATACTGCTGTTACAAATTTTCATCCTTTTTAATCACGTCCATTCTGTTCAACCAAAAAATGTTCTTTTCTATTGTCTTATAATTACTGCTTATTACATAATTAATATTTTTTATTTATATCAATGTATTTTCATCACTTTGATTTCTGTTCAAATTATTGTCCAATTCCCACTTAACTATCAGAACTATTTTTTAACCTGTGATAAGTTCGAAAGCTTATTAATTAGCTTGAGCTTTTAAAATAATGCTTTCACATGAATTTCTAGTCATTTAAATTTTTTACGTTAAAATTGCAATAAAAAATTTTTTTAATAAAGGAATAATAGTTTCTCTAAAAAACTATTCCATAGCATAAAATTTGAACATAAAATTCAGTAATATAAAATTAATTTTTTTTGTTAAAAAATCATATTAAATATTATCAATCTATATTTCATTCAACTTAATGGATAATATTGTCATTAATACTCAAAATCATTTTGAACAGATTAGTGGTAGGCTACTAATACCAGTTTATAAATAATATGTAAATTTAATACTTTTTAAAATCAAATATAGCCTTGATTTACAAAAAAATATACATATTAGAGTTATATAAATTCATTTATTTTCAATATTTTTTTCAAAATAGCTACACATGAATTTATAAAAAAATGTATCTAAAGCACATTCGAATATATAACCGTTAATTATTAATCTAGAGCAGAACTAATTTCTTGTTATTCTAAACGAATGCTTGTTTAAAAAAATGCGTAAGATATTTTTCGAATATTATAAAAATGTAATATATTTTATTTTTAAATTCGTATTTTTAAATAAAAACTTATTATATTAAAAATTCCTAACCTATCAAAAAAGTATTACAGTTTTCTGTACATTTATATTTTGAAAATTTTATTTAATTATAAAGATAATTTAGTATTTTTTTCACTTGAAGAACAGCAGTTGCGCACTATGTTTATAGCATAACAATAAAAATTTCATTCCTTAATATTACTGTCTGAATATCATTAAACATTTAAATTGGAAAATATTTTAAAGCAAATAATGTAACTTTTAAGCCGATTAACTTTTATAAAGTACTCTATTATAATGTGATTTACTGTTTGGTGGAACATTATTCATTTTGTTACTTTCACTGAAAAAATTTTATAATTTCATATTATTTTTCTTATATTTTACAGATGTACGATTCATTTTTCGAATGATTTAAAAATCTTAAAATAATCAACACTTTTATAAAAAATATAGATAATTAATAATTACTATTTCTCTTAAGCATAGATTTTTTGATAAATACTATTTATAAATTACTTAAAATGTATATTTTACAATAGAGCATTACTTACCTATAGCAATGATATGTTGAAGAATTTTATTATATTTAATATAGATTTTAAAGCAACTATAGTAAAATGATATTCCAAAGTCTGTAAATCTAATCTTAAATATTAAATTTTCTTTAATTTTTAGACGTTTAACCGATTTAGATTATGAGAGATACATAATATTTTGATTAAAAGAATCTAGTTTTAAAACAAATACATGCTAATCAAAGTCACCAGCTCTGTAAAAGTTTTTAATTTAACCTTTCACTACCTGTCCTCTTTTATTTTGACATGTACCCTTTGATGGTGAAATTCGGAACTGCTATGTAATGAATTTCCTTTGTCCACCCACCTATAAGCTCAAGATAATGGGCTTTTTATTACTACTTATATTTTTATTTGGTTTTATTATTTTTTTCCTTTTCTACTACTCTGCATACTCTCGTGCAACCATAAGTTAGGATCATGACCTTTTACCAGACCGTTTATGATTTCGAAATACTTAATATTTTTTTTAGATAGAAATATGCTTTTCTACAAAACATATTTTTCGCTTCATAGAGAAAATATTAGAAGTTTTTGTCAATATTTTGAATATTTAAAGAAGAAACCATTTGCTTTCGGATTTACGTAAGTTTGCGGAGATTTTACTGTTGTACATATTTTTCTTAATCAACCAACATATTGTTCATTACAAATTTTTTATTAAAAAAGAAATATACTAATTTTAAAATATAAAACAATTTCCAAAAAAACATTATATTAATATAATCCTTAGAAATAAATAATTTTTAGGAAATATAATAAAGCATACACAGGAAGCTTGTAGTAAATGGTAAAAAATATCCAATATAGATAAAAAAGAGTTTAATTAAATTCACGTGGAAAATGAAAAATTAGATAAAATAACATAGTGCAAAGGCACACATTAAATTATAAAATAAAATTATTAAAAAAAAACAGTAAAATTAGTTTACAGATTAGGTATAGAAAAAAGAGGAAAAATTCTCCACAAACAAAGAAAAAAGGTTACTTAATGAGTTGTAGAGAAAACGAGAGAAAGAGATGTATGATGAATTGAAGAATTTTAGAATTTACTTAAATTATGGAGAAAAAAGCACTGTACAGAAAAATAAAAAAGAAATAAAATAATATATGATAAGGTGAATGTAGGTAGAATATAGATACGCGAGGTCAAAGGAGGAAGACGAGTAGAGGAATAAAATAATAAAACTATGAGGATATTAGAAGAATGATAAATAGAGAAACATGAAACCGTGAAAAAAGATTGAAATATTTGTAAGTTTGTCAATATAAAGACTGCATTTCATAAAATAGAAAGAAAGGAACTTGAAATTAAAAATCCAAATACAAAAAAATCAAAATAAAAGTCAAAACCTTTGTGAAATAATTGAAGAAGTAAGAAGAGAGAAGTTAGGTAAGGTATATAGAGATAATTATTAAACTTAACGTAATTTAATATAGTGATAGTAGATATGGAACATTAAAAAATTAAGAAGATTAGGGATAAAAAGAGAGAAGTAAAAATAAAATCATTAACATATGCAGATGAAATAGTAAAATTGTCAAAAAGCGAGAAATTAAAAAGGCTACTAAAATCAAAATAAAATTATTTAAAAATGTGTTCAAGAAAAAAAATTTTAAATTAGTTAAAGTAACAAAAATTAAAAAATTAACTAATTTTCGTAAGTTTGATGCGTTTCATTATGATTATATCATCTTGTAAAGTTGGAAACAAAAAGAAACAAAATAGAATTAAATGCAGCAAAAAGAGCAATTACATTTGAAAATATAGTAATATATATCAAACACATATTAGTTTTCAAAGAATAAATAAAAATAAGAATAGAAGAAAACTTATTCAAAATCAATTTAAATAAAAATATAAAGCGAGAAGAAATTTTTGCGCAAAAAAAGATATTTCTCGCAAATCGGATGATCGAGTTGTTAATAATTAGAGGAAGAAATACAAAATAGGTATAATGATTTTGAAAGAAACAAAGCCAATAAAACTACAATAATTTGGAATCAAACTATAAATGAATCTAATTACGAAGAAAAAAGAAAAAAACAAATTATTTTAGAAAACTTAGAAGAAAAAATGTATATTTTAAAAGAATGGAAAAAGATTCGTTGGAACAGAGAGAATAAACAGAAAAATAAAGAAAAACAACGTAGAATAAAAAGCAGAAATAAATATTAAAAAATTATATGTATAAAATTAAAGAAAATAAAGTAAAATAAAACAAACCATATGTAAAGTTTAACTTAGAAATAAGCAATGTATAAATTGTTTGCGAATAAAATAATAATATTCAAACTCTATAAAATTTAAATATGCAGCATTTTCTAGTTTAAATGTAATTTTTTTCTGCATCCTGTCTATCTATATAATTATACTTTATCTCTTATTATCTTTATTTATCTTTCATATGAACGTGAATTCATACACAAAGCTGTTTATTTTATCATTTAAATTGAATATTAATTTGCGTTCAAATGAAACATAATCTTGCAATATAAAAAAGGAAAGTTAATGAATATTTTATCTAAGAATTATTCTTAACAATTGTTTATACATCGTATACGTACAAACGTATAATTTTTTAACGTAGATTTTTTAAACCGTTTACAATGAAAAACTAAAATTTTCTAATAAATGTTTTTTAATAACATATAATAATAATTAATTTTATACAATTATAAACATATAAACATTACTAACATTATAAAATTTTCTTTAATTGTCGATCCTTTTCAAGGAGGATTTTCAAATTTTAATATCTAAATTTTAAACTCATATTATGCATTTAAATTTTAAGTACGTATTTTTTATTAAAATTTTATTAAAATATCAATCTCGCCCACATTTAAAAAATAAAAGCTTAGATTTAGTTATTTATATTGTAAATCTTATGTACGTAATTGAAATAATTAAATGAATTAGTAATATATTATATTTTATGTATATATTATATTACATATTATGAATATACTATATTATTTTCAAAAACGGATATTTGTTGAACAAAATTATGCGTCCTCACAGGATTGAAGCAATTAAATTCTTCATTTCTACAAATAGAAAAGTTTTTTGGCCCATGGCTGCTTCGCATGTGTCTGGACACATGTGGGCGACCTGAAATAGGCCATCGCTACGAACTCCATGGCGAGCAGATAAGTAATCTTGTTTGAACCGGGCCCGCAAGAGATAATCCAACGACGAAGGGGATTATCCTGAAGAAGGATTTTAAAAAATAAATCGTGAAATAAAATTAATTTTTATAAAAAGTAAAGAAGGAAAGGCCGAATGCTCGACTGTAAAGAGTTTCGAAAACTCAAGGCATTACTGCAGAGGCAATTAAACCCGTATCGCGGCTGAACGCCAAAAGCGTCGGAGACAAAGTGAGATTTAAAACAGTCAAATATGCAAGGAACAGCGCGAGTCCGAAGTAAGTAAAAATATAGGATAAACTTTTATAAAGGAAAAAGGAAGAAAGAGAAAGCTTAAAAGGTCTTAAAAACCCAGCGCAAAGGACGCGGACAAATTATTTTATTTTTCCGATCATCTTGGAAAAGGTAGCTTATGTGTCATTTTACTCTACTTGCTCCTATAACTTATATAAAACTATAACATAGTACCGACCTATAAAATAAAAAACACTGAAACAGACACGCTCACTATTCATTCACCTTTCTAATCTCCCAACTCCATTGTAGGAAATCAACAAGTAAAAATAAGGCTAATAAAAGCAGGGAAGGTAAAAGGGTGGTGAAAACGTAATAAGGTAAGCAAGCAAACGAAAAATTGTATAAGAAGAGTAAAGAAGGAAAAGTGGAAAGGAAAATTAGAACTGGGAAAAGACTACTAGTTTTTTTTTGTTTTCTTTTCTCTTGAGTTTGTCAGATAAAGAAAAATATGACACTCAATACAAACTGGTTTGAAAAAAAATTCAATATTATTATATTTTTCTATCTATATTTTATTATTATTATTATTATTGTTATTATTTTTAGATGACATATTTAGTAATTCATTTAGTCTTAAAAAATATAATAATCCTATTATATAACAAACAGCAATATTGTGTGGTTTAAATAAATTGCATTTAGTAGCGTAAAAAAGTCTGTACTTTTTGCATTCGTATTTTCAAATTTTGATCTTAAAAGTACAATTGTATTGTATATTACAGTGAAAAAAATAGGAGTTTGTTTCGATAAATTTAAAGGAGAAAAATATATGTATACACATGTCGACACATCATATCATAAAGTTTTTTTCTTTTCTTTTTGCAAGCAAAGTATGCAATAGTAATTTAATCAATATTTAGGGCATGATAATTGAATAATAGTCGTATGTACTAACGTATATTCACCCATACATAAGTATAGTGTTTTGAATGTATATAGGGAAAAATAATAAGTCCTCGTGTGAGAGATAAAGTGAAGTAGAGTATTTGTAATATATTAGTAAAAATGAATGAATATAAAATTATACATGTATGTGTATAATATGCTATGAATAAATCAAACAAGAATTACTAGCTAATCAATTGGAATAGTAGACACATATATTTCTTCCGAAATATAAATAATTAAATTAAATAAAGAAAAACTAACATAAATTAATCATTTAATATTACGATTATATATATATATAATTTTATAATTTTTTTATGTGATTTTATAATATATATACGTAAATTTTCAGAAAAAATAAAAATATATATTTTAAAAGTATTTTGAAGATAAAACTTTAATAATGTAATATGTTACCGAAAATAAAAGTGACTAAAATGTACGTAAGAACTTGCATCTACTAAATCCACATATATTGAATGAAAACGAGTGTTACCCTCAGCAAACTCTAATAACGTTAAATATAATTAATATATAAAATAAGTTAATAAAGCTCAGAATGTCCAAAAACACAAGAGAACGGCATTTTATCATATTGTACTTTTAGTTATTCTAAACATGAGTATTATAGAAACAGAAAGAAATACTTTTAGAATAACTAACACAAACATTAGACTCAATATGAATCGAAATGATCGATATTTCTACAGTACTTGTTATATTACTGATGTATTTAGCCAAGTAATTGAGTCTCAGATTATCCCCTTATTATTAGTATCAATAAATACCCATACAATCTAATCTCACAAAATAAATGATTGTTACAAGATAAAGAATAGTTTCCCTCAATCATCTTTAAATCAATAAAAATACATAGATAGGCATAGCAATTCGTCATTCAGAAAACTTCAAAATTTCAATGATAGTTAAAAAGCAGATTATTAAGTGTTAAGAAAAGAAAGATCTGCGATATCAAAATTAATGGGAAGAAAAACCTAACTTTATACAGACAGAGATATTATATACATCGAAATAAGGAAAGATAAGTATAACTTCAACGTAGAAGAAAAGGACAGGATGTAGTCATTCAAAAACAATAAAAAAATCGAAGAATTAATTAAAAATATACTGTAAGAAGCGTGTGTACTTGTAGGCTTATCGAAATCTTCTTTGTTGTATAATATTTTTTATAATTTATTTATTTATTCACTGATGTTAATACTAGTTTACAATAATTGTACAATATTTTAGTTTGTCGACAAAATTTAGTTTAGAAAATATAATTGTATAGAAGTCTATCTATGATCGTGTCTGGTCTGTAAATCTCAAGTGATTAGGTAAGTAAGTAAAAAGTGTTTTTCTTGATGGTGGCTCCTTTTTACATATTTCGAGTGTTCGGATGCGCTCATAAAAATTGTTTATTCCTAGATAAAAAACGCACCGTTTATCGAATATGATGTTCAGCTGTTTTAGTCTTTTAAATGAAAAGTTTATAATTGCTTTGAAATTCAAGATGAACGATGTTTTGTTTATTTATAATAAAATTTAAGAAAATAATATTCGGATGCTTAGCAGCGGTAAGTTTTAGAGTGGTTGCGAGAATGTGTCGATATTGGAGTGTTTTCACAGTCTCGAATGCTTTCGTGGATATTCAAAAAAGTTTAGGCATAGGAGATTTCTAACAGCGCGCGTAATACGTTGCGTATCCTTGGTAGTGTAGAGTGTGTGTGAGTGGCGTGAATGTATGTTAGTACATTACAATACTTTAATACAATAGTAAGAAATTAACCTATATTTTTAATGTCAATATGTCGTTTATTAACTAGTTAAATTTACAAAAAATATATAAAAAAATCTTTTATAACAATATTATAATGATTAAAATTGTACGAAATTTTTAAAGTTTAGAATTTTAGCTATTTTTGTAATTTTTGTGACAACATTGAAAATTTTTTGTGAAAAGAATACGAGAAAGGTATTAATCGAAAAGCTGTGAATAACGAAACATATTTTACAGTAAATAGAAACTTATATACATAATTAATGAAGCTTAAAATTGATTTTTTATAAAATAAGTCTTGAATACTACGCTTCAAGAAATGAAAGACACATTTTTACATAGTATAGGTATCAATATCTAGTTACAGTTAACGCTAACATTGAATTACCCAACAGAATGGAAAAAAGGTAATTTAGAAAGGTTTATAATTTGAATTTAATAACTACACAAATTTAACTATAGAATTATATAAAACTTATCAAAATAACATAAACTAATTGGAAATAAAAATTTATATGTTTTTAATAATAAGCAAATAAAATAGTACCTCTAATATTATCAAAATAAGTTATATAATTTCTTAAACATGAAATGTATAAAATTACATTTGGATATTGAATCAGATGATTCTTCTATGAAAGACATAGAGGAAGACTTAGGATAGATTTAGAATATACAAGGCTGAGGCATTAAATTATATTTATTTTATTTTATTTACTATAATTTATGCGCGTATATTATGTGTGTTATATGTGTGTGCATATACATTTTTAAAAGTAAATAAATATATTTTTATTTCTGTAAGTATAAGATTAAAAAAAATACAAGATTCACTTCAAAGTTTGAAAATGATATAATACAGAAAATAAATGAGGTATCGTAAAATTTTTATATTTTTAAACTTATGTACCAAATTATATTAATAAATTGAATTATAATATGATTATTCTTTTAATTTAATAATACATACATTTTTTACTTATGTTACGTTTATTTTCTTATCAATATACATTATTAATTACATTCTTTGTAAATTGCATTTTAAATAGTTCAATTGATGCAAATTTTCTATCTTCGTTCATTTTTTGTCTCTAAATGATCTTTGATATTTTTCGGGAATAATTTTAATATCTTCTGAAAAACTTTTTGTTGAATTTTTTTCTTTCGTGCCATTTACGTTTTCCAAAGCATTATTCACAATTTCTTTTATTTTCACATATATTATTTAATTTTCAAATATATTTTCTTATATTTTAAAACATCTATTTACTCTGGTTTATTTCCTATTCTAAATCTGTCTAGAATTTGCGTTCCTTTTTTCTTCCTTTTTTGTTTAATAATATGTATAAACAAATTTTCGTGTATATATTGATCGATTTTTTTATTTTCTTAATCGCTTTTAAGAAGTTTTTTTCCTTTTTTATACGTTTCTTTCCAAAATATGTGGAATTTACCAATATTCGACACAAGATTGTTTTTATTTTTTCGTATATGTCCATATTATTTTTTCATTTTTTCCTATCTTTCTCCGCCTTTTTGTTCATATTAATGAATTCCTTTAATAAATCATTATTTTTTGTTTTTCTGCTTTTGAATTTTCACCTTTATATAAAATTAAGTAACTAATATCTAAGTAAAAAAGAATTTTAGAAAACAGATTTGCAGTATAAATTAAAAACTATTAATATATAGTACAAATATAAGAAGAGAAGTGATGAATAAAAATAATCAAAGTTATAATTTAAATAATAAAAATATATTTTTAATGAAACAAAAATTTATATTTCAAAATATATTTATTTTCTTAAGTATATTATTAGCTTTTTAAATTTTAAGAATTTTCCACCTAAAAAATATTTTTATAATGACATGCAGTTAAAAAGAAAGAAAGTACACAAATCTAATGTGGGTGTTTATTTTTTATTTAACTGCAATATAACATTTATAATCAATCTCATAAAAAAATTTTGGATTACAAACAAAAGAAAGAAACTTTGGTTTTGTATACCAATTCTCTGTGTATTTGAAAACTACCTACTTATTATATAATAATTTACCAATCAATATTTATTTCAGCGTTTATAATAGTATTCAGTGCGAGTACGTACGTTGTCGTTTTCCTTTGCATGGAATTCTGAAATGCAAAAGGGTACCTATAAAAAAAAATTCCCAGAATTAAGATTTCAGGATAGCTTTTGGCCTTAATTCAGTGAAAACTCTGCTTGCAATGGGCAATGGTTACGGGGGAACATATTCTAAAATGAGCAAACTTTTTAGCATCCTGCTTGAGTTTATCTCATCCAAGTGTATTATACACTAATATCAAACTTATGGTAACAAAAAAATAAATAAGTTAATAATTAATTTCATCGATAAGATCATGTATGATCAAAACTGCAAGGTATCGATGTACATTATTCCGAACGGTGTTGAAAGATTAATGACGGAATTTTAATTTTAAGACCACAATTTAACTGTTTCTATGGCCTTAAAATCTTCTGTGGGTTAAGTCAATTGTCATTGCTCGATCTTATATCCTTGGTGAGTAATAACGACTAAATGAACTATCCCTACAACGTTGGTAAGATCCACTCATCCAAATGGGACATATCGCTAGATTGACTTCTAACCTTCATTCCTAAATTTTCTTGTTAATGAATTTCATTTTATTTCTACTACTCTTAAGTTCATTGTTTACATTCGGTGCTTCACCAAAAATAAAATGAGTACTTTTCACAATACTTTATAAAAGATTTCTCAGCATGGTGGTCGTTTTTTTAATTGTTTACACCCAAAAATTCACACATAAGTAAATTATCTTTTACTCATAAAATTTTATCCACTAGATACTAGATTTTTATAAATCCTATACATACCTATTATTTTTGTAATTATTTCTTTTACATTTTTCCTTTGACTCTGTATTCATTTAATACACACAAGTATTGTTGTACACTCAAATAATGACAGGGGGACCGAGAAAATGGAAGTGATGAGCAGGATTGAATCCGATCACCAATCAATGAAAATAAATGTAAATTAAGTGTAATTAATTGTTTTTCTTTTAAGGAAATGTATCAAGTGCAATTGGTAAGGGAGAGAAAAAAGAAAAATGGGAATAGAAAAAATCAGACTTACAAAGAAAATGTATAGAAAAACTAAAATGAATGTCAAAATAGATAAGATAATCGAGAAAATGGATATAGAAATAAGAATTAGATAAGACTGTCTAATTAGATTAACAGCAGATCAATAGCAGACCTAGATTATGAACTGAACAAATCCAGAAGTAAAGCAAGCAGGTAAAGATAAAATATTGAAAATTCTTGAATACATATTTATGTTGGCAACAAAGATAAATAGTGTAATGGGGAGTCAGGACGTCAGGTTTCATTTAAACACTTTATCCAACAATTTTTTGTAAAGAATTTATTTATTCAAGAAATTTTTATAAGTTTAGTTATACAATTTAATGTAAAATGACTGATCAAGTAAAAATACAAATATCGAAAGCTCGGCACCGAATGTTTGTCACCAAATGCATAGTGCAAAAATGCTTAACGCTGAATGCTCGACACCGAAACTGCTTCTGAATAGAAGTCAGAGTTTTTTATACACTTTAGTTATAATGGAAAATTAGGAAATAAAAAAAAGGTAATAAAAATAAATGTAATAGTTACAGAATTTTAAAAGGGATTTTCATGCATAACTTTCTCGGTACATAAAAATGTTGACGAACTTTCGATAAAATGACTATTACGATAAACAGATTTATGCGCATGATTAAAAACAGTATGCGCACACAGTACAGCAACCGCATTTATACTTTTTCTTAGAATCGTAGTTTTATAGGAGCAGGTGGTTTGTGCTCAGCGGGGAACAGTTGATGCTGAGTAGCCGAATGCGCGCAATAGAGTAGAGGTACGTATGCGTTGTACACAGGCCCATAAAGTTTACTTGGTGGGGGGCGAAAGTGCTAGCTTTTATGATTATTAACGGAATCTTTCTTGTAGTTCAGAAAGTCGAAATGTATGTAAAGAGAAAAGTTTCAATCTTTATTAGGGTAAGAGCTCCGGAGTTGGTGCGACCATGCGCTGACCCAAGTACTTGTACTTGCACGCATTACATAGGCGTACAAGAGCTCCTGTGGTGCGCCAGATGCACTGAGTATCTTTGCGCGTAACGTATACTGTATGTGTAAGTGGCGTAAAGGTACTTTACACAAATATATATATATATATATATATATTAAAAAAAGGACGAAAACATGGAATGAAAATACTAGAAATATTGAATGGGTAATGAATCAAGAGATCCAAAATTGTTGACATAGAAATAAATGTGCTATAATAACAATGATACAACGAAAGATATATGCGATGTGTACAATATTATACAAACCAATACAAAAAATAGGAAGAAAATCATCAACAGTGAAATAGAAAATTTTAATATATTGTACAAGATTTATTGTAATAAAAAAAGAACAGAAATGAGATACAGTGTAAAAAGATTAGTAAAAAATTGTAGAAATAAAGAAAAATAGAATTAAATGCTAAAAGTTAAATGAATGTGACTATATTATTAAATATAATGTAGTTATACTCAAAATCATAATGGTAAATATAAATGGCAATATATAAATTGTTTTTAAATAAATAACATTAATAATACAAATCCCTCTAATGCTACAAGATGATTTGGCTGATATCAATCACTTTTAATGTTTGTTATCTTTTAATGGATCAAAATCAAATTTAAACATATTCACAACACCTCTTATATCACAAAATCAGAACAAATCAGTATTTTACCTTTAAATTAAAAAATCAGACAATTTTTTAATTCAATCTTGCTAAATACCTTTTTACCAAATATAATTTTGTGTAAAATAACAGTTTTTTAAATATTTCATATTAAATAAATAAAAATTACAAATTTTTTATTGGATTTATGAATATTTTTTCTGTGGAAATATTTTATTATATTTTTTAAGAATGATTACAGTTTCCAGTTAATGTTTATTACAAAAATAAAAATTATATACAAATTTCATGAAATAAAATGCTTTTAATAGTTAATTAATCTTGTGATTTTTATTTAACTTTAAAAAACACAATTAAAAAATGCATTTTTTACAAAATCTAAAAACCATTTTAAAAGGATTACAGAAACATATGCTCATTCCCAATTAATAATAATATCAAAATAAGTTCCATTTAGTGTTGGTTATAAATCAAAACAAAATCATAAACTTCTTACTACTGGTAATACTCTGAAAACTGAAATAAGCCTTAAAATTTCTTTCAATATTGAAAACAAAATTTTTTAAATAAAACATAATCTGAATAAAATATGTACTTTACATTTTAATTAATTACAACAAGATCTAGTTTTAATCAAGTCTTAATACATAAAAAAATGCATTAAATTCTAAACATATTATAAAATATCTAATTAATATAGATAAAATTAATAAAATCAATATTATATTTTATACTATAAATAAACATCTTATTTTGATATATCTACATAATTAAATTTAATTATGTAACGGTGTAATTAAAAACTGAGAGTTCGACAAAGAAAATCAAATAATGAGTAGAATTAAATCTTAATACCAATCAATTAAAATAAATATAATTAGAAAATGTAGGAGGAAAGAAACACAGAAAAGGTGATAAGAGAAAATTAGATGTAACGGTATCTAAGAAATTATACAAAGTAACCAATAAAAAGTGTTCAAGGAAGAAAATGTATAAAAAATATACGATAATAAATCATATCAGTATAGTATTTTGCAATGGAATTGTATATTAAGATTCATGATTCAATTTTTTATATTTAAAATATATGAAAATGTTAAACTAGGTTATTGGTAAAGGATAATAAAGTGCATTAGTGGTAATGGTAAAATGTGAATAGATATGTAAGGATTACGTGTAAAAACGTAGATATAAATCAAATGTATAAATAATGTAATGATTCATAACAATTGTATATTGTTCAATAAATTACTACAACTACTACAACTACTACTACTACTACAAAAATACCAAGATGAATGTCAAAATAGGCAATGAAATAATCAATAAATAGGAAAGAGTTAGACAAGATTGTCCAATGAACTCAACAGCAGATTAATAGCAGATCTGAAAAAAATAATTGAAATATTCAGAAGCTCAGAAATAAGAATTAGAAAAAAGAATAAGATCGTTAATTTATGCAGATATACTGTTATACTGTCCACTTGCAAAGTAGTATTAATTAAATTGGCGAGATTATTTAAAAACTACTTAAAAAAGAAAGGTTTAGAACTAAGTACAAAAAAATAATAATAATGAAATTTAGGAAAGCAGGTAAAAGAAAAAAAGTACAATTTAAGTGTAAAGAAATCAAAATAAAGGAAGTTGATCAATTCACAACCTTAGTGCACATAAGTACAACATAAGTTTAGAGAAAATAAGAGGGACAAGGAACACAAAATTTATGATCAAATAAGGAAATATGGTTTTAAGAATAGATTTCTTAATTATGTTTAGATTCTATTATGGAATTGAAGTTTCAGATTAAAAAAATTTAAATTGTACCTTTTTTCAAATAATTCAAATTTCACCTTTTTTGAAAAAAATTGGTAATGAAATAAATTTTATTAAACTTTAATTATAATAACATATTCAATCAATATTTACTACTATAAGAATTTTAAAAGTATTTTTTTTTGCAATAAATTAAATTTATTTAAATACCTTAAATTCATTTTCATAACTTATTTATGATAGCAGTATTCAATTTAAGTTTTTGAGCATAGATTATTTAATTGCAACCACTTATAAATAATATTAAATCAAATGCAAATTACATTAAAAATAATAAGAATGTTACATACTCTAATAATGAACTTAACATTATAAACATCAAATACATTTTTATTTTTGCTTTTTGCAATGATTATCACTTATAACTTTAGTCATATTTGGATATGCACACGGGCAAATCGCACAAAGTAAATTAACGCGACATAGGCACTTACGCTGACGTCGAACACGCCGTCTCTCATGGTTGAAGAACCGTGCAGTTTCTATCCCCGTGATGTTGTGGGATCTCAAACTCATCCACTTAATTAAGCAACCGCATCACTTAGCAGTCCTAATTTTGGATCTAAAAAATCTAAGACCAAGGAGTCAACTCGCGTGCAGACTGTATGTCGACGAGTACTAGCGTCCTCTTGCGAGGGTAACACTTCCGGTTTAACAAAGAAAAAAATTATTCATAAGTCAGAAAGTGTTGTATTGGACGTTGTAATTTATCACGAGCACAAGATTAAGATTACCTTTAAAAGGTATGATTGACGAAAACGTAAGTTAAAAGCGCTCAAAAAAAATGCTACCGACTTTCGAAAATGAATATAATGCTATAACGGGTAAAAGTCGAGATATATGGAGTGTGGTTCAACGAAACCACGTGCTCATAAGTATCAAGAACCGGTACACAGGTTGGTACCGTTACATTTAATCCATGTGGGAAGACTGTATTTTACAATTCTTACATCTTCACGCTTTTTATAATTTGCTAATGTGGTTAATCAACTACTTACAGTAATTACGAATGTATTATTAATATATTTTTAATTGTTAAATTAGCACTTCAGCGACTTTAAACTCATTCTTTATTTTTTATTATTTAAATTTCCATGGCCAGTGACTTAAGGTATTTGAAATAAACTTTGACAAAAAGACTTGTTTTTTCTTAAACTTTTCTTCAGTGACGTGATATCAAAGAAGAGTTTATTGTTGAAAAGCAAACATTGGTCATCGACTTAAAATACTGTAAAAAATAAGAATATATACTAACATAGTGAAACGCAGACAGCAAGTGATACAACTTACTTGAAAGTTGGGATACACTGCTATTAGCACTGCGTGTGATAAACTAATTTGTAAACTTAATGACTCTGATATTTGTAGGTATTCAGATGATAGAAAATTCAAATTAATAAAATTAAAAAAATACTACAAAAAAATAAAAGCTGTAAAATATTAAAATGTTCTTAAACGAATCAAGAGCACATTGATTCAACTTTTGATTCAATGTATTTTATATTTTTTATTTTTTCTGAATAGTATTGCAATGGTAAATAACTATCTCTACAAAAATTCGTTTTATTATTAAAATGAAAGGCTTCCAATTTGTTGTTGAATGTAGAAATAACAAATGATTATACTGACTATTAACTCACGAAAAATAAAAATCAGACACACAATGAGCGACGATAGGTGTTCAACTAAGCAAGAAATAAAGCTCTATTCACTACACAACTGGTCTCTCCCACTCTCTCTCTCTCGCTTTCTCTCTCTTTCTCTATCTATCTTTTCCTTTTTATGTCTTTTTTTGTTTTCATAACGCGCACGCTCGCGCCATTATAATTTCTCCCACCCGTTGTCTAAGCGAATTAGGCTCGTAAAGGGCGTTTCTCCGAAATATATTATACCTGTCGAACGAACTAGATCGTATGAATTACTACAAGAACTGGAAGCAAATAAAACAATATATTGGCGCTTAATATGGGCAATTTCTAAATGTAGAATCGAAGAACCTCTATTTTTGTTTGTTTAGTTTTATAAAATGTAAAGTTCTTTTTAAATTTTACAACTAGTGGTATCAAAACACTACATACAAATTTCTGAAAACAAGTACAATTTTTAATTACAACAAAGTTATATTGGCATATTTTTATTGGAGGTATTCTGTTCGTTTATTATAGAAATTAAATTTTTAAAATATGCTTATAAATACTTTTTTTAACTTAAAAAATAAAGTATTTTTTTAATTGAAATTTTAGTTGATATAAATAAAAAAATGTATTTGTTATTTTTGATAGTTTATCATAAAGAGATAACTATTATCTATTATATAGGGAAAATAAAAATTTTTTCTTAAAATAAAATTTTATGCTCAACGATTATCATTGCATATCCTAATGTTATAGTAGTATATATTAATATATAGTAGTATATATATATATTATAACAATATCCTTTCAAACTATTTTATTTTTACATTATTTACATATTTAAAAAATTATATTTTAATAAGAAATTTATTTATTTTTTTTAATTGCATTCAAATTCTTATAATAATTTAAATAATAAAAAATATATCATATAATATATTTTTGTAAATTTTATATAAAAAAATTTTAAACTGTTAACAATTATTAACAAATGAATATCTAAATAATAATCGTATCACTACTCAAACTTTATAACAAATGAAGATATAAATCAGTGATTCTCTTATTAAATGTAAGAAGATCAATTGTATTTTTAATTATACAATATATATATATATATAAACTATAATATGCATAATATTAATAAAAACTATAGTTTTTTTGTAATAAAACATATTTTCTAAGCTAGTTTAGACTTTATTTTATTACATAATTTTAATTTAAACGTAACGTTGACATCTTATTATTAATACTAATTATGTATTATATTATATTTAAAAAATAATAAAATTATAAAACATTATTAATGTATAAAACCATAATTTATTCAACAATGAAGTATACGTAGAGAGTAATGTAAATTAATAAATAAATTTAAAAAATATTAAAAAATATGAAATTGTACAGTATTGCATAATTTTTCTTTGATAGAGAAAATTTATAAAATTGTCAACGAATTTTTTATTTTCAGTTTTAAAATAATATTTCTTTTATTAAATTTGTTAACACAATTAAACAATTAAAATTGTGTAATATTCCGACTTGCAAACCATATTCATAGTTATAAATACAAGTTTAATTATTTCGTATTATATAATTGATTTTGTTACATTTAAATATTGCACAATTCAGATATGTAAAAATCAAATTTATAAGTTAAATAAAAAAAAAATGTAATCACAAAATAAATTATTATTGTAACTACTACCGTCAGAAGTAAAACAACAAAAGTAGTTTTGTAATTAATTCAAGAATATAAAATATATTGTATTATATTAATTTTTTTTTATATTGTTATAATTGTAAGTCTTTTTATTATTTTTAATAAGTTTTATAAGTGTTTTTACATATACTGTATTATTCGATATCATTTTATATTTTAAATTCGGAAAATTTAAGTTCTCGAAGAAACATCGGACGCTTTATTTGTGAAACCGCAAAAAAGTAGAACATTTGTAATAATACTTCGATATCATTTTAGATATCACTCATACTATATTATTTTATTATCAGGTTATTATATTATATTATTATTATATATTTTTATTTTTTGAAATGTATGAAATTATATTATTATGTAGATGTATGTTATTATATTATTATTATTATACGTGTATTGTAATACGTGTGTTGAATAAATTTTTTAATTACTAAGAAAGCAAAGTAATTTAATTTTTTAAAACTTACATTTTAAAATAACATTTTTAAATTATAAGAATTTTTTATTAAATTTATAAAAATTATTATCAACAGAAACTACAGATAATTCTTAGTTCATGTTATATAAATATATACTCACCAACATCCTTGTTATTATCATATTTAATGCCTCATATCTCAATAACGACATTATTTGTTTATAATATCTTCTAAATTAAAATCACAATAATTCGATCATATTGTCTAAATTAATTAAATTAACTAATTTATATATTAAGACATTTGTGACTATTTAAAAATATTACTTATAAATATAAAAAAGTTAAAAATAATCGTTATAAATTTAACGATAATATTATTCATTATTCATTACAGTTTAAAAAGTACAAACATTTTGAAACTGCAAAAGATCATCAAAATAGTCTCAATAGTCTAAATTATCAATATGTTACGATCGTGCACCAATTAGATAGGCCTTTTTATTTTAAAAAAACGTTCTATAAATTTTAATAAAAAATAAATATATTTTATCTTTGATTATTTTCATTGTTTGGAGTAATAAAAAAAATATTTTATATTAATGTATATATATTTATATATTATTAATATATCTAGCTGATGAACAATTTCGTATGCAAACAGATATATATGAGTGCTGCTACATAGAAAGATGGATAAATAAAGGATGTTTACGACTACGGTTTGTTAGTAAATAATTAATGAGTTAGTCCAAGGAGATAGCGAAATATTAAAAGACCATGTAACTATATATTGCGGAAAAAAGTTTATTGTAATAAGTTTCAGGAAACTTGTTTAAGTTATATACGTAGAAACAATTCGAAAATAAGGGTTGACCTACGTATAAAGCTTTACTTTTATTTTTTTTTTACGTATAAAGATTTATTTTTAGCTAATTTGGATCATCGAAATACCAATGACCATCTTGGTCTTAAAACGCTGTCTATACTAAAAACTTTCCATGTATTAATAATGAAACAATAAGTATAGATAATTAATGATATAATAAGATTAATGATGATATAAAGATGATAATTAATGAGAAAGCTTAATCTATGCACAAACAATAATAGAACTAATATCATTAAATACAAAATAAAAAATTTAAACTACCGAAGTATAAACAATAGACCAATATCTAAAGACTTGATCCAGCTAAATGCATCCTTTCTTTAAAAATTTTTTTTCTGTCTCTCTTTTACAAACACATTCTCTCTCGCTCTTTACAAGAAAGATACTTCTATATCTTTGTCTTCGTATTATTTCTCTCTCTCTCTCTCTCTCTCTCTCTCTCTTTATTCTATTTATCCACCAATATTAAGAGTACATGGCGTTAAGAAGCACTGATCGCCTCCTCCAACCATCTGCATACCTACCAACCAACCGTAATCGACGAGAGTCCATTTGCAAGAAATGTAGACCCGGTGAGGCGATGTGCAATCCGGAATCTCGTAGATTAAAATAGATATGATCGGAGTTCGTGGGTCTAGCAATCCAGTAGATGAACGATTGATTATTGGCTGTTAGAGACTGAATTGCAGACGAACAACCAAAAAACTGTTTTTGACTCTCCAATCCCTCACACAGTGATATTTATAATTTTAAGATTTAGTTTATAGGCAAATAGGAACATAGAATTAACTAGGAATAATAAGATAGATTTTTGGAATATATCTTTTTAGGATGTAAATATTGTCGAGTGTATTTTTGAATATATTTTAGAGCAGCTATGAGATTTTTATTTTTGAGAATTTTGCCGCCGTTTCCTTCAGAATTTCAAAGCAGTACTGGTCTCACGATCCTTCTGTTTTTCCGGAGAAAAAATTATAAGATGTCAAGAGGAAAAAGTTAAAGAGAATTATATAAAAAAATATTTTGTATTTTCACACTTCTGATTTGATTTTCAATTGCGTCAATAAGACACGACTTTGTTAGTAGCAGAGTACTTCTAAAGAATTGGCTCACTGAGCTCCAGAAAATTCAAATTCGAATGAAAGTAGCGAAATAAAACTGCAGTAAGAAGAGAGAAGAGGAAGCAAAGGAAATTATAAAAAAAAAAGATAATAAAAAAGTTAAAAGCAAACAAATATTCAAATCAATACACTATAACCAATCATATATGCATATTTCATTCAGGAAAGAGTACTAGGAGTTTCCGTTGTTGATGAATATAACATTGAAAAGAGTTAGCATACTGGAAGGTTGTAAAACGTTCCTTTGATATCGATTGTCAAGAGAGAAGAAAGCGGAGAAACTGAGGATTATAGATGCAATGTAAAGTTAAACCCAGGTTAAAAATTTTATTTAGAAATTGAAAAACATAGAATAGGCAAAGTCTTGAATAAGAATAAAAAATTAAATGAAACAAAAATAAGAGAAAATAAATAAATTAGAAACAAAAGAGAAATAGTAGAAACCATTTCATATTAACAATTACCACAAAGAAACAACTGAAAGGGGGGTGGTTTATTCATCAGCTTATCAGATATCAAAGCAGCTTTCGGTGAAATATACAGGGAAACTTTATAGGAGAATATAAAAAGGTAAACACAGACAATTATCTAATCAGATATACTAGAGGATTTTAAGAAAAGTTTAAAATTAAAATAACGTTCAAGAATTATTTAATAAGTATATAGTTCTCCATATAGCGAGATAATAACATAAACGATGGTCAAGAAAAGAGAAGAATAAATATTTGCACAAATATGGGAGGGTCGGATTGTTACTAAGAACAAAAAGAAAAATGAAAAAAGAGAAAAGGATTTAGAACATAAAAAGAAACAAAAGAACAGTAAGTGCAAGCTTGAAAAGTAAAAAATCGTAGTAGAAGAAAAAAAATAATGAATAACAATCAATATTTGAATATATGAATCAATATTTTGTAAATAAAAAGTATTATTTTATGTTACGGACGAATAGAATAAAATAGGTATATTGAAAGTATACAAAACATTATCGGGAATACTGGTTTTTTTCCTATTCTAGAAAAAAGCTCAACTATTAATTACTGATACTGGTAATTTATAATTTGTACAAAGTAAACTTTTCCGCACCGTATATTATTTTGTTTTGAAGAGTAACAAAATATGTGTATAGCTGTGATTTTGCGTATATATTTCAAAATAAAATTTTTTTAAATAAAATGAGTAATCGCGTACGTACAATATCGTAAAATGTATATATGTGTACATATATTATAAAAATTATTATAGCAATCTCTAAACATTTTGTACAATAAAAATAATTTTCTATATTATTTTATATATATTCTATATCTAAACTAATGTTTGACTGACCATTAAATTCTTTAAAACAAATATTTTATCAAAAATCCATTTATTCTTAAGTTTTGAGCTACAAAGTTTTTTTCTAATTTCTTTATGTTTATTAAATTATTTTTCTTTTTCTTTTTTTTTTTAAATTGCAGTTATAAACTATAAACATTTACTTTTACCATCAATTTTATTAATTAAATAAATTTGAAAAAAGTTTAAAATTATTACGTAATAAAAATTTATCTTAACTTTCTAATAAAAGAAGGATAAACATGTAGTAAAAGCAAGCATATATTCCACATTTCTTGTTATAAAAATTATATAAGTATATAAATGTAAAAATTCTGAATAAACTAAGATGAAATAATCATTTAGTAATAATAAAAATATGATTCCATTATTAATATATTATATTAATTTTTTTTTTTTTTTAATACAAGAACAAAAAATATATTCAACGCTTTAAATCCTAAATTTAATACAAAATATTTTTCTATTTTATAATATAAAAATAAAATTTGTGACGGTTACGAAATTTTATAAACTTATTATTAAAATCTTATATAAGTTTTAAATAAATATTTTAAATATTGAAAAATTCTGATTTGTGATACACTCAACGTTTTAGATCTAATGAATGATACTTAACTCTTACTTAACGATAATTTAATTCTTCTAATGAATAAAATATAAAAATAACAAATAAACTAAGTAAAAAATATATATACAAATTGAATAAGAATTATTCATGTAAATCTAAACCAGAAAAAAGGCTTACCTTTCGTAGATCCATTAGAGTGACTCTGTTTCTTTTTACATGTTTTGATTTTTTATGTTGCTTGGCAAATGACAATCGATCTTCGTTAATCAATAAACTGATCGGATCTTGAATGTCTATATCACTAAGATCACTCAATTCGTCAAGCACTTTGTTCCCCAAAATACTTTTTTTTGATGGTTGTATAAATTGAAACGCCATGTTTTATTAATTTCCATAACATGCAGATGCAAGCATAGGGCTACCAACTTATTACTTACGACCTCAATTTTTTTGACACAATTATTCTAAAATGAACAAATTTTTTAAAGCTATAAATTAAAAGCCGTACACTTCCTAATTGCTATTTTTGACTAAAACAAATTTATAATTATTATTATCTTCTGCAAAGTACGTGTCGCGCGTCTATTCGATCTTGAACTGCTTTACGCGTAATATTGATAAGTATACCCTATTTGGTGGCAAATATCTGTAAAAATAATTAACATCAAAAGAAACAAACAGTGATCGTATTTTATTAAAAACAGTTTTTATAAATGTATATATTCTTGATTAATATATATCAAATTCTAAATTACAAAAACATTTTTATACCACAACACTTAGCTTTATGTCGATATTTTCTATCGTTGAAAACAGAAAAAAGATTTAAACAACTGTACAAGAGTAAAATAAGACTAAAAACTCTTATCTTTTATTTTAATCTTGATTTTTCATAAATCAACAATTGCGCCCATAATTGACTTCACTGTTATTAGTTCAACTGCTCTTATTCTACCGTGGTTATTCTATTTTTATACTAATTACTCTAATAAACTTAGTTGAACTACGTAAACATTTGTTTATGTAATTTAAATTACAATCATATAAAATATTAACCAACGAATTTTATTTTATTTTATTACTTAGACCAATACCAACAGCAATGTTTTAAATAACATAATGAGATATCATGCATGACATACTAGTTTTTTGGACTTACTTTTAATTTTTACAAATTATCGATTTATCTTAATATAAAACTTATTCTTTAAAGTTTTTTTTAATACTCATAAAAAATTATCAAATATGAATATATGCCTTCTTATATTATTTGTAAATATTTGGAACTTGAATTTCATTTTTGTTCAAACATAAAAAAAATAAAGATATTGTATATCATAAAAGATAAGAATAATGTTGACATTAGAAAATTTATTTCACGTTTTTACCACTTCAATGTTACCAATATTTATTTATTTGGAAAATAAAATAACGTGGCAATGAAATAAAAATGTAAATATAAATTATAATTATCAAATTATGGTATTTTGTTATTTTTGTTATTAATATTAATTATTTTTATTATTAATAATTATCATGTATAAAGCAATTGTTATAATAGTATAACATTTTTATATGCAGCAATATTATTAAACAGCTTTAAAATTAAAATTATTAATAGTTTTTAAATATTTTTTAAATATTACATATGCATTTAAAAAAGCATTAAATATATTGTTTATAAAAAAAATTAAGTGTAAAAACGAAACATTTTTTAATAAAATCATAAAATGGAAAATTGGTAATATTTATTTTTTTTAAAGAGATTCTGAACTAAAACCAATTTTATTTAATACTCTTATTCAAAATCATTATAAAATATGTATTTTAATTTTTTTAATGCTAGAATAGTATAGTAATTTCAGCGATATTTAATTTTGAAAACAATTTTTTCTCAATTTGAAGCTGGTTACTTTTATTTACTACGTTAAAACATTTATATGTCTTTATACTAAAGATTATTATCTAAAGCTGAGTATTTACGTTTAAGTTTAAAAATAAAAAATGTATTTATTACACTAAATTTATATATATCTTCAATTTTATAAAATATAAATATACTAAATAGTAACTAATAAATACACAAGTCTTAACCTAAAATAAAATTAATTTTAATTTTAAAGGCAATAAAATAAAATATTAAAGTCAAGTATAAGTAATAAATTATAATATTTTTGTAGTTATAAACTTAAAAAACTATTTAATATAATAAAAATATTTTATTATCTTAAATGCAATTTTTAAATGATTTTTAAATTAAAATAATTTATTTCGTAATATATACTTTTTCTTGCTTATTAAAAGTTATCACCATTAATATTATTATTATTTTTAAAGCATTTTTTAATAATTATCTATGTGTTAATTTCAGTTGTAAATATCACTTATTAAAATAAAAAAAAGGTTGTATAAATATTCAAATTGTTACGGGTATCAACAGTAAAATGTAAAGAAATTATTTAAATAATAATTATATTAAAAATTAATTTTTAAATCGTCTCTTCATACTTTTTTATGAAATAAAGAACTTGTGTAATACACAAACTTAGTTTTTAGAATTTCGATGAATAGTTGAATTTTCAACCCTTATTAAATACATATATTTAACAAAAGACGTAAAATTTGAGTGTATAAAATGATAAATTCTATTATGTTAAAACTATTTACTCTTTTTATTGAATATAAATAGATTTTTAACTATTTTAATCTGACTGTGTTATATTAATTTATAAGATCTTAATAAATATTAAATGTACAAATTTTATATTTATTAAAATGAAATATTAAAGAATTCTAAAGTGAACAAGGGACAAAGAAAGAAACAGTAATGCGTGAAAGGAATAAAATATCTTAACAAAGTTTCATGAATTAAGTGGAAAAAAATACAATGCGTGGAAATATAAAGATAAAATAAATTTCGGTTCACTGCAATATTATTTATACAATGTGTAAATTTTTTCAAACATGGATAAAATTTGTACGTAATCGAATTTGACAATTCTTAATCTATGTGCAATAGTGAGTATGATATTGTGTGTTGAACTACTGACAATGCATATGGGATCTAAAGATGAAATAAATGATATAACAGTCGGATATTCAACATAGTCCAATCAGATAAACTCGCTAACTAGAAGGTATGAAACTAAGCAGAGGTAACATACTTATGGTATGCATCGATGTACTCTAGAACGCTCACCTCGATTTCATAAGTCTTGAATCTATGTCTAAACAATATATTATTTTGACCAATGATATTATTTTCATCTATCTGATAGTCTAGCGGTAACAGAAGAAAACGGTACAGAAAATCAGCTCCCGCACAAAATTTTTAACCAAATACTTTTAAAAGTGTGCACTTAAATAAAAAAATTATTTAAATTAACAGTAAATTAGTAAATCTGTAACATCTTATTACGTAATTTTTTTTATATTAGAGTATTTGAAAACAGTATCATATTGGCGCTTACCATTATGGCTTCTCTTAACACTGGCTGCAGTATATCTGTCCGTACGCAAATATGTTTCTCCACTGTACAGTAACTCACTTGACCACCGCTAGACGTCACTTAAGATTTGTATCTTCATGTATATTGATAGTAGAATAAAACGGAACACTACTTGGTAATGAATAATATCGATTTTTTATTAGAAAAATAATTTTTATATGTGTATTATTACATAACTTTTATATAATTAATTATATAACTATCAAAGTATTTAATTAAGTTTAAGGCAAAAACTACAATATGTTATAATTTCAATATAAAATATTTTTGTTTTTGTAAAAACTGAAATTATATCGACTTAAACTATATTTTTAATCAAGAAGCTCTTTTACGAATTAATTTTAAATTTCATCTTTAATTTTATAATTATAAATCAAAAGAAACATAATAATTTATTTTAATTGTATTCGTTTTTTATGTTTTGTTTTATTTTATTTATTTTATGTTTTCATTATTAAAAGTATTTTTTTGAATACACGTTTCATTAAAAACCAAGATATTAATTGTAAATGAAATTAACAATAGAACATAATTTTTAACTTTAACTAATAATGTGAATATATTATACAATTTAAAACACAACATGTTAATTTTTTGTATAAAAATTATGGATATAATTTGTTTAAAATTAACTATGACTATCAGATATCAGATTAAATTTGCTTCACCAAATATGAAATTTGAACAGACTCTAGGCATTTAAAAATATATTTTTTAAAAATTTTGTAAATAATTAACCTTTTTATAATTTAAAATTTTTTAATTTTACTCTATAACTAAAAATTTTTACCAGTAATTACAAATAAATAAAAAGATAGAATCAATTTACAACAAAAATTATAGTAAATTATACTTACTGGATTATATACGTACTACGTTTTGTATACTTGTATAGTGAACTCAAAATAAATTTATAAATTTAAAATATTAACTATGATTAATTTATTAGATTTTCCATTTTAAGCAGAATCTTCAAATTCTTCATAAGTTTTTTAGAATTTCATTATAATTTTAAATGATAAGTCGTGTATTTATACTATTTATCTCAGCTGTATCTTATAGACTCCTATTATCACATAAATCTATTTAGTTATTTTGTCTGTTTATCAATACAAATTTTTTTATTTTACTTAAGTTTCATTTTAATTGATCATATATAACTTTTCTTCAAGTTATGCTGTATAAATTTATTAACGCAAATTCTAACATGTTTTTTAAACTAACAATTAATATAACGAACCAAGTTCATACTATTTTAAGTCTTTATACTTTTAAATTTTATACTTTTTTTTTATGTTTCTAAAAAAAGAAATAAATAAAAGATTTGTCTTTGTTATAATTATTATATCTGATAAATTTTATGGCTTTGATTTAAATATATCGGAATTAAATATCTCTTTTTCAAATTTATCTGTAAATTTCTTTTACAAATTTATAGTTTCAATAAAGAATATATTATTAATGAGAACAGCAAAATTATTGAACATTAATATTCTCTTAACTGTTACAATAATTCTATATACAATACCACATTATGCATTGTAAATAAAACTAGTCGAACAATCCTTACGTTTTACTCAGTCACGATAGTTCATTCAATCATTATTATCATCATCTATATAATTTTCTTTTACTAATAATGCGATACAAAGTTAAAAAAAAACCTTAATAATTTTGCCTTTAAAAGTTAAAAATGTATTTTTGATAACTTTAAATGCATTTTCTCAAAAGTATGTTTTTCAACTGGTCTGCTTTGATTAGACCAATAATTTTTTATTGTTTTAATCGATGAACCTAGAAAAATTATTAAAAATATGAAAAGTTTCATTATACATAAAGAAACGTTCCACGCAATATTTAAAAATAATAAGGGATTTAATAATATTAAATGTAATCATAGAGAAAATAGTCATACTACAAAAAATACTATTATATATAAATAAAACAATGTTACATCTAATGTATGTCCATTAAAGTATTAAATAACAAAAATTAAATATAATTTATATTTAATTAGAAGCTTATAACCAGATAATAAATGATGAAACATAGAATCAGCCCTAAGAATATCAACTGCTAAATTTGTAACTAATTATTGTCACAAAAAAGGGAATGATTCATCAATCTAAGAGTTCTAGGTGACAAAATAAGACTCTACATTTAAACGAAAATGGCGTAGAAAAAAGTAAAAATAACAAAATAATATTAGCTAAATCTGATTTTTAATGATTAAGCTATATAAAAAAATTTAAACTAATAAAAAAATGTACGATGACATAAATAGAATTAGAATAAGTAATAATTTTTATAAAGTCTATATAAAAAGCTAGCAAGCTCTTCTACCGTTTGAAATAATTAAAAAAAAAAATTTATTTGAAATGTAAAAGCAAAATGAAAATTAAAAATTTTTATTTTTATTATAGCAAGAAATATTTATCGAATGAAATAAAACCATTAAAAACATGTATTCGACACTCGAATGGTATGTCAGAACGTAAGATAAAAATAAAATGCTCATAAAGGATGAATTAAAAAAAAACTTTTAGGGTAAAGCAGTTCCCACTGTTATCACTTTAATAAATATTATAACAATAAAAACATTAAAAATAAATAAAACACCTTTTCAAATGTAGTCGAAAAAGGACTAAGTTAAAACAAGTTAAAATTTGCGATTTTATCGTGTATATACACAATAAAATTTTTAAAAGTTTACTTTTTTAATCGTTGTTTTCTATTGAAAAAAATATTGTTTTAAAAAATAAAAAGGTATTTTTTAAATTTTCATTAATTGTAGACTAAAAAAATTTTTTTATATCAAAAAGAATAATAATCAATAATAATAATAAATATTCTAATAACACGAATGTATATCCTATATTCAAAAATAATTTCAAAATCGAATCTTAAATCGGATAAAGATTAAAAGAAATTGTAATTTCATTATTATTAATTAGATTTTTTTTTGCAATACGAAGCTTTAAGTTCTTTATGAAAAGTCAACAAATAAAAAGTAAAGAATAAAAAAGATTGACAAGTTAAAGTATGAATTACAATAAATGAAGAAATAAATTTATTTTTAGTAAATACAACTTGAACCCTTGTGTTAAAACCTGAAAATAAAAATATCATTGATAGAAAATTGCTTTTTACCATGAAAAACTGAATTTTGAAAATTATTGAAATATAAAACAACTAAAAATATTTTTATAAGATTATGACGAAGGTCACAAAACATTTCCACTTTTTGTGTATAATTTTTGTTTTAATTTTTATTTATTAACATATTATATGTAAAAGTTACTTTTTAAAATAAAGTAAGAATTATGTGTAAGTTCATAATGATATTTATAATAAAAATTAAATTATTTACTGTAATTTAAATAAAGTTTTTTATAAGCTGAAACAGACAGTAAGATATTGTTACAGAACGCATACATATATTTTCAAAACAATAGTAATATTTCCGAAAATATATATTGTACTTTATATTGATCTTGTAATTGTATTTAATGATATTATTAAAATTAATATGTAAAAAGAAATTTTTTATTTTAATTTTTCTAAAATTTTAAATAAATAAAACTTTTTCTTTATATTTAAATTAATAATAATCAAATATCAATATAAAAAATACATTACAAAATATATCATGTATAATTATAATTTGTAAGTATAGCCGTTCTTAGTAAACATAATCATGACGAAAAATTTAATCCGTTCTAATTAATATATTTTATAGATCATTACTTGATATATTCGTTGTAATTTAATTATATTTTCAATATATAAAATAATCTGTATATGATTTTTTTTCATTACTGTAATTACTATCTTGATCAGGTGTACAAATTATAATAATAAAGAAATATAGAATACTTATAAAAAATTTTTAAAAGTAAATTTTAAAATGTACAATAGATATTAAATTGAATTATGAAAAGGGTAAGCTTAATAATTTACAATCAGATTTGCTATTTCAAGGTGTGGAAGTAGCGTTTCAAGTAATAGAAAAGCAGTACAGGATATTTATTTAAATTGTTTGAAAAATCATTTTTAAGCGATAAGATAGACACTATTATGTAATTGTTTACTAAAAAGCATAAACTTTCTCGTTGAAAAGATAAAAAAGGAAAACTAAATAAAAAGAAGAGAATAGAAAGAACAGATAAGTGACTTAAGAATTATTATGGAAAACACAAGAAAAGAAGAATTTGAAAAAAGGATACAAGAAAGAGACAAGAGAATAAAAAAGTTAGAAAAAGAAAATAAAAACTGAAGAAGGAAATGAAGAGAATTACAAAAGAAAGTAGAAAAAATATAGTACATGAAGAAAAGAAAGAATGAAATAAGATAAAGCGAGCAGAAAAAGAAAGAAAAGAAAAAGATAGACAAAAATATAGTAATAAAATGATATAGTGAAGACGAGAACTTAAAAAGAGAAAAGGGGGAGAATAGTATTGATAATAATTTAAATTTGAATGTTAAAATAAAGAATATATAGTACTTAAATAAAAAAGTTGATAAGAAAATGGTAAAAATAAAAATAGAAAAGAAGATAATAGAATTAAAGTATAGACAAAAATTAGTATATATAGAAAAGAAGACAAAATTTAAAGAAAGTTGCAATGGGGTTATTGTAAGTAAAAAATATTGAGGTACGAATATGTCGAAAGAAAGATGACGAGTGAGCAAATTGTATTGATTTGTTGAGAACAAAGAGGGGTAGTTTTTAAGAAGAGGAAAGAAGAAATTCAGTAAGAAGTGAATGAAAAAAAAAAGAAATGATTTTAAAAATAGAGAATATATAGAATATATAAAAGAAGAAACGAGGAATGTAAAAATTAGATTCTGGATTGTTGCAAGGTTAGTGAAACTGAATTTTCAAGGATGGAGATACTACATTCTATATAGATACTCTTATCATAGAATTAACTGAGACTTGGATATAGGAAAAGGAAATAAATCATTTCAAAGAGAGATTAAAAGATTATTGGCTGAAACTAAGTCCTGTAGCAAAGAGAAAAAGAGGGAAAATGAAAATGGAGATCTGTGAAAAAAATAGAGGACAAACAAGAAAACATTTATACAGGGGTATGATTTTAAAGTAAAAACAGATGGTAGTTAAATGGATAGTCAATACAGTAAAAGATACAAGGACAAAAATAGATAAAGAGAGATGTTAGAATTAATTGAGTAAAGGCAACTTCATTTCGAATATAAAGAGAGGATGTGAAAATCGTGATTATAAGTAAAATTATAAAATAAGAGAGTTTATAATAGACTAGATAATAGTAAATTCAGAAACAATAGATGCGATGAATAGAATAATCTCTGATCACTAATCATACAAATGAAGTTATTGGATGTAAACAAAGAGAGAAATGCAAGTTAGCAAAATTAGGACATTTTAAACAGAAAAAAACAATTAAAAAAATATAGAAAAAGAATAAAAGATTTAAATAATATTGAAGCATGTCTTATTTAAAAAATAAGACGACTAAAAAGAAATGAAAGAGATCAAGAATAGAAAAAATACAGAAAATAATAAATAATATGAAGCAAAAAAAAGTAAAAAAGAAGACGAGTTGACGAAAAAATGTAGAAGCATGTACCGATATAAATAGATTTATAAAGCGAAAATTTTGTTCAAAAAAATGAAGATAAAAATTAGGATAGACAATGAGATATTTGGGAAACGAGGACAGAAAAATAAATGAAAAAAGAATGTAAAGGTGTTTAATAAGCTTAACAATATTTAATTTAATAATGACAAATCTGGAAAAAAAATTTAAAAATTTGAGAAGTTTTCAGTAGTTTGGAAATAAAGATAAAAAAAATAATATGATTAGTAACATATATAGATAATACGGTTATATTAACAAAGAACAAAAGAAATTAAATTATTTTTCAAAATATTCAGATCTAAATCTAGAAGTAACAAAAGTAACAAAATTCGGAAAAGTAGGTGAAAGAAAAAAGAACACTTATTTTAAATAGAAAGGATTTAAATTAAAAAAATTAATCAACTCACAATTTAGTGTACAAATTTAAAGAAAATAATAAGAACGAAAAACATTTTTAATTTCCAATCAGATACGATTAAATTGACCTAATAAAAATCTATTGTAATTATATATGCAGTAGAAAGTATTTCAAACTATATTGAAATTATACTGAAAATTAAGCCCTAAAATTGGTGAATTAATAAATATATATATACACACAGTCTGTGTATACTATACATTTATATTTTATCTTATAACAGTACATGTATAACGGGAATAAAATTACTACTACCATTTCTTTTCCCTCAATCTCTAAGTGAGACGTCGCTAATAGAAATGAACTGAATCCAACTAATGCAAATAAACTTTTTTCGTTTATAATTATAAAAAAATTATTTATCCTTTATAATTTGATAAACAATGACTATTTTCCTAATATATATAAAAAAATTGTTTAAAAAATTTGTGTTTTAATTTCTAACAAAACAAAAATATTTTAAACAGTCATGGCATAATATTGCTGCAACGCAGAGTTACAGTTATTTCAAAATTGTGAAATAAATACAAGTAATTAAACAAAAATGCTAAAAAAAATTGATATAGCTTATTTTTGGTAAAAAGATTTAAAACATGGAAAATCATTTCATTTCTAAATTGCAATGCACGCAATATTTAACTTGTGAGCAACTTTGAGATTGTGGAGTAATGTAATAATAAATACATCTTTTAGTGCTTGGTTAGATTGCTCATATGTATAATAGTGATAGCAAAAATGATTTCTGCTGTCATATCAATTTAAAGAGAAGGTACATCATAAATGTTTTTTCAGTCAAATTTATATGAATAACTTGCCCACGTTGTTTTTCCTTATACAATAACAATGAATAAGTAACTATGATAAGACATAAGTAGTGCATAAATACATTATTTGATTTTATATTAACATGTAACTTATTTGTGTATTCCATAAAATAATGAAATATAAGACATCACATAAATTATATTGTTATATGAAATGATGGTATACAAGAAAATTAGATAGTCAACTCGGTAATTGATTCAATATTGAAACAAGGAACCAGTCATATCAGAAAAGGAAGTAAATGTTGTAACAAGTTAATTATGTTTTCAATTTCTTACATTTAGAAAACTTGAAGAAGCTCTGCACTAAGCTTTTTAACTAACTTCTGGCGAAAATAATATTTGTTCAATTTTAATATTTTTTTAGGTATGATTTAGATTATTTTTCAATGTATATATGTATATATGTATTATTAATAAAAATATATTTTTCATCTTTATACATTTCATTATTAATCAAACATTTATATATCATGTTTAAATTGATATTACTGGATGACTTCATATTTTATAATAGAATATTTAAGAATTTATAATGAATACTTAAAATTATAACTTTTACTCATTCTTTAAATTATCAAAATATATTTCTGAATCTAAGGTTTTCTATTATATTTTAATATTGATTAACATAATATATAATGTTCAAATTTTACATTATAAATTAATATTACTCATATTTTAGATACATCACTATCATAATTGTTAAGAGGTAATTTAATTAGATAACCATTAATTGCTGTTAATCCACCTTTATGACATAAACACAAAAGATTATTCATATGTATCTTATTTTCAATACCATGTTCTTTTTTTTTAATGATTTTTTTTAAACAAGAGCTAATTAAATCTGAATGTCCAGTTATTTTAGAGCGAACTATAAGAGAATCTGTCCACACAGAATCACCAATATGCAGAAGTACCTACAAAGACAAAAATTCACGTGAATTAATTTATTATACGAAAAAAATTTCAAGAAATAGCTTACCTTTGCAAAAACATATGACTTGCTGCTGCAATTTGTTTTAAACCAATCGTTAACATCATTAGTAGCTACGTGACTCCATTTATATTCATTATCAGCAGGCAAAATATTTGTTAAAAAAATATCTATAATCGGAAATTTGAACTGAAAAAGTTCTTCTGAAATCTCGTATAACTCACAGACCTGGAAAAAATTAACATTTTAAATAATAAATGAATTATAAAATAAAAAATATTGTTTGTAAATATTATGTATAAATAATTTATAAAAATATTTGTAAATGCAATACAAAAATGGAACGATATTAAATTAATTTTATTAAATTTTCTTTTATTAAATTAAATTAATTTTACGTTTTCATTAATATATTTTTTACAAATAGTCAAGTTAAATAAATATATAAATCATAATTCAAATCTAACTTCAATATTTACACATAAATTTTACTAATTTAATTACATAATAATTATTTTTATAATACATCATTCTTTATAACTATAGAATAAATTATTTTTAATAATTCATATAAAATTTTTTCATAATAAATCAATTTTCTCACGTGAATTCTTTCAAATATTTGTCCATTATCTATACATCGCACTTTTACTATTTTAGGTTTGCCTGTTTTAATGTCTTTTTCTACAATATTATATATTTGTACTCTTATAAAATTCTTCTCAGAATTTCGTAATACACAAGTTGTACCTACATAAACATCTTTTTGCATTTTCCTGAAATATGAAATAAATATATTAAAAATATTTATTTAAAATGTTCTAATAACTCTAAAAACAGACCTGTTTTTTAATTCAGAATAATATTGATTCATTTTCATAGTTAACTTTAAAATATCGCATGGAAATGTAATAATTTGTTTATTTTCCTTTGTTTTATTCATTTTTATACATTCTAATACTCGAGCTGAAAAGTGTGTTGCATTGTGTATAAATGTAATGTGTAACTTAAGTTCATCACCACTATAAATTATTAACATAATTTCAAAAAATATAAATTATAAAATTTTATTAAAAATAATTATAAACCTACATTGAAATAATCGTTTTTGGAACATCAACGTCTGCGATTACACGATGTCTGTATGGACAAGAACTTCTTCGCAAAGTCCAAATAACTTGACATAAATTACAGAGAGGATAATTTTTTTTTTTTAAATTATTGACTAAATCAAATCTCTCTGTAAAATAAAACAATTATATTTAATGTAATTTATTGTTAAAATTATTATAAATATTATATTAAAAAATATTATTAAAAATATTACATATCAGCTATTTCATCCCAATCATTAGGTAGTTCAACATTATAATCTTGTTAAAATATTTTACAACTCCTTTAAAATGCATATTTTCTTTAGTTTCATCAAATATAATCAGTACTTTACATTTATTTCTGATTCCTATATAATATCAAAATTCATTTTAAAACTAATAATAAATTTTATATATTTATTATTTTTAATATCTTGAAAAATACCATTATCCAATTATCCATAAGAACAGAAATCTTCTATTAAATTCAGTTTGTGAATTATTTGTAATCGTGTAATGAATTAAAAACTCAATATCTGAAATTTCTAAATCCAATAATACTTGATCAGTACAAATAATTACAGGATACATTCCAGACAAATATTTATTCCATTCTTCTTTAATTTCTATTAATAAGTGCATTTTAAAATAAATATTAAAATCTAATAAATAAAATTAATATAAGTATAAATTGATGATATTACCATTAATTTTATTTACTGTCATTTCTTCATGAACCAATAAAGTTTTAATGGAGTTAGATAAAAGAAAATCATTTAAATGAATAGCTTCAATACTCTCCAGACAAAATATAATTGTCTTAACTTTTAAATAATCTCCTAAATTTTCTGGAATAATACAATACAATTTAATATAAAACATAAAACCAAATTTTGTTCACAATTCTAATTTCTTCTAATTTGCTATATAGAATTTACTTAAGACTTCATGCTTCTTTTTATCAGAATGGCGAATCAACATTCTTCCTTGTACCCGACAAAAAACAGCTGCTTCTATAAAGGATCCAATACAAATATAAGGATCTTCCATGAAAATGTTTACAAATGAACAAATTTTGTTAGTCCAAGATTCTGTAACTGCTATAATTTGCATTGGTCCACCTTGAATTGAATTTTGGTTATCTTTATTAATTATTTTATAACTTCTAATCAAATCCATAAGCTTAAATTAAAAAAGGAAAAAATGAAATGTAAAAAATTAATTTGGTAATTTATCATTGGTAAAGTAATAATTATCATTGGTAATTTATAATATAATTTATAATATAAAATTATTTTTTTACTTCATGTAAATACTTCGTTAATAAAACATCAGCATGATCTATAACTAAAAAACTTAACTCTGATAAATTTAATTTTTTAGAATATTCTTTTCTTTTAATTAATCTCAATAAAAATGGTGGAGTTGAAACAAGAATATGAAATTTATTGCAAATATTAGTCTGTAAATTAAAATTTTTAATGAAATATTCAAACTTCTTATATTTGTTTATTGGCACTATAATTACTATAATTAATTTTACCATTAGTTGCTTATCTAATAATCCATTAAATGCTGCGAAACATTTAATATTTTTATGATAAAATAAAATTTCTTCATACTTCATTGTTATATCAATACATTTATTTATAGAAGCACATAAAATCAATGCTATTGGCTTTACTACAGTATTGTTTATCTGATTTTCTAATATAATCTGTTCATTGAAATAATAATTATATATTTATATAATCAAAATTACTTAATGTTTTATAAATATTATTCATACCTCTTCATTTGCAGCAATACAATTAGCGATTGGAACAGCATATCCAACAGCTTTTCCTGAAGACTTTGGACTAATAGCTACCACATTAAGACCTTGTTTAATTGCAGACCACATGTATGCTTGAATATGTTTTGGTGTATGAACACCATGATTTTTGAGAGCCTGAAAATTCAAATTACCATAAATTTTTAATATAATATAATTATAATATAATAAAAATAATTATGTTCAATTTTCAAATATTTGAAAACTTTTTAACATTATATGAATTTATTTTTAATTTTTTAAAATATATTTTTATCATACTTTTTAATAAATAATTACTACTAATATTAGTATATGATCTTTAAATAATTTATATATAGTAATTATTATGTATAATAAGATGGTACTAACTTTATGTATAGAAACAGTAAATCTAGAATCTGCTATGTGTTCTAATGGTTCACATGTAAATTTAGTTCGAATCAATATTTTTTCGTTCTTTTTTCTCTGTCTCAAGCTTATACCTTTTGTTTCATATAATGGAAAATTATTATTCACTGATTCTATTGAAGTGTTATCATTGACAATAGTTTCTCTAAAATAATAAACTAATGCTTGTAACAAAAGAAAATTTATATTATGTAGTTGTTTCCTATGTTTTATTTTATTTATTTTACCCTTCTTTTATTCGATATGTTACAGAAACTTCATCTTTGGTATTATTCTTAATTATTTTTTGTAATTCTAAAAGAATAGATAAAAATTATAATTAAAATTTTCATGTTAATATAATTAAAAGTCACATACCATCACATAAAGGAATTGCTAAATGACTATGAATTAAAACTTTGCTCAAGCAAATATTTTTATCATCAACTACTAAAAATAAGTCCCCATAATTTTTGTTTATTTTACTGTCACAAGCTAAAACTTTAAAGTAAATTTTTTTTGAAGTTTGAATTAAATTTTTTATTAAAACAATAATTTTATTTGACCACTGCGTCGTAATTCTAGAAATAATTATTTATACATAAATAAAAATAATTAAAAATATATTTATATTCTAATACAGTACGAAATTCTTTTCTACAAAAAAACTATTATTTTATATTTACTGAGATTTGCAATCCATTGGTAAAATATTATAAATACCAATTGTTGATGTTAATGGATTTATAGGAATAGAATTTCTCGAATATTTTACAAGTATTTTAGTTGGTACATTAACTGAAATACCATAATCTAAAAGAAATATATTTGATGTTTCGGTTATAGTATCAATAACGATGCCCCTACATATCCAGTCAGGCAAATTCTATTTTATCCATAACTTCATGATTGATTGAAATGATTACATCCTAAAAAGTTTATTTGTAAAATAATTTTTTATTAAGAATTTTAAAAATACAATATTTACATCTCCAATAGTTGGTATGTATTGATTCTTTGAACATCTTTTAAAATGTGAGTTTAATTTTTGTGTTAACATTTCACATAATGTCTGCTTTACGTTAAAATCAATTGGAATTTTGTGTACTCGTATACAGTAAGGATTGACAATATTAGTAATCTTAATCTCTACTGCATCCAATGGTATTATGACATCAATACCTATAATAAAAGATAAACAATGTACAGATTTTATTTCATTTTTAAATAAATAGGATATCAAAAGGACTAAAAATATACACATAAATATAATTTGTTACAACATAGTAATATAATTATTTAATATTATTAATGCTAGTGACAAATTAGGAAGATACATGTATTAAAATACTTATACATAAACAAATAATTATGTTACATATACAATGGAAATATGGAACATTAAAATGTAAAATGATAAATTAGTACTAAAGATATAAAATTTAATTGAATAAAAAATATAAAAATTTGACAATTCTTAAATGAATATTCTTCTTTAGAATTTTTGCAATTTGAGGCAATTTATTGAAATTGTTTTTTTACAACTAACATTTTCTTTGAGTGTTCAATAAGACTACGTAAGTATCCATTATAAAGCATTTAAGGGAAACATTTAATTTTATAACGTCTCAAGAAATATGTACAGACTTGCATTCACCAAATAATACATTTTTGAGTCTAATGTATTTTAACAGCCTTTTTAAAATTAGATGAAAAAATAAAAACAATTTTTTGTATGACTTGAAAAAATGAAGAACTCATTGATAAGCAAGCAATTTACTAATCTTTTTAAATGCTGGTGTCGTAGAAGTATTTGTGTCTAATTGTGATAGTTGGTCTTTATAGAGAGCCAAACTATGTGGAATAGGTGATACACGGCTTCAAGTTTCACTCATGAATAGTGCTGTGAAATATGCGTGCAACAAAGATTTTAATTCATCTAACTGTAATGACGAGCTTAAACACCGAAATACTTTTAATTCATCATCTTTTTGCTACGTTGTTGCTAGTATTGTATATCGAAGTCCTATCACGAGCTTTTTTACCCACAAGAATACTACACTACTCTATTGCTCTTATTTAAGACATTCCATATATTGTCAGAAGGTTGATGACAAAATCTAGCTAATTTTTCCTATCGTGAGGATGCCTTTCTCAATTTTTAAGTTATATATATATATTAGTGACTTATGTTTAAACATTGCTTTAATTGAATACTATAAGATTACTATGTAAGTGTTTAATCGCTATGTACATGCTAAACTTGTTATTAAAGTGCTTGAAGAAATCAAATAGTTTGTCAATGTTGTTTATTATTTATTATAGTACAGCTGTCACAGGAAGCTGAAGTATCACACAGCAAGAAAGACGTCTTATTTCTTTGTTTTCAAAATCATCATTAAGTATTTAGGAGTGTTTTTATCTAAATTAAATTTTCACTTTATGTATTTTTGTTATACCTTTTCTATTTTTCAAAGCTTTTTCATTCTCATATTTTCATCGTGTATAATAGTACACTTTCTACTAAATATTTTTATTTCCATTCTTATATCTTCTGTAAATTATGTGTCTATTATATTTGCTCTTTTGGCTATGAATTTTGTATCCTCATCTACATCTTTGTTTAAAATATACTTGACATGTTAATTTATTTTCTGTTTCTATTTGGTTCTTTTTTATCATAAATTAATTTATCATGAATATATTTTATCATGAATCTAACTTTAGTTATCTTTCTACATATTTTCTAAATAATCTTATCAATTTCTTTAATTCTCCCTCCCTCTTTTTTAATATTACTGTATCATTTGTATATCTTAATGATCTTATTCTATTTTTCTTATCTTTATTCCTGAGTTGAATTTTTTAATTCCTTCTCCAAATTTGCTATCACTATATTAAATAATGTTGAATTAACTAAATATCCTTTTTTTGTTGTCTTATATATTTCTCCGATACAATTGATTAAATACTTTTTTACATCTGATTTTCTCACGCACGTTCATATTCATTTCTTTTTTTCTATTTTGTAAAATGTGTCTTTTGTATTTGTAAAACATGCACAAAAATGTCTTCCTTCTTTTTTTGTAATTGGTCATCTATTGCAATCTTTAGTGTATAAACTGCAAATTTTGGTTCATCAATAGGCACTTTTAAAAATATTTTCTATTATTTTGAAAATTACCTTTTAATATTTAAAATGCTGTATATTTCATTGTTTCTAATACTTTTTCCTGCATTTATCCACATCTCACTTGAAATTCTTTCCTCTCAATGATTTAAATTTTTTCGTATTTTTTATTATTTCTTTCATCTTACTAATTTTTATATATTATATATTAATTACCTCCTTTTTATTTATCTTAACTATGTGTTCTTTCTTTATTTTAAAAAATCTAATATTTCTTTTATTCTATTTATATTATATATCTATATTATATCATAGCTTTTTCAATACATTCTTTGTTTTTTATTTACCAGGTTTTAAAATCTAACAAAACCTTCTATGCCTTCCCTATCTTGTTCTTTATTAATACTTGTACACCCTTTTCTAATCTTGTTTTTTCTTTAACTTTATTAAATCTCTGTAGTTTTTCTTTCTCCAATATAAATCTTTGTACCTTCTTTGTTCTGTCCTTCATTCTGCATATCATATATTTCTTTCGAAGCTTTTTTCTTAACATTTGTAATCTCATCATTTTTCTTTGTCCTCTTTGTTTTTTCTTAAAACTTGCAATTATTGCTTATTTCAATTTTTTAATGAGAGTATAAATATATTCCATTAGGCATTCGATTAATTTTATTAATTCATTAAAATTTATTATTTAACTCTAAATAAAAATAAATTATCAAAAACAAAATAAAAAATATACAAGTTTTTTAAATTGCTGAAAATCTTGGTTTCATACATCAATATAAATTTATTATTTTTTAAAAATTTTTTAAATTTAAAGTATGTGCATGTATATATTTATTAATGCTCGCAAAAAAATCAAAAGTTTAACACAATAACAAAAAATAATAGGTGTATAGTAGAAACAGGCAAGTTGGACAATTTTTATACATACTGTTTTTAGCTTATATTTTAATTTTTTGTTGAATGTTTGTTTTTCATTTTATTTTATAAATTAATAGTTTATTATAAAAAAAATAAAGCAACATAATTACAGTATAAAAGATGAAACACTCACATTCGTTTATCTTGAATTTAGACATAATATTACCATTGATCAAAATTTTTTTTTATTAAACATAAATACAACTCTGAAATATATACATGTAATTTATAAATATCGATAATATGAGGTAATTTTATACAGTTACTTCTGTATGAATAATTAAAATAGTATATGACAAAATTTACTAATACAAGTGACAATAAAAATAGTAAAATAGATAATAGACAACACAATACAATGTGTCACGAGAAAGTTTTATACCCGTATACACATAGCATAAATTTGTATCACAGTGACATGGCCTTAAAGTTGTCACTATTACATAACGAAGTTATTGCAACACTATTTATCTGAATTTCAACTAGTTCAACACTGTTTATATGCATTTTATTCGTTAATCCGTTAATATTCACCAGTCGGACTTGCTTACAGCATATGATTGGACAATTTGTGTAAGTATCTTCGATTTATTAAAACGCTACATAATAATATTAATCAGCTTAAATTGAATTATACAGTTGAAATTAGCAATTTTGAAAGTAATTATTAATATTTTTAACAAAATATATATTAGTATACTGTAGTGTGAAAGCGTACAAAGCTTTCCATGTTTACTATAGTGAATGAGAGAATAGAGTAATGTACTCCGAAAGAGTAAGTGGATATAATTTTTGTTTTTGTTTATGTGCTTTGTCAATTACCAAAATAACGTATATCTTTGGATTTTAAATATATGTCATAAAATACTACTCAACAAGATTAAAAAAAAGAATTATAAAAAAAAATATATTTTTAATTATATTTGTCGAAGATAACACTTTAAGTATTTAAAAATTCTAATAGTATTTATTTGCAGACTAAAGTATACACAAATAAAATGTACTTATAAGTTATCAACAGTGGTGTAACTCTGTGTATAAGGATATATATCTTTAAATTTAACTGTAGCACGTAGTGGGTAAAAATTTTAGAAGTTCACATGCACGAAAACTGAACGCGCATTGCTATAACGCTATTTTTCCGTTCTTACTAATGGAATCTGACACTAATTTAAGCATTCTGACTGGTATTATGGTAATACGGTGTCTTAGTTGTAATTTCAATGATATGCGTACTGAAAAGTAAGAACTTTTTATCGTTGAAAGATTAGAAAAGATAAATTTTAACTCGTGAACTGACTTGGTTGCACGCATCGCACTGCTAAAATTTCTGAGACAAATGTTGATATTTGCAAATAGTCTTTTACACTTTATTTAAATATTCTTTGGAATGATAAATATATGATAATTTTTTTCTATGCATATGCGTCGAGTTAATTGATTTATTTAGCTAAAAGTGGTACGTGACCAAAGTTTTAAAGTGAAGTTATAAATAAAAACAAATTTATACAAAAAAAAAATGATTTTATGTTACTAATGAGCAAGTACATGGAAATAGAAAAAATTATATTATATTATATGATAAAATAAATTTTTCACTGAAAAAGGCAAAATAAAAATAAAAAGAGAAGAGAAAAAAATAACAGTATTGAAGAGATAGAAATAGAAATAGTTAAAGAATTCTGATGAAGGAACTGATGAGAATGATGGAAGAAATTTACTGTTAAGTGGAAAGAAAAATATATCGAACAAAATAGAAAAAAAATAATTAAAAAACGAAAAAATTTACGTAATTTATAACAAAAATAGAAGAAAAAATAGAAAAAAAAGAATAGAAAAAAAAGAAAAAACATATATTGAGTAGTTAAGGTAAATACGTATTAAAATAAATATTAAAAGGAAGTAAAGTGAACATACAAAAAGAGTTCATCGACAAATAAAGTTGTAATTGGAAAGAGATGAAGAAATAATATAAAGTAATACAATAAAAAGGACAAACAATATAAAGAAAGAATAACAAGACTATATATGAAAAATGCATCTTTAAATGAAAGAATTTTTGTTTTTCAAAGCAAAAAAATGAATATAATAAAAAACCGCACAAAGATGAAGCACAAAAATAAGAAAGATTAAAAACTAAAGTTATTATATAAAAAATTTGTAAATAATAAGTTAAGTTTAAATAATAATTTAAATAATTATATTACACTTTGAACTGACAGTACTATATCTATGAAAAATCACATTTTATTATTATTTAAAATTAAGTCGTTCTACTGTACGATACTTATAAAACATTCCAAAGAAATTAATAACAAATAAAATTATGAGTAATTAATATTTTTATAGTTTCATTTTGAAATAAATTAATAAAAAAAATAAATTACCAAAAAATTATATTTGTTTCTTGTAAGATATACTTATAATATAGATAATGTAATTATGTAAAATAAGACTTTTCATTGACAGTTTATTAATTAAAATTTTAATAAATAATATAAGTTAAAATAATGTATCAATTAATTGAATTCTTATATAAAGACTAATAACATTGATTTTATATATTTTTCCTCTAAGATTTATTTTAGTTATGAACAATATTAAATATATTTTTAATTTATAACAAATATTGTCAAATAGAAATATTCATCCCTTTTAAGGGTATAAAATTTTTTTGTATACTGAAAAATATTATATTTAAAATACAAAAAATTAATTTAAATTAAATAATGACTTTTATGGTTATACCAATGCAAATATAATAATAATATTGATAAATATAGAAACAAAACGAAAAATTAAATATTCAAGACTATAAATAATACGATAAGATTAACATATTTCACCATAAATAAACAAAAGAAATTATTTAAAAAGGATTAACTATAATTATTAAAAAAACAAATATATCTTTATAAATTGTCATAAAAAAGTAAAATCAATTATATAAGGGCTTTACATAAAAAGAATAATAGAAATAATCTTGCTCTATCCCGACCGTCGGCGACTGGCCGGGGCACGTCAAATAAATGAAATTCGTCGCTCGCGTAATATATAATATTTTATTTCAATGGTTTTTTTAACGTCATGATTTTAGAAAAGAGAAACAATGTTATATTTTTTAAGGTAGTACAAAGCGGGCTGTCAGATCGCTTTGTGAAGTCGATGGTTCCGTTGTAAACTTCGAGCGTTGACCTTTTAGCCAACTGCCTTGTCTCCATTATGGAATCTGCGATCTGCGCGGTGGTGAATATACTCTGGGCAACGATCATGCCTCTTCCTTCAAAGCAACACGGAGACGTGTGACTTTTTCGTGATTGTCGTAGCCACGCCTCTCCGTGATTGAATCGAAGATGCATTTAAAATCAGTCCAATTCAAGGGATCACCCGAGAAATCCGGGATAACGTTTGCGGCCGTTACGCGGTGTACGAATTACGGGTTGTATACGTATCGCGGCGATTCTTTACTTACTTCGCAAACAGCTAGGGTTGTAGGAATCGCACGAAGCTTATCGTTTATAATACAACCAAACCTTTGATTAGAAATCGCAGTTTGTTCTCTTCTTAGCTTCTCTGACGCCACTTCTAATTAATGTCCCGCAGAGGCTGCTCATTTTCTTTCACCGACAGGTCGTATATTTCTCCTTGAATCCCGTCGTCCTCAAGTCTCGTCATCGTGATTGTAGTCAAGAGGTTGGTTTCTCTGTACTCTTTCGTCGCAAAGTTCACGTCGTGAGTCCTGGGGATGTCTTTGCGGTGCTTCGTAAGCCGCGCTTAATTTAAATCTTTATCGGTTCTACATAGTGTACGTACGTTATAATTCACAGCTTCCTCCCTTTGGCTGATAGAAGGGGTAACATTTCCTTTTCGGTTATTCTTATAACCTCTATGTCGAAAGCTGCAACTTTCGCGCTCGTAATCACGGGTGCAGCGACTTTAAGTTTTTACTCGTGCGGTTTAGTCTTCAAGATAGTTCCGCTTCTCTTCTTTTTTGTAGATTATTTTTTGTAATTATAACCGATCGCTTCTCGTCAAACTCAATGTAAAGTAAAGTAAGGAAGGTTCATTATTGAAGTAAGAAGATTTGCTCAGAATACCTTTTATTGTTTAAAACGGTTTTAAAATCGTTCCGTCACGATACGATAGTCGGGACAGAAAAGCTGCCGTAAAATTCTTAGTTGTAAAATTTATAACTGTATTATCGGATAACAAAAAGTGCCATCCGAGATCTGCACGTGTATAATACTGTATAGTATAACTTTATGAAACGGACGCATCCTACTAATAAGCTTTTACAATTTTCGCTCTTAATTTTCTAAACTGTTGGATCCAACAAACGCGCATCTGTCACCGATCGTACTTATACTTAAATACAATATTCGCTGATCCTTATTTCTGTTCAATAAACACGTACATTTTATTACGAGTTCGAAAACATTTTTACTCGCAAATTTTACTTTAAATTTCAAACATTTTATAGACTGTACTACAACACTAAACGTTACTTATCGATTCGCTCTATACGTAGATGTTTCGTAGGTCCCGCGCGTAACATTTTCGGGACTGTTTCCCTGAGCTTGAAAAACACCCGCTGAGCTGTTGAAAGAAAAAGGCCCTTACTAGTCGAGCGGGATTTTCTAGTTTACCTTAAATATTAAACTCCTATAGTAAATTTAATTATTATTGACTAAATAACTATAGTTAAATTATTGATTAATATTCGATACAATTTAATTTTATCTGTTTATATATATCACAAATTTAATATAACGACGTATAAAATGCGACATTATTGTTTTTTAATTTATAAAAAAAAAAGAATATAATGCTACACTCTTGGCTATGCGCCTGTACGTTTGGTTGAGTTTCATACGTTGCTCTCCGACCTGTCTGCGGTTACCGCAGCCGCCCCATGGATTGTCTTTCTAAAATAAAGCCGATATACATTTGTAATGGCCGAATTTTTTTGCAGGGGACTATCAACACTCACGACGATAAGACCTACCCCCCCCCTCCCCCGCGAACATCATCAACGTTCGACTTTCTAACCTTGCGGGGGGTCCGCAATACGTCCACGATCTCCAGTACCTGCATCATGACCACCTAGCAGTGTTCGGCTGCACAGAGCCAAGTTCCTACGTATCGCAAAGGAGAGAGATAGAGTGGAGCGTGTGAGTGCAAGAAAGAAAGAGTAGACTAGGCAAGATGAAGTACGAAAAAAAGTGTATCCTGGCCAGAAGGAAGAGTAGAAGTAACCGTATGAAAGTAAGAAACAGAGAGAGAAATAGAGAGCGGAGCGCGTGATAGTGAGAGAGAGAAAGGAGTGCCTAGCGGAACAGAAGCTAATCAACATGTTAGCATAAGAGAGGGTGAAAGGTAGGGAGAGTAGGCTACGTAAGCGCGTTAGTAGGAGAGAGAAAGATTATGTTAGGCAGAGAGAGCCTAGTTAACGAAACGTGCAAGAGTGAGGGAGAGAGACTGAAAGGCCGGAAGGAGAAAAGGTGCAGTTGTCCTGCTCGTACTTGAGCGTCGTGTTTATCCCCAATGTTATGGGTTTGTTTTGAGCAGCCGTGATATATTATTAGTACCATACTGTTAATCATGGATTCGTAGAAGTTGGAAAGGGTAGCAGTATGAAAAACTTCGACGTATTTATATTTTAAATGTAGTTTATTTACAGTACCGCACTTAGACTATAGTTGATTCGTATAGGTGAAAACGTACACGCTCCTTATGATTACAAAACTGAAGTGCCGAATCGCATTGTTCAGACATGTAAGTTTGACATATGGTGACGATTCAGCTCGTAAAATGCCCGATTACCCGACTTCCCGGAAAACACTCGGGAAAGTCCGAAAGTACTTTTCTCTGGGCCGCCCGACGTCGTCGTTTACAACTCGGATTTTTTCAGCGTCGCCTGTTTTCTGGGAACCCCTCGAGGAATTTCATCGGCAACACACACAGTATTTTTTTTTTTTGAATAGAAAATATTTCGATGGTATCTTTGCCAAATTTTGAACTCATTAATTTACCTGCTTGATAGATACATCCGTCTGCCTTGCATACTTTTCTCGCACATTTACTTGCTTTGCTACCCGCAATCATTTCTTTCCTTTATTTGCATTTATTTCTGCAGGCAGCCAAGTGCATCATCTACACGAATCTTGTATTTCCTATTTTCCTTCCTATTGTTTTGCTAGTGTTTTTTTTAATTTAGCACTATCTTCTTGAGTGAATAGCACTTACCACACTTTTTCACTAACACGCGCGTCGCGATTGCCCGGAACTGTAATTCTGGATTTCGGCACCACTAATTTTTTAACAGACCGCGCCGTGTTATTTTCAATATTAGGAAGAGTAGAGGAATTATTACACAAGATTTTGATGTTTTCTTTATAATCAGACTTAATTTGTCTCTATAGTTGTACAAATTCATACCGGTAGTATACGCAGTATTAATAATATGAACTAATATGATATGTCGTAATCTAAACTAAATAATCTGATACGGGTTTTCTGAAATAAGTTCGTTACGAGTTTTCCTCCGAATTAAAATTAATCTAAGTTTGTTACTAACTAAACGTGTACTATTGTTATAATTATTGAGTATAATACGCTCGCTTTTTCACTCCACTCGTGACATATATCATTTATCTCGCGTCTCTGAGCCTGAAAAAACCCTCGCTGAGTTGTCGGAGAAAAAAGGCCCTCACAAGCTATCGTGTAGTGAGCAGAACAACGTTGCATATTTACATTCTTTTCGCCATTCAATATTCGTGTGTAATTATCGTATTTTTGCTCTTAGTCGAGGTATTTTCTTTCTCTCGAGTTTTCGAGCATTCCGCGAGTCCGTCACCGTACCCACCACTCCTGGCAATGCGTTTCGAGTGACTTGCATTTTGTACGTCACTCCCGTCACTCCTGGAAAATATATAGTGGAATCGTAACATTTACGCGATGTTCGACTTAACTCGAGGGGAGCCGTGCCACGTCCACCGTAATAGACCCCTTATCGCCTACGAGGCGCCTCTGACGCACGTCTCCTACTCACGGAGGCCACTTCACATCCATGACGATGAACCCCTGACGCCACGACGCATGCGCACAGCCTAACTCTAACCTCAGTTCCCTTTTCCTAATGCGAATGGGAGGCAAAGATGGAAATGTGAGTGGGAAAGGGAGGGCTTTCTAGTTTAGATGCAGTTTGTTCGCGTGGTGAGAGATGCGTGCGGATACGAGTTTAACCCTACCCCGTCCGGCGGGCTAATATGTTCTACCCCAATGTCACGATTGATTCAGTTTCGTGAACCATATAATTATCAATCGAAGCGCGGAACAGGTCGAATCGTGGTGGAAAAGGGCTGAGAGTCTGGCGGATAAGCGAGAGAGAAGAAAGGAGATTTTAGCATACAATTCGCACGCGAGTGTGAGAGAGAGGCAGATGTAGAAATGAGCGTGTAAGAGTGAGAGAGAGTATACATAGAACAAGCGCATAAACGCGAGAGAGAGAGTAGGTATAGTGGGCGAGAATATAAGAGCGAGAGGGGAGTGGGTAGTGGATGGAAATATTATAATTTTTTCGACTCGAGTGACTGACCGCATCGCATGGGCCTGGAATCTTTCTCGCACTTACCGTATTATATTATTTTCCGAAAATATTCTTCACTTGAATATTTTCGGCGACAAATATTATTTCTTACTACGCTGCATTTTCAGCCCAGCTTGGAGAACTATAACATTTTTCTCCAGTGCCTACCTGCTTCGCACATGCTTTTTGTTCGCACTTATCCTATGGTATTAACTTATAAAACTAAAACGTTAATGTTCTGTTTCGCCTACGATCACAAATAAAACAAAATATTAAATAAAATTTTGAAGGAATTTATTTTAACGCAATAAGTCCTTTGTGTAATATATATTTTTTTCTTTTTAACTAATGTTTAACTATTTTAAGATTATTTTTTAACATAAATAATGGTGTTTCTTAGACTTTTTTGAATATAAGTATAAGTGTATGTTTTAGAAAAATGATAAGCTTTATTTATATAAAAACTTGGTAATATTAATAATTAATAATTAATACTACAATATTAAGCATTGTAGTAATGATAAAATATTATTTATAAAAATAATTAATAAGCAAGCAAATTAGTTTAAAAAAGGGTTACAAACTTCTCAGATATAGTAAAGAGTACAAATAAATATCAATTAGAAGATAATAGAAAACAATAAGAAGCTAAAATTATTCACATATACTTTGGATTATTTTTTAGCTAATATAATGTAAATAGAAGAAATAATTGATAATTTACTTTTTAGGAAAATGTCTATTCTATCTTATAATTAGTCCAATCTTTAAATTAAAAATTTTAAGATTTGAATGTATTATCAATATCCAGAGTCAAAACTTACAAATATAATTTCTGGATAAAGATAAATAATACTGCTAGTAGAATGATACTAAGGAATACGCAGAATCGAATAATATAAAATTTAATTTTTTAACTTTCTGTAAAAAGATATTACAATAACTGAAAACTATGAAAAAAATTCAAAATTCAATACGAAACAAATAATGTGGACCAGGTGATAATCGAAAAAAGCAAGAAAAAATACTAAAATAATTCCAACAGTTTGAAAAAGAAAAATTTTAAATTTTATCGAGACATTCAATTATAAAATATTCAAAGAATCTCAGGTTCTAGAAAATAACATAAACCGTATTTATCGTAAAATTAAAATGAAAAAGCGTGTTTTGGACTTGCGGCAGTATATGTAGATCTCACACAGAACCAATGGAGTTGAAAGATAATCAGATTACTACAGGTAGGTTATAATATAACTTATAATATTAAGTAATAAGTGATAATAAAGTGTATTTTATCGCAACGATAGAGTAACAGACTTCAAGGATAAGAATTTATAAAATTTAAAAATGATTAATATCAAGACTATGAATAGTGCGAGTATTAATAACATTAATAAATAATTATCAACGGCAAATATATCAATTAGATGTAAGCCATATATTGTAAATCCAAAATTTGTACATTAAACAAAAAATAAAGAAAACTCGTACGTGCAAATTAAAGAAAGCATTGTCTATTTTAAAGATTGATCAAAAATTTTTTTCTATCTGTATTAGGCAGAAAATAATTTCTTATGTGGATCACTATAAAAAGACAACATTAAGAATGAAATTAAATAAATGAAATTATTGTAAATCAACTTCTTATATGTAAAAAAATTTAATATGATGAATTGATGAGAAATTAGCCGCGTGAGAGAGTTATTTAGTGGTGAGGGGTGAATTGAATGTACACACACACACAAATTTTATCAAAATGAAAATAACTTATATTTTAATAGTAAGCTTAAATTCTAACGCACTGAAAAAACTAGAACTTAACTAATAACCATATAACTAAACGTATTTTATATATACAATAATTATAATAAAAGAAACTTATGATTAACTGAACTTATGTTATATGAGTATTTCCATTTGTGTAAATGCAATAAAATGTGTCAATGTATGTGTGAATAAATGATTAATTACAATTTACTTATTAATACAATCGCTAGAATAAAATGTTGATATACGTGTTGTTAAATGAGTGATGCCAATGTTGATATACTGCTGATTGTCATAATAGTGAGTATAAGATCGCGACACGTAGCAGTGACTCTCGTTAATTAATCAGGGATAATAATAATAATTTAACAAAATAATCTTTAGTTTTTTTTTGCTCAATTTATTTTGTTTAATGTTCTAGCTCAACGAATCGGGTAGAACAGCTGCTGAATCGTCTAACGCAGCTCTATTTAACTTCTCGCTTCTTTTGACATGAATTTGTTTTCGCGAAATTTATAATTCGTTACATTCGGAAATTCGGCTAGTTCCCGAAAGCCAACCGTCGTATCTATTCGGACTAATTTTTTTGCGCGAATTTACGATTATCGGTAACTCGTTCGCTTCGAGTACGTACGCCGCTCAATTGTTCCGCTTGACATATGTTTTATAATTTTTCCCTAAGCCTGAAAAAACCTTCGTTGAACATGACGAAGGAAAAGGGCTTTTACAATAATTAACGCGGGCGGAACGTTTTCGTATTACATATTTCGCACATTTATTATCGCTAGTTCGGCCGAGATATTAATGTTTTATTTTCTATTTTTCTATAGGAATCAAGTCACTTTCGCGGCGGCCTAAATTAAGTTTATTATTTAACTATTTAGTCTTAATTTTGCGGGGAACCAGCCACACGTCCTCGACATTCAGACCTTGCCGGTTGCGAGCATCATTGATGCTCGACTCCTACCCATGCGGGGGTCCACCAATGTCCTCGACGATCAATTCCTTGTCGCCCGGCTCGCCTACGGTGCTTGATTTCTCCGGTTTTCACCGTCTTGATCGTTTGTAGTGAGGATGCGGGGGTGGAAAGGTGTAGATTTCGTCATGCATCGCGATAGCCACACGATTACATGAGAGCGAGAGAGAGCGAACGGCGCGGGGCATAGCGCGTTAGCGCGAGAGAGAGGGAACGGCGTGAGGCATAGCGCGTGAGAGCGAGAGAGAGAGGGAACGAGGACTGAACGAGTGAGAGTGAGGGAGAGAGGGAGAGAGCAGGTGAAGAATGCTCGAGGAGCGGCGTAATAGAGCAAGAGAAATGGAACAAGAGTGGGGAGTAGGCAATAGGAAAGGGAATTCGGGCGCGTTGTTTGTACTTAGGTACCTTATGATTCGCAGATATTTTTCTTTATTTACTATATTTCTAACGATTAGCGTCGCCTATTTAATTACGCCCATCCGCATCGCATATACTTACATTGGTGCGACGCGATCGCCATTTGTTTTAATTTTGCGGATGAGCGCATTGGCTACAGTGAGTTTTTATCTAATGAAAAAATGATTAACAAAATTTGCGCACATGAGCTACAACCGATGAGTTTTATATATGTAATCTAACTAAAACTGGTCATCAGTGAGCAACCAGCAATAACGTGCCATAATGATTGATCTAATGCCTTATCAGTAATAGGCGATCGATGAGCCAATCACATGGTGTATCATGCTCGATCATGAAATGATTGATGACCAATTCAAATGATTAACGTGAAGTTGCCGAGAATGCTTCGTGGGGGGGGGGGGTCAATCGCGCCGACTGATTATTGACGCGCGATCGACGCCCCCGAGTTGAGTGGCGCCTTCTTTATCGCCACGTGGTGGACCATCTTTATCGATCATCGATAAGCAGTTGGCGCTAGAGGTGTCGAAAATGAGTCATTCTCAAACAATGAACATACTTTTAAAAAAAGGAAATTTAATAGTACTCTAAAGAAACCTTAGTTTTATTAGGAGCATAGACTGCAACTCATGTTACTGATGTAAGCAACATTGGTACATAGTATTTTCCTTCCTAGAATAATTTAGTTAGAGCCTATTTTACGCTTTGTAATTTTTGTTTAATCATTTTAATTTTGTGGTATTCTAGTTTAAGACTAATATAATAAGATATAATTATTAATTAGTTATTCAAAAGAAAGTATAGAACGTTAAATAAACAGATATTGTAATTATTTTAATACAAATTTATATAAATGTTCCGCGCTGATGAAAATAGAATCACTGTAGAAAAAGCGATATATGCTCATTTTCAAAGATGTTAAGTATAAACAACAAGGACAAATAACATATTCATTGCCAAAAAAAGCGAATATAGTATTATGGAATTTATAAAATATTGCGAGAAGATAGTTTGAGGAGAATTAAAGAATAAAGATTAAATTATTTGATGCACTTATAGAAAACGTATTACTGTACGGAATGAAATTTTGGAAATAGAATACTGCGAAGAAATGAAAAATGTGAAAAAAATGTATAAAGTACATCTTACATGTATACAACTAATACACCAAATCACATTAAGATGCTAAAAGAAAAATAAACAAGATAAAAATTAGAATAAGAATAATATGTTAATGGAATAAAAGTAAGTATCAAAGCAGAAAAGATAATCTTTTAGATCAATAAACTAGAAGCTTATAAATTCGCAAAAGAAGTAAAACACATCATAATAAAAAATAAACGAGAAAAAATGAAATAAAAAAAAAGCTATGGAACAAACTTATTATCAAGTTTTAAAATATGGAATGAAATGAAAAAAATTTTTTATTAAGAGAAAAGAATATTTAGATTCTACAATAACGAAAAAGAAATAAGAAAACATATTTTGGAGAAATGCAAAGTCACAGGGTCTGAAGCATCAAATTGAAGAATAATATAAAAGGTTATGACAAAGATAAAAATATATAATACAAAATTTATTGGAATATAAAGAGAAAAAAGAAACAGAATGGAAGAAGACATAAGCAGGAGTGAAGAAAAAAGACAAATGGAATGCAAAAGAAATATACACATACATACACACACAGCCATACATATTACATTATACATTTTCCGGCTCTCTTCTTAAGTCCCAGCCCGCCTAGTATCCTACCACGCGGCAACTCTCATTTCCCCTGAATTCGGCAATATTTTAATCCTAAGCAGAAATCCTAATTGAACGGATGAAGAAATGGTCTAACGATTATCGAGAACCGTTCAGTTCATTTACAATAGTCGTTCCCGGTCGCTCACACGTGCTCGGCCTCACATAGAGCAGCCATGAGTTATTTCACGAAGAAAAATAATATATCATAAATTGTAACATTCTAGTTTTTGTTGATCTTCAATATTGATGAAAGGAACAAAAAAAGTAAATTTAAGGTTAAGTTATTAAATCACAGTATTTATCGAAAATATTATAGATGTGTATTTAGAAATTATCAAATTATAAAATTAGTATTAATGACGTCATCTATCGGTGTCATTGATGCCATTATCGACATGTAAGGTTGCGCGGTCAGTTTGATTGATGAGTCGCTTCGATCGAATTGACACGCCAATCAATATGTAAATTCGCACCTAACAACAGGTGCGACCAATCAATGTTTTGCTTCAATTTAATTTCGCACCTGATGACAGGTACAACCAATCACCGATTTGCCGATCAATGAAATTAATTTCGGGCGAAATTATTTCTTAATTTCGCGTAACTCTTTTCATAGTCAGTAACTTTTTGCTATCATTTAATAAACACGTGGAAAATCTCCGTTAATTATTTAAATTGTCATCGTCATAATAATTAAAGTATTAATTATAATAATAAACTCAAGAATTCAATTACTTACAACTGTTGAATTGAAATTTCATCGTTATTAGATTTACAACCTAATCAACATTAACAAAACTAAAATATCAAGTATTTCTATATAATTCAAGATTTACTAATAAATAAATAGTGAATTAAAAATTATAATCTATAAAGTTAAATAGTAAATAATATTTAAAATAATCTATATTATTATATAAATAGTTGTTAAATAGTGTAAATATTTGTTATTAAAATAAATTGTTTTATAACTAATAGAAGGTTTTTTAATTGAATTTTTTTTATAAAATATTAGTTATTTAAATAATTATAAAAAATTAATTTTTTGAAATTCAGATCATCAGCAATAGAAATTTATCAGATATAAAAAGGAAATTCAGATATAGACAATCAATAATAAAGAAAACTTTCAATTTAATTTAAAGGAAAAATTCAAGAAATATTACAAAATCATAAAGTTCAAATAAAGACATCAGTTTAACTAAATGTTGCTAAAGGTTGAGAAATCAAACATTCAATTAAATTAAAATTCATAAGTAATAATTACTATCAAATATTATTAAAATTTATCATCTGAAGAAACATAATAGATTTTATTTATTTTAAATAAATCAGCAATTTAATATTTATATATTTTTATATTTATATATTATTTTATATTTTAGTATTATTTTAATTTTATTATATTTTGTTATATTTTCATTATTATATTGATTTATATGATTTTAAATTTCATATATATTTTTTCATTGTATATTTTATTATATTTACAATTAATTTTATATTTTATATTATATTATATATTTCATATTATATTTTTCATCAAGAAAATACCAACATAAAATTTTTATTACAATTTATTATTGTTCATTTATTGTTTATTATTTCATTTATTATTTTTTATATACAATTTAATGAAAACCACACAAGAAGATAATTACAGGAAGATTATTTATAGTATCTTTAAATATCAAATCAAGTAATTAAATACATTCAAGTAAATTTTAAATAAATCAAAATGTCTGAATAACAAGAAGAAAAATCAAACACTAAAAATCTTTCAACATCTCCGATAACAACGCGGAGTCAAATAACAATAATAATAGACAAAACGGAGTCAAATAACAGGTTCATTTCCTTCGGACCTTTGCATAAAAGAAATGTCTCAACAATCTAGAGTTAGATTGATTCAAAATTAGTTGCTGAGTTGCCTGAAAATTCAAGCCAAACGACGATTGAAAACTAAGACGTTGATCAGAAAATTATTGATGAGTCACATAAGGCATTCCTAAGGTAGCACAGCGAAATTGAAGTAACCTGGCGTAAACAATTTTTAAGTCATCAGTATTTTATAAATGAAGTTCCTGCTAAAGAGTATAAAATTTATGCAAAGACTCTGAAGGAAATATCGAAACTAAAAAAGGAATTAAACAATATAATTATATCATCAGACAATAATCATCTAACTGTTGCAAATCAAATACCTGCTAGATTGCCAGAAATTCCTATACCTTTCTTTTATGGAGACTACGCTGACTGGCTCAACTGCAGTGACCTATTTAAAAGCATTGTTTTGGATGCTTGGCTCTCTCATGTTGGAAAATTCCATTATCTTAAGTACCAAATGAGAGTACCAGCCGCACCGGTATTATCAACATTTCCTAATGTTGGAAAATCTTTGATCCCTGCCTGAAACGTTCTTAAAGAAAGATATGAGAATAAAAGAAGAGAAATTCAGGGGATACTGAATAAAATATTTGGAGATTTGTCTCTTGTTCCTGACAAGGCTATCTCACTCGAAAAATTATTCACAGATGTTATCGAGCTAAAAAAGTGGTTAGATTCCTCTGACGCAATAACCGATCCATAGGACTGTGTCATGACTTTCAATACAGTGAGGCGCTTAAGTAAATCAACAAGAAAGGAATGGGAAACAAAAATCAGTAATTATCAAAAATATCCTATCTTCGAAGAGTTGAAAGAATTTTCTTAAATCCAAATATGTAACTCTCGAAGAGATGGAAAATATTGAAACTCCATCATCAAGTTTCAAAATCAATCAAGAAAACCATCAGTGCACTCAACTTCCAAATAGAAAGGCACATTTTTCACTCATCAAGCCAAAATGCAACAGAACCAGAACAACAGTCGCAATATATTTGTAACTGCTGCAATGGTTTACATTTTATAACAACTTGAACATCTTTCTACGATATGAGTCCTGGTGCGAGAGACAAGCTAGTAACAGAGAAACATCTCTGTTACAATTGCTTTGGAAGATATAGCGTTCGCTCGTACCAAAACAAAAAGGTGTGCAAAGTGTGTTCTAACAAGCATCATACTATGTTGCATGAAGCTTATAAGACAAAATGTATGTCGGTATCCTATAGACTCAAGCCAGTAATCGTGGCAAATAAGTAACAAGCGTAGTCACATCAGACCACGCAAAAACAATTTCAACAAATATCTCATCAAAAAACTCATCAGGTTGTTCGTTGTTAGCAATAGCCCTGGTCAACATTAATTCATCATCAGAAGAATCATCGTGTGGAAGGTTATTGATAGATTCCGGATCGGAAATATCATTCATAACTGAATATTTCATCAGAAAACTCAAAATTAATAACTAATCATCAGAATTTTTCATTATTGGAATCGGTGGATCATTGGTAGTCAAAACCAAGGGAGTTATTACGATTTTATTTAAATCAATAAACTCCCATTCCATAATCACAATAAAGGCTCATGTGCTCGAAAAGTTATCAACTGTGTTGCTCTTCGTCAGGGTGTCACCACAGGATTGGTTATATATTAAAAATCTAAAACTTTCTGATCCTGAATATCCGACACCTCGATCAATAGATATCATAATATGAGCGAATTATTATAGGTAAATTGTAAAAACCAACATTATAAAATATTCATCGAGAATGGCTATAGTATAATTGTCTATTTTCGGATAGCTAATTATTTCCTATTAACAATCATCAGAACAACTCAATTTCAATTCATTTACCCTCCAAAATAGAAAGTTCAAATAGATCATTGGACGAGTTACTCCAGAAATTTTGGATACAAGAAGAAGTACCTTCAATGGAAAGTAGTAAACTCACACCAGAAGAATACTGGTGTGAAGAACACTATAAATCAACCCATCAGAGAGAGCCATCAGGAAGGTACATCATTCGCATTCCGTTTAAATCAACGCTAAATATTTTGAGTAACTCGTCTTTGAAGGCATATAATGTCATAACTGTTTGCAAAACCTCATTAAAAGAATTGCGAAAGATAAAGAATATCATTTACTTTATCAACAGTTTATGAGTGAATACAAGAAATTAGAGCACATGAAAAAAGCACCCTCCGTCATGCCTCATCAAGCAAATCACGTTTATTTGCCTCAGATGGTGTATTGAAAATAGAAGGTACTCTTAAAAAATTAGAAGTTGTTTTCAATGGCTGTTGTCCCACAACATCAAGAAAATCTATTAATGATCCAACTCATACAGGAGCCAACTTATATCTTCATGTCTCAGATGTTTTAATTTGGATTAGAAAATACAAACATCTATTTACTACAAATGTCAATAAAATGTACAGGCAGATTAAAATACATCAGGATGACTGAGACTATCAAAGAATACTCTGGCTGGATGAAAATAATCAAGAAGTACCATATCACTTATTTACATCTGGTGAATATTGCAATAAACCTCCAATAACTTTGCATGGCGGGTGGTTACCTATTAGCTAAATAGCACTCAACACATCCAGAGTTACTCAAACAAATTAATATCATTGAACACCATGAAACAATCATCAATTTTGAAGACTGCGAGGCCAGAATACTAGGACTTAAGTGGAATAGCAAGGAAGATGCATTTTCCTTCAATACGAAATCAACACTCAAGAATAAAAAAATTACAAAAAGAAACATACTTTCTGAAGTAGCCGGTTTTTCGATCCATTGGAATTCGTTCAACCAATAATTATAAGAGCTAAAATATGCATACAAGAGCTATGGATACACAAGCTCATGTGGGACGAATCCTTGTCAACTCATCTAATTTCAAGATGAACAAACATTAGAAAAAACCTGCAAGCACTAAGCAAAATTAAAATACCAAGGTGGTTTAATGAATCATCAGTCAAATTGCATGATTTTTTCAATGCCTTTCAACTTGCAATTGCTGCAGCAATATACATGAGAGTCCACAACTCAAAAGATACTAAAAGCATCCTCATTTATGCTCAAACCGAGGTAGCAATTTCATTATTAATTAATTTTATAAATTAATTAATATTTATATAATTAAATTAAATGTTACAATTGTTAAAATTAAAGTGAATAATAATAAGTTAATTTTTATTATTATTATAAATAATAGTTGTTAAATATTGTAAAAATTTAATTATTAATAAAGTGTTTCTTTTCAAATTAAAAGTTTGTTAATTTTATTTTATTATAAGTATAGTTATTTATCTAATTCTCATATAAATTTTCTGGGACAATTTATAACAATATGCTTATTCACTTTTTAATATTTTTATTTACAATAAAACTTAAACTATACCATTGCATATTTACGTTTAAATTATTCTAAATTTATAATTTATAATTAAATAAATATATTAGTAAGTATAATATATTTAAAAGTAGATTAGATATTTTTAAGTATATTACGGTTAATATTTATTAAATATCTTCTATCGTACCTAATATTTTGTCTTTTTAAGCTAAGATTTTTCTATTTTTTTGTATTTAATCGTTGTTATGTTTAGAGAGAATGTTTTAGATTTGTTCAGGTTATTACTTTTTTTTGCATTAAACGAATAATTTATTAAAATAATACAATATAAGTCAATATTGTTTTATTTTATTAAAAAGTTTCTCTGCCTAAGTAATTTGATTTTATTATTGCATTTTTTTAAATTACTTAAATTTAACGAACTTTTTGAGTCAGTGTAACATAATTTGTGATGGTTTATATTATGTTAAAGAAAGCATTGTATTCTTTATATAAGTTGTGATTTTTTAAGTAAAAAACAATATATTTAATGTCGTGTTTATATATTTTTAATTTATATATTAAATATTATACATTATATTTTAATTATATATTCTTTACCACAGATTGTACAATTTTATAAATAAGACAAACACGAACATTCAGAATAAGTGTATTTATTAATGTTAAAATAGCGTAATTGTACACGGTCGCGACACGTAGCAATGACCTGTTAATTATGAAAGGACAATAATAATAATCTAATAAATAATTTTTTAATTCAAGCTCAATTTATTTGTAATACAACGTTCCAGCTCAACGGATCGGGCAGAACAGCTGCCGAGTCGTCTAACGCAGCTCTATTTAATATCTAGCTTCTTTTCACATGATTTTGTTTTCGCGAAATCTATAAGTTGTTGCATTCGGAAATTCGGCTCGTTCGCGAAGAGCCGACCGTCGTATCTTTTTGGAATAATTATGTTGCGCGAATTTACGGTTACCGATAAACTCGTGCGCTTCGAGATTACACGCCGCTCAATTGTTCCGCTTTACATACGTTTTTTAATAATTTTTTCCCTAAGCCTGAAAAAACCTTCGTTGAGCATGACGAAGGAAAAAGGCTTTAACAATAATTAACGCAGGCGGAACGTTTTCGCATTACATATTTCGTACATTCATTATCATTATCGCTAGTTCGGCCAAGATATTAATGTTTTATTTTCTATTTTTCTATAGGAATCAAGTCACTTTCGCGGCGGCCTAAATTAAGTTTATTATTTAACTATTTAGTCTTAATTTTGCGGGGAACCAGCCACACGTCCTCGACATTCAGACCTTGCCGGTTGCGAGCATCATTGATGCTCGACTCCTACCCATGCGGGGGTCCACCAATGTCCTCGACGATCAATTCCTTGTCGCCCGGCTCGCCTACGGTGCTTGATTCCACCGGTTTTCACCGTCTTGATCGTGCGTAGTGAAGTTGCGGGGGTGGAAAGGTGTAGATTTCGTCATGCATCGCGATAGCCGCACGATTACACGAGAGCGAGAGAGAAGGAACGGCGCGGGGCATAGCGCGTGAGAGAGGGAACGGCGCGGGGCATGGTGCGTGAGAGCGAGAGAATGGAATAAGAGTGGGGAGTAGGCAATAGAATAGGGAATTCGGACGCATGTTTGTACTTACGTACCTTACGATTCGCAGATATTTTTCTTTTTTTACAATATTTCTAACGATTAGTGTCGCCTATTTAATTACGCCCATCCGTATCGCATATACTTACTCTGGTACGACGCGATCGCCATTTGTTTTTTCCTTTATTCGTATCAGAAACACCATTATGATGTAGTTGCTTATTTTATTATTGTATGTTTTAATCTTACGGATGAGCGCATTGGCTACAGTAATTATTAATTAAATATAATGTTAAATAAATTATAAAATGATCATTTGATAAAAAAGAAGATATATTTGAGAACTAAAAGTTAAGATTTAGCTATAAACTATCATGTATAATGTATATATTAATGCTATATTGATAATTCATTGTAATAAATAAGGCACTAAGAAACCATGAATTATTGTTGAAGTAACATAAAAAACTGTAGGAAGGAATTCATCCCCTAGTTATCATGGAAACAATGTAAGATCCTTCTAAATATTCTTATTTTCGTATTAAATAATTTTTAACAAAGTTTTGTTAAAGGTTAATTATCAATTTTTATTTATTTTTCATATTTAAGTTACACGCCACGATTACTATTCGCTAATTTACACTTTAATACTATAGATTACTTTTTCGTAGTGTCTATATTGAAATTTTCACATTAATATCTTTTACATAAATAAGCTTTAAATAAACGTCATTGTTATAACTAAAACAAACTGGGATTTTGATATCTATTTGTGAGTTGTTTAACAATTAGTCGTACAATATGCATTGACACGACATCTATTTCGGATGCATCTAAGCATAAAAGAAAACAAAAGTTATCCTCTTATGCTTTCTTCTAGTCATATATATATGTCCTTCCCTCTCGGTTCTACGTATTACGATAAAAACTGAGTTTATTGTTTTACAAGTATTAGGTAACTGATTTTTTATGATATACTCTTTTACTTATACAAGTTAGCCCAACGCTTGTAAACAGGAACAAGTTATGGCTCTTCGGCACATGAATTTTCTACTTTGATAATATTAAACCAACTATCATCGGGATCGTATCAACTGAGTTCTTTAATTGGTAAAACCATCCTATACTATAATATATAATTAAGATTCCATTGGCAAATGAATGAAAAGACTAAGTAGTGCGATATGTACAAGAAGAGTGATAACACAGGTTTGGAAGTATAAATGAAGTCGTTCAAACCTTACCGTGATAAGGTTTAACAATGTGGCTTTGCTTCATTGACAAAAGTTACAACAGTAGCGCTATGTCTCCAAAAGTTTAGTCGATTCTTAAATCGGTAGATAGGCCGATCAATGATGAATGTAAAGACCTCGTCATGGAATTAATTACATAGTTCACAAATACGCAATAACAATATCATTTCTATATATATGTTGAAATTAAAAAAAAACTTTTATAGGCTATTGTAAGGTCTTGTAAATCATAAGTTAAATACTTAAAAAATAATAATAACAATAAACTTATTGTAATATTTGGAGATCGAGTATAATTGCAAATATTTATTTTATTCATTATTATAATATAAATCAATGTACTTAAAGGTCGAGAATATTGCGAATAGATAATGTTTGCGCTCAAATTACAAAACAGGATTAATTCTTCGTAAACCTGTGATTTCTCATTATAAAAGAACGACAAGAGAGGTACGCATAACAAACTCTTTCGGACAAAAGGCAGAGACAACTATCAAATAGTATAAAATATTGTTAACAATATTAAAAAGAAAATTAATAAAACTTATATCTTTAAAAAAACCCATAATTGCATTTCTTAAAGACGCAATACTATTAAACAGATTTGAACCTCTGCTGTTGCATTTGTATTGTAGTTTATTTATTGACATCTGTAAATAAATATTGTTAGAACTGCACAATCGTGTAATATTCTTTGTAATAAAAAATCACTAATTTGATATTTTCCTACAAACATTTAAAAATAATATTTATTTCTTAAAGTTAACTTTCGTCAACAGTAAAGTATTAGTATCACTCAAAGTTCTAATAGAACAATGAACGCATTTTAGTGCACTATTTGGGAAATAGAAAAGGTATACTTAGAATAAAAGTGTAGACATATAGATTTTTATTTTTTCGACAAAAGATGGCGCAATTATTCTTTGGACAACAAATTGTAAATAATATTTTTGACTCGTCACAAGAGATATTTAATTAGGTTTATGTCAGTGTTCTGGATTATTGAAGAAAAGTAATTTTACAAAAAGATATATAAATCAAGTAAAGAATGTATTTGAAAAATAGATTTAAAAGTTTATAACAAATAGTAGTCAGTAGATGATTTATAGAAAAGAGATTTACACTTATAGATTTAGATTACAGTATCTCAGATTATATTCCCTTAACCAACCGGTGCAATTCCAATAAAACTTCATTGCAAATTCATTACAATTGTGCTCCAGTCAGTTCCTAACTGTGTAAATTCAATAATGGCTTCTACTTTTTTTAGTACTAGAAAAATGGGTGAGATTTATATCATTATTTTATAATATTTTAATTAATATAAGTTAACTTGAAATTTTGATTAATATTCATAGTGTTATGATTAAGATGACTGGTAGTTTTGTTAATATTTTAATTAAAAATTATTAAAAATATTAAAAGTATTTGGGTACATTATTGTTAATTGAAAAAATTTTTAGTAAATTTCTATTATTTTTGACTATCAAAATGTTTTATTAACAAAGCTGATCAATAATGTAACATTTTATTAGTTTTTAACATGTATTGTTGTAGAAATAACACGGATTACAGTCATGTAATACGTATTACATGACTGTAATCCATATTATATAACTAACATATTTCATAAGTAATACAATATTTTATTTTCAGTTTCCTACTGATTATAAGTTGTTATTAGTCAACATCATTTAATGATCAAAATATAAAAGAAATTTAGAAAAAATATAACATATTGATAAAATAACTATACATATGATGTTACAGGAACTATTTTAAAGCAGCGGTCACAAAGAACCTACTCTCAAAATGCTTTTCAAAAAATTACAACCCATTATACTGTTGTGCCCCGCAAAAAAGATCCTAGGTGGAAAGGTAATTACATATTTTTCAAATTTTTAAGAAATTTATCTTATATAATAAAATACATTGCATGTGTTGTATTTGATAATTGTATATATATGATTACATAATTATTATTTTGATTGGTAATTTTAAATTAAAATCAATATACTATGTTTTAAGTTTTTCAATCTGTATTGTATAAACAATAAATAAACAATACTAAATTTCATTATTAACATTTTTTTATAGTATTAATAGTAATATTTAGCATTTCTAAATGTTTTCTGATTGTTACGTTGAAAAATCTAATTACTGTAATTAGCAAACATGTAATATGTTAAATATTTCCAAATAGAAAATATTGTCTATTTTTATAAAAGTATGAATTTTATACATGAATTAAAAATTGTAATGTATGACAGTTGTAAATATTATAATAGCTGTATATATTTATAAATAAGTTAAATATTTGATTAATGAAAATATATGTATATTAAAATAAACTCAATAATATTTTTGTTTGACAACACAAAATAAATAAAAAATATTAATATAATTGCAAAACTTTATAAGGAATATATTTTATTAGAGCGCATGCATTAAAAAAAATTACAAAGTGTGCACACATTTGATGCACTATAAATACAATGAGAAATACATATCGATTGAAATTTACTTTGTCTCTTAAATCTTATAATTGAATACTTGAATAAGTTATATTTAATAATTTAAAATAAATAACTGCAAATAAAAATATTAAGTGTTTCAGTAAAATAATAAAGATATATATATTCATATTTATTTTACAGGCATAAACATGGAAAGATATGTTGACAACACAGATATTTTAATAATTGGTGGTGGGCCAGCTGGAATGTCTGCGGCGATCCGTGCTCGTCAACTTGCTGAAAAACAAGGTAGAGACCTACGAGTGACTCTTGTAGAAAAGTCGTCAACCATTGGAGGTCATATACTTAGTGGTGCTTGCATTGATCCTATAGCTCTTCAAGAGCTTTTCCCTGATTGGAAAGAACTTGGTGCTCCACTTCATACTCCTGTTACGATAGACAAATTTGCTTTCCTTACAGAAAAGAAACGCATTCCGATACCAATTTTCAAAGGAATGCCTATGTATAATCACGGAAATTATGTTGTCAGGTAAACAGTTTATCTATATAATTTTATAAATATATGCAACATTATGTCAATTATGTATTTTATAATATTAATTAAAATGCTAGTTGAAGATTAAAATGTTACTATTATGTATGTACTTATAATCTGGAAACGTAAATTTATATTTTAGATATTTTTATGAAAGAAAAAATTTTTTTAAATTAATTTACAAAGAAATGAGGTTTAGGCGAAAATTTTTTAAGTTGCAAATACTTTATATTTTTCAATATAATCTATGTATATGTATATAAAGCTTTGAATCGAATATACGTGATATTTTTTTATATTTTATGAAATAAGTTATAAAATTAAGAATCTCCAGTTTTTTTATGAATTTTTAAAAGTTTTCCATTTTAAAGAATATTTTCAATAATAATACAATATTAAATAATTCTAAATTTACATATATGAAATTACATATATGAAAGAATTTTTTTCGTCTTATTTAAAAGGTTTAAAAAAATAAAAATTAAAGAAATAGATTAATGGTTAAATTTAATTATTTGCAATATTTTTAAGTTTGTAATTATAGAGGTCGTTAAAAAAACTTTAGCTTGTACTTTGTAAATTTCATTTATTAAATATATATGTATCCTTTACAAAAAATATTGCCACTTATTTCTTTTATTATCTTTTTTACTTGTGAAATTTCCTCACATTTTAGTTATGACTATGGTAAAAATGTTCTTTTTGTAGAAAGTGCATAAAAAACAAATACCTGTATTAAATTCATTAAATTTCAAATTATTATTTTTGACTATTTTAATAAATTTTATTTAGTTTTACACACATTTTTTTATAAATATTATTTTAATAGACATTATATGGATTTTAAAAACTTTAACAATATTTTATAGATCCAAAGTATATTTTATTAATTCAATTTATTTTTTCTATTATTAAAATTTATAAAAAAATTCTTAATTCTCGATTTAAAATCTATTTTAAATCTATTTTATATAAATTTTAAATTTTAAATCAATTTATTAAGTGAAATGTTAGCTATAACATGTATTAATTTCGAAATTACTAGTTTAATATTATAAATATTCGATTACAAAATTGTATATTCTTTATAGTTTAAAAAAATTTTATTTACTATCAGTTAAATTGTTTTGATTCTAATTAATTAAATATTTTATTTTATTATTACTTGAATTGCTATTTTCATGATTTTTATATAAATTTTAATATTAAGCTTATTTATTAAGTGTATCAGTTAATATTAAGCCTACTCATAAAGTATATAAAAAATTCAACCAAATGTTATGTTTTTCGAAATTATAAGGCTTAATTAATTATTAACAAAATATAAATATTATATTTGAACATTATGAATTTTTAAAAAGCAGCAATATTTAAAAGAGTTATTATGCATTAATATTCTTAGAATAACAAAAATTAGTCATTTAGTATTCTTTTAAACGATGTTAAATATGAACGAATATATTTAAGAACTTTAAAATTACAAGCATTATGTACAAATTAAATCCATCTATGATGTCAGTATGGTGAATATTATAATATTATATCAAATTAATGCCTTCTTATTTAATTATTCTCTTATTTAGATTGGGTCACCTAGTAACATGGCTTGGAGAACAAGCAGAAATTGCTGGAGTTGAAATATATCCTGGTTATGGAGCTACTGAAATCTTATACCATGAAGATGGATCCGTCAAAGGTATTGCCACGAATGATGTGGGAATTGCTAAAGATGGTTCTCCGAAGGATACTTTTGAACGTGGTATGGAATTACATGCAAAATGTACAATTTTTGCTGAAGGATGTCATGGACACTTGACTAAACAAATCATGAAAAAACTGAACCTGAAGGAAAATTGTGACCCACAAACATATGGAATTGGACTCAAAGAAGTCAGTACAATATTTTTTAATTTCATATACAATAATTAAGCTCTTAAAAAACGTAAAAAAAAATAATAATTTATATTTTTATAATATTAAAAAAATAATAATTTTAAAATAAAAAAATTAATGTAATTACTTTTTTAAATTTGAAAACTGTTAAAAATCCACAGAAAAGTTTTTAATGATCAACAAATAATTGTATTAATAATTATTTTAATGTAAAATTATAGGTATATCTTATTTAGATGCATAATATTATTTATAATATATTATATCTAATTAATACTAATATTGAAATATTTGTGAATTTCTATATGCATCTTTTGATCATAAAATTTGATTGCATATGATCTGGATTTTTTCAACATTAGAGTTTTTTTATGTACACATGAAAGTTATGTAATTTACGCTATATATTGTACAAATCGGATCGACATTGTTACACGAGAAAGAAAATCAGATTTTTGTATTAATAAGTTATATTTGCAAACTATTTTTAACACTTTTATTGGCAATATATTTAACATTACAATGTTATTTTTGTTAAAATGTAAACATCTAAAAATTAAAACTTAAAAAGATATGTTCTTAAAAATTATCAAATAGATTATATGATTGAGCAACTCATATAAAGTGAGTAATTCATTATATAAAGTACATATAAAGTGATAAATCTCCAATATCTGCCAATTCTTTTTCTGTTTCAAATTTACTTGTTCATTTATTACCGATTGCTAATTAAATAAATATATTATTGAAAAATTGCAAAGTGATTATAATTACATACGCGTTAGAATTAAAAAGCTAACATTCCGCATATTTATTGACTCGTTACTTTTTTAGATTTTATAGAAAATCTATAAAAATACTTTGGTAAAATAAAAATTTATAACCAGTTTGTTATACTAATTTGAGTAACAAACAGGCTTTTTAAAACTATAAACATTTTTAATAAATAATAATTTAATGTATCAAAATTTGTTGAAGGTAATGACTAATAAGGTGCATTTTTATTTACAAGAAGTATAAGTTATCAAAAAAATGAAATCTATCTTTACTGACAACTATTTTGCTTCGAAAATGGAAGATTTTGCTTTTTTCACTTTTTTTATTTTTGAATATTTCGTATTTTTTAGTTTTAAAGGTCCTAATTAAAAAAAAAACTTGCAAATAATTATAGTATTTATAATTTTATCCGTGTATAAATAGTTGAAATAATAATAAATGTAGTAATTTTGAATAATAAAATAAGATAATATTATATTTGTTATTTTGTATAAATCATTTACATAATTTTCATTTTAGATTTGGGAAATTGAAAAATTAAAGCATTCTCCTGGTACAGTAGAACATACAGTTGGATGGCCTTTGAATAAAAATACATATGGTGGTTCTTTCTTATATCATCTTAATGAGGATACACCATTGATAGCAATTGGTTTTGTAGTAGGTTTAGATTATACAAATCCTTTTTTAAATCCATTCAAAGAATTTCAAAGGTTTAAACACCATCCATCTATAAAGTCAACTCTTGAGGGAGGTAAAAGGTAATTAAATAAATATATCTATATTACATTATATTAAAATATTTTAATTATGATTTAATATATTCCATTACATATAAGAATGTTATAATTGAAATAAATTCTAGTATATAAAAAAGAAAACATGAAAACACAAAAAAACACAAAAATTGATATCATGCATATTTAGTTGCTTAATCAAATATTAAAATATTATTTTTAATATTTACAGAGTATAATAAGTATAGCATATTTGAATTATATTAATTATAAATTTCTTTGCGAATTTAATAGAATAGCATATGGCGCAAGAGCTCTAGTAGAAGGAGGCTTTCAATCCTTACCAAAACTACAATTTCCAGGAGGTTGTTTAATTGGTTGTTCAGCTGGTTTTTTAAATGTTCCAAAAATCAAAGGTACCCATAATGCAATGAAAAGTGGAATGCTAGCTGCTGAAAGTGCAATAGAAGCAATTATTGAAACAGAAAAAACACCATCAGAAATGCAAGGTTTAGAACCAAAATCCTATACAAATAAAATAAAGGATAGTTGGATTTTTAAAGAGCTTAAAGCCGTTAGAAATTTTAGACCAAGTTTTCATACACCACTTGGTTTATATGGTGGTATGGCTTATTCTGGATTTTCCATGCTCTTAGGTGGTCGAGAACCCTGGACACTATCACATGGAGGTAAAGTTGAAAGAAGTATTAGTACTTTTAAATCTCTTTTTAGATAAAAAATTACGAAATTATTGGTAAATCATTTAAATGAAACCATTTATATATATTTATGTTTATAATATAGAACCAGATTTTAAGAGATTGAAACCTGCTGATGAATGTACACCAATCGATTATCCAAAGCCAGATAATATTATTTCTTTTGATTTGCTTTCATCTGTAGCCTTAACTAATACTAATCACGAAGCAGATCAACCTCCTCATCTTACTCTTAAAGATGATACAATACCAGTTAATATAAATTTATCTAAATTTGATGGTCCAGAGGGAAAGTTCTGTCCAGCTGGTAAGTTTTATTTTTGTCTCTATTGGTTTTTCTTTATTCTTTTAATCTCTTTCCATATCCTCTCCACTCCACTTTTCTCTCAGTAATAGAATGATCTTCTATGCTTTCTAAAAATTTTGTTCTCCCTCCATAGCTTTCTCTCCAGTTATTCTTTTTCTGTATACCTTGATCCAGTATACCTTTCTCAGTTTGTAAGTTCTCTCTTAGGCATTACTTTATTTGATCCATATTGCTACTGTTTATAATTTTGTATTTGAACATGATCACTCTTGTTTCTGACTTTATTTGTATGACTTGTCTCTTCTTGTTTCCAACATGATTAAATGTTTTAGAGTATTTCAATCAATTCCTAATATCTACTCTACATATTTTTTCTGCACCTTCTCTATATATGGCTACTCTATATCCAAGTATCCCTCCTCCCAAGGATCATGTTTACCATTTTTACCAGCAACATTGCATGATCATGATCTTTCTCTTTGTTTTCTTTTCTCTAATTCTTCTGCTTGACAATAAAATAATATTTTCTTCCTTCTGCCTCCATTTCTTTTGATCTCACGTAATTTTGATTTTTCCATGGTCATTACCAATCTGTTCCACTCTTTTAAATATCTTTTATGGTTCTCTTAACTGTATCATTTTTGATAAAATCACGATGTCGTCGGTGTACAAAATCCATATTATCATCATCATTATTACTGTTATTATTATACATATACATACATATTTATTTATTTAAAAAATTTTAATTATAATTTAAACTATATCCAAGTTTATTGTGGAAATGGAAAAAATATCTTTTTATGATATTTTATTTAATTTGAACAATTTAATTATTTAATAGGAGTTTACGAGTTTGTACCATTAGAAGATGGCACTGGAAAGAAGTTACAAATTAATGCACAAAACTGTATTCATTGTAAAACCTGTGATATAAAGGATCCTAGCCAAAATATCAATTGGGTTGTTCCAGAAGGAGGTGGTGGTCCAGCATATAATGGAATGTAATTTTATACATGTGTATATAATTTTGTACTATTTAATTTTAATAAGGAACTTCTAAGGGTTTTTTATAATGAATTGTATATGAAGTCATATATTGCAATAATACTTTAATTTTGATTTATGGTTATTCAAAGTTTTATAATAATTAAAAACATTATAAAAATTAATAGAGATACTATATTTTATATTAATATAATATAATTATAATGTATATAATAGTGAAACACTTAGTATATTGTATCTTATTTAAAAAACTTAATTTAGATTTTAGTTTATCATTTTTATTTATTGTTTTCAATATCTATTTTTAGAAAACTTTACAAAAAATTATATGAATAGTTTTTCATTGAAATTAGTGTAAATACATTTTTTTTTTCTATACCATAATTTTATATAAGTTTCTGTTTGAAATATTTAAATAATTTATAATTTTTCTTAAGGAAATATTTGATACACGATATTTACATTTATTTTATTATAGTGATCATATTGTAATGTATTATTAAATATGTAAAATATTGTAATAAACGCAGCAGTTTTGTAAATAGCACTACTCAAGGAATTCGTTTATTAAATATTTTATTAAAACATGTGTATTAAAAAAAATATTTTTTTACAATTTCTTACAATTTTTCTAGTTTGTTGAAAAATTATGTGTATATCAATGCAAATAATTAAAAATTAGAAAACAGTTAAATCTAGCAAATTTTTGCAAAAAGTTAAAAAAATTATATAATATGAAATACTTTTTAATAATTATAAATAAATGTTTTATTTTCATAAGAAATTGTATATAAATAATATTTACAAATTTAAATTGTAATATATAAGTTTATAATTCGTTAAAAATAATGTAAAAAGGATTAAAATAGAATTAAGATAAAATTTACTATAATCGTATGCAGTTTTAAATAATGTATAAAATAATTTTTAAGTGTACATTTAATATAAATGTTTTAAATAATTTTTAATAAAATATTTTTTCACAACAAATATGTAATATTTTTTTAACATAATGTAAGGTGTTCAATGTAAAAATAGAATTATTTAATTGAAATATAAATTATCAACATTTCTTTTAATTTTATCATTAAAAATTTATTGTAATAATTAAACATTACAGTAATTATTAATGTATAAAGAATATATACATAACGATTTTGGTATTAAAATATATTATGCAATTTAATGCGTCTAGCGTAATTATCTAAACAGATAACATTCAAGCATAAAACATTAAATTTGTATTAATATAATATAAATTCATAATATTTATAACATTTATTTAATTAATAATTAATTTTTACTCACACTTAATTAAATTAATTTATTTTTAAAAACATTTGATAAGTATTTCACATTAGAACATAATTGGTTTACTATAAACCTTAATTTTACTATTTAATTTTTTTTTAAATCCATTATGAAAGCCAAGAAATTAAAGAGAAAAAAATAATACAAATTTTTAACAAGTTTTGATTTTTGACTTTTCAATGATCAAAATGATAAAAAATGCTATGAAAAAAATTTTGTTTTGTAATTTTATTCTGAATTTATTATAATATTTATTTCAATATCTATTTCCAAGATAATAGAATTAATTAAAAACTATAGCAGTTTTAATTAAATTAATAGGTACATTATTTGAGAAAGTTAAATATCGATATATATGATCATAATAATATTTAATATACATTTTCAAAAATATTTTCAAGTTTATAAAACATCGTAATTGTTAAAATGTATTTAAATTTTTATAACTAAAATAAAATTTTTTTCAAATAACAGAAAATTTTAATTTTAATTATTTCTATAATTCTATTATTAATAAAAAGTTTGATATAAAAAATCAAAATTTGATAAATTTTCTAAAACTTCATATTATTTTTTTTTTTTTTAAATTAACAAAAGAAATGATAAACAATAGTAATCTCATGTCATTATTAGATATCTTTTTTATAAAAGTAAATTTTTATATCAAATATAAAATAAATTTACATAGTATAGCAGAAGTAACAAAGTGTATAGATGTATTTTGATAGATAAATTTGAAAAACGTGATTTCATATTCATGTATTTGTTCCATTTATACCAGAGTACGAGATTTTTAATTATCAAAAGTTTGACATGTCATTACTAAATGCCCAAGATTTTTTAGGAAAGTTTTGTACTCGCTACATTGTTTCCTTGCCAAAAATCAATCTTTCGCGATCTCAAAAGGTAACTAACCTATGTTTATTTTAAACTTGTACAATAATTAGTGTTTGTTTTATTTAACATTAATAATAACATTCGAAAGCGAATTTTAATAACAAATTTAACATTATTTTTTTATTATATTATAATGTCTGTTTTATTTAACATTAATAATAACATTCAAAAGCGAATTTTAATAACAAATTTAACATTATTTTTTTATTATATTATAATAATATAATTTATTATATATGTTATTATAAAAAATAAAATTGTAATTTCAAACGAATTATTTATTTGACTTTCAGCTCTTAATTATTTGTTTAACAAGTGGTACCTTGTTACTTGGAAGTTTGGCACAATTTTTGAAAAGACGTAGAAGGCATCCAATTCCACCCTCCAGAAGACACCTACGAGAATCAAGACAAAGGTTGATCCATTCGAAGACATCTAATTTTGGTAAAGCATAAAATATTATTCTTTGAAAATAATTCAAATATTTATTTTATAATTTAATTATTTTATAAACTTTTTGAGTATTTTTTATATAACATAGACGCTGTATCTCAAGCATCTTGGACAAGGCGAAGTGAAGCCAGCACGCGTAGTTTTATCAGTGACAGAGCATCTCTTATATCTTCCATACCAGGAGGTCTTGATGGAGATATTAAATTAACTCCTCAACAGTATGGAGTACTGGGTAAGTTTATATAATTAAAATTTAATAGTTTTTCATTAATATTTAAGCTTAAAAAAATAAATTCTCTTTTATTAATTAAACATTTCATAATTAGCAATCTTAAAATATAGAGCTATAATATTTTTTATTGTAATGTTTCAAAAATTATTTGAAAAAATAAAATAATAAAAAGTGAAAAAAATTTTTAAATTTTATTTGAAAATTTAGATTTACAAAACAATATAACTTAATAAATATAAATTATTCACAATAAAATAATATTGATTAAGGAGTTTCAAAGCAATTATAACAACATAAAAAATATAAAAGTTCTTAATTGAATGTAAAATATTCTTTCTATATATTAAAGACTTGTATTAAAGTAGTAACAATAGTAGTTTATTCAACAATATATATATTTCTGAGTTTATAACATTAATTTACATAAAAAATTTACAGAACTTAAATCTAAAATTTTAAATAAATATTTAACCATTGGATTGAGCGTAGAATCCTAATGAATCAGGTATATCACTTATAGGTGTCTACTGAGCCTTTTTGCTATTGTTCTTTGTTTCCTTATTTTGGGGTTGCTAAATGTTCTTTCAACATCCTTGTTTTTCTAAATTGTTGTTTCCTGTTTTTCAATCTTTACTTTTGTATCTTTTTCTTTTACAAAAAATTTTTATATAACCTACTAATGTTTAATTTTTCCTTTTTGAAAGTTTTCTTTCAATGTTATGCACCTGTTTCTGTATGTTTTCAGTCCTCCAAAGTATGCTCTGTTGTTTCTGGAGCCTTATTGTAAAATCTATGTTCCACTTTCCTCCTCCTGTACTCAGTGTCTATCTGCATGCTTCATTTTCCATTCTAAATCTTCCTAGCGTGTTTATGCCTTTTTTCTTGTCATTCCTTTCATAAATGCTATTTATGTCCTTTAATTGCAATAATATTAAACGCAAGTTTTATCTAATATTACTTATAAGTTGCTTTTTTATATTCACATTTGTTGATCTATTTATTCCTTTTTTACCTCCTTTAAAATGTTCTTCTATCTTTCAATTTTTTTTTAATAACAGTGTAACACATATTTAACTAGAATTTAATTCTTCTGTCTCCATGATTATCATTTATATTGTTGTCTTTCCCTCTCTCAATCTCTCTCTCTCTATTTTTCAATCTTTTTTCCAACTTGCAAATGCATTCATAAGCACTCTTAATAAATCTTCTTTCTTTTTAATATAATATGTTCATATTTGATAACTCTTTTTGACACTTTTATTTTATCTTTTCTCCTTTTATAACCATTACAATTAAGCAAGAATCACTAAGAATATATTTTACATATGTTTTCCGTTTTTTTTTTATTTCATCATAGCTTTGTCATCTCCAGATTTTCGTTCCATACAGAAGACACTTTCAATAAGTCTTACAATAATTTAAATTTAGATCTTGTTTTTTATTAACCATCTCTCCGTAATACTTCAGATTCTTCCTAGTACCAATTTAGTTTTTTTGTCAACAATTTACTTGATCTGCTTTTATATTATTATATTTAAAACTATATTCCAAATATGTGAATTTTTTCTTTTTCCTCTACTTCTAAATCACATAATTTTTGTCTGCTCACTGGTATTTAACATACAAGGTCTAGTTCTGTTCTCCCTAGGAAATTCTTAGAAGTTCTGTCAATTCATTTTAATTTTGACTAGAATAGTATAGTAGAATAGATAGATTAGTAGTATCACGCCATATGACAGATCAACTTTGTCTTACCAATCTTTATTTTTGATATTCTATATTTTTTTAACTCATCTACATCTAATCTAATTTTTAATATCATAGAACTTAGAGGGAATTCTCATCTAATTCTTTTCTTGACAATTTCACCTATTATTTCCTTTTCTATCTTTATTTTAATTTTTGAATTTTTTATATTTTTCTTTTACATCTGATTATATATTTATATATTTTATTTATTATTATCACTCCTTCCTCATATTTTCCCAAATTGCTTTCCTGTCTATCTTCTTGAATCTACAAAATTTTTCAATTATTATCAATTAGTACCTTTTTGGTTTTTTTTTCAGTTATTCCTTTATTGCAATCTTTAGATAGATATAATTTTTAATTTATATTTTCTATATTAGCTCATAAGTTTTTTGTTATCTTCCACGAAGATAATTTTATTTTATTTTATTTTATTTTCTTCGCTTAATCCATTATATTATTTATAATTTCTAAATAAATTTTGAATACCGAATACATAAGTACGCTAATATAGCAATAACTCTATAATTTCTCAGCGTTCTCCTTTTTTCAACTACTTTTTAAATATTTTGATATGTTCCTTTCTCTCAAAATTTTATTCAGATTTTTCAACATTTTTTCAGCAATTTTTCTTGTTTCAAATTTTTAAATCTCATTGGTTATTATCATCGTTGGATTCTTCTCACTTTTTCATTTTTAAAATGTTTATTACCTTTTAGACTTTTTCTGTTATCATCTTTCTTCCTGCTTCGTTTTCCTACTTGTCACTCCAGTCCCCATTCGTCTTTTGTTCATTTTTCTATCCTTAAATTTTCTGTAAGTGAATAATTCAATCCTTTTATTAAATTTATTGGCTTTTATGTGTTTTTTTTTATCTTATTTTGACTTACTTTATTTATTTATTTATTTGTTTTTTCCTTTTATATTTTTCTTACTCCGATATATCTTCTTTTTTCTTCTTTCCTACTTCTTCCATATATATTAAATTATTTATTAAACATTTTTTCATGTTGCTTACTCATTCGCAATTCTCATCTTACTTGCCTCCTCCTTCCTTTTCTTTTTCTCACCTTCTTAACAGAATTTTTCAACTCTTTTTAGATCTATCCGTTTTTCGATTTATCCTACACTATCCACTTTTTTCTTATATTTTTCATTATTTTTTTTCAATTGTATCACATATTTTTCTTTCTTTCTTTCTATATGTAATCTCACATATATAATATGGCTGATGGTCGGATTTCATTCTTTTTATTTTCTTTATTAAAATGTTTAATTTTTTTTAATTTTTCCCGTGTCTTTTTATTATTTTTTTTAGTCTAACTTGTTGTTAATACTATCCTTCTCAAATCCAGAATTTTCTTTACTTTAGCACCCAGGTATTATTACGCAAAAAATCTCTTCCTACTGTACTCTCCCACCCTAAGCTTCCTTTCACAATATTTGCACTTCAAAAACAATGAAATTGTACATTATTTTCTATTACTTTTTTTATATGTGTTAATACTTGCTTTTTGCCTTTCCGTCAACTCTAATGATTCTTTATGATATTATATTAATTTTAATAATTTTTTATGATTCCTATTCCAGCTTATTCCAGTTACTTTATCAACCTATATAACTTAAATTCTGCACTAAGGCTATGCCATGACATATCTAGTTGCATAATTATTTATTTTAATATAACTAATGTTAAACTTAAACTTAAAATTTTGAACTAATTAATTAATTAAAATAACAAAAATGTTAAATGTAATTAAAATATAGAATATATTATATTTGATTGTATATATTTTAATAATTCTACATAAAAATAATTTTACATGTTTTTCTCGATATTTTTCCTTTCTATTTTCTGCAAAAGAGCTTATTCTAATTTTCTCTTTCTTGTACAATGAATGTTGCAGATGTCACCAATGTTTTTTGAATTACAATTCATAATTTTTATCTAATATCAATTTTATCTTATGCTTGAAGTATTGCACCATAAAATATTTCATTGTCTTCTTTCCTTTTCCCATAATCTGTATTATTTGTATGTCATTTTCAATAATCCGTTTCATACGGACTTACTTTTTACTATAAATTTTGCTCTTAATTATAAACCTGTTTTATTTTTTTCTTTTGTTTCTTGAAAGAGTATGTTAAATATAATTTAGTTATGCTGACAGATTTATTTCTATTTTATTAACATCACTACGTATTCTCAATGTTTTCCTTTGTATCATTAAATATTTTTACTCTAAATTTTTTTTACGTAATTGTATTAAAATTATTTATATATAATCTGTTTATTTTATAAAAATATATTTTAAGTTTTCAAAAAATAACTCTTGTGTGCTGTATTTATTTTTTATGTCTCATTTATTTATCTATAATAAATTTCTCGTTAATATCTGTTGTCATTTATAAACTAGTCTCATTAGTATGATATCCTTATTCTTTCTTTTTTTCTTCGTTATAAATTCTTTCTTTTCTTGATACAGATTTAACAATATATACTTCTGAGTTTTCAGAATTATTGTCAGATACATGTTTAATTATTTTATTGATTACATGTATTATCTGTTTTCTTCCATATTTCTAGATATCATTTAATATACCACTTTTCTATCATTTATTATTATTTTTCTTATTTATTATTAACTCTTACGCTTACCTCAAGTACGATCAAATTGAAAAATGGAGACTAATAAAAAAGAAGGAGAAAAGTAAAATATACTCCAAGATATATGTATTTTTTTGTTAATTTCGGTTTCTCTATTTCTTAGTATATATTTGTATGTGTACGCATTGTAATTTGAATTTTTTATTTAATCAAATCGGTTAATTAGTTATAATAAATTTTCGCCATGGCCGTTGAATATTTATATTTACACGGTATACAGTTCTATGAAATAATAAAACGATAAACAGAAAAGTTATGGATTAATGAAGGTGAATAAAAATACTTGACATCTTTCTATTTAAATTACGATAAATGAATATTTTATTAAAAATATACGTTCTACAATTAGCTAAGATAAAGTCAATGAAGCAAATAATATTATATACTATCATTTAAAAATAAAATATAATTAATAATCCTATTCGAAAAATAATAGTCTACAATCGCTAACTAAAATTAATGTAAGGCGATGAATTTCAATAGAAATTTTAGTTTTAATATTCCTATTTATTTCCTATCCTTAATATTTCCTATTGAAATAAGTTTTTTCTTAAGGTTTTACTTCGTGCAATTAACGGAAAGACGAAAGAACAAATGTTTGTAGTTCTTGGCACGTTAGGCGTATAATGACTAGTATGAAATGGTTGTCTGTGCATAATTTCTTGACACATTTAAATATTAATCTGCTTCGACCCCAGTTAAAACCTTTAAAAACCGGTACGCGATAACAGTTGCACAACCAATAATTCTTTCTTTCACACCAGTGCATCTAAAAAATGAGCAAATCCAGAAATAGTAAATGACATACCTTGAAAAAAATGAATATTTCTTATTTTTACTATATTTTTCCTTTTTATCGAAATTAATTATTGTTAAATATGTTAATAAATTTAATGCTTTTTATAAATCCTGTGAAATTAAAATCTTTAATCTTAAGATAAGGCGACTTTTTATGGAGTTTACAAGCACATTATGTACGTCTTTACAACGATATTAATTGTACTCGAATTCTCAAAAAACACAACTTACGCACTTATAGTGAACTTCGTGTAAAATTTCTGTGAAAATAAAAAAACACAATGCTTTTTCACCAAAATTCAGAGAAAAGTATCAATTTTTACTATCACTTATGAATAATTTCTATTTACACGGTATACAGTTTTATATTATTTTAGGAAATAATTAAATGATAGGTAGAACATTGTTGGATCAATATATTATAATTATTTTTGTTTTTGTATTTACGTACACACGTTTTAAATACGTTTGTTTTTATTTTGATATTTGGGGTATATTTTACAACTTCTACATGCGCTTGCATTTCTTCTGTCATTTATATGTATTCATATATATTTAATATATCTATATATATATAGTTTACTATTTAAACAATTTGAATCGGCCTTAAACTATCTTCTTTTGGCAAAAAGAATTTGGCCTTTCTTGTAATTTTAGTATTTTCTAGTCTCTCTTTATTGAGCTTTATAATATCCGGTTGAAATTTCCTACACAATACTTAAGAAGAAAAGTTATTTAGATAATTTTTTCTTTCTGTGAAATTATTAATGACTGTAATTGCAACATTAAATATTTACTATATTGGAATGTCTAGTTAATTTTAATTTTTTAAGCTTACAAATAATTTATTATAGTTTATATTCAATTTTTCTATTATTCAAAACTAATAATTATTTATATTATTTTCATAATTAAGAATATATAATCTCGAAATATATTTAATACAATGTTATTAAATACAAATACAATGAAAGCCTAAGCGCAATGTAATAATTTGTAACAAAGCTTGATAAATAAAAATAATAAGATAACAATTTATATTACAATTATTGAAAATTTTTAGTTTAAATATATACAATGTCGATGTCTTAAAGTAAATTCCTTTTCTTTTATAAAAATCTAAATCTATTGTAGAAATTTAAAATATTTTATGTACAATAATAGATTTTTATTTAGCTCATTTAATTTTCACCGCAATAAAGATTTTAATTTCTAAAAAAATTCAAATTTGTTTACAATGATAATTTTTATTTTAAAATATTTTATTTCGAACAAGATCATTGATATATTATTTTATACTTTTAAATAATTGTTTTGACATCGACATGTACTATGGATTTATTAATCTCGCAAATTTCTATATATACTTATACCTCTACTTTTATGTCTTACAAACGTCTAAAATTACATTGTGTTCTCAAAAATATAGCGCTGTTCTAATTCTTATTTCTCTCATCACTTTCTTTCTACTTTATTTTTTTATATTCCATCTTTATATCGTATTGCTATCCAAAATATTCCGATATAAATAATCCGATATATTATTAATTTAAATATTACATCATCTATTGAATTCGAAGATTCGTTTAAAATTGATTAATTACAGCCATATTGCTAAAAATTATCGATTGAAAATATATTGATAATAATAATAATTCCTTGTGACAGAAAAGCCTGATATTTTTTTTTTAACCAATTTAAATTAAATATATATTTAAATGTAATAGCTATTAAAATATATATAAGTACTTCCATTTAAGAATTTGAAAATATAAAAGTGATAAAAGTAAATTCGTAAAGTAAAACAAAAAATTCGACTATATCTATCAGGAAGTTTGTTGCTTTTAAATTATTTTTAATAAATATAATTACAGATTTTTTTTTCTTTGTTGCGTTTATGATTTATTTTTAATAGTGTAAGATAATTCAAACATAATTGTACTCTTTATATTTTGATAACCAATTAATTATTTGTATAAATTACTTCAAATATAATATACGTTTCACTATAGAGAATATGATTTTGATTGTTTTCTAATATATTATAAAATTTCATAAAAAAGAAAAATTGAAACTGAAAAATTAATAATGCAACTCATATAGATGCAATGTAAAACGTTAAGTGTTAACACATACATTCATACTTGCATTTAACGCAATATGATTTTTGTTATAAGTCAAAGTATTACGTCAAGTCTCATAAATTTTAGCTACTACACATAATAAATTAGCTTTTATTTTAATTTAAATCTTGTTTTTGTCTTTTTTTTATTATGTAAAGAAGCCTACATATTCACGAAGATTACTCATTCCCTTATTACAGAAAAAAGAAAAAAAAGTATTTTGCAATTTAATAAAAATTTGGTCAACAAATCAATTATTTATATTTATCTATTATTATGCATAAATACATATTTCATATGGTAATAAAAAAATTATATTTTTTTCTTCTTATTTTCATTCAAGTGAATAAATGAATGAGACAAAAGATTTTCCTTTATTTTTTATCTTGTTTTACCTTAATTGACCGAAAATTTATCTTGCTAACTTTGTCTTTAAAAATAAGCAGAAATAAAAGCTTTGGTAAAACTTGGTTACGCTGTATATTATACAAAGGATTCGACTCTTCACGTAATTCGATCGAGTAACAGCACTAGCAGTAACATTAACATTGTTGTCGATAGCGATGTGTCTGATACTTGCAGACTTGTTGCTTCAGACTGTGAACCTTTGTCCTTAAGCGAAAGTGGGCTGCCGTCATCTCCCTGCATACTTGTTTCTTCTGGTCGGTGAACCGAACTTGAGATCGCATTTTCGTCGACGACAGTGTTTTCTTTTTCAAAGTCTTCTTCGAGATTACTATTTTTTAAATTGAATCGATTTTTTAGTTGTTGGTAGTTTGTCGGAATTGTCAACATCGTCGTAATGGTTACTGGCTCGTTAGTCGAGGTAGAAACAATCGGCGGCGCAATACTAAAGTTACTCAAATAGTAAATAGGTCCAAAATCAGGGGCTACATCATCAACTCTTTCCTCGCGACGAATGCCGTTTATCATTCGCGGATCAATAGAGGCATTATCCTTGTAATGAGAGAAAAGCTTTCCACTGTAAGGAACTTCAATATCGACGTAGTGACCATGAAAGGTTACATTCACTCCTGTTCCAGGCTCCAAATATACTTCCACGCTGAAAATTGGGTGATTTATTTATTATTTGATGACATTATTTATCTAATTTAAAGAATCTTTAAGTTAGTTTTTTTATAATTTTATATTTTAAACCATAAAATTGTCATTACTTTTTTAATAGCCAAACTTTTTAAAACCGTAATATTAATTAATTGTATACGGACTACATAAAAGTATAATACAGCATATTTTTTAATAATACTAACTAATTAAAATAAAATTATAATTGAAGGCTAAAAAATATTTATAATAATTTGAATAAAATATTTAATTAGTATAAGAAAGTGTTTTAAATATTTTAGTAATAGTAAATTTCGAGACGAGCATAGGGAAATGTAAGAAACACACGTGTAAATGCTGGTGTGATTCTGTCTTATGTCAATGCCCCATTTCATGTCGGGTAGACGCGTTGTATTATACAGTGTGACGGTGGTATGAAGACCTTTCAGCATAGCGTGTCCTTGGCCCCAGTAAATTGTGTTTAGATGTGTATACCCAAAAGCTTCAGCCATCTTGATAGCTTTTAACCCGGTGTTTTTTATGGAAACTTCACCCAAAATTCGTGAACTTTTTTTCATCACGCGTTGCTTTGCGTGGTTTAAAATAACGGCGCTTAACTCGTACGATACTGGTTCTGTTTCAACTAATAGCTGACCAAACTCTGCCGAACCTTCATTTCCATCCTATAAAATATTTCAATAATTTAATAACTTTTTAGTCTTTTTATAAGTTGAAATAGGTCTAGAATTTTCTTAATGGTATATTTTAGGATTACTTTGTAGGGTATTAAAATGTTAGACAATAAAAAATTGAAATATAAGGAAACTTCATAAAATTTATAAAAATGTATATAATGCAAGATATAATTTTTTAATTAAAATCATAAAATAATTTCTTATTTCTATTTTATTTATAAAATCAAATAATATTCTGGAAAATTCATTAATTAACTATAAATTAACTAAAAAAATTAACTAAAATTTGAGAAAAAATCAATTTTTTTAAATGTATTAAGCATTTTTCTATAAAAATAATAAAATAAAAATAGTCCTAAATTAAATATGTATTCAAAATCAGAAACATGATTTATTTATAAAACATTTTCTTTCATGTTCTTTTATAATATTATTTTTATTGTAACATTTTAAGTATAAATAAAATTAGTACCATTTGCTTCCGAATACACAACAAACATTACCATTAGTAATAGAAAATATATCCACAAACAAGTAAAATATACAAAATATGCAATTCTTTAAAACAAAATAATGCGATATTCACCTCTTTGACGTAGGTAATAGTACCTAGGCTGTCCTGAGAGCTGAGAGTGCCGATATAGTGAGATTGGCTAAGTCTTCGATAAGCGTGAATTGTCTTGTTTGCAATGTGCCTTGCAACATACAGTTTGTCTGTCGCAACTGATCCAACAGACGGTCTATAGAATTTATTCCAATCGTTCCAGTTAACACGCGCTGCGCTTTCAACGTTTTCTAGCAATTGGTAGCGTTCATATGAATGAACGTTTCCTGTTAGAGTGACTGTGCAAAGTTTTTCACTCTCTCTTTGGCCACCCGCTACCCATATCCCATTGTGCAGTGCACGACATACGAAGATCGGTCTTTTCTTTATCGGAAATGAATCTTCTACTCATGTACAAACAAAATAAAAATTGTTGATTTATTGTAGCAAATTTCCTATATTATTTCCTATTAAAATTTACTTTAAATAACTTTGATAAATTTGAAATTAGTTTATATGTATTTTATATTCTTGTAATTAATTGATTTAATGAAAGAAATATTTTTCTTAAATTATATTTAAGATGGAAACTATAATACGTATATGAACTTTATTTTACTTAAGAATTATGTTTAGATGGTGGAATATTATAAATAATAAAAAGTGTGTACTTTGAGATTTATAAAAACATATGGACACATACCTAGAAATATAAAATAGACTATTGTACTTACACAAATGAGTTTATTAACTGATAATTTTATTGCATAAAAAGACCATTTTTTAATTAGCAATTTAAAGAAATATTAAATTTATTTCCAAAATAAAAATTATTGTTCTATAGTTGCAAATTTGTATTACAAAAATTGTCAAAAATCTCCTGATAAGGTGTTTAAAGCACAATATAAACAAAAGTTTCAATATAAAAATTTGTTTTTGTTCCAATGTTTTTTATACAAAAATTAATTTTTACTTGAAATGTTGCTACTTTTTTAATAAAGGATATTTTTCAATATTAAAGACAAGGAAAATATAAAATCAAAGATCAATAGACAAACTTTTTTGCCGATAATTACAATAAGATGTATTAGAAGCGGAGAAGAGAAATCAACCAATGACATTAAACAAACAAGATTGTAAGATATCAAAAAACTATTAAAAAATTTATTATTTGAGAAAGGTGAAGATATCATATATTCATCCAAAATAGTTACTACTACTTAATATAAACTTGTAAGTATAAGTAAAATAACTTTGTGTTATATTTTAATGTAAAACTAAAGCTTTTTTTAAATCATTTTTTTATAATTTATAAGTTGACAAAGAAAAAACCGTGGATATTTATTTTCGTTTAATAAATTCCAAAGTTTTTTTTAATATTTTTAGATATAATTAACAACTGCAAATTTTATTAATAAAATTGAATAAATATAACTATTTCAGAACAATATTATGAGCAAGAGAGTTTACATTATTTTAGGCATTTCACGACGATAAATTAACAATGTAATATTGCGCCGCCAGCCACACGAAGACTTGTTTATTATTGTTGTGAATTGAAATAATTAATAAATATTTTTGGAAATTTGAAAAATCTGATATTTCATTTTTTTTTAAAGAAATTTTCAAAAGAAGCTATCTTACATGTCATCAGTACTCTCCTCAAGATAGAATTAATTCCGAATAGATCATTCGTCAGAATTACATCTTATTACATTTAAAAACTACACGATTATAAATAACCAACATATCTTGCAATAGGTTAATAAAACTACAAAAATATATAATATTTTAATATATACATATTTATTATTATCTTTAAAACTAAAATTAAATATACTACTAAATATTATATTGTAAGAAATATTTTTTATTGTGACGTAGTGTTTAAGATAACTGAATAAAAAAATTTAGTTAACCAAAATAATGAAATTAAACAATGAATGAAATTCTAACTGTTCTTGACTTTTTTTCTCACAAATTCAGATATGCAAATTCATCAGTAATTTAATACAGCTTGTTTATAAAAATAAACTTTTAGACGTCATATTAATTATTTATTATAAAATTTTATAACTTTTATAAATTCAAATATAATGTTACGAATTTTGTTTAACATCTGCTAATATTTAATTATATTAGAAAAATTTTACATAATTATATTTCCAGTATAAATGTGTATGCAAACCTGATGAATTTTCTATAATTTCAAAACCTCCAATTACAAAATTCTTTGAAGCACTGTAATGTGAATCAGGTATCCAATTTAATGTGCTGGAAGTGATGAGCTGTCCATTTCCATACTGCTCTGACAAAATATGAACACTAGTGTCAGCTTTAATAAAAAGCAGTAGGCTACTCAGATGCAATATTACGAAAATCATCTGTAAAAAAGTTATTGATGCTTATTTGGAGATATAAACATTTAATATATTATTATATGATTTTTATTTTAGTAAATAATATAAAAGAAAAGAAAAGAAATCTATTGATATGATGAAGAAAAATCTTATCAATCTTCAATGTTAAAATAAAGCATCTAGCTACTGCATCGAGTTGAATTTAACTTATATCATTGCACTAAAATGTATGTTAATTATATGTGATTGATACACAACTCGCATTCTTAAGTTCAAATTGTATTTCATTACATACGGTTATTTTCATTAATTGTAACAAAAAAATAGGTCAATCTTCGAAAATGAAATACTTAAAGGATGATTCTAATTATTAATTTTCTTAAAAATTAGGTGACTTATTTATTAATTTTTGATTACACTATTTAGTTAACTCAAAGAAACTTTAAGTTAGTTTTTTTTTCTTAATTTTATATTTTAAACCATAAAATTGTCGTCCTCTGTTAATAGTCAATATTGTTGTTAATAGTTAATATTGAAGTTTATCTTATTAATACATTTTAAAGGCATAACTAAAGAAATATAAATTTTATGATGCTTATTGACAAAGAAAAGTGTAATTTTATGGCTAGTTTATTACAATATAAAAATATTTTATATTCGCTTATATCATATTTATTAATACCGAGGGTCATCAATAAATAAGGATAATTATTAATATATAAATATACGAGAATTGAAAACTTAAAACATCATTCATTTGCAAATTATATGAAAAATTTTACTAAAATAAATTTCATTTTTTAGATAATTGAAGTATTGTGAATGCAAGTATGAGCGCACGCGTATGGAAAGAATTTCTAACGGGAAGGGACTACGGATGTAAGAGACAGAGTTTCTGTAATAGAAAAAAATATGACAATGCAATTAGAGCACATGTGCGAGGGAGAAAATTAACAAGAGAAAGGAAATTATATAAATGCAAAAAAGGACGGGTGATATGAAAGAAAAGCGCGATAAAGCGAATAAGAGAGAGCTTGGGGAGTAAAATAACGTTAGTGGGGTTTTTCGTTAAAATCTCGGTGCTTTAAATATGGAGTAAGGTTAATCTTTGCTGAAAAGAGGAGAAGAAACGACGACTTGATATAGTAATCGAGTGGAATAAATAAAAAATTGTTCTTGCTACCGTACCATCTTTTTTTTTAATTTTTAATCTTTACCTGTGATTTAGATTATGTACTGATAAGTTATGAAATGTGCGGAAATCCCATTTCACGTAGAAATGTTGGCAACTGAAAGTAAAAAACTGACAGTAGAAAAAACGCTGCAAGTTAGAGGTGGATTAGAAAACTCAATTAAAGAAAAAGACTAAACCCTTTGCGTTTCGCCTGTATTAACACCTGCATTAATTTATGTAGTACTCGTTGTCTATGGAAGAATTGTCTCCTGTTATGTGAAAGGACCAGTGAGTGAAAATAAGCGATTTGAGTGTTTGAAGTGGTAGTGCAGTGAAAAAGAAACTATAGCACTATTGAAACAAGATTGAACAAAGGTCACTACAATGGTTTGATGGAAAGTTAAAAAAGTAACGTTTTGATTGATATCCACGTTAATTTTAGAGATTGGTAAATAAATCCAGACTCAGAATTTGCCATAAATTGATAATCTTCACGATACATGACGAAAAGAACTCTACATGGAAACGCCTGCGACCATGGATGTATTTTTCAAGAAAAGATGAAACAGCTAGCACAATTTCGAACAAAACGGGAATTTTAAAAATCCAACACGAGATAGGTAAAGCATGCAGTTGATAGAACAGTGAAATTCTTTTTGTGGTAGTGAACTGAAAGATGAGATAATGTGATGATACGTGTTAATATACCTGATGGACAAACACCAAATCATAAGAAAATTCACAAGCAGTTATCTAGATTTAACTATTTTGAAAAACTACGATTACACAGACGTTCTAATAATAAACGGTGATAACTATATTGTATTTATTTTAAAAACATGAATCATCACTTTTTTTTTTAAATTTATGATTACAGAGATATTAAAATAAACAGCATGTATTAAAAACAAATATAAGTTTATCACTTATTACAAATATAATAAAATTTAAAGTTTAAGTTGAAACATATACTGTTACAAACATTGTCGAATTTTTGATATTTTGAAACGCGCGCGCGCAAAAACAACGATATATATATTAATAGTGATTATTATATAGTTCTGCGTGTAATTAATAAAGCAATAACATAAAATAATAGCATTTTATTTAATAATGGAAACATCTATACGATATTCACCTTCATATGTATAGGGAATTATACAGGTAGGTAGATACCGAAATACAAACACTCAAGTTCTAATTTTCTAGCTTTTATTTATTCACAATGTATTTTTTTATCATTATTTATAATTTATTTATATATAATAGAATTTATTTATAAAATCATTTAGAACTACTTTTTAATAATTTAGTCACTCGTGATTGCACTTTGTCTATCTTTTCTGAGAAACTTAGATTTATTCTCAGTCTATACCTACTCAGTCTTACAAACTTCAAGCTGTTTTATTACGCATTATTGTATTCTCTGTGTCTCTCTCTCTCACCCACTTTCATACGTGGAACTTTAGCGGATCACCTGCAAACATACCGTGTCACACGTTACTTTTTTTCATTTTCTTTTCTTCTTTTTTCGTTCTTCGTCTCCCACTCACTTTGTCTCTGTGTCTCTCTATCTCTTTTTAATTAACATATATACAAACCAAAAATATCATTCTATATATAATCTAATAAAAGAGGATAAACTTTAGTAATAGAAAAAAAATATTTTCAAAACCTTTACGAACTACAGTTGATCCAATGAATCCAAAGTTACATCGAAATTTTATTCGCAGTTATCATAAATATTTACTTCAACAATAGGAATTTAAAATTTTTTGATTATAGATCAAATTACTATGAAGAAGTTTTCACTGTAATTAATCTTAGCGTACTTATTGGTTGATGAATAACTTATAATGTGAAATAATAAAAGTTGTAAAATAAAACATAATTGCAATATTTATTAATCAATATCAAAAATAATCTATCTATAATATATATATATATAACTTTATTTATATTTAAGTAAACTTGTACGTAAATCAATTATATTCTACTGATTTGCCAAACAGTTCTTCTCTATTTATTTCCTTTTCACTCTTTATATATGTAATAAATGTGGTCATATCATATAAAATAACAAAACGCTCAAAGGGCTAACACTAAATTCTTGTAATCCAATTTTTTTCTCGTATCTATTAAAAAAGTAATGCCATGTAATTTTTCTCGCTTCTGCAAGCTAGATTTTTACATTTAAATGTATTATGAGAAGCTGAGTATTCAATAAAAGTTAAAAATACTTGACATCTTTCTATTCAAATTACGATACATGAATATTTTTGTTTACTTAATTATGTTTCCCAACAAACTAACAATCGTGTTTCTTTTATTACGAATGATTAAGAAAATATACGTTCTACAATTAGCTAAGATAAAGTCAATGAAGCAAATAATATTATATACTATCATTTAAAAATAAAATATAATTAATAAATCCTATTCGAAAAATAATAGTCTACAATCGCTAACTAAAATTAATGTAAGGCGATGAATTTCAATAGAAATTTTAGTTTTAATATTTCCTATTTATTTCCTATCCTTAATATTTCCTATTGAATTAAGTTTTTTCTTAAAGGTTTTACTTCGTGCAATTAACGGAAAGACGAAAGAACAAATGTTTGTAGTTCTTGGCACGTTAGGCGTATAATGACTAGTATGAAATGGTTGTCTGTGCATAATTTTCTTGACACATTTAAATATTAATCTGCTTCGACCCCAGTAAAAACCTTAAAAAACCGGTACGCGATAACAGTTGCACAACCAATAATTCTTTCTTTCACACCAGTGCATCTAAAAAATGAGCAAATCCAGAAGTAGTAAATGACATACCTTGAAAAAAATGAATATTTCTTATTTTTACTATATTTTTCCTTTTTATCGAAATTAATTATTGTTAATATGTTAATAAATTTAATGCTTTTTATAAATCCTGTGAAATTAAAATCTTTAATCTTAAGATAAGGCGACTTTTTATGGAGTTTACAAGCACATTATGTACGTCTTTACAACGATATTAATTGTACTCGAATTCTCAAAAACACAACTTACGCACTTATAGTGAACTTCGTGTAAAATTTCTGTGAAAATAAAAAAAGACCAATGCTTTTGTACAGAAACGAATACATGTTATAATAGACCTTATTTTCTATTTTTGTATTTGTAGTAGTCTAAAGCTATTTCATAATTTCATTAAGAATTCTTTTATAAACAAAGATATTGAATAAGAAAATAGTAATGTTTATATGTATAAATAATTTGAGTAATATTGTATAGATAGCGTGAAATGAACAATGATAAATTATTTTCCTACGAAGGTAAAAAAAGTTCTAATATATTTCGTAATAGCTACTTTTTATTAAATTGATTGAAATAATTTTTTTATTTTTTGTTAATTTTCTAAAGCTTTACAACTATATTTCAACTTTTCAACATATTGCTGTACCATTCCTACGTACACTTCGAGAAACATTTTGAAAGATGGTCAGTTGTAAAAACAAAGAATCGTATAAGAAAAGTTATGAAATTTTTCTTATTTAAACTTTAATTTATAATAATTAGTATTGTATTCTTTAGTAATAAATATAACAGAATTTATTTGTAATAAATATTTTTTAATAAGATAGTAAAGTTTTAAATAAAAAAGTCTTTTAAAATATTTTTTTGTTTTTCCATGCCTGGATGATTTAAAATAATAATAATTGTAGAAAATCTGAGATCAGATGTAAATTGTATCATGATGTCGACAAAGTGAGGAAATGAATAAGTAAAACGTAATACTTCATTCAGTTTGATTTGTTATTAATTTGACTTTTAATATGCAATAATGCATTACTAAGTTTGAAGAATGATTGTAATATTTAATATAAATCAATAAATTAATTAATAATAAATCTAAATTAATTTAATATAAATAAATTTAGATTTTAAAGTATGCTATACATATCTATTAAGAATTAAAATAAATTGAAATACTATTCTCCACTTAACTATACTATATTATAATATATTTTATATATATTTATTTAAAGGAATAAATTAAAATGCTGTTATTCTAATCGTTTTACAATAAATTTTCAAAATACAAATTTCAGTTACAATTTAGATTAATTAAAAATTGTTTTACTTCCGCGATCAAATCAAATATAAGCTTAAACAGAAAAAGTTTTATAAAATAAAGTAAAAAGAGTATTTTAATGAAACAAAATTTATTTATTCGAACGTATTAAAAAAAATTATAAATGTCGAGAAAAAAGAAAATACATGAAGACCACGGTAAACAATTTAAATAATAAATTTATTACTACTATTCAAGGACACGCACAAGAGACTTATAGTAAAGAATTGTTTAAAAAGTGAAATATACCAGAAAGTTTCATAAAAGTTAAATAACAACATAGGAGTTTACGAGGCTTATTAAAATCAAGGCTCACGAACAAAGTAGAATGATGTCATATTTAAACCACTTATCGAATTTGATACGTGCTGAACATCAATCTACGTGGTTTCATAAATATTTTTTATTACATGAGAGGTCGCTGCATCACCTTTTAATTTCTGCGTTTTACATGCGTGTAATTTTTTATTCACTTACTTCAAACACGTTATTTTATTGATTTTTTAAAGATCAAAATTATCAAATTTAAAGATCACGGATACATAAAAATTTTTTTGTTAGAAGAAAATACTTCAAGAATTTTTATAAAACCTTAATTTTATAAAAGTTATCAAAAAAATTATAGAAAAATATTGTTGGAACTTTTTGAATAGTGCTTTTAATACATATAAGATTCGTACAATTACCATACCAAATTTTCTGAAATTTAAAATGCTGCTTAAAATCATAAATTTTTATAATCATTAAGATTTTTTATTTCAACCAAAATTTTTGATTGTATGAATAAAAACAAAAAATATTAAAAAACAGAACTTTGTACAAGTCTTACATTTTAAATGCATATTTTTATACATTCAGACGATTTATTAGACAAACGTATAAGGATAGATCGATATGTAGCCCTGTGAAAAATGAAAATGCAAGTTATTCGTAAAAATCTTTTTATTTTTCATTTTGAAATCCTTTTATTAGTTGTATGTTTTTTTTTTTTTTAATCCATATTTGCTTTTATTTCAGTGCACGTTTTCAAAAGTAAATTAAGAATTGAAAAATAATGTTTTCCATTATATCGCAAAACATCGAACACGTTTGACCAAAATGACTGTCAAATTAAAACTTATCTACAAATCAATCTGAAATTTTCTATCTCGTCGGTTGAAAAATGATAATATGCGATAATAATATTGCAACCACACTCAATGACGCGATCTTTTTTCAAATACTCATTGATTTCATCTTCTTATATAATAATAAAAATATTTTAATGTTTTTAATTTTAGATAATTTAAGGTTGAAGAAAATGATTTACAGCAAAGTTCTTTTTAATAAAAATACTTCAAACATAAAATTCTAATATTAAAAAATATTTTTAAGCAAATAAATATACACGTATATTTCTCGAGAATTAATACAAATTTTTAATTCTATTTCTCTTATTTTTCTATTTATAAATGTAAAAGTAAAAAAAAAACAGGTTTTTGCTAAGAAAATTTTATTCAATATTTAAATATAATTAAAATACAAAATATTTTAAAAAATGATTATATAAATCATTGATATAATATATAACTCTAAAAAAACCTTTTTGTTTTTTCCATTAATTACAAATAATACAAGTCTATTTTCGAGTAAGATAAGAATGTTTACACTAAATTAAACATAATATTTTTTCTTTTTAAATTACGAAAAAAGCTTTTGATGTTATGTAAGTTATAAAAATATAAAAAAAATTTCAATATATTATAAGAAAAAACTAGTATCTTAAAAGTAAGTTGATATTTAAGCAATCACAGATTCAATTATAATGTTTATGCACATTTAAGAAACCTAATTTAATATATAAATAAAATTCTACACATATTTTTTATGTGTAACCTGTGTAATACTTATTGTTATTGTAAGGTGGCCTTAGAAATAATAGATTATAAAATAGTGAAACAGTAAAAACAGGTAATAATTATTGATACTTAACCAATCGGGGTTGTGCCGCGCGAATATTAATTTTCGATTGTCATTGTTTAGGTTTTCCTTTGTCTTATATTTAATATCAGTTTAAAAAATTTAAGCAGAGAGTTATAAATTATTTTTTAGCTTATAAGAACATGTAATTCTCTAAATCTTATTTCTTATCAAGCTATGTAAAAATATATTAATAAATTAATCAATATTACAATCGATGCGATTATTAAATTATTCCTTTTTATATGCTAAGATGAAAAAAATATATATATTAATTCCTATAAGTGTAAATGATACAAATAATAGATTTCTATATTAGAATGTAAATATTGCTTCTATTATTTTCATTTTTTATTATCATTATCTTTAATAAATAAATGAAATTTAATGTATCTTTGAAATTTTTAGCCATATTCCTTGGACCATTGTTTGCGATGATTTTTGTAATCACGTTCGCCACCGAGATATCCGTAAATAGCTTTTAAGCGATTGTACTTATACATTTCTCCTCTCTCCCAATGAACTAATATATTGTTATAAAATAATATTACTATAATAAAGTAGTATTATATTGCTATCAAGTTAAAAATTCCTGTGATCTCTCTTGAATCTACTTTTGTCGACTCAACACGCTATTTTTAAATACACAATCCTTTTTGCTCTATTCAAAGAAAGATTATTCTCACACCAGTTTAAAAAAGTTAAATCCTTAAAAAATATATAACTATGGAGCTCAAATTTTATAGTCTTTATTATTATTAATCTTTTTCGTTATCCCTGTTATTGTAAATGAAAAATTTACAAATTCTAAGAAGGATGAACTCAAGCTGTTTGCCTAGTGGACTTAAGAATCTGCAATTTGTAGTCACTGGGTTCATTACATAATACACACACTATGTATAATAACATTGGATCATATAAAACCCTAATTAAATTGCCACTGATTCTTATTCGTAATAATTTTTGTACATTAAATTTGTTGAATCTCATTGCGTTATTTTCTGAAATTTTTCAGCTTTCACTTATTATTTGCGTGATCCATCAATTAATTAATAGTATACATTAATGCAGCATAGTTACTATTATTGTTTTTGGCCTTATTCTTATTTTTTCATGCGTTAGAGTAAACATGGCGATATAAATCGTCAAATAGATGCGTATTAACTAAAACATCTGTACCAATAATCTCCTTAAAACTTCCACTATAACGTTCTTGCAACTCTGTCAATAATATTTCAACAATTATTCAAGAAAAAGAAAGTAAAAAATTTGGTAACAAAATTTAAAATATACATATACAATTAAATTAAATGAATTAAAATTTGTTAATAATAAAAATAATTTCAAATATTTTTAACCGTATAATTTCATGTGCCATTTTGACTTGCGCGTGCGATGCTGCATAGATAATCGAGAGATTCGTGTATACTCTCTAATTACACTCGACTTCGTATTCGTGGCGCTGATGATAGATGTTTCTTTTTTTCCTCCGTTTTCTATCTATCAATATTCAGACGCGTGTAAGAAAATTCAAAAATATTTTAAATGTATTTGTTATTAAAAATTTCACTCATCTCACTTACAACTTTGAGCTACTACTTTAAGTGTCTAAATTTTATATTTCATAATGACTGATAATTACGGACTCATTGATGTAAGCACAGTTAGTACACATATATCAATCCATGACGCTTACAATAATAAGATATAGTCAACTTCTCGATAAGAAGTTGTGATTCATCGATTTTATAGAGGATTCTTTCCATTCTGTGGATCAACTGAACTTCTCGTGTTTAGTCCACTTACATGTATATCCTGAACTTGCTCTACAGCTCTCACAACGATCTGTCAATTTTTAATAGCAACTTATCAGAACAATGAACAGTTTTAGATACCTTAATTGTTTCCTTCTTTCGGCGGTTCGAGCTATTTCTGCGCTGAAAGTCTATGTAAATTTTTACTTGATTTCTTTTTTCGTTTTGCGGTAATTGTCAAAATAAAGTTAACAGCAAATCTCGTCACAGTATTTAATTCTATATTCAAATATTTTATTTACATTTTTTACACTAGTAATGTATGAATCATATAAAATAATATTATTTACATTGGCTTGTATGCTTATTTACATATGTTACAAGTCGATTGCAAATATATATATATATATATCAGAAAAATAATGAAACAAATTTTAATCAATGTATTCTCACCACGAACTCTGTAAAAATTATAGTATATATAACAATATCATGGTTTTTAAAAAGATATTTTACGATTTGTTACTTGTTATTTATAGTTGTGGGTTATTTTATTTAAAAATATTAATAGTATAATTATGTAAAATAATTTTTAATTGGTATTAAAAGAAATTATGTAATTAATGAAAATATATAATTTAAATTTAAGGTTTAGTTCAATTACATTTTTCATAATAAATAAAGAAGTTTTCTTCTTCTATAAATTATTTTATTAAAATTTTTTTTATATAGTATAATTTCAAATATAAATAAATATAAATCTATTCAATAAAAATAATTTTAATAATAACATAAATATTTAAAACTTTAGGATAAGGGAGAATTCTTAAATTAAATTAGAAATATTATTATAATTGAAAGTAATATTATTAGATTTTTAAGTATTTGCACATTATTTTACTTATTTAAATAGTTCCATTATTAAATTTGTCTCTTCTTTTATGAATTCATTATGAGTGATTATGAAACGAAAAGTTGAAAATTTCTTGTCATTTTTGATTAGCGCAGCTCATTGATGGATGCTTAATGAAAGCATTGTGAAAAAATGGAAAACAATATTTAAATCGTACTATTAATTATCAAAATGTCAAAATTCTCAACAACGAACGCAGATACGTTTCGTGTTTTTTAAAAATACGCTTTTTCTTTGAACTATCAAGTTTTTTAGTCACCTTATTCTCTATTTTGGGATAGCATGTTTCCTTGCAAATTAGTCTTTTATATTAAAGTTTTAAATGATTTGTAAAAGGAATTTAATGATGTAAGCAATTTATTTGTGTTAATACTCGGGAACCGCCGGTTATACTTTAAGATGTAGTTGACACGTATTGGACAGCCAACAAATTCTATAACGCTTACCGAGGAATTATCCGAAAAGGTTGCGAAAAAAAATCATATTTATACTGAATGATGAAAGAAAAATTAAACAAATTTTGCATTTCACCTTTTCATTATTAGTATGTTTTATACACTTACGTCTTTATCTGTGAATATATATTTTGAATAAATATTATCAGTTGTATTTTATTAGTTATTATTTTTTATAAACATCCAACGAGAAATATATTTTCTGTGTTACTTATGTTTATCAAAAATTCTTTAGAAAATTTAAGTTTACATTTATGTTAATAATCACAAAGGATTTCTGCACATATTTTAATTCTTTAATTATTAACCAAGTAACTTGTCAATTATTTTGTTAATTTTCTTTGCATACAGTTACTAATTGATTGTATTAAGACTTTTACACCACAATTAATTATTTTTATTATTTACTATCTCTGAAAAAATATTTTTTTTAATATTATAAAGAACACTGCATAAATTAGCAAAATTTAAACATTAAGTAGTGCAATTTTTAATTTAACATTTTAATTTTATTATTATATCAATGTTATGTTTTGTCAATAACATTTTTTTCATTTTAAACAGCAATTCCATATAAAAAAATTTGTTTTCTCTTTGCAGTATATATAAATATATATGCATATATTTTTTATAAAATACATTTGAAACAATTTGTAAAACATACTTTGGACTGCAAGAATATGATGTATACTAACACTAATTTTATTTTACTATTATATATTTTTCAGTTATCAATAAATTTTTTAATTTCTTATAATTATTAAAATAATTAAACTAGCATATACTGTTTACAGTATAAATTTGTAATTAAATTTGTTAATTTGTAATTGTGTAATCTCCTATGTAATACCTTTTCCAATATTGTACATTGAATTAATTTGTTCTACTATTATTTCAATGAAATTATGCTTGTGTATTTTTTTTTGCTTATAGAGTTGTCAGATTAGTTTGATACATTGTACACGTTTGAACCCATAGTGTGCTTATTTATAAAGTTTGATGAAAGAAAAATATTTGAATATGCCCATTATAAAATTTAGTTTTAATTTGATTTATGCGATAGTAAATAAAGTATTTTATATCTTTCGGATAATGTTAATATATATTTTTTATTTCAATATAAAAACTGCAAATGGTTTCATTATATTTTGTTTAATATCTTTCTTCTTTTTTTATTCATATATTGATTGTATTAAATATTTGGTAAATAATTTTTCTATAATCTTTTTGTATTCATTTATATAATAGTATTATTCAAGTTACAAATCAAAAGTGATATGAAAAAATTACTAACATTCATGTTTAATCATATTGACTTATAAAATTATATGTTCTTTTTAATGATGTTCATTGAATTTGTAAAATAATTTTTGTGTCATATTCTTAATCATATTTTCTCATCCC